>JAKEPQ010000871.1:0-1200000 GCA_024500445.1 Entomyzon cyanotis
TGTACTTCGTTCAGTTACGTATTGTGATTGTTACTGAGAAAGATGGAACACCACTTAGGCCTTCATGAGGGAAGGAGGCTTTTCAGGCAGTGTGTGAGCTGGAGCTTTAGATCTCTCAAGCCTAACCCTAGGCGTAACCCTAACCCTAGCCCTAGTTAATTACCTGAGCCGAGCGCCTGTGTTCGCCAGCTGAGAAAGATGGCGGAGCAGCCACGTTAGGGCCTTCTCGCAAGGGCCTTGGGAGGCTCTTTCCAGCGGCAGTGTGCCTGCAGCTGGAGGCCCTTTAGATCTCTCAAGCCTAACCCTAGGCGTAACCCTAACCCTAGCCCTAGTTAATTACCTGAGCCGAGCGCCTGTGTTCGCCAGCTGAGAAAGATGGCGGAGCAGCCACGTTAGGGCCTTCTCGCAAGGGCCTTGGGAGGCTCTTTCCAGCGGCAGTGTGCCTGCAGCTGGAGGCCCTTTAGATCTCTCAAGCCTAACCCTAGGCGTAACCCTAACCCTAGCCCTAGTTAATTACCTGAGCCGAGCGCCTGTGTTCGCCAGCTGAGAAAGATGGCGGAGCAGCCACGTTAGGGCCTTCTCGCAAGGGCCTTGGGAGGCTCTTTCCAGCGGCAGTGTGCCTGCAGCTGGAGGCCCTTTAGATCTCTCAAGCCTAACCCTAGGCGTAACCCTAACCCTAGCCCTAGTTAATTACCTGAGCCGAGCGCCTGTGTTCGCCAGCTGAGAAAGATGGCGGAGCAGCCACGTTAGGGCCTTCTCGCAAGGGCCTTGGGAGGCTCTTTCCAGCGGCAGTGTGCCTGCAGCTGGAGGCCCTTTAGATCTCTCAAGCCTAACCCTAGGCGTAACCCTAACCCTAGCCCTAGTTAATTACCTGAGCCGAGCGCCTGCGTTCGCCAGCTGAGAAAGATGGCGGAGCAGCCACGTTAGGGCCTTCTCGCAAGGGCCTTGGGAGGCTCTTTCCAGCGGCAGTGTGCCTGCAGCTGGAGGCCCTTTAGATCTCTCAAGCCTAACCCTAGGCGTAACCCTAACCCTAGCCCTAGTTAATTACCTGAGCCGAGCGCCTGTGTTCGCCAGCTGAGAAAGATGGCGGAGCAGCCACGTTAGGGCCTTCTCGCAAGGGCCTTGGGAGGCTCTTTCCAGCGGCAGTGTGCCTGCAGCTGGAGGCCCTTTAGATCTCTCAAGCCTAACCCTAGGCGTAACCCTAACCCTAGCCCTAGTTAATTACCTGAGCCGAGCGCCTGTGTTCGCCAGCTGAGAAAGATGGCGGAGCAGCCACGTTAGGGCCTTCTCGCAAGGGCCTTGGGAGGCTCTTTCCAGCGGCAGTGTGCCTGCAGCTGGAGGCCCTTTAGATCTCTCAAGCCTAACCCTAGGCGTAACCCTAACCCTAGCCCTAGTTAATTACCTGAGCCGAGCGCCTGCGTTCGCCAGCTGAGAAAGATGGCGGAGCAGCCACGTTAGGGCCTTCTCGCAAGGGCCTTGGGAGGCTCTTTCCAGCGGCAGTGTGCCTGCAGCTGGAGGCCCTTTAGATCTCTCAAGCCTAACCCTAGGCGTAACCCTAACCCTAGCCCTAGTTAATTACCTGAGCCGAGCGCCTGTGTTCGCCAGCTGAGAAAGATGGCGGAGCAGCCACGTTAGGGCCTTCTCGCAAGGGCCTTGGGAGGCTCTTTCCAGCGGCAGTGTGCCTGCAGCTGGAGGCCCTTTAGATCTCTCAAGCCTAACCCTAGGCGTAACCCTAACCCTAGCCCTAGTTAATTACCTGAGCCGAGCGCCTGTGTTCGCCAGCTGAGAAAGATGGCGGAGCAGCCACGTTAGGGCCTTCTCGCAAGGGCCTTGGGAGGCTCTTTCCAGCGGCAGTGTGCCTGCAGCTGGAGGCCCTTTAGATCTCTCAAGCCTAACCCTAGGCGTAACCCTAACCCTAGCCCTAGTTAATTACCTGAGCCGAGCGCCTGTGTTCGCCAGCTGAGAAAGATGGCGGAGCAGCCACGTTAGGGCCTTCTCGCAAGGGCCTTGGGAGGCTCTTTCCAGCGGCAGTGTGCCTGCAGCTGGAGGCCCTTTAGATCTGTCAAGCCTAACCCTAGGCGTAACCCTAACCCTAGCCCTAGTTAATTACCTGAGCCGAGCGCCTGTGTTCGCCAGCTGAGAAAGATGGCGGAGCAGCCACGTTAGGGCCTTCTCGCAAGGGCCTTGGGAGGCTCTTTCCAGCGGCAGTGTGCCTGCAGCTGGAGGCCCTTTAGATCTCTCAAGCCTAACCCTAGGCGTAACCCTAACCCTAGCCCTAGTTAATTACCTGAGCCGAGCGCCTGTGTTCGCCAGCTGAGAAAGATGGCGGAGCAGCCACGTTAGGGCCTTCTCGCAAGGGCCTTGGGAGGCTCTTTCCAGCGGCAGTGTGCCTGCAGCTGGAGGCCCTTTAGATCTCTCAAGCCTAACCCTAGGCGTAACCCTAACCCTAGCCCTAGTTAATTACCTGAGCCGAGCGCCTGTGTTCGCCAGCTGAGAAAGATGGCGGAGCAGCCACGTTAGGGCCTTCTCGCAAGGGCCTTGGGAGGCTCTTTCCAGCGGCAGTGTGCCTGCAGCTGGAGGCCCTTTAGATCTCTCAAGCCTAACCCTAGGCGTAACCCTAACCCTAGCCCTAGTTAATTACCTGAGCCGAGCGCCTGTGTTCGCCAGCTGAGAAAGATGGCGGAGCAGCCACGTTAGGGCCTTCTCGCAAGGGCCTTGGGAGGCTCTTTCCAGCGGCAGTGTGCCTGCAGCTGGAGGCCCTTTAGATCTCTCAAGCCTAACCCTAGGCGTAACCCTAACCCTAGCCCTAGTTAATTACCTGAGCCGAGCGCCTGTGTTCGCCAGCTGAGAAAGATGGCGGAGCAGCCACGTTAGGGCCTTCTCGCAAGGGCCTTGGGAGGCTCTTTCCAGCGGCAGTGTGCCTGCAGCTGGAGGCCCTTTAGATCTCTCAAGCCTAACCCTAGGCGTAACCCTAACCCTAGCCCTAGTTAATTACCTGAGCCGAGCGCCTGTGTTCGCCAGCTGAGAAAGATGGCGGAGCAGCCACGTTAGGGCCTTCTCGCAAGGGCCTTGGGAGGCTCTTTCCAGCGGCAGTGTGCCTGCAGCTGGAGGCCCTTTAGATCTGTCAAGCCTAACCCTAGGCGTAACCCTAACCCTAGCCCTAGTTAATTACCTGAGCCGAGCGCCTGTGTTCGCCAGCTGAGAAAGATGGCGGAGCAGCCACGTTAGGGCCTTCTCGCAAGGGCCTTGGGAGGCTCTTTCCAGCGGCAGTGTGCCTGCAGCTGGAGGCCCTTTAGATCTCTCAAGCCTAACCCTAGGCGTAACCCTAACCCTAGCCCTAGTTAATTACCTGAGCCGAGCGCCTGTGTTCGCCAGCTGAGAAAGATGGCGGAGCAGCCACGTTAGGGCCTTCTCGCAAGGGCCTTGGGAGGCTCTTTCCAGCGGCAGTGTGCCTGCAGCTGGAGGCCCTTTAGATCTGTCAAGCCTAACCCTAGGCGTAACCCTAACCCTAGCCCTAGTTAATTACCTGAGCCGAGCGCCTGTGTTCGCCAGCTGAGAAAGATGGCGGAGCAGCCACGTTAGGGCCTTCTCGCAAGGGCCTTGGGAGGCTCTTTCCAGCGGCAGTGTGCCTGCAGCTGGAGGCCCTTTAGATCTCTCAAGCCTAACCCTAGGCGTAACCCTAACCCTAGCCCTAGTTAATTACCTGAGCCGAGCGCCTGTGTTCGCCAGCTGAGAAAGATGGCGGAGCAGCCACGTTAGGGCCTTCTCGCAAGGGCCTTGGGAGGCTCTTTCCAGCGGCAGTGTGCCTGCAGCTGGAGGCCCTTTAGATCTCTCAAGCCTAACCCTAGGCGTAACCCTAACCCTAGCCCTAGTTAATTACCTGAGCCGAGCGCCTGTGTTCGCCAGCTGAGAAAGATGGCGGAGCAGCCACGTTAGGGCCTTCTCGCAAGGGCCTTGGGAGGCTCTTTCCAGCGGCAGTGTGCCTGCAGCTGGAGGCCCTTTAGATCTCTCAAGCCTAACCCTAGGCGTAACCCTAACCCTAGCCCTAGTTAATTACCTGAGCCGAGCGCCTGTGTTCGCCAGCTGAGAAAGATGGCGGAGCAGCCACGTTAGGGCCTTCTCGCAAGGGCCTTGGGAGGCTCTTTCCAGCGGCAGTGTGCCTGCAGCTGGAGGCCCTTTAGATCTCTCAAGCCTAACCCTAGGCGTAACCCTAACCCTAGCCCTAGTTAATTACCTGAGCCGAGCGCCTGTGTTCGCCAGCTGAGAAAGATGGCGGAGCAGCCACGTTAGGGCCTTCTCGCAAGGGCCTTGGGAGGCTCTTTCCAGCGGCAGTGTGCCTGCAGCTGGAGGCCCTTTAGATCTCTCAAGCCTAACCCTAGGCGTAACCCTAACCCTAGCCCTAGTTAATTACCTGAGCCGAGCGCCTGTGTTCGCCAGCTGAGAAAGATGGCGGAGCAGCCACGTTAGGGCCTTCTCGCAAGGGCCTTGGGAGGCTCTTTCCAGCGGCAGTGTGCCTGCAGCTGGAGGCCCTTTAGATCTCTCAAGCCTAACCCTAGGCGTAACCCTAACCCTAGCCCTAGTTAATTACCTGAGCCGAGCGCCTGTGTTCGCCAGCTGAGAAAGATGGCGGAGCAGCCACGTTAGGGCCTTCTCGCAAGGGCCTTGGGAGGCTCTTTCCAGCGGCAGTGTGCCTGCAGCTGGAGGCCCTTTAGATCTCTCAAGCCTAACCCTAGGCGTAACCCTAACCCTAGCCCTAGTTAATTACCTGAGCCGAGCGCCTGTGTTCGCCAGCTGAGAAAGATGGCGGAGCAGCCACGTTAGGGCCTTCTCGCAAGGGCCTTGGGAGGCTCTTTCCAGCGGCAGTGTGCCTGCAGCTGGAGGCCCTTTAGATCTCTCAAGCCTAACCCTAGGCGTAACCCTAACCCTAGCCCTAGTTAATTACCTGAGCCGAGCGCCTGTGTTCGCCAGCTGAGAAAGATGGCGGAGCAGCCACGTTAGGGCCTTCTCGCAAGGGCCTTGGGAGGCTCTTTCCAGCGGCAGTGTGCCTGCAGCTGGAGGCCCTTTAGATCTCTCAAGCCTAACCCTAGGCGTAACCCTAACCCTAGCCCTAGTTAATTACCTGAGTCGAGCGCCTGTGTTCGCCAGCTGAGAAAGATGGCGGAGCAGCCACGTTAGGGCCTTCTCGCAAGGGCCTTGGGAGGCTCTTTCCAGCGGCAGTGTGCCTGCAGCTGGAGGCCCTTTAGATCTCTCAAGCCTAACCCTAGGCGTAACCCTAACCCTAGCCCTAGTTAATTACCTGAGCCGAGCGCCTGTGTTCGCCAGCTGAGAAAGATGGCGGAGCAGCCACGTTAGGGCCTTCTCGCAAGGGCCTTGGGAGGCTCTTTCCAGCGGCAGTGTGCCTGCAGCTGGAGGCCCTTTAGATCTCTCAAGCCTAACCCTAGGCGTAACCCTAACCCTAGCCCTAGTTAATTACCTGAGCCGAGCGCCTGTGTTCGCCAGCTGAGAAAGATGGCGGAGCAGCCACGTTAGGGCCTTCTCGCAAGGGCCTTGGGAGGCTCTTTCCAGCGGCAGTGTGCCTGCAGCTGGAGGCCCTTTAGATCTCTCAAGCCTAACCCTAGGCGTAACCCTAACCCTAGCCCTAGTTAATTACCTGAGCCGAGCGCCTGTGTTCGCCAGCTGAGAAAGATGGCGGAGCAGCCACGTTAGGGCCTTCTCGCAAGGGCCTTGGGAGGCTCTTTCCAGCGGCAGTGTGCCTGCAGCTGGAGGCCCTTTAGATCTCTCAAGCCTAACCCTAGGCGTAACCCTAACCCTAGCCCTAGTTAATTACCTGAGCCGAGCGCCTGTGTTCGCCAGCTGAGAAAGATGGCGGAGCAGCCACGTTAGGGCCTTCTCGCAAGGGCCTTGGGAGGCTCTTTCCAGCGGCAGTGTGCCTGCAGCTGGAGGCCCTTTAGATCTCTCAAGCCTAACCCTAGGCGTAACCCTAACCCTAGCCCTAGTTAATTACCTGAGCCGAGCGCCTGTGTTCGCCAGCTGAGAAAGATGGCGGAGCAGCCACGTTAGGGCCTTCTCGCAAGGGCCTTGGGAGGCTCTTTCCAGCGGCAGTGTGCCTGCAGCTGGAGGCCCTTTAGATCTCTCAAGCCTAACCCTAGGCGTAACCCTAACCCTAGCCCTAGTTAATTACCTGAGCCGAGCGCCTGTGTTCGCCAGCTGAGAAAGATGGCGGAGCAGCCACGTTAGGGCCTTCTCGCAAGGGCCTTGGGAGGCTCTTTCCAGCGGCAGTGTGCCTGCAGCTGGAGGCCCTTTAGATCTCTCAAGCCTAACCCTAGGCGTAACCCTAACCCTAGCCCTAGTTAATTACCTGAGCCGAGCGCCTGTGTTCGCCAGCTGAGAAAGATGGCGGAGCAGCCACGTTAGGGCCTTCTCGCAAGGGCCTTGGGAGGCTCTTTCCAGCGGCAGTGTGCCTGCAGCTGGAGGCCCTTTAGATCTCTCAAGCCTAACCCTAGGCGTAACCCTAACCCTAGCCCTAGTTAATTACCTGAGCCGAGCGCCTGTGTTCGCCAGCTGAGAAAGATGGCGGAGCAGCCACGTTAGGGCCTTCTCGCAAGGGCCTTGGGAGGCTCTTTCCAGCGGCAGTGTGCCTGCAGCTGGAGGCCCTTTAGATCTCTCAAGCCTAACCCTAGGCGTAACCCTAACCCTAGCCCTAGTTAATTACCTGAGCCGAGCGCCTGTGTTCGCCAGCTGAGAAAGATGGCGGAGCAGCCACGTTAGGGCCTTCTCGCAAGGGCCTTGGGAGGCTCTTTCCAGCGGCAGTGTGCCTGCAGCTGGAGGCCCTTTAGATCTCTCAAGCCTAACCCTAGGCGTAACCCTAACCCTAGCCCTAGTTAATTACCTGAGCCGAGCGCCTGTGTTCGCCAGCTGAGAAAGATGGCGGAGCAGCCACGTTAGGGCCTTCTCGCAAGGGCCTTGGGAGGCTCTTTCCAGCGGCAGTGTGCCTGCAGCTGGAGGCCCTTTAGATCTCTCAAGCCTAACCCTAGGCGTAACCCTAACCCTAGCCCTAGTTAATTACCTGAGCCGAGCGCCTGTGTTCGCCAGCTGAGAAAGATGGCGGAGCAGCCACGTTAGGGCCTTCTCGCAAGGGCCTTGGGAGGCTCTTTCCAGCGGCAGTGTGCCTGCAGCTGGAGGCCCTTTAGATCTCTCAAGCCTAACCCTAGGCGTAACCCTAACCCTAGCCCTAGTTAATTACCTGAGCCGAGCGCCTGTGTTCGCCAGCTGAGAAAGATGGCGGAGCAGCCACGTTAGGGCCTTCTCGCAAGGGCCTTGGGAGGCTCTTTCCAGCGGCAGTGTGCCTGCAGCTGGAGGCCCTTTAGATCTCTCAAGCCTAACCCTAGGCGTAACCCTAACCCTAGCCCTAGTTAATTACCTGAGCCGAGCGCCTGTGTTCGCCAGCTGAGAAAGATGGCGGAGCAGCCACGTTAGGGCCTTCTCGCAAGGGCCTTGGGAGGCTCTTTCCAGCGGCAGTGTGCCTGCAGCTGGAGGCCCTTTAGATCTCTCAAGCCTAACCCTAGGCGTAACCCTAACCCTAGCCCTAGTTAATTACCTGAGCCGAGCGCCTGTGTTCGCCAGCTGAGAAAGATGGCGGAGCAGCCACGTTAGGGCCTTCTCGCAAGGGCCTTGGGAGGCTCTTTCCAGCGGCAGTGTGCCTGCAGCTGGAGGCCCTTTAGATCTGTCAAGCCTAACCCTAGGCGTAACCCTAACCCTAGCCCTAGTTAATTACCTGAGCCGAGCGCCTGTGTTCGCCAGCTGAGAAAGATGGCGGAGCAGCCACGTTAGGGCCTTCTCGCAAGGGCCTTGGGAGGCTCTTTCCAGCGGCAGTGTGCCTGCAGCTGGAGGCCCTTTAGATCTGTCAAGCCTAACCCTAGGCGTAACCCTAACCCTAGCCCTAGTTAATTACCTGAGCCGAGCGCCTGTGTTCGCCAGCTGAGAAAGATGGCGGAGCAGCCACGTTAGGGCCTTCTCGCAAGGGCCTTGGGAGGCTCTTTCCAGCGGCAGTGTGCCTGCAGCTGGAGGCCCTTTAGATCTCTCAAGCCTAACCCTAGGCGTAACCCTAACCCTAGCCCTAGTTAATTACCTGAGCCGAGCGCCTGTGTTCGCCAGCTGAGAAAGATGGCGGAGCAGCCACGTTAGGGCCTTCTCGCAAGGGCCTTGGGAGGCTCTTTCCAGCGGCAGTGTGCCTGCAGCTGGAGGCCCTTTAGATCTCTCAAGCCTAACCCTAGGCGTAACCCTAACCCTAGCCCTAGTTAATTACCTGAGCCGAGCGCCTGTGTTCGCCAGCTGAGAAAGATGGCGGAGCAGCCACGTTAGGGCCTTCTCGCAAGGGCCTTGGGAGGCTCTTTCCAGCGGCAGTGTGCCTGCAGCTGGAGGCCCTTTAGATCTCTCAAGCCTAACCCTAGGCGTAACCCTAACCCTAGCCCTAGTTAATTACCTGAGCCGAGCGCCTGTGTTCGCCAGCTGAGAAAGATGGCGGAGCAGCCACGTTAGGGCCTTCTCGCAAGGGCCTTGGGAGGCTCTTTCCAGCGGCAGTGTGCCTGCAGCTGGAGGCCCTTTAGATCTCTCAAGCCTAACCCTAGGCGTAACCCTAACCCTAGCCCTAGTTAATTACCTGAGCCGAGCGCCTGTGTTCGCCAGCTGAGAAAGATGGCGGAGCAGCCACGTTAGGGCCTTCTCGCAAGGGCCTTGGGAGGCTCTTTCCAGCGGCAGTGTGCCTGCAGCTGGAGGCCCTTTAGATCTCTCAAGCCTAACCCTAGGCGTAACCCTAACCCTAGCCCTAGTTAATTACCTGAGCCGAGCGCCTGTGTTCGCCAGCTGAGAAAGATGGCGGAGCAGCCACGTTAGGGCCTTCTCGCAAGGGCCTTGGGAGGCTCTTTCCAGCGGCAGTGTGCCTGCAGCTGGAGGCCCTTTAGATCTCTCAAGCCTAACCCTAGGCGTAACCCTAACCCTAGCCCTAGTTAATTACCTGAGCCGAGCGCCTGTGTTCGCCAGCTGAGAAAGATGGCGGAGCAGCCACGTTAGGGCCTTCTCGCAAGGGCCTTGGGAGGCTCTTTCCAGCGGCGGTGTGCCTGCAGCTGGAGGCCCTTTAGATCTCTCAAGCCTAACCCTAGGCGTAACCCTAACCCTAGCCCTAGTTAATTACCTGAGCCGAGCGCCTGTGTTCGCCAGCTGAGAAAGATGGCGGAGCAGCCACGTTAGGGCCTTCTCGCAAGGGCCTTGGGAGGCTCTTTCCAGCGGCAGTGTGCCTGCAGCTGGAGGCCCTTTAGATCTCTCAAGCCTAACCCTAGGCGTAACCCTAACCCTAGCCCTAGTTAATTACCTGAGCCGAGCGCCTGTGTTCGCCAGCTGAGAAAGATGGCGGAGCAGCCACGTTAGGGCCTTCTCGCAAGGGCCTTGGGAGGCTCTTTCCAGCGGCAGTGTGCCTGCAGCTGGAGGCCCTTTAGATCTGTCAAGCCTAACCCTAGGCGTAACCCTAACCCTAGCCCTAGTTAATTACCTGAGCCGAGCGCCTGTGTTCGCCAGCTGAGAAAGATGGCGGAGCAGCCACGTTAGGGCCTTCTCGCAAGGGCCTTGGGAGGCTCTTTCCAGCGGCAGTGTGCCTGCAGCTGGAGGCCCTTTAGATCTCTCAAGCCTAACCCTAGGCGTAACCCTAACCCTAGCCCTAGTTAATTACCTGAGCCGAGCGCCTGTGTTCGCCAGCTGAGAAAGATGGCGGAGCAGCCACGTTAGGGCCTTCTCGCAAGGGCCTTGGGAGGCTCTTTCCAGCGGCAGTGTGCCTGCAGCTGGAGGCCCTTTAGATCTGTCAAGCCTAACCCTAGGCGTAACCCTAACCCTAGCCCTAGTTAATTACCTGAGCCGAGCGCCTGTGTTCGCCAGCTGAGAAAGATGGCGGAGCAGCCACGTTAGGGCCTTCTCGCAAGGGCCTTGGGAGGCTCTTTCCAGCGGCAGTGTGCCTGCAGCTGGAGGCCCTTTAGATCTCTCAAGCCTAACCCTAGGCGTAACCCTAACCCTAGCCCTAGTTAATTACCTGAGCCGAGCGCCTGTGTTCGCCAGCTGAGAAAGATGGCGGAGCAGCCACGTTAGGGCCTTCTCGCAAGGGCCTTGGGAGGCTCTTTCCAGCGGCAGTGTGCCTGCAGCTGGAGGCCCTTTAGATCTCTCAAGCCTAACCCTAGGCGTAACCCTAACCCTAGCCCTAGTTAATTACCTGAGCCGAGCGCCTGTGTTCGCCAGCTGAGAAAGATGGCGGAGCAGCCACGTTAGGGCCTTCTCGCAAGGGCCTTGGGAGGCTCTTTCCAGCGGCAGTGTGCCTGCAGCTGGAGGCCCTTTAGATCTCTCAAGCCTAACCCTAGGCGTAACCCTAACCCTAGCCCTAGTTAATTACCTGAGTCGAGCGCCTGTGTTCGCCAGCTGAGAAAGATGGCGGAGCAGCCACGTTAGGGCCTTCTCGCAAGGGCCTTGGGAGGCTCTTTCCAGCGGCAGTGTGCCTGCAGCTGGAGGCCCTTTAGATCTCTCAAGCCTAACCCTAGGCGTAACCCTAACCCTAGCCCTAGTTAATTACCTGAGCCGAGCGCCTGTGTTCGCCAGCTGAGAAAGATGGCGGAGCAGCCACGTTAGGGCCTTCTCGCAAGGGCCTTGGGAGGCTCTTTCCAGCGGCAGTGTGCCTGCAGCTGGAGGCCCTTTAGATCTCTCAAGCCTAACCCTAGGCGTAACCCTAACCCTAGCCCTAGTTAATTACCTGAGCCGAGCGCCTGTGTTCGCCAGCTGAGAAAGATGGCGGAGCAGCCACGTTAGGGCCTTCTCGCAAGGGCCTTGGGAGGCTCTTTCCAGCGGCAGTGTGCCTGCAGCTGGAGGCCCTTTAGATCTCTCAAGCCTAACCCTAGGCGTAACCCTAACCCTAGCCCTAGTTAATTACCTGAGTCGAGCGCCTGTGTTCGCCAGCTGAGAAAGATGGCGGAGCAGCCACGTTAGGGCCTTCTCGCAAGGGCCTTGGGAGGCTCTTTCCAGCGGCAGTGTGCCTGCAGCTGGAGGCCCTTTAGATCTCTCAAGCCTAACCCTAGGCGTAACCCTAACCCTAGCCCTAGTTAATTACCTGAGCCGAGCGCCTGCGTTCGCCAGCTGAGAAAGATGGCGGAGCAGCCACGTTAGGGCCTTCTCGCAAGGGCCTTGGGAGGCTCTTTCCAGCGGCAGTGTGCCTGCAGCTGGAGGCCCTTTAGATCTCTCAAGCCTAACCCTAGGCGTAACCCTAACCCTAGCCCTAGTTAATTACCTGAGCCGAGCGCCTGTGTTCGCCAGCTGAGAAAGATGGCGGAGCAGCCACGTTAGGGCCTTCTCGCAAGGGCCTTGGGAGGCTCTTTCCAGCGGCAGTGTGCCTGCAGCTGGAGGCCCTTTAGATCTCTCAAGCCTAACCCTAGGCGTAACCCTAACCCTAGCCCTAGTTAATTACCTGAGCCGAGCGCCTGTGTTCGCCAGCTGAGAAAGATGGCGGAGCAGCCACGTTAGGGCCTTCTCGCAAGGGCCTTGGGAGGCTCTTTCCAGCGGCAGTGTGCCTGCAGCTGGAGGCCCTTTAGATCTCTCAAGCCTAACCCTAGGCGTAACCCTAACCCTAGCCCTAGTTAATTACCTGAGCCGAGCGCCTGTGTTCGCCAGCTGAGAAAGATGGCGGAGCAGCCACGTTAGGGCCTTCTCGCAAGGGCCTTGGGAGGCTCTTTCCAGCGGCAGTGTGCCTGCAGCTGGAGGCCCTTTAGATCTGTCAAGCCTAACCCTAGGCGTAACCCTAACCCTAGCCCTAGTTAATTACCTGAGCCGAGCGCCTGTGTTCGCCAGCTGAGAAAGATGGCGGAGCAGCCACGTTAGGGCCTTCTCGCAAGGGCCTTGGGAGGCTCTTTCCAGCGGCAGTGTGCCTGCAGCTGGAGGCCCTTTAGATCTCTCAAGCCTAACCCTAGGCGTAACCCTAACCCTAGCCCTAGTTAATTACCTGAGCCGAGCGCCTGTGTTCGCCAGCTGAGAAAGATGGCGGAGCAGCCACGTTAGGGCCTTCTCGCAAGGGCCTTGGGAGGCTCTTTCCAGCGGCAGTGTGCCTGCAGCTGGAGGCCCTTTAGATCTCTCAAGCCTAACCCTAGGCGTAACCCTAACCCTAGCCCTAGTTAATTACCTGAGCCGAGCGCCTGTGTTCGCCAGCTGAGAAAGATGGCGGAGCAGCCACGTTAGGGCCTTCTCGCAAGGGCCTTGGGAGGCTCTTTCCAGCGGCAGTGTGCCTGCAGCTGGAGGCCCTTTAGATCTCTCAAGCCTAACCCTAGGCGTAACCCTAACCCTAGCCCTAGTTAATTACCTGAGCCGAGCGCCTGTGTTCGCCAGCTGAGAAAGATGGCGGAGCAGCCACGTTAGGGCCTTCTCGCAAGGGCCTTGGGAGGCTCTTTCCAGCGGCAGTGTGCCTGCAGCTGGAGGCCCTTTAGATCTCTCAAGCCTAACCCTAGGCGTAACCCTAACCCTAGCCCTAGTTAATTACCTGAGCCGAGCGCCTGTGTTCGCCAGCTGAGAAAGATGGCGGAGCAGCCACGTTAGGGCCTTCTCGCAAGGGCCTTGGGAGGCTCTTTCCAGCGGCAGTGTGCCTGCAGCTGGAGGCCCTTTAGATCTCTCAAGCCTAACCCTAGGCGTAACCCTAACCCTAGCCCTAGTTAATTACCTGAGCCGAGCGCCTGTGTTCGCCAGCTGAGAAAGATGGCGGAGCAGCCACGTTAGGGCCTTCTCGCAAGGGCCTTGGGAGGCTCTTTCCAGCGGCAGTGTGCCTGCAGCTGGAGGCCCTTTAGATCTCTCAAGCCTAACCCTAGGCGTAACCCTAACCCTAGCCCTAGTTAATTACCTGAGCCGAGCGCCTGTGTTCGCCAGCTGAGAAAGATGGCGGAGCAGCCACGTTAGGGCCTTCTCGCAAGGGCCTTGGGAGGCTCTTTCCAGCGGCAGTGTGCCTGCAGCTGGAGGCCCTTTAGATCTCTCAAGCCTAACCCTAGGCGTAACCCTAACCCTAGCCCTAGTTAATTACCTGAGCCGAGCGCCTGTGTTCGCCAGCTGAGAAAGATGGCGGAGCAGCCACGTTAGGGCCTTCTCGCAAGGGCCTTGGGAGGCTCTTTCCAGCGGCAGTGTGCCTGCAGCTGGAGGCCCTTTAGATCTCTCAAGCCTAACCCTAGGCGTAACCCTAACCCTAGCCCTAGTTAATTACCTGAGCCGAGCGCCTGTGTTCGCCAGCTGAGAAAGATGGCGGAGCAGCCACGTTAGGGCCTTCTCGCAAGGGCCTTGGGAGGCTCTTTCCAGCGGCAGTGTGCCTGCAGCTGGAGGCCCTTTAGATCTCTCAAGCCTAACCCTAGGCGTAACCCTAACCCTAGCCCTAGTTAATTACCTGAGCCGAGCGCCTGTGTTCGCCAGCTGAGAAAGATGGCGGAGCAGCCACGTTAGGGCCTTCTCGCAAGGGCCTTGGGAGGCTCTTTCCAGCGGCAGTGTGCCTGCAGCTGGAGGCCCTTTAGATCTCTCAAGCCTAACCCTAGGCGTAACCCTAACCCTAGCCCTAGTTAATTACCTGAGCCGAGCGCCTGTGTTCGCCAGCTGAGAAAGATGGCGGAGCAGCCACGTTAGGGCCTTCTCGCAAGGGCCTTGGGAGGCTCTTTCCAGCGGCAGTGTGCCTGCAGCTGGAGGCCCTTTAGATCTCTCAAGCCTAACCCTAGGCGTAACCCTAACCCTAGCCCTAGTTAATTACCTGAGCCGAGCGCCTGTGTTCGCCAGCTGAGAAAGATGGCGGAGCAGCCACGTTAGGGCCTTCTCGCAAGGGCCTTGGGAGGCTCTTTCCAGCGGCAGTGTGCCTGCAGCTGGAGGCCCTTTAGATCTCTCAAGCCTAACCCTAGGCGTAACCCTAACCCTAGCCCTAGTTAATTACCTGAGCCGAGCGCCTGTGTTCGCCAGCTGAGAAAGATGGCGGAGCAGCCACGTTAGGGCCTTCTCGCAAGGGCCTTGGGAGGCTCTTTCCAGCGGCAGTGTGCCTGCAGCTGGAGGCCCTTTAGATCTCTCAAGCCTAACCCTAGGCGTAACCCTAACCCTAGCCCTAGTTAATTACCTGAGCCGAGCGCCTGTGTTCGCCAGCTGAGAAAGATGGCGGAGCAGCCACGTTAGGGCCTTCTCGCAAGGGCCTTGGGAGGCTCTTTCCAGCGGCAGTGTGCCTGCAGCTGGAGGCCCTTTAGATCTCTCAAGCCTAACCCTAGGCGTAACCCTAACCCTAGCCCTAGTTAATTACCTGAGCCGAGCGCCTGTGTTCGCCAGCTGAGAAAGATGGCGGAGCAGCCACGTTAGGGCCTTCTCGCAAGGGCCTTGGGAGGCTCTTTCCAGCGGCAGTGTGCCTGCAGCTGGAGGCCCTTTAGATCTCTCAAGCCTAACCCTAGGCGTAACCCTAACCCTAGCCCTAGTTAATTACCTGAGCCGAGCGCCTGTGTTCGCCAGCTGAGAAAGATGGCGGAGCAGCCACGTTAGGGCCTTCTCGCAAGGGCCTTGGGAGGCTCTTTCCAGCGGCAGTGTGCCTGCAGCTGGAGGCCCTTTAGATCTCTCAAGCCTAACCCTAGGCGTAACCCTAACCCTAGCCCTAGTTAATTACCTGAGCCGAGCGCCTGTGTTCGCCAGCTGAGAAAGATGGCGGAGCAGCCACGTTAGGGCCTTCTCGCAAGGGCCTTGGGAGGCTCTTTCCAGCGGCAGTGTGCCTGCAGCTGGAGGCCCTTTAGATCTCTCAAGCCTAACCCTAGGCGTAACCCTAACCCTAGCCCTAGTTAATTACCTGAGCCGAGCGCCTGTGTTCGCCAGCTGAGAAAGATGGCGGAGCAGCCACGTTAGGGCCTTCTCGCAAGGGCCTTGGGAGGCTCTTTCCAGCGGCAGTGTGCCTGCAGCTGGAGGCCCTTTAGATCTCTCAAGCCTAACCCTAGGCGTAACCCTAACCCTAGCCCTAGTTAATTACCTGAGCCGAGCGCCTGTGTTCGCCAGCTGAGAAAGATGGCGGAGCAGCCACGTTAGGGCCTTCTCGCAAGGGCCTTGGGAGGCTCTTTCCAGCGGCAGTGTGCCTGCAGCTGGAGGCCCTTTAGATCTCTCAAGCCTAACCCTAGGCGTAACCCTAACCCTAGCCCTAGTTAATTACCTGAGCCGAGCGCCTGTGTTCGCCAGCTGAGAAAGATGGCGGAGCAGCCACGTTAGGGCCTTCTCGCAAGGGCCTTGGGAGGCTCTTTCCAGCGGCAGTGTGCCTGCAGCTGGAGGCCCTTTAGATCTCTCAAGCCTAACCCTAGGCGTAACCCTAACCCTAGCCCTAGTTAATTACCTGAGCCGAGCGCCTGTGTTCGCCAGCTGAGAAAGATGGCGGAGCAGCCACGTTAGGGCCTTCTCGCAAGGGCCTTGGGAGGCTCTTTCCAGCGGCAGTGTGCCTGCAGCTGGAGGCCCTTTAGATCTCTCAAGCCTAACCCTAGGCGTAACCCTAACCCTAGCCCTAGTTAATTACCTGAGCCGAGCGCCTGTGTTCGCCAGCTGAGAAAGATGGCGGAGCAGCCACGTTAGGGCCTTCTCGCAAGGGCCTTGGGAGGCTCTTTCCAGCGGCAGTGTGCCTGCAGCTGGAGGCCCTTTAGATCTCTCAAGCCTAACCCTAGGCGTAACCCTAACCCTAGCCCTAGTTAATTACCTGAGCCGAGCGCCTGTGTTCGCCAGCTGAGAAAGATGGCGGAGCAGCCACGTTAGGGCCTTCTCGCAAGGGCCTTGGGAGGCTCTTTCCAGCGGCAGTGTGCCTGCAGCTGGAGGCCCTTTAGATCTCTCAAGCCTAACCCTAGGCGTAACCCTAACCCTAGCCCTAGTTAATTACCTGAGCCGAGCGCCTGTGTTCGCCAGCTGAGAAAGATGGCGGAGCAGCCACGTTAGGGCCTTCTCGCAAGGGCCTTGGGAGGCTCTTTCCAGCGGCAGTGTGCCTGCAGCTGGAGGCCCTTTAGATCTCTCAAGCCTAACCCTAGGCGTAACCCTAACCCTAGCCCTAGTTAATTACCTGAGCCGAGCGCCTGCGTTCGCCAGCTGAGAAAGATGGCGGAGCAGCCACGTTAGGGCCTTCTCGCAAGGGCCTTGGGAGGCTCTTTCCAGCGGCAGTGTGCCTGCAGCTGGAGGCCCTTTAGATCTCTCAAGCCTAACCCTAGGCGTAACCCTAACCCTAGCCCTAGTTAATTACCTGAGCCGAGCGCCTGTGTTCGCCAGCTGAGAAAGATGGCGGAGCAGCCACGTTAGGGCCTTCTCGCAAGGGCCTTGGGAGGCTCTTTCCAGCGGCAGTGTGCCTGCAGCTGGAGGCCCTTTAGATCTGTCAAGCCTAACCCTAGGCGTAACCCTAACCCTAGCCCTAGTTAATTACCTGAGCCGAGCGCCTGTGTTCGCCAGCTGAGAAAGATGGCGGAGCAGCCACGTTAGGGCCTTCTCGCAAGGGCCTTGGGAGGCTCTTTCCAGCGGCAGTGTGCCTGCAGCTGGAGGCCCTTTAGATCTCTCAAGCCTAACCCTAGGCGTAACCCTAACCCTAGCCCTAGTTAATTACCTGAGCCGAGCGCCTGTGTTCGCCAGCTGAGAAAGATGGCGGAGCAGCCACGTTAGGGCCTTCTCGCAAGGGCCTTGGGAGGCTCTTTCCAGCGGCAGTGTGCCTGCAGCTGGAGGCCCTTTAGATCTGTCAAGCCTAACCCTAGGCGTAACCCTAACCCTAGCCCTAGTTAATTACCTGAGCCGAGCGCCTGTGTTCGCCAGCTGAGAAAGATGGCGGAGCAGCCACGTTAGGGCCTTCTCGCAAGGGCCTTGGGAGGCTCTTTCCAGCGGCAGTGTGCCTGCAGCTGGAGGCCCTTTAGATCTCTCAAGCCTAACCCTAGGCGTAACCCTAACCCTAGCCCTAGTTAATTACCTGAGCCGAGCGCCTGTGTTCGCCAGCTGAGAAAGATGGCGGAGCAGCCACGTTAGGGCCTTCTCGCAAGGGCCTTGGGAGGCTCTTTCCAGCGGCAGTGTGCCTGCAGCTGGAGGCCCTTTAGATCTCTCAAGCCTAACCCTAGGCGTAACCCTAACCCTAGCCCTAGTTAATTACCTGAGCCGAGCGCCTGTGTTCGCCAGCTGAGAAAGATGGCGGAGCAGCCACGTTAGGGCCTTCTCGCAAGGGCCTTGGGAGGCTCTTTCCAGCGGCAGTGTGCCTGCAGCTGGAGGCCCTTTAGATCTCTCAAGCCTAACCCTAGGCGTAACCCTAACCCTAGCCCTAGTTAATTACCTGAGCCGAGCGCCTGCGTTCGCCAGCTGAGAAAGATGGCGGAGCAGCCACGTTAGGGCCTTCTCGCAAGGGCCTTGGGAGGCTCTTTCCAGCGGCAGTGTGCCTGCAGCTGGAGGCCCTTTAGATCTCTCAAGCCTAACCCTAGGCGTAACCCTAACCCTAGCCCTAGTTAATTACCTGAGCCGAGCGCCTGTGTTCGCCAGCTGAGAAAGATGGCGGAGCAGCCACGTTAGGGCCTTCTCGCAAGGGCCTTGGGAGGCTCTTTCCAGCGGCAGTGTGCCTGCAGCTGGAGGCCCTTTAGATCTCTCAAGCCTAACCCTAGGCGTAACCCTAACCCTAGCCCTAGTTAATTACCTGAGCCGAGCGCCTGTGTTCGCCAGCTGAGAAAGATGGCGGAGCAGCCACGTTAGGGCCTTCTCGCAAGGGCCTTGGGAGGCTCTTTCCAGCGGCAGTGTGCCTGCAGCTGGAGGCCCTTTAGATCTCTCAAGCCTAACCCTAGGCGTAACCCTAACCCTAGCCCTAGTTAATTACCTGAGCCGAGCGCCTGTGTTCGCCAGCTGAGAAAGATGGCGGAGCAGCCACGTTAGGGCCTTCTCGCAAGGGCCTTGGGAGGCTCTTTCCAGCGGCAGTGTGCCTGCAGCTGGAGGCCCTTTAGATCTCTCAAGCCTAACCCTAGGCGTAACCCTAACCCTAGCCCTAGTTAATTACCTGAGCCGAGCGCCTGTGTTCGCCAGCTGAGAAAGATGGCGGAGCAGCCACGTTAGGGCCTTCTCGCAAGGGCCTTGGGAGGCTCTTTCCAGCGGCAGTGTGCCTGCAGCTGGAGGCCCTTTAGATCTCTCAAGCCTAACCCTAGGCGTAACCCTAACCCTAGCCCTAGTTAATTACCTGAGCCGAGCGCCTGTGTTCGCCAGCTGAGAAAGATGGCGGAGCAGCCACGTTAGGGCCTTCTCGCAAGGGCCTTGGGAGGCTCTTTCCAGCGGCAGTGTGCCTGCAGCTGGAGGCCCTTTAGATCTCTCAAGCCTAACCCTAGGCGTAACCCTAACCCTAGCCCTAGTTAATTACCTGAGCCGAGCGCCTGCGTTCGCCAGCTGAGAAAGATGGCGGAGCAGCCACGTTAGGGCCTTCTCGCAAGGGCCTTGGGAGGCTCTTTCCAGCGGCAGTGTGCCTGCAGCTGGAGGCCCTTTAGATCTCTCAAGCCTAACCCTAGGCGTAACCCTAACCCTAGCCCTAGTTAATTACCTGAGCCGAGCGCCTGTGTTCGCCAGCTGAGAAAGATGGCGGAGCAGCCACGTTAGGGCCTTCTCGCAAGGGCCTTGGGAGGCTCTTTCCAGCGGCAGTGTGCCTGCAGCTGGAGGCCCTTTAGATCTCTCAAGCCTAACCCTAGGCGTAACCCTAACCCTAGCCCTAGTTAATTACCTGAGCCGAGCGCCTGTGTTCGCCAGCTGAGAAAGATGGCGGAGCAGCCACGTTAGGGCCTTCTCGCAAGGGCCTTGGGAGGCTCTTTCCAGCGGCAGTGTGCCTGCAGCTGGAGGCCCTTTAGATCTCTCAAGCCTAACCCTAGGCGTAACCCTAACCCTAGCCCTAGTTAATTACCTGAGCCGAGCGCCTGTGTTCGCCAGCTGAGAAAGATGGTGGAGCAGCCACGTTAGGGCCTTCTCGCAAGGGCCTTGGGAGGCTCTTTCCAGCGGCAGTGTGCCTGCAGCTGGAGGCCCTTTAGATCTCTCAAGCCTAACCCTAGGCGTAACCCTAACCCTAGCCCTAGTTAATTACCTGAGCCGAGCGCCTGTGTTCGCCAGCTGAGAAAGATGGCGGAGCAGCCACGTTAGGGCCTTCTCGCAAGGGCCTTGGGAGGCTCTTTCCAGCGGCAGTGTGCCTGCAGCTGGAGGCCCTTTAGATCTCTCAAGCCTAACCCTAGGCGTAACCCTAACCCTAGCCCTAGTTAATTACCTGAGCCGAGCGCCTGTGTTCGCCAGCTGAGAAAGATGGCGGAGCAGCCACGTTAGGGCCTTCTCGCAAGGGCCTTGGGAGGCTCTTTCCAGCGGCAGTGTGCCTGCAGCTGGAGGCCCTTTAGATCTCTCAAGCCTAACCCTAGGCGTAACCCTAACCCTAGCCCTAGTTAATTACCTGAGCCGAGCGCCTGTGTTCGCCAGCTGAGAAAGATGGCGGAGCAGCCACGTTAGGGCCTTCTCGCAAGGGCCTTGGGAGGCTCTTTCCAGCGGCAGTGTGCCTGCAGCTGGAGGCCCTTTAGATCTCTCAAGCCTAACCCTAGGCGTAACCCTAACCCTAGCCCTAGTTAATTACCTGAGCCGAGCGCCTGTGTTCGCCAGCTGAGAAAGATGGCGGAGCAGCCACGTTAGGGCCTTCTCGCAAGGGCCTTGGGAGGCTCTTTCCAGCGGCAGTGTGCCTGCAGCTGGAGGCCCTTTAGATCTCTCAAGCCTAACCCTAGGCGTAACCCTAACCCTAGCCCTAGTTAATTACCTGAGCCGAGCGCCTGTGTTCGCCAGCTGAGAAAGATGGCGGAGCAGCCACGTTAGGGCCTTCTCGCAAGGGCCTTGGGAGGCTCTTTCCAGCGGCAGTGTGCCTGCAGCTGGAGGCCCTTTAGATCTCTCAAGCCTAACCCTAGGCGTAACCCTAACCCTAGCCCTAGTTAATTACCTGAGTCGAGCGCCTGTGTTCGCCAGCTGAGAAAGATGGCGGAGCAGCCACGTTAGGGCCTTCTCGCAAGGGCCTTGGGAGGCTCTTTCCAGCGGCAGTGTGCCTGCAGCTGGAGGCCCTTTAGATCTCTCAAGCCTAACCCTAGGCGTAACCCTAACCCTAGCCCTAGTTAATTACCTGAGCCGAGCGCCTGTGTTCGCCAGCTGAGAAAGATGGCGGAGCAGCCACGTTAGGGCCTTCTCGCAAGGGCCTTGGGAGGCTCTTTCCAGCGGCAGTGTGCCTGCAGCTGGAGGCCCTTTAGATCTCTCAACCCTATCCCTTGGCCTAACCCTAACCCTAGCCCCAGCTGAATTCACGAAAGCAATACCTTTGTTCTCCAGCTCACACCGATGGCGGAACACCGCTTGGCGCCTTTCCTCAATCCTCTTTGCATGTTCTTTTTAGCCAAATTTTGCTTGCAGCTTGAGGGTCTTTTGATTTCTTAACCCTTTCGTTGAATTTTTACCGTCACCGTAGTTATTTAGCCGAACCCGATACCTGAGTTCCTTGGCTCAGAATGTTTTCAAAGCACCAATATTAGTTCCTTTCTGCAATCGTCTTTGCAGGCTCTTTGCAGCACCATTGTGCCTGGAGCTCGGGGTTTTTTAGTTCTCTCAACCCTAACCCTTGGTGTAACCCTAACCCTTGCCCTAGTTCAATACCCGAGACCAATAACTGGGTTCTCCAGCTCAACAGATGGTTGAGCACCAATGTTGGCACCTTGCCGCATTCGTCTTTGCAGGTTTTTTCTATCACCAGTTTGCCTGGAGCCCCAGGCTTCTTAGATTTCTCAGCCTTTACCCTATCCCCTACCATTGTTTTGGCCCTTGGCAGTAGCTGGTCATCACCTCAGTTGCCACCAATTTAGAGGCATGCAGCTGGCAAGAGCTGTACGTTATGTCCCCTGGATCCTTAGATGCAGGGCTTTAACTGTATGGTCTATTTCTTTCTCTTAGCACATAGGAGAAATTCCCAGCAGATGGAGTAAAGAGCTGAAAATCTTACTAAAACTTACCAGCCCAAATATCAAAATTAAAGCCTCAGACATCAACCACCTTTGGCAAAGGATAAAATACAATATAGAATTCCATATTCAACCACTTATCATAGCAGTAGTCAGGGTGAATTTAGCATTTACCTAGCATAAAATTAGCCCAGCCGCGAAAGCAGAACCTTACAAAATTTTGTTACCGAAACATTCCTGGCAAACAGAAGTAGGAATAAAACATCACTGTGTTTTATAAATGTATCGTATATAAATTAATCAAACATAAGTCTATTACGAATCAGAAGAAGTTCATACTGTCTTTCATTGCCAGAAAGAGAACATAGAACCTTGCTTCCTGTTTTCACAGGAGTTATAGCAGAAAATCGCTGTAGGGCTGGTACTGAACACACACACCTGGGTGACACAACAGCTTTCATCACACATTAAACAAATTCCTTCCATCACTATTGCTCCTTGGCATGCACCTATTCCAAATACCCGTGTACTCATATAGTGAATTTTCTAGTATCAGTGGTGTATCTTTGCCTTTTCTGTTTCCTATATACTGAAAACATCAAGCAAAAATTAATTGCTAGATACATAACAAGGCAGTGGATAAATGTTCCCCAATAACTTGCAGAAATCTGTAATCTTGCCTTTGCAAGTCAAGAATTCTGGTTGCACACAGAAGCCCATAAAATAGGCAGAATAGCAGAGCTTCAGCCTCCAAGCTCAAGGGTTTGAATGCAGGCACAAAACAAGGGTCTCAAAACAAGGAGAAATGAGCACTCAGAACCACAGCTGATGCCAGCCTGTTGGTGGTCCAACTCATGGCAGCCCAGCCCCTGTCAAGTTTCTTGTAGGTATTACAAAACATTTAAGAACAATTACAATCAGGTATTTGGAAGAGAGCACCACTTAAAAGTGGTGGAGGACACTACTGGAATTGCTCAGAAGCACCTGTGCTAACAGGCGTCGGCGTGAAAGTACTGGCCCAAGAACCTAATTAGCATGTGAGCGCCTGGCATTTCTGGTTTCCAGATGGTTACTGGAGATGGGAGTTGAGCTTTTGGTGCTGGGAGGAAGGTCAGTTAAGTCTTAAGAGAAAAGCTGTGGCTTATATTTTATGTGACTGAGAAAAAAACAAAGTGGCGACAAGTTAAGTGCTATACAAATGATGATTGCAGCAGAAGTATGTATTGTTACATTAGGATTGAAGTTGTATCCCAAATGGAAGGGGAAAACACTGGGTTCTTGGAAATAGCTTGATATGGAAAAGAGAGAGAAATTCAGGGGAAAATATGAGGGTTTTTTCCTTTGGAAAGAAGACTCAAATTATTTTAATCAGAGGAGTACAGATTTTAGTATAAAACAAGACAGAGAAACAAATTGCAACTTTGCAGCAGCTTTCTTATCACAGGCTAAAAGCCAATTCCTTTTTTTCCTTGATTTTCAAACTATCACAACACCACCATTTCACAGGAGTCCAGTAAGAACCAGCCCAAGCTTGAATAAATGCACTTGAACAGCTTGAACTGCTGCTTACCAATAGGCTTTTCTGGAGCTTTCCTCCTACACCCTCTGAAGGAATAAAACAAGCTGATAGCTGAATAATGTAATCAACAGCAATTCATTGCCTTGAAGTGTAGTAAATAGGCAGAAAACATGGACTATAGGGTAACACGCTTTAGAAAAAACCATTTTGCTACAGAAGCAGCCTGGGATTTCCTCTGTTAATAAAATTTTTAAATACATAGTACTCAATGGATATACAGTTCAAATGCTGTACTTCAGCATAATAGGTAGGGAGTTCAAAAACATGAATGGATGGTTGGTGAAGCAGATAGACTTTGTTAAACAATCTTTTGAGTAAATATGGAATTGCTTGCCAGAAAACTTTAACTCCCATTCAAAAATAAACTAAGCACCATATTAACTAAATGCTTGCAACTTGTTCCACTAAAAGCAGTGTCTGTTCTTAGTGAGTAAAAGCTCCCACTGCCTTTGCTTTCCTGAAAAACACCACTGATGACAACTCATAATAGCACTTATTTCTTCTTTTTCTATGCCAAAACCCTTTTCTTGACACCCTGCTAAATCCTACCTGGCAGGATGCTGTTGGCAGATGATAGCTTTGATGCCCTCCTGCTCAGGTTTCTCACTGACAGAACCTGGTTCCACCATGCCACCCAAAATGTCTATAAAAGTGTAAGGAAATTTTGAAGATTACTCCCTGGATTGTGTGACTCCAGGACAAAATTCACCTACCATCACAGAACGCTACACAAAGAGGAAAAGAACTGAAAATACAAACAAACAAACAAACAAACAAACAAACAAACGTGTTGTTAAACAAACAGGTGTTTTTCTACCCAGTACCCATATTCTTTAGATGCAGAAGCAAGTAGTCAACAAGTAAAACATGAAAATAGAGGAGGACAGTGCTATGTTGTGAAAGAGGAAAAAATGAGATAAATAAACTGGGGGGGAAAAAACCCCACCAAAACTGATTCAGAAGAATTTACAGTAGAATTTCCCAGCATAAACAAAGAATCTGATATGCTTATTCACCAGAGATCTTTTAAAATTCCTTAGTTAAGCCCACAAAAGAAGAAATCTGAAGTAAACCTGTAGGGGTTTGGTTGAGGTTTTTGCATTTATTCTTCATGAGCACTCACCAGTGAATAAAATCTCAGATTCTACTTAAAAAGGATAAACTCAGCACTTAAACTGTGACCTTAAGATATGCAGAGTTCAGCTCTGCTGAGCTGAAGTACTCCTTTCTTTCTGAAAGATATCACAAGCTAGCTACTGTCAAGTCAGAAGTATAAAAGAGAAGACAACTGAAATCACAGAGGTGAGTGTCCCAGTGCAAGAGCAAGATTTCAGACTTGTTGAGCATGAAATAATGGTTTCATACCTCAGATCAATGGGAGTCCTCTCAGAGCATCGATACAATTCTTTACAAATGGTACTCCATCAAAAAGTTGATCAAATACATAATTTCATCCTGAACTTGTCTTTGAGAAGCTGGTTTTCATAACCTGTTGACAACACCAAAATGGTATGTAGACACCTTCTCCATGTGGATAGTAGAGGTAACAAACTCAGAATTCTTTTTTTGTAGAAATGAAGGCGTTTCATCACAACTCAAAGTAAAATAAGTTTTTCCCTATTCTCACACACTTCATGACAAGAGAGCAGTAACACACTACAGACTTTACTATAGCTATCAGTGACTTAAGTTGATTTATGACAAAAGCTAAAATATTTTTCTCACCAGTTAATAAGGGTTGAAACACTTGCTTCTTCTCAATCAACATCTGCATCCACTGTTGTGAAATATTATGACAGAACCATTTGATTTTTTCATTATGAAGAGGTGAATATATGAAAACAAAAATACTCCATTATTTTCTATGGAGTAGACTCCTTAGAAATTCTACTACTTCAAGCTAGTATTTTAACGTCTGAATAACACCTCCTGAACTTTAGCTTTAAATAAAGTCTCGGAATACAATTAAACCCCAAATACAAAATTACTGTAATAGCACCTACCAGCCAAACTTCTGAGGGTAGAAACATGAAACTTGTAGGACTTCACAGAGTAGCCTGGACCTAATCCATATCCTCAAACAGGCTCAATATTATTTTACATTGAGTCCAACACATTTTTCAAATACTCTGACTATACCTAGCACCAGGCATGCAGATCCCTAGTGAATATTCAGTCTTTTCTCAGCTTTTATATGGCAAACAGCATAGTCCCTCCCTTTAATTTATCTTCTCTGGCCATTACAAAACCCCTTGTAGATTGTTTTCATACATTCTGTCAGGGTCTCTTGCCATTGTTGTTGTTTTGGGTTTTTTTGCTATTTAAAAGTGCTTTCAACTATACCCATTTCTGGTGAAGTATGTACACATGGTAGCAAGAAGCCAATTAACTTCCTGTATCTTCTCCCTTTCCAAGGGAGATCAGTGCCAACCACAGTGCTTTTCCTCTGAGAATCTTGTGTTCTCTTCCATAAGTCACTGCACTTATCTCTTGTCCTCCCTCATCATAATATAAATGTGATTTATTGCAACCAGTACAAAAACTGCCCTTTAGGACCTTTAATAGTAGACTATATCAATGTGATATAAAATGTTTCAAAACATTACTGCTACTTGAATTAGTCTTTCCTTTCATTTTCAGCAAATCTAACCATCCACTGCAGGCTTTAGAACATTAAATTCTCTGACTTAAAATAAAAATATTTTAATTGTGCTCAGTCCCAGGTCAATAATAAGAACTGCTAAGAGCAGGGATACCAGGAAAGAACAGGAAAACTGGTCATGGCTCATGAATGGTACCTTAGTCCAGCAGTCTGGAGTATAATAGTCCAAATACTATTTAGTAATTGCTCTCACCACCTGTGGAGCTTAATTTCTTTTATATGTATTTTTGCCCCTGTAATACCTTTAAACTAGGAATCAAATAAACATCACACAGTATTGTCACTCAGAAGCTGGGCCAACTCTACTACATGCTAATTTCAGCGACACGAAAAGGCAGAAGCTATTTGCCCTTAAGGTGCTAAAGCCTGCATGCATACACAAGTGATTGTCACTACAGTTCTGACATTTCTCTTTATGCTAGACATGGTGAGAATACCACACAAAAATTTCCAAGTTTTTTTTTATATAGTCCATGGGGTTTGTTTACATATCCACTAGAGAATAGAATTTTACGGAGCAGAATGGCAGGGGTGTGGTGGGAGGCAAGGGGGTGTGTGGAGGGGAGAACATAAAATTCATCAGGAATCTGAAATTTCTAGTCTGCACCAAAACCAAAACTGTTTTTATGCAGATGTTGCCTGCTGGGAGTTTTAATTAAGTGCCTTAGGGAGTATTCTCAGCAGAAAACTGTGCTCCTTGGCCAGACTGCCTCAGTTCCCAGTATACCCTGCCATTTCCATGTATAACAAGTATCCAACCTTTATCAGCTGTGGGGTCCCACTTCTGTTGGGAATGTCCATACTGAAGAAAAAGTGAATGGGAAACAGCATTACAGCTTCCCAGCACATCATTGCTGAATTACTGAATAACCAGCTGACAGCATGAATTTGGAAGAGAAAATCTGAAGTTTTCTCCTGAGACCAGACACTTTTCACAGACCAACACGTAATTGAGTCAAAACCAGTTTTTCAAGAAAAGTAATTTACTTAGGTCTAAAACACACAAAATAAAATTTTTCTCTCTTAGAGACATCCCTGGGCTTTGTAAAAAAATTGGTGGGCTGGGGGCAGTAGTAGAAGGAAATCATGCAGCTGGTTTTCAGATCTCAGGGAAGAAAAGAAAAAACAAGATTAGTCTGTGCAGACTATTGTCATAATGCTTGGACACCACTGAGGTCCTACATAAAACATTAGCATTGGTTTTGAGTGTATAGTGGTCCTCTTCAGATGGGCAAAGATTACTCTGAAGTGAGAGAGTAATATCAATCAAAATATCCTAACCTGTATTATCTCTCAGGATTATAGCATTATCACTTTTCTTTACCCCATCACTCCGTGGCCTTATCGTACAATTTAGTACGTGGTGGTAGAGATGTTTGATGCAATAACTACATTGGAGGCCTATTTTCAAAGGTGGCAGTAAACAGAATTTTGCCTAGTTTCATAAGCCACTGCACATACTTCATCTGACTCCAGATGTAACAGCAGGTTTTGTTCAGCCATCTATACAATGTAAAATCACAATTACTTGGAACACATAAATGTTACCAGAACAAAACATAATTCCATCCTAGTTGCAGACTTCAGTTCTGGGGGAAGTTAGAAGTTCAACAGAGCAATTAGTTTGCTTAAATTATACAAATGCTAATTCCATTTGTCTGACAGTACTTTTCAACTGCAGATTTATTGTCTTTTTTTTCATCCCCTGTAGCCAATAGTTTCCAGCAGGCTGCTCTTTCAATTCATTTCACAAAGTCAGTCTGTGAGACTGAAGGTAAAAATTCTGTTTGGGGAATGCATTTTTATTATTTCTCAATAAATACTTTACATGTTTTATTCCACATCCAGCAACACTCTGGTCACAGGGGTTAATAACAAAAGTCCACAATTATGGATGGTGACTGGTTGCTTAGGCTTCACAGCCTTACAAGTTGTCCCTGTGGTTGCTCCAAGATGATATAAATATGCTGTAAGTACCCTTATATTCAAATGTACTTTGACTTTGCAGCAAAGAGCAACATTTGTTAAGATAACAGTGGGGATGCATTTTGAAATGTATAAGGGGCCTTTCAAGTTCACACAGAATTATGGTGAATCACAACACACATGTACATTAAGAAATTAATTATTATATATATTTAACAATGATAATATACTGCATAATAGCCATTCACCTCTGTGCATGTACACACTTCAGACATATATACAGAAACTCCTGGAAGTGCTTATCAACCTAATTTGCATGCACTATATCAAATATTCACAGACAAAAACTATCTGAATATAATTCTTATAGATAATCCTTAGAGCACAAACAGAGTCATGCCCTTGCTAATTCAGTTAAGGCAGTTACAGTAGCAATACCACTGCTTGCAACCTATGTGTTCTTCAGTTTGGGGGCTTTTTTCCAAAGTGAACAAGTTTAAAATAGCAATGATAAAGCCTCTAAATAAATGAACATCTCAGAAGAAAACTACCTGAACATGAGGAAAAGCTGTTTTAGTCTGAGGGTGACTGAACACTGGAACATGTTGCCCAGAAAGGTTGTGGAGTCTCCTTGTCTGGAGATATTAAAAACATGTCTGGACACAACCTTGAGTAGTGTGCTCTAGGGGACCCTGCTTGAGCAGGGGGATTGAAATAGATGACCTCCAGTGGTTCCTTCCAACCTTACCCACACTGGGACTTTGAGATTCTGTGAACTATGGTGTTTTTTCCCATATTTTTCAGTTGCAGAGATAGAAAAAATCCACCAAGTTAATTGTGTCCACATCACAGAATCCTGGAATGGTTTAGTTTGGAAGGGATCTCAAAGATCATCTGGTTCCAACCCCTCTGCCATGGGCAGGCACCCCCCTTCCATGGTGTTATCTATAATTGTCATTTTTGTATCATACTAAGAAACCCCATTATACCAAAGTGATCTTGGAGACAAAGTACCCTGGCTGATACTATCTAGACCTCGGCCATGCTAGTATTTTATGGGTTTGTGTGATAAAATGGTTTCTCTTAACTCAGATTATAAGGGCCCACTTAGTTACATAGTCTGAAACTCACAAAATTAACAACATGACCTAGA
Source organism: Entomyzon cyanotis (assembly GCA_024500445.1). Taxonomy (NCBI): domain Eukaryota; kingdom Metazoa; phylum Chordata; class Aves; order Passeriformes; family Meliphagidae; genus Entomyzon; species Entomyzon cyanotis. The sequence goes on from JAKEPQ010000871.1 coordinate 28,311, forward strand.
GTTTCCTGATGCCTCATGTTTTTCTAAATAATTTTAAGATGCATTTTATCACATATCTATTATCCAACTTCTATTTTGGCATACCTATGCTACTATTTTTCCTCCTCTTTTCTTACTATGCATAAGATTATAAAGAAATATGAAGCTAAAGACTACAGCTGTTTTGCTGAAACCTCAAAACACAGTGCCCTACAGCATGCATCACCACTGCATCTGCTCTGCAGCCTCAGGGACATACCAATCCACATCTGAATACGAAAAGTGCTATTTAGACCAACTATTAGGTGCCCGCATAGAAAAGAATAACCAAAAGTTCTCAATAATATACAAAATATGTGTCCACACAGCTCAGAAACACAACCCTGTTGTGCACTGAACATGCACATAGCAGCACACCAACAGATACATATGGAAGCACCCTGGAATTGACAATTACAGGCTGAAGAGAGAAATTTAGAGGCCAGATGTAAGTTCCCTTCTCTGCCTGGACCGAGCTGCATCGTGCACAGGAGCACATCCTAGCCATGGCAGCAGTCTTTCCTGTGCATGCTAATCCTCTTTAAAGAGATACTGAAATGTTTGCCAAGTGTGGGAGAGAAGCTAATAACTGATCACTGGGACACTCTTCTGGGATTTGGGACACTTGGGTTCTGGTCTTCACATGGAAAAATATTCCAGTATTTTATACCCAAAGTGAAACACTTAAAAACCAAACCAAAACAAAAAAACCACACCTCAAAATCCCCAAACAAACAACAAAAAATCCCCAACAAACCTCCCAACCGAACAAACCAACAAGCCAACATAAAATCCCCCCAAAAACTATGAAAGCAACTGAGCTAGAATACCCTATAATCCAGAACATTAACCTGCAGGAGAAAAAAATAGTTCAGATATCTTCACTATCTTAATCTAAGAAGGAATCTGGAATTCAAAAATAAAGCATCCTAGTGGTTAGAATGCCTGTGTTTCCTCTCCTCAACTAAGCAATAACAAAAGGCAAGACTGACCGAGGAGACACAGAAAGTTGTGACAGGAGTGAAGGCAGTCTACAAATAGCTTAGTTTTATACTGATATACTTGGCCTTATAATATGTAGGCATAGATACAGATGGTAGAATTATACTTGTACACATTTGCATGCTATATAAATTCAATCTTAGCTTAAAACTTATAAGAATCATGCATAAAACAACATCTGCGGTTCTCAATCCAGTCATAGTGTTAGCAGTGGCATATACAGAAAGATATTGTCCTATCACCTCAAATTAGGCTTTAATTTTAAACCATTAGGTAAACCTGACATACTCAACATTTTGACACAGCCAGAATAGCTGTTCCCTTTTCATAGAAGCAGACAGGAATTCCTTAATTTCACACACAGAGCAAGAAAATAATTTCTCAGCACCCACCTTTCTCCCAGAGGAGATCTTTTGAAAATTTCTGCAGATGAAAGACTCAAATCAGACATTTTCAGGTCCTAGACAACTACCCAGACCAAACTAGAAAGTTTTAAAAAGAAATTATTTTTCCTAAAGGTCCAATTCTGCTCAACATTATCCATAACTTCACCTTGAAACACTTTTTAAAAATGCATTACCTGCTCCACTGTAAGCAGCTCAGAGTAGAGCTGTGAGGCTGCCTTAGGAGGCTCTGGACCATCTGGCATGTCACAGGACATCACTCGGCTGCCCAGAGAGAACTGGGACAGCTCAGCAGCTGCTGAAAGTCAAAAGATCCAGACAGCTCATGGCAGACAAGGAAACACCAAGGAACTCAGTAAGATAGATCAGACATGGCAGGCACACTCAGAAATCTTAAAAAAGGCTACCATCTTGGAGTTCTGCAAACAAGCTATAAGCAATACACTGTGAGCAGTAAAGATTTCCCTTCAAATGCACACACCTGCCCCATTGCCAAAGGAAGAAAGAAGTTGCTGTCTTAAAACAAAATAGCAAAAGGATAGCCTGGAAAGATCTTTTCTCAAAACCCATACCCTTATGGATCTCCAGTACAGATATGCAATTCAGCCCAAGTGAGTTTGAGCTCCTGCCCATCATACTGGGTACAACACAAGTAACTATAAAATACATAGCACCACCTCCCCATGCCATCTTGAAAAGGTCAGTAGTACTTTAAAAAAATCCCAATGAGGAAAACCAGATTTGCCTGCTTTTTGCAAGCAGCTTCTGACATCCCTATAACATAAAGTCTTCTACTTCCCTCTTGTCCCTTGTTACATGGGAGAAGAAACCTACATTAGATTTTAGAACATCTTTGGATCCTTACTTAAATATTAATTTGTTTTCCCACTTCTATCTTCATTTAAGAAAAATAAGAAATACAGGCTTATGTATGAATACTCTTTTTAAAGTTGTATAACATGTAAGTGTACCTATTCTACATAAAAGTCTATCTCTTCCAAAAACCAGCTTTCTACTTTGATCGTATATTGCATCAGCAAGCTATGGATGTTCTCATTAGTGCACCTTGCCTTTGGCAACTGCGTATTTGCCTCATTTTCTTTTTGTGGGATTAGCACACTTCCTGAACAAAGTTCTTCCCTGGCATGGTCCCCTCTGTGCTCTAACAAGAGCACATCTGCCACACTATTATAACCTTGAATGCTATGCAGGCCTAATACTAGGAAACACTGATGGTAAACATGCAACTCTTCCTCTGCATTACCAACTTCCCCCTGTGTTGGTGCCCTTTAATTTGACACAGCTGCAGCTTCTCTGATGGCAACTTGTGTGAGACACCCAGCCAGCAGGCCAGCTAGAGGCACGGGTAGCCCCAGCAAGCAAAAAGCATAATAGAAGACCTGTGTGATCCCTGAAACAGCGAGGAGCAGCAGAGCAAACAGGTCAGCATGGAGAAAGCAATTGTCTGCATGGAGAAGGGCTTGTTTGTAGGTATTGGGAGGGGCTGTGGATGTTTAAACCTCAAATTGGGGGAGGACAAGCTGGGAGAAGGAGACAACTTGCAGACCTCAAAGCTCTCGTTACACTCTGATTTTTACCCATACCTTCATAAAAGCTGTGTTACCTATTTTAGTAATTCAAAGTGCTATGTAGCATTTCCTAGTGAAGGCATTGGTCCAAAATAATGTGCTTTATGAAAACAAGCAAAGAGATAAGGATGATGGAGATTTTAGATACTAGAATCTGCTCCTAATTAGACAGATGATGAAATGTAGACATGAACAATTTCATCACTAACTTCACATCATCAAACAGCTGGTGGTAACTTAGTGACTAGGTTTCTCACTTCATATACAGGTATCTTTAAGTGCTCTGTTCTGAATTCACTTAGGTAACTGACTAATTTCATCACATTTGTGTTCTTTTTTTTTCATGAACAGAACTAAGTGATAATTACAATATCTTACTGCTACTGCTACCCACTACTTGCACTTCATTTATTGGGAAAAAAATAGAAGAGATTGAATATACCAACTGTTCCAGGTTAAATAATTTAATTGCTTTGGATAATGGTTTAATTAACTAGACAAATTGCATAAAAAAAATACATACCACACTTTGTATGTTATGTCCAGGTTTTGTAATGAATTGAGGTAAGCATCCCATTCCTGGCAGCTAATAAGGGGGAATTACTTGCTCATTTGAAGAAATATAGTGCTGGAGTCTACAAAAAAGTAGGGCCCTAGCAGGAGACAGATAGACACTGCAAAAATCTAAGTAGCTGAGATAATTTGCTTTAAGGTAGTAGAGAACAGTGAGCATTTTTTTTTGCCACCCCATAGTGATTTGCAATCCTGAACGTTGCCAGAGACAAATGAATCAAGAAAACCGAGTGAACTACAGAACTGAAAAGCCATCCATGACATTGTACAGATATGTCTAAGGGCAAGCACCATCTAACATTAAAGTGATAAGAAAACCCATTCATGGATAATTACAAAAAGAGTACAAGTTGATAATCCTACCGAATGAGTCATTGAAGGAGACTTTCTCCAGTTTCAGATGAATTCTGCTGACAAAGGTCTTCCTCATGCCAAAGCTCCCTCCATGAGGTTCGTCCCTTTGGAAGCAGGTGTTTTTCATTGCTTTGTTTACCTGTTATAATGCACAATCTGGCAATAAAGAGACTTAGCTCTGCATTATTTGGCCCTTGATACAAAACTTGTGAATGAAATCCTAGTACTGCTTGCATGTTGGTGAGAGTTTGGCCACTGAAAAAGCTCTGCTTTTATTTAAGCTAAAGTGTTCACATGAGTATTCAGAAGCCTTGGTCCTTTTCTTTATTTATAAGATGTTTCACTTAGTGAAGGACACAGTCTTCTTCCCTCCATCAAACTGCATGACTGAAATCTCATTAAAAGGTAATTCCTCTTTCAAAGACTGTAAAAAGTCAGCCAGATGTGCTTCTAAGAAGACTTTCTGAAACAGAAAACTGTTTTAGCGAACAGTCAGGAAACTGAAGCACAAGATGACACAAGCTAAAGAGGGTGAGAATCTACTTCACCCTCTACGTTTTAAATATTTTAAAACCAGGCTAAACTGGTGCTGGGACTCTGTTAAGTTTTATGAGCACTCTTCCAGTTCTGTGTTTCTGTGATGCAGGCACCAAACTCATTATTTATATTAAAATACTTTGCAAGTTTGAGCTTGTTGGATTAAGGATAGTCTGACATATCAGGATAGAACAGGGTAAGGAAGAATATAACTGTCTAAAGCTGTGTCATCTTTATCACTATGAGAATAATTCTAGCTTTAAAGATCGTTATTTTTTCAATATATTTTCTCGTTTTATTAATAGAACTGGAATAAAATAATATTTGCATGGCATTTTTAGTTGATTTTCAGAGTGCAGGAGAAAAATATTGATGACAAAGTAATAGCAATTCTATGACTAAAGAGAAATATCTCTGTTTAGTTAAAGTTGCAGCAGAACAACTTAAAACCCAATTAGACGGCCTGCTCTCTTGGGACATAAGGAGAGAAATGTCCTACTTTAAGGATCCTGTGGAAACTTCTACCAAAACCTTGCATGTTCAGGTGTAGAAAACATTAATCAATTTCAGATGAGCAAATGCTGAGATTCCTTTTGGAAACCAAACCCAATAGATTTACTGGATGTTACCAAAAAAAAAAAATCCTACAGTCAAGTTTAAAATTCCCTACCTAGAAGAAGAAGAAGTGACCTTGACATTTGCCAGCACCCTGAAATCATGCTGAACTCAATCTAAATTAAGGTAATTGTAAAATAAACAATTTACCAACAGAAGGTAAAGAGATGAGAGTTAAACATTTTACAAAATAAATAAATAAAATATGCAAAGAAAGCTTTCTACTTCACTCAAGTTCACGTGGAACCCACTGCCAGACATTCACAGCTCAAGTTCCAGCATCTAGTTGCTTAGCACAATCAAAGGAAATAACATTTTTAAACAGAAGAGTATTTGATTTGGGATTATCTACTTTCTGCTTCTCCTTAACACTTCAGATCTTCTTTTTCAAATCTTCTTTCCATCACTTCTTCCTTCAAAGATGTCCTTTGATTTCCCACGCTCTGGCTGCTCCCATCTGTTTGGCGTTCCCTGGCCATGATCAGATGTGAACACCACTTGTCCAAAGGCAGGCAGTCAGCTATGAGTATTCTGGAGCTTGACAGACTGCTAGCCCTGTGTGAAGCAAAAGGCCCATCTGAGTGGATTCAAACCCTCATGCAGATCTTCTTTATGTTATTAACTGGTATTCTTTAGACACAGGTAACCTCGTTAATCATACTTCCTATGCTAACCCTGTTGGTATTTATGTAATCACCATATGATTGGATTTCACTTGGAAACACACATAACAGGAACTACTCACTTCAGGGTAATACCAGCCCTTCATTAATTGATCCCTAAAATAACACTTGAGGTGTAATCTAACAGATTTTTAAATAATAATTATGTTTATTACAAAGAGAATTATCATAGTATATCTACACATCTGTTTTAATGATCATCTCAGTGCCGAAATCAGAAAGAACCAGTTGACATTTCCAAATCTCATAGGTTAGAAAGGATGGCTTCCTTCTGTGAGAATGTCCTGAAATTTGGAAGTTATCACTACATATACTTGTATACCAAGTTTTCTTTGGCACCACCTTCTCTCCACGAACAGTAAGTCCAGTAGTCTGACAGTAATGACCCATTTTTCACATGGAAATGTGTCCTTGACTCTTTTAGAGTGACTACTGTAGTAGTGGTCCTTATACTGTTATAATTAATATCACACGTAAGGGAGAACTGAGATGAGCTTTAAATCCCTTCCCCCAAGAAAATTTGAATTACCTAGAGCTGAAATGGGAAGAGAACATTTGTAATGATTGCAAGCTTTGTATTTTCACCCACAATTGGATACATCACTATTAGGTTCATAGGGGTTACCAACAACACAGGAAGAAAACTAAAACTAATAATAATAAAAAAAAGAAAGCTGTAATCAGTCCAGTCTTAGTGAATAACTGTGTAAGAATCCATGACAGGAAAAAAAAATCTCCTCATCCCCTGTGCATGCCTTATCAACCAAACATTAGAAACATTTCTAAAAGTGTTAGAAAAGGGAAAGGATTCTGTGCAAGGAAAAAATAAACTAACCAAGGAACTGACAATTTATAATATAAGCATGAGAAACTGACCCAAAAGCCATTGTTGTCAGTGGGAACGCTTTTTAAAAAGAATCACAAAACATTATTTGTGCTTTGTTTACTATCATCCTGTGCTAGCAGCATACCCAACTCTCAGAACCAACCAAAGGCAAAGATAAACATTGTATTTAACTATAAATATTGGCCTGAGTATTATTTATTAAAAAAAAATATTGGCAGGTTTTGGATGACTCAGAAGAAAAAAATGGCAACTTAGTTCATTGAAAACAGTGTCAAAAAGTAAATAAACTGTGTGGCAGCATGCTTACTGGTTAGAGCTCAGTGAGGGACTGGGAGACAGTGTGAGAACTCTGTTCCCAATTGGCAACAGGATCCAGGCCAATTTATTTAGCTCCTGTTTCTTAATCCGTCTGTAAAATGGGTGTAAGAAAAGTTATTTCCCAGCTGGCAGCATGGTGAAACTTAATTGATGTTTGTAAACTTCTGGCAGAGTCTCTGATGAGAGGTGAGCACAAAATAATATTACATTCACCTTCTGGGAGCTCCTACATTTATTTCATAAATGCAATACAGATAAATGGAGGGTTACAAGAACAGAATTATTAAAAATATGCTGTAATAATTCGTGCATTCAAAACATGCATTCATGTACACAGAATACTAATCAGTACTCATACATAAGTAGAGATCAGACTTGGGGAGTGACAGTTTCATATTGTGAGGTGAAAGCATATATTGTCCTTGAAAAGTTCAAATCACTTTCCTCTGCCCTGAATTTACTAAAATGATCTAAAATTATATATATATATATGAAGCTACCTTTACAGAATACATTCCAAGGCAATCACAAATTGTAGTAGCTCTCCGTTTTCTGTCTCTAAACCAGACATGGGAACTGGCACTGTGAGCCTAAATTCAGAAAGTATTTTCCACAGAGTGATATCTCCAGCAGTGAGCAGCACCATATGTTGCTATAGGATGTTCCCTTTCTACTCTACATATTAAATATTACTGGGGGATTCTGGCTTACTTCCAACTATTTTCTTGTTTTCAGCTGTAACTGTTATAATTCTGACTGCTCTTGTTACCCACAAAAAATCCTATCCTTCTCACTACTTGGTAAAAATGTCATTCTATAGCAGATTTCCACAGCCAAATGCCATCTTGGACAGCAACTCATGGAGGTAATATTACTGTCTTTCTTCCTTTTTCATAATGACTTGTTTAGATTCTCTCTAGTAGCATGGATGGCAGAAGATGGCAGATCCAAAGAAAAAGTCATTCACTAAAATTTAGGAGACACTACTAATTCTCCTAATCCCTTTTCTTGTACTCTTCCTCAGAAGACAGGATAAAGATCCTATAGATCCAAAGTAAAATTTTAAAAATAGTTGAAGATACATCTTTTAGGACAAGCTGGATTCATGATCTGAGATGTCTATGTGTAAGATAGGGACAGCAAATGCCTCACTGGTAGATCCCATGGGAGTCCAGTGCAAGTGATGCACTTCAATGCTGTAAAACTACAGGTGCTACAGAACTTGGGCTTCATCTTAGACAGTGGCTTGAGCCAGAAAGAAGGTAGAGGAAGGCCACTAAGTATGTTTTACTTTTAGCAGCTACAAATACATATGGACCTGAATCTAAAACAAGGCAAAGCCCTAAGAACTCAGCTCTATGATGTAACTTCAATTTTATGTCTTACAATGTCACCTACTACAGGGATAACCTCTTCATGAAACTTGATCAAACAACAACAACAAAAAAAATAAACAAAACAAAACCAAGCAAACAAACAAAGAAAACCCAAAAAACTAATCCCCCCAAAATCCCAAACGAAAAAACAGACAAAAGAACCCAAAAGCAAACAAAACCCCCAAACCAAATGAAAAAACCCCAAGCAAATAAGAAACAACTGCAAGCAATCCAAAGACCCCTGTTGTTATTTTGGGGTGGGTTTTTTTTCTATTTGGAAATGGGGTTTGTTTATTTCTTCATTGTCTTGTGGTTTTTTTGTTTGTTTGGTTTTTTTAATAAGACTTTCCCCAGGTTGCCAGCAATAGACTATGTCTTTTGCTTATACTGGGATGTACAGTCCATGAGTATCTTGGAATGAACATTCCTCCAATGAATGCAAATATATCCATTTGACACATTGACATTTCTGGGTTGTGTTGCTTGCTGCAAAGTGTGAATGTTTCCATGTCCCCTTTCCATCTGATTATTTATTAAATTTAAAAGAAAAAAAGGGAAAAAAAGAAAATTAAATTTTCCACAGGTTGATTGTGCATGGGACAAAAGATGTTCCTTTGGCATGGATACAGCTATGTAATTGCTATGGTCTGTTTTCTTTCTACTTTTCCTTCACATTGCTTCATAAACAACCATTCTTCATAGCAGCGGTTTAATTACAAGTATTAAGCAACACCCCTTCCAGTTGACAGGACTACTTCTTTTCTTTGACCTGTTTTTTCAGGCTTTCTGCAAAATCAAGCAGATGCTTTCACTTGATCTGAACCCATCTTATCCTTTAAAAAAAACTTCAGCCACAATAAGTTTTCATAAAATCAAAGTCAGAATTTGGGGGTCATGAGAAGACTCACATGAGCAGTGTTCATGTGCCAGTATGTACCACCATAATTCAATGCCTGATCAAAGACTAGTATACAAATCTTATTTAGAAGATGCAGCTTCGATAAACATAAATAACATCCACCTGGGAGTTTTGTCCTAAGAATGTGATTACTAGCTGGTGCTCCCATAAGGAAGGGAGCCATGATGGAAAGAGGACCATCTCTACCAAAAACTGAACAGAATAACACAGATGTTTAATACAAAAATTATTAGCACTAGACATTTTCTAAAAATGTTATATGATAATATCTCTTTATGCAGACAGTGTAGCTATCCACAATATTGTATGCATAAATGAAAACACATTTCTGATTTTGCTATTTCATTATAATATTTGATTCCGAGTTTAAACACCAGTTTTTTCGAACCTGGATTCCACTGGCACAACTTCAAGATATTAGGCATATGTTTAAATGGTAAGTATTTATCTTTATTTACTTATTTTCTTCTGGGTTCTCAGAAATCCATTTTTCCTTTTCAGGTGACAAAACTCCCCCTATTAGCTCCCTAATCTTTCTAAAAAGAAGTATAGCATACTACAGACACAAACACTGAAGAGAAACAGATCTATGTTTTGGCAGTCAACACTCCGATGTAAACACAAAGAGCACTGAGGAGTCTTCCCTCTATGAGCCATACGAAAGGAACTAAGACCAACTCATTCCAGGTACTCAAAGTTGCTTATAAAGAGAGGAAGATTAATTTCCAGAAGATGGTTCATCCTCCCTGACATCTTTCTAGATACCTGAAATTTGTTAGATGCCATCCACCTGCCTAGATGCAGCAGGTCTGGAAAGCATCCCCTTTACACCTTTCTAAAGAAGAGAGAGCAAGAGAGACCTTTTCTAGATCTGGTATTATGCACTGAAATTAAAAATGGTCCATAACATTTTATAATGCAGAGTGGACACCATAATCTCCACAGCATAGCTTGCTTTCCTGCTGCCTTCTTTTCCTACAATGACTTAGGCATGGATCAAATAGAGATGTTGAGACCTGTCAACAAATGTTTCTGCAAAATACTGAGATAGCTGACCAATTCAAATTAGAATGGAAAGCTAATGTAAGTCCAAAATAAATTTCACTACTTCCACTAGAGCTGTGGATATAACCCTCCAACCAGGAAAACAAAAAAAACCGTATAATGATTTCATCCATTTGCAGGTAAAAGATAGTGTTCAAAATTTTGTATTTTGAACATTTTTAATTTCTTAAATGAGAACTGAAGAAAAAAAATTCAAAGATAGCTATTAAACCTGAAGAAATCATATTCTTACTGCAGAAGCAGTAGAAATTGGCTAAGTAAATTGTTTGCTGCAAATTATTTGTTTAGATACAGGCACAGGCTAAATATTTGCCCCAATTCACTGGACAATCTCTTAGCACCTGAGAAAAGCTCCTACTGAAGCAATTAAATAAGTATTAATCCACGCTTTTCCTCTAATTAAATGTCATTTAAGTTATCTTATGTGCATTAAGGGCAAAGGATGATACAGTTTTGACTTCAGATAATTAGAGGCCTTCTGTTAATTATGCCTCAAGACAGACTTTGATTCAGAAATCTCATGCTCCCATTAATGTTTCAGTCTTCCTGATCTGTCCTGGAGGAAGAGAATGATGTTGGCTCTAGAAATGTGATTCCTAACATTGTGGCCAAGAGCAGAATTTTGGATATTCATTTTATAAATCATCTTATTATGCAAATATCCCAACACAGTGTGCTACTTTAAAAGGTTTATACATAAACTCTGCTTGAAGCAAAATGTAAAGATCCTTCTGTTACATTTTTTAAAACAGTTAGTGAGAGTGCTTCTATAAGTATCCCAGGGCTGATTACTTTTAATAATTAATATCATACAAATGAGACTAATTAACCTTGTATTCCACTATATCTACTACTAATTACCTTTATGTTTTATATCTAATAGCCTTTTGGCTGACCAATTATTTAACATTTATAATGTTCCAAAATTTTAATTTAAAAAAAAAATATATGCTGTTATCCTCTCAGACAGAACTGTGCTTCATTCTATTCCAAGTTTTGTCTGTCAAATGACATTGACTTTTATCCACTAAGTCCCATACCTGACCTGCAGATTCTGCAACTCTCAATTCAAAATCAAAGAAATACCAGAAAATAGGTTCATGCACAGTTCTGTAATAAATAAGCAGGTGCAAGTGTGATCATGCCTTATCACCTTGTTTGTACCTTTTCTGTTGCTCATGTTCTTAGAACATAATTCATCAATATTTTTTGAAGGGAAATAGCAAAGAACTCTTATATTCATACAGACCCTTTATATTAACACCTCAGCTACACTGACTTATGTTCAGTTCCTGAAAGGAATGTAACTATCAGTAACCAAAACACTTAATAATTTTGCACATAATTTTGTAATCATCTATAACTTTCTAGATCTACTAACACTCAGCTCTGGCAAAACAATCCTTGCAAATCTAAGCAGGAAGCTAGACACATGCCATTGTCTAGTAAGTGCTCTCCATGCTGTTTGTGGGGAGAGTGCTTATTTAGATTTCATGCTTTGCTTAACTGTTTTTCTTCTTCAGTTCCTCCCCTCCCTGTCATTAAGTTTAATCCAGGAAATCATAACAACATGATATACAATAACTTCATACCATAAAGTGGGTTACTTTGAATGTTCATGAAATTATTGTGTATTAGTGGTCTTAGATGATTAGGTATCAGCTCCTAAAATGAGAATTATTTGCATTGCCGCCCTCCAACAACACAGGTGCATCATAACTGTACATACCACCTCATAAAACCTAACATGGGCAATTATCAATCAAAGATCCAGAAACAAAAAATTAACAGAAGTTTAGCCTTAATTTTAAGATTTCATAGTCTAATAGAATTATTAATTTTCTCTCTTAACCTTAAAAAAATTAATTGAAATTTTTTATATTTCATAAGATCTGAGTTCAGGGTTCTTTTTTGCTAAGACTCTTGGCTTCTTTGAAAAAAAATTATTTTCTTACTTCCCTGATACAATTTAATAGTAAAAATTTCTGCCTGTGTTAGCAAACGAAACATTCCTTTTGACGTCAAATGTTGGCAATAAGATGAGAATAGAGTTGTTCTTTTCTATACTAATGGACCTTGTTCTTTGGAGGCTGTAACTATAATTCTGGATTCTTACCAACAATCTCACAACTGTGCATGGAAGTGTATAGGTCATAGACACAACAGAACCTACAGCAACTGTTTAGGGTCCCTGTGGCAGAAAACACCACCTGCCATCTAAATCTGAGAAACCTTTCTCTTAGTGTTTTGCTGTAACTATAGAAGACAACTCCATAATGTCTGCCAAATGTTTGTAAACCTGAAAGGCTGACCCAAAATGCACTCAGGTCAGTAACCTTTTTGTGTGTCCTCAGGCCTTTCACTAACTTATGATGTCCACCTCCAACTGATTAAATCATTTGCATCACTCATACAGATATAAACTAACAAATTAGGCATGCAGCAAACTAAGGAATTAAATTTACTGCTGCCTGCCCCTACCTGATTTGCCTGGATGCAGTGGTTTCTTATACTGATAAATTGCCAGTGCAAAAACGCTCATGGATAATAAACTAGACTTTTCAGATATTTTAGAGATATATTTTTCCACTCATACAAAGCCTTAGTTCCAGCTGACATTTGCTCAGTTTTTGTAAAATTGTACTTCAGGTAAGAGCAACAAGCCTCTGAGCAGCACTACAAACTTGCAGCCACCCATCTTAAGCTATGCCAAATATGGTGAAACAAACACCTATATAAATATGTGCATTTCATGATCTTGACAGTAGATAAATAAGTAGGGTTAGTCTCTCTTCCATCATGCTTTAGACTGGATGGCTCTCATCCAAAGCTTTGGAACATTAAAAATATGGCAGGAGTAAACAGTCTTGTGCTAAAACAAAATACTGAAAGCACCACAGAAAAAAAATATATTCAGTATTTACTTCTGACAGGCAGCATCAATAATCAAACATGCATGATTTAACTTCTTAAAATATGTTCCCTCAATGCTTAAGACAAACCCATAATATACCCCTTTCAAATAAAGAAATGTTTGTGTCAAAGAAGTTTAAGAATCTCAAGCTAGTTACCAATATAAAGAAAATTCCACTGCACAAAGAAGTTACCAAAACTGGCACTAGTGAGCAGTGTCGGAAGAGACAATGTGTCAGATGTAAAAAACCATCAGCAGGATGCCGTCAGAAAACTTAAAAGTCTTTAAGAAGTACCATAACGTGTCTGTTCTGTACCTGTATGGTCACAGCACCAGCCTGACGGAGTTCAAGAAGTGTTTGAACTATGCTCTTTGGCACATGGTGTGACTCTTGGGGCTGCCCTGTGCAGGCCAAGAGTTGGACTTTGATGATCCTTGTGGGTACCTTCCAACTTTGAATATTCTGTGATTTTGTAAGTAAAAACCTGAAGCAACCAGAATTTTTAATCAAACTCTGTGCATAATTTTTATTATTTAATACTCTGAGCCACATTGAAGTAAAATCTATAATATCTGACTACGACTCCCAGCTGCTCCTGTGTATGTTCTGCAACAAACACTTGAATGCATCTGGTATCAGTAACTAATTTGTCTTACTTTGGTCCAAATCTGTTATGACTGGCATTTCCATCACTCTAACACTTTCTGTGCAACCACACGTACATAGATATTTGAACATTTCATACTCACCTTTGATGTTCTTGAGTGAATTTCAGTTTATTTAAAATTCCTGTGATATTTCCTTCAACTTCCTGTGAAAAAGACATAAATTATGAGAAATACATCTCCGTATATAAGAAAAGATCTGCAGTGATACTAATTGGCCACGTTTGATCAGCATTTAAAATATCCCAATACTTTTTACTCCATTAACCTTGACATAAATTATAGTAAGTAGTCTCTGTGTGACAGGAGTTTTAATTTAGCCTTACATCTCAAGTTACATACGTCTTTGAGTCTGACATAGAGCCTTTCTTCTTGCCAGTTTTTTACCTTGAGGGAAACAGAACAGACAGTAAAACCAGGTCTTACCACGTAAACAAGGAAAGGTGTTCATTGCATCATTTTTGCTACAGCCATTACTATGCTATAGATTATTTGTTTTTTGTCTTTTAGAATCCATGACCATTTCTGGCTTTTGGATTGAGCTGCTAGACAAAACTCTGAATGCAATGAGCTTTGTGCTTCACATTTCACCTATAACTGAAACGATGCCTGCTTTTTTGGCTACTAACATAGAGCAATAGACTTCAGAGTGTGCAGCAGAATATCATCTGAACCTAATTTTTTTTTTTATTCAAAATATTACTCACTTCTATCAAGACATCTGTTAGTTCCTATATTTTACAGAAGTCTTTCCAAGTTCCTCTTGCTGAGCTAGCCTATGAATTTTGTGTCAGAGTTACCTACCACAGGCTTTTACCTCATTCCACTGCCTTCAGTACAGTTGGAAGGAGGAAGATTTTGCAGCTTTGATTCACATATTTAGATCAAAGTACTCTAATAGTTCTCCACAGTAGTTTAGGAAAAGAAATAATATAAAAAAAAGATGGAAATATATCCCATACTTTTCCACATTCTAGCTGGCAAAGCACAACAGGCCTAACATGCAACTTGCTGGAGCCAAAGAGATTTCCAGGAATTTGGAATTAAATCTAGAGAAGGTAACTCATGTATAAACTAGTTTGCATTATGCCCGAACCTCACTGGGTTCTAAGGAAATAATTTTCATTTGTCATTGGAGAAACATGTTTGATGAGTTGACTTTCATAATTTGAGCCTGAAAAGACAGTAACAGACCAGTGAAACTGAATCTGTTAACATTCCAGCAAAAGAAAATGCATTACATTTATAATTTTAAAAATGAAACCTGTGTGGGAAAAAACACCATACGTATGTAGCATTATGAAATGTTTTTGAAAGAATATGGCAATGCACTAGTTTAATTAGATTGCTCTTAAATTATAATGGGCTTGCTCTTTCAAATGAGGGGCTTTAAATGTTGAATTGCTGTTACAAACGGTGTTACAAATTCAGAAAGCCTACACAAGCATTCAGCCAAAGTATGCTTGAAGGACCAACCCTCCAAAGGCCTGCAGGGGCCATTCCATTTTCCCTTATGGCTAATCAAGGAGTATAGGAGGTTTCCCTCCCTTGCTGATGCGGGGCTCCTCCTGTTGGGACAGCTATACAACATTGCCATCTGCTGACAGTCTTTTTTCATTACAGTACAGACAAGCTCAGCACTCCCCCCAGAAAAAGACCCCAACACTCTATAAACCAGCAATTTATATTTAAAGACCTTCTGAATATTCATATTTGTTTTTAAAAAGAAAAAGGAGGAAATTACCGAAGTGGATATTTTTTCAGAGGACTGTATTTCATATTTCATTTGTTATCATGGCATGGGAGAGCATATCTTAGAGAGAGTACACAGGAACATTACATAAGGCACATGGACCCTAAGTTATCCTGTTTGATAGAAAAAAAAGAAAAAAAAAAAGGAAGAGTTTAAGACTAATTGCTGCTGTTCATTGTTTTAGTATCTTGATGCCAAGTAAATCCTCTAAACAAACCAAGAGTTCTCTTCCTTCCTCAAAACTCTCTGAATTTGAAGACCTGCTAATTGCTTTAGAAACAAGTGACAGACCTCTGTCTTGTACTCTTAGGTATCAGTGCACAGGGTTGGTTGAAAAATTAGGCAGGAAAACCAATTATTTTAAATATATAATGAAATTAAAATTCAGTCAAGCATATAACAAGAACACAATGGCTGTACCAATACCTGCAATTTTCATGTTATGTGTTCTTCAGTTTTTTCAGCTTTCCTGTGACTTTTTGGCAACTTCATTTTATTCAGTATAATTAATTAATTAATTTGATGTTCTGTCAACAGGTATGACTCTGCTTTGGGAGACAGTAACTTTGTAGATATGTTTGACCTTTTAAATGCTTAGTCGAACATAAGCCTTACATGAACAACTGCTGTTTGCCCACCATTAGGAATGACACATTATCCCCTACTCACACTGACTGTACTTCTAGCTGCATGAAATTACCTCCTTACTTCACACAGCTGGGACACTTATCATCGTAAACAGTGACAAGGACATGTTAAAGTGCCTTTATTGAAATCTTATGCTATTTCTAACTGCAAAAACAGCCAGTAGAAAAGGAGTACTGTTTCTAAATGCTGAATGCACTAATTCCGCAGAAATTTGGAAGCATCTGTCTTTTATAGCTTAAGTGGTCCTCACAAAGGCCACTTTCAGTATGCAAATTATAGCACGTGAACAAATCTCTGCCAGTTCTGTACCTTGGATTACACCGTATTCAATACAAGCCTATCTCTCACTGCTTGCTTTGTACAACACCAATGGCTATGAGAGCTGAACTGATAATGATGGAGCCTAGTGAGTTACAAAAAAAAGAAGTAACGACCTTATTCTGTAAACAAGTATTCATGTTAATATTTGTCATTTTATTAAAAATCTATTACTTGATATCAAGAATCCATCGTAGAGTTCTTATTCAGTCTAGACTTAAACTTGACCTTCCTGTCTGTATGTGAAATATGTTCACAGCTATGGTCATTTATATATACCAGTGAATAATCTGCAGTAATGTTTGGTTATTTCAGCATCCAGAAATGAGATTTCTAAGGGAATCAGGAGACAGTCCTATCTCCCCCTCCTTGAAGTCAATAGACATTTCAGCATTCAAGGATAGATGGTGCCAACTTGGAATACTTAAAAGTCCCACTCAGAACCTTTCTGTTTCTCCAGGCCAAGAAACAAACCAGTTAAAAGTAATGATGCTGCTGTTTAATGTATATCTACTTACAAATCCCCAAAATTGTAGCATGAATAGAGACGTAACCCCTGTGTCTGTAGATCATCACCTGACATAGTCAGAGGGTCAGCTTCTGATTGCAGGGGCAGAGGCTAAGATGCTGTGGTGAGCATAGAAGCCCTCAAGCTAGGCACAAATTGTGTGTGAAGAGAAAATAAAGACCACTGCAGTCCAACATCTCAGTATGAAAAGGTCCATCACTGTAGTACCTATGTGGACACCATACTTGTCAAGAAATCTTACTGGAATGTGTTTAGAATTCATGATTTTTTAGCCTGTATTTTTTTAAGAGTGTTTGCCATTATATGCATTATCACAGAATAAACCACTATTTCTTTCTTCACAGTCTCTAGTGTGTTCATTTCTCTCCATTTATCAAGAACTTTACACCTCATAGATTCAAGCTGTTCTGAAATAGAGAGCAGGTTTTTTGCTTCTCTTTTCATCTCATGTCTGCTGCAGATTTCCAGAAGTAGAAAAGTACATGCTCGATTTAAAGGACAGAGCTGGCAGTGCAAAGCTAATCGTCATCCAAGGTTGTGCCCATAGGGTTTTTAGTAGGTATCCCCAGATATAAGCTTGAGTTAACCACACCAAGAACCCACAACGTTGCCCCCAGTTCGGTTGGGTACGCACACCCACTGTACCCACACTGTATTTCCACCAGGAAATGAATGCTGGCACATGGGCTATGCAACTCACCTTTCACAGTCATCCCAACCAAGACCCTTTAGCACTTAATGCAAAAATAGTCAGGCTCTAGACACAATGGGAACACAGCTAAGGCGGAAGTTACTGAGTTCCAGCACAAAGAACAGATAATAGCATGCAAGGAGCAGAATAAACATGCTGTACTTCCTTAGGACAGTCCAGGAAATGCAATTCAGAATTTTACAGGCCAACTTCACTGTCACTTCACCCACTCACCTCACTACAAGTCAATAATGTTATGTTACAAGATCCTACATGGCCAGCTCATGCTCCTGTCCTGCCAAGGTCTTACTTGAGTCAAAGACGTTTTTGGCTTTTCACAGCTTGTCAGCAAGCTCATCTGCAGCCTGTCAGTGTCCACACTGCTGCAGCCAGAGCTGTATTACAGGCCTTTGCCAGCTCCTCATCTAGGGAATGAGAGGAAGTGCATGCACAAATAATGCCCTTCAGTCTAGTGGTCTGTACTAAATATAAATAAACTACTTTCCTCCCTGGTGACAGTGCAGCTGAGAGTCATCCTGTTTTATGTCTCCCACACCTGTGCCTGTATGCAAGGGAAGCTATGGAGGAGGGAATAGCCAGGAAAGATGGCAGGGTGCAGGTTTATACCTCCAAGGCTTTGCGACTGCAGAAAGGAAGGAAGGAGGAAGGCAAGGCACGGTGAAGAGAGTGAGAATGGGGAAAGGAAGAACTGGCCTTTCTCTGATGTGTGAGAACTTCTAATCATGCTCCTGGGCTTGTCTCACTGCTGCAGTGAGCAGGTCAGGAAAATTCTATTGACTCAGGGGCTGCCCTGGAGCTGGTAGGGGCTTTCAAAGCATGCAGTAGTTCATTAGCCATATTTGACATGTAGCAAGTTTGTACTGCGCTGTCAGATTCACGACTAGGCACTATATTGAGTAATGATAATGTTTCAGCATTTAAAGATGGCAGAACACTTAAATGTCCTGCTTTCGAAGGAGCCTGCCACTGGCAGCCAGCCCTCCTCCTCCTCCCTCTGGTCTGTGATGCAGTATCAGCACTCAGTCAGTAGATCCAGTGGGAGTCAACACCTTCGATGAAGAGTGATGCAGGCTGGAGGAAGAGAGTGTGAGCCAAATGTGAACGATGCACTGCCTCATGTGGGGAAAGGGCCTGACCATGCTTTCTGCTGCTCCCTGCCCTGTGGTCTAACAGCCACTAACTTCTCAAAAATCCTGTCTTTTTGTGTGAACCATTGTAAACAAAAGAAGAACACAGTCTCACTCTGTCGATCAGGATAGGTGACTTATCCTGGAAGGGCCTCACAAAAATGTTATCTGGAGAGAAAAAAATAATGCTTTCTGTTTTAGAAAATAATAAGAAATCTTTTTATTACATTTTAAAATATCATCATATTTTAAAATGTAATAAAAAATGATGTAATGTAAAAATTTAAAAAACCCTTTTCTCCTCTGAGAAAATTGTAAAGTTCTCATTTCAGGTTAATGTTGATTGAACACTTTTTAAATTACTTACTATCCCACATTAAAAAAAAAAAAAAAACCAAACCAAACCACACCAAAAAACCTAAACAAACAAAAAACCCCCATCAAACAATACTTGTAAAGTTTTGTTCCCTATAGTGGCTATAGCACATGTGGCCCAAATTTCTTGGCTTGGGCTTCTAAATAGAGCTGTAAGACAAAAAGAAGAACAGCAACACTTACATCTTTCGGACTTGGCTGGTTTTGATTCCTCAATGTGTAATTGAGGAAGATAGGGAGGGGAAGTTTGAGGTTAACTGAGTTAGTACTTCAGTTAGTGTCTGGTAAGGAGGAGAAAGTGAGAAACTTTTACCTATTGTTTAAATGCCTTTTAGCTCATTTTATGCAAAATTATTCCTCCGATATGCCTTGGCCTGGAGAGTTCTGTTTGTTTTACTCATTAGTCCTGTGGGAGATCCAGAGCCAATGACTGATTTTATGGGTTTTTTAGTGGTTGACTGTAAAGCAATGGAATTCAAAATCTGTACCATGCTGTAGAAACAAACATCATCAGCGCAGCTGCATTCAGGCGTACATTCATTGATAGGAAGACAGTTACTCTAGGGAGAAATTTGGGCCAGTTTAACTGCTGAAGAAAGAAAAAAACGACAACCACAGCTGGTTTGACTGTCCAAGCATTGCTCCTACAGGATGTGTGTTTGCAAAAATGAGTTAGAAGCCAGTGATAGGAGCGGCCCATTGTGAAGCTAACAGCTGCCCACTGCCTGAAGCAGGACTCTAGACACTGAGACTACACAGAAAGAAGATTTGGATCTTCCTTTTCTGTCAAAGAGGAACTGGAGAAGGCACTTTACATCACCATGTGAACAGCTATTTCCTTATTTATCACTATATAATTTACTGACTAGTTTGTTCTCATGCTCTGGGAGAAAACAGCTTTCAGAACAGGTTTTCACACAAGTCATAAAATGCAGATGTGCTATGGTCAGACTAATTATACTTTATCCTGATGACATTTCTCAGGATTTCCTAGTTTATCATCAATCATCCTTTTTTTTTTTTTTTTTACTCTTCTACAACTTTCCAGATTTACAGTTTTTATTCTGATCCAGATTCCACTGATCAAAAGACTTGCTTATCAAAAGACACTACTTTCTTGAACAATACATAAATAGACTGTAAACCTCAGTGCTGTTACTGAATCAAAGCACTGAGCAAACCTCCAAGAGGGACTGGACTATTGTATGGATAACTACAGCATTCAGGACTGATACAGTGAAGGCTGAAAAGAAGCTTAGGAAGGGCACTTGAAAGCACGTGATTCAGGGCTTAACATCCTCATCATAAGTGTGAAATCCAGTTATTACATTTCTGCCAGCTGAAGAGTTCCATGTACCATTCCCTGAGACATCTCTAACACTTTCTAAAGTCTTCCACTGACACCTACTGGTTTCAGATAAGGCCAGGAGTAAAAGAAGCATAAGAAATATCACATCCTTAATTTCATTAGGTATCAGCACATTTTGATCACACTAACAGTAAAAATCTCAACAGCTGAGATAATTTTTGATTGGCTTTCCTTCTGACCCTTTAGAACCTTATTGCCATAATTTGTACCATACTTCTTTTCTGCTTTACTCAGAACTGTCCTATTACTCACCTCTTTTGTCTTCTCAAGTCTGATTCATCTGTTGCACTGTTTCTAATTATTTCTTCAGTTTAGACTAGAACAAAAGAGAACAACACTTTCACAAATATCCTTTCAAAATCATATACAAAGGTAGATGTAAGCAAATAGTTGTTACATATAAAGAAAATTATTACACCTGCCCAGAGGTCAAATATTGCTCTAACAGGGCAGAGAGAAACTGAAGCTCAGCAAATTACAGCAAAGTGACTCCAGGTTTGAGTGCTCAGTGATGCAAAGGAAAGAAGAATTGACACTCTGTGAGGAGCTAACAGGATTCAATCACTCTCTTTTTATTAAAACTGCAGCTTCTTTTCCAAAGAGGAAACCTCTTGTTCACTGAATGAACGAAGCAACTACACATTATTAGATATTACAATAACATAACTGGACAGCTTAGTTCTCTGCCTATGTATCTCTATTCCTATTTTCTCCCCATCATCAGATTTCAAAAATCTTACCAGATATTTTAACATCTACTAGCCAACGTTATTTAAAAAAAAATCAGTCTTGTATGAAATTCTTTTCTTCTGCCCATCCTCCAAGGATGGTTTCACTATACATAGAAAGGACTACATATGATCCATAGCAAGAGGAAAAATTCAGTCTTAGGCTCTCAGTAGTAAGTAATGCATGCAAATGACTCAGATTTTGATAGTTACTTTTCATGCAAAGCTAGCAAGTTGGCATTACAATAGCACATGTTCCCAGATTTCTCTGGAAACAGACTGCTCTTCAGAACTGAACAGTTTCATGGGGCATTGGATTTTTATACCAATAGCTGACAAATCTCTCAAGAACTCCTTTAGATAATCCTGGGATGTTTTTCACAATTTCCTTTCAGCATTTTGGCAGAAGACAAGATGTCATGTTCTTCCCCTTTATCTCTAAAATATTTATAAAAGCTTGCACAAAAATCAATCTCTGAATAGCCTAGATAAAATTTGCATGTGCATGTGCTATGAATATTCCACACTATGCCCTGATACATCTTAAATTCATGCCAGTTTGACTATCCCACAGTAACACATCATGAATTCTCTCTCTGTAGACAAGTATAGACATGAAGATTACTGGGTCACTGTTAGTCATCTTTCTGCTCACCCTTAATGAAAACTAATGAGCCTGAGTCTCTTTCACACTCCAGTGTCTTAACTGCAGAATCATCCAAACTACCTTTTAACGTCACAGTGTAAATATCGCAAAGTGTACAAACTAAATACACTGGAAACAACAATTGCAAAGGTTTAAGAACTCTCGAGTCATCCAGTCTTGATAGAGTAACATTTACAAGAAAAAGAGATGGGTGAAAAAAGGAACCAGCAGCTTAGTTAAAGAGTGACTTGGTAATTCTTCAGGTTCAGACAGTGGAGTGGGCAAGAACAAGAAAGCTGTTAGGCTGCCAGGACAGCTTTCAAGCCTAAAGATTAGAGTACTAGACTTAAACAAGCATAAAGGTCAAATGTTGAAAATAGCAGGTCAGATCAGAGCTCAGAGCAGCAGTAAGGAGATTTGGAAGTTATGAGAAAAAATATCAGGGGCACACTCCAGTGGTATGGAAACACTGGGACAGTCCAAAGAAGACAGGCAGCTGTAGAAAACTAATCAGGCTTTGTTGCCTCCACAATAAGGAACAAAATAAACAGCCCAGCAAAAGTGACATAGTCTGAAATGCAGCAGTGAAGGCTGCAGTCTGTGTGGTCAGGAGACTTCACTGTGATGACATTTAGCTTTTTGCTGGTGGTCAGCTGGGAATGGCAAAAGAAAGCCTTGGTCCTCTTCAGAGTCTAAACATGTCTCCCAGGGTGATAGGTAAAAAAAAAAGATTTTTGCCCCGAACAATCCTTTCACAGGATCTAATCCTTTGGCCTTCCTTCAAGACCTGATATTTTAAAAACTTCAAGAACTCTATTTAGTTGTTTCTTCCCTATCCCATCTACCTTGTTGTTGCTGCAGGGGTTGATAGCATTTGAAGTATTGTTTCTTTCCAGAGCACTACTGGCTTTCTGCATGAGAACCTACATGTCTTATCTGAGTGCCTGTATTTCACCCCTTTGACCTGAGCGTTAAGACCCTACAATAATGGATGAAAAAGAATAAAAGTTGGAGTAAGAGTAAAAAGTAGTGTAATTTAATTTGGTGGTGTGGTGTGTCGTTTTGGGGGACTGGAGTCTGTTTTGGGGAGGAGTGGTTATGCTACAGGTTCTGTCACAGAAAATATTTTACATTAATATGTAAAATTACATATTCAGTAAAATTTAGTTCTGGTGGAAACTTCTGAATGAGCTGTGGATGAGGCTAAGGGTTAACACAAAAAAATCCCCTCTATGGCAGGTTTCAGTCATTCAAAGTTCTTTCCCTTTGTAAATTGATTAAAGGTTTGTTACAGATAAAAAAGAGAATATGGACAGTTCTCTGCATGTGTCACAGCCAGTAAATATGAAGACTCAGACTCATGCAAGCCCCTTGCTTTTGGACAATCCTTTCTGGTGTTATGCCACTGAGCACTGTGTTACTCAACCTAGACAAAGCATTTATGCTGTCAGCTGTGTCATGTTCATCACTACCTTTCATTTTCATTTCAACAGATTGTCAATATCACACAGGCACTCCCAGGCTCAGTGCTAAAGAGAGTGGATAACTAGGGTGAAATCCTCAGAGCAAATCCAAAGGATTGTCTCTGGGTCGATGGAGGACATGGGCTTAAGAAGCAACAGAAGCAGAGCAGTCTAATGTTGGAGTAAGGAAAGTAAAAAAATTTAAAAAATATAAAAGAATGAGATAGAGAAATGGGCAGGGACTGACAGGACCAGGACAAACTGAGATAGGGTCCTGTGCCATGGGCATGATGCGAAGAGGCTCCAAGGAGGCTGGGCAGGGCCAGTCAGGTATAGCTCTACCCTCAGGGCTTGACATCTCCTTTGTGCTTCCCTTCTACTTCCACAGTGGAAGATGCCTTTCCTTATGCCTTTTCCTTTCAGCAGAATTAAGATGTCATTGGTGGCAGAGGCAGGGGAAAAGGGTGTGTGGCACTACTCCTGGAAGCTTGAGGCAAATACCACCCTCTGTTCAGCAGAATTCTTCTAGTAAAGCTGGCACAAAGCCTTATGTGGCTCTAACAAAGAGGAGACAGAAGGACAATAGGTTTGACACTTCAGAAATCCAGCACAATATATTCAGACAATGTTCTGCTTATTCTGTAAGCAGCTGTTGTCTCAGATTTCTCTGCTGTGGGTTGCTCCTACAGAAACTGTTGTCAACAACAAAGCAAAGGGCGAGCACAAGATCTTCTGTGTCAAAAATAAGGTCAGGGAGTGCCCATATCTGACTTAAAATGCCTAATTTTTTTGTAGCATCACCAAGGAAATGAGCTAATATTGAAAATAAATACTATCTTGTAATGTGTTAGAAGCAGAGAGTCCAGAAGCATCATATACAGCTCATGCTCTAAATAAATTGAGAGGAAAGAAGACTATTAAAAAATGCTTAACAATCCAGATTACAGACTCCTGTTTCAGCTTGGCTCCAGGAAAATCATATCTTTTGTGCTGTGACAGAGAGTTTACTGATTCTGCCACATATAGGTTTGTTCAAAACCCAAAGGTGATCAATTGGATTTCCACTATAGCAATGTCATTGTCAGCACAGTTCACTTACCCAAGTAGCTCCTCTTCCTCAAAGATTTCTTGCTTTCTCTCTCCCCCTCTGACCTTCTCTTGCCTATAAATGTTGGATATTAATGTGCAATTATTTGATCAATAAATATGGAGGAATTACTTTTTTGCCCCCTCAGTTATCACTGGGAGAACCAATTAAGAATTTCTGTCATCACTGCCGTCACATCATAGAGTACAGAATCAGAGTGCAACTTTTGGCTACAATATTTTAATTGTTTTCCACCTGCAAATCACTGTCCTAAATGTCCAAGAAGAAAAACAAACAGATTTTGACCCAAATAAAGGATTTGAACTATTATAATTCAGCATAGTGAGAAAGAAATGGTCAAATAGAAAACCCAAATCTATTTGCACTTCAATCATCTCTGTTTCTTTGAGCTTTTGCCCCCGTCCACCAGCACAGTGCCTGTCCAGGGCTGAAGGCTGAACTCTTAATTCAAATTGTAGGTAACAGCTCAGGCCTGATGGCTTATCAGCTGAGATGTGCAAGCATGTATTTGAAACTAGCACAGAAACCGCTGAATCATCCCATGAAGGACCTTCACCCTGGAGGGGTGTTTGGGGGTCTCCAAAGACAACCACAACATACAGAGAATGCATGGTGCACATGCTAATGATATTAATGACTTCCAAGAAATTATTTGTATAACCACTCCTATCCTGAAGAATGTAATGAATATTCATGAATTTTACCTATAACACTGTGTCTTTGAGGGTACTGAGGTGTGTGTGTGGTGGAAACAATTCCCACACACCCGGTGCATCGAATAAAGCAAATACCCACTTCTCTGACTTGGTCTCTGAAGTGTCTCTGGGCTCAATTGGAGCAAATCAATAGCTAAAAATCAAAAGAAAAAAAACCAGATAATTGCCTGGTAAGTCAGATAAGAAATATCACTCCTCATATGTAACTGTCAAAGTGAGAGGTGGAAAAATAATTCACCAGGATGTTACAGACTGATTTTTTTTCCCGAAACATTCTAAGGATCTTAGCATTAGGGCTCAAAACTTAGTGAAGGCTGGGGTTTTGGGGGTGTTGGTTTGTATGAGAAGGGAGAGGTTGTGTGTTGGTTTTTTTGTTTTTGTTTTTTCTTAAATAATGCTTTTAACAAAGTGCTTAAGCGATAACCAGGTGTCAGTTTGTCCTTCTCACAAGTAGAGAAAACCTGGGAAATAATTTGTTCATCTTTCCTAAAAGCTGTCTGCCCTTCCCTCCTGACCATACAGAGGTATTTCAGCAAGTGAAAAATTAAGTATTTCGTGTGCTGCTGTGGTCTTGTAACCTGGGGCACACTGCAGGAAGAAAGAGTGACAGTTTACTGCTATGCAGCTAATTAAAAGGCATAAAGTCCCTGTAGGATCACTAGGACACATGCAAGGGCCTGTCTCACCAGTAGGCCAGAAATAGAACTGGGAATGCACTAAAGACAAAATCTCATGGCTTTTGTAGCCATGCAATTTAACTTGCTGGTCAATCAAGAAAAATTGAGGGAAACAACACACACACACACAGAGACAGGCACTCGTGACCCTCATTTAAATGAAAGAATGAAAGCAGTGACTGAAAGCATGTCCTGCTCCTGAATCAGTTAATATAAGCATTTTCAATTCACCTTTTTCCCCAGGGCTATTTCTTCCAGTTATGTGGCCTTTGCATGCGCAGATGGTTTGCAGAGGTGTGCAACTCCTTGTGATTTCTCCTTTCTCCACTAACATGGTGAAGCTTATAGAATGAAATCATGTCAGTGCAAATCACTAAGCAGATTGGAAATCAACTTTCTATCAAGGCATCTCTCTTAACGCTTCTATTCTCAGTTCTTGTTTGCTTACCTATGTACAAATGGAGAAGGAGCAAAAATTAGGAAGAAATTTGCCATCCCCTTTGAGATCACAAATTATTAAATTTAAGAAAAATGCTCTAAGTCCATGAAGTTTGTTAGATATGTGTGATTTTAAAGTGTGAGCAAGAGGCAAGGCAAGACAGAAAGCTGCCCTTGGAACATAATTGCATTCCTTAAAAGTAACTGTTAGCTCAGAAAGACATAATCAATACAAATAACCCAAGAACCCCTAGCTAAAGAATACAACAGTTAAAAGAATACACTTAGAATCTCATGGTTATACATTGCCAACTCTGAATAATCAATCTGGGAGAGAGAAAGAAGGGGGTCTCTTAGGAAACCTGCTCTGTGTTCCTCTGCCATGGGAACTTTCTCTCAAGAGTGCTACTGGCCTCACTTCAAAGTGCTCTGTGCCTAAGATTAACTTTTTCACAACAAGCCTTTTAGGTAGATAATATACTGTGGCACTTGTTAACTTGGTGAATATACTTGTTTCAGACCAAGACTGGTAGAAATTTTAACCTTTTAATCAATAGGCAAAGATTATCATCACTGCTAGTTAGTGCAGCTTTTTATTAAGCTTTGTACCAGAGTTGCACTACCTCACAAAAGTTGTACTGATTCAAATTGTGTCTGGGGAAAATGTTTCCTGGGAAAAAATGTTTCAAAAATTACAAGATCAAGGTGTTATCCTGATATAATACTGCACTTTGCTTCTTCTGTTGTCCCCTTTCCCTTCTTCCTTTTCACCTGGCCTCTTAGCTCAGAGGCATATAAGAAAGGTTGCTTGAGAATATTGACTGAGATGGGAAGTAGCCAACTTTTTAAAGTTCATTAACTGTGTGGGAGATGATACTTTCTAAAATTCAATGGAGGTATGTTGGAGGAATACAAGACTAACAACCTCTGCTTATTTACTTGATCATTTCTTTCCCAGTTTCTGGTGTATTTGGGCTTCTCTTGGTATGGCTGTTTCAG
Organism: Entomyzon cyanotis; assembly: GCA_024500445.1. Taxonomy (NCBI): domain Eukaryota; kingdom Metazoa; phylum Chordata; class Aves; order Passeriformes; family Meliphagidae; genus Entomyzon; species Entomyzon cyanotis. The sequence goes on from JAKEPQ010000871.1 coordinate 55,797, forward strand.
TCAAGCCCAGTGTGTATTTTCTCTGTTAGCAGCCACAGTCCAGCAGACATCACTGCTAAAGTCTCTGTAAAATGCCCTTGATAAGTAAGCTGGCATCTTACAAAGGATGAAAATGTGGCCATAAGTACCACACTGAGGGACAAATTACCAAATCCTTTCAAAAATTTCTCTCATCTACACGAAATGTCGTTCTTCTCCAGTCCACACTAGGCTAGCCCTTTCTTAGCTTACCAACCTCCAAATGGTTTCAATTAAGTTCCATCCCTAAATTCTATGAATCCAGTACCTAACTCTCACTCCTGCATTTGGCTATGACTGCTGATGAGATTGTTAATGCTTCCTTCAGGGCAGCAGCTCAAGAAACACAAGCAACTTCTGTAAAATATATGTGCTTCGCTGACCAAATCCCCATCCTGCCCATCATAAGGGGCCAGGCAGCTACAACTGCGTGTAAAGAGTCTACAGCACACACAGAGAAGGCAATTTCTTTTACAAATTATTTCAAACATGCTGCTGGACAAGCTGCTGAATATGCAGTTCCTACAGAGGTGCTGACCAACAGTGATTTTTCTCATACAGATCACTAGCTTGCAAGATCCTGCTTTCCTGCGTTATTTAACACAACATTTCGATGTGACAGTGGAAGGAAGGATAAACAGAGGCATAAAAACTTTGGGCTTGGGGTTTTGAAAAATGCAGATGTGTCTTACAAGTGCTCAACTAAGCAAACACAGGGTTGGATCTCTGAGAAGAGGGACGAGGTTTTGCTTAAACCTATTCAATTTTCCTGGAACACACAACTAATCCACCCAGAAAGAAATGCAAAATTTACCTTTGCATCCACTTGGAGACTCTTTTTCTTACTTTAGCCAACTTGCTTTTATGCTGCTCTAATACTTTGGTCCCTGTTAAATCATTTGGTACTAGTTTGTGATTTGCTATGAACTAATTTTAAAAATGCAAAACTTGTTAAACTGCTGAGTTTTAGCCACAGCAGCCAAGTATGAAGGTATGAACTGGTATTGCTCTTCAAGAAGTTCCACAATGCACTGTCGGCTGTTCTTAACTGGTTTGTTTTTTAGCACCATAATCTTTGACACATCTAACTCACCTCTTTTGATGACTCTCATGGAGTCCGTCAGTTCCCTTCTCTATCTTTTTAAGTGCTTTCAACTTTAGCATTTCCAGTGCAATAGAAAAATCTGCTGAGGCACTAACACAAGTCACAGGTGAGTGTGAATGTGTAGCAATGTGGGGTTTTAGGATTCCATGTGCTCTCTTTGTTTCCCTGCTCGGTGTACTATTGGTTCATTTTAAAATATGCTCTGCTGTACCTGAAAAACTATTGGTGTGTAACCCTCCTGCCAATCTTCCCTTCGTCCTCCAGGGACTGGCTCAGAGAGAGCCAGCCCCTGCCCCCTTTCTTTCCCCTTAAAAGCCAGCGTCTGGGTGTGGGAGAGGTCTCCTCTCTGAGCTGACAGCCCTTACCCTGTCCCTGCTTTTCCCCCTTCTCCTCCCCTGCAACCCCTTTTCCCCATATCCCAAATAAACCTCCCTGCCAGAACAGAGATGGAGTCCAGTTCGTTTCTTCGTATCACTACGTTTTCTGTTAGAATTTCTGTGGCCGGAGACCCATGCCACGCTAAGCGCACCCTGGAGGCTGCCCGGCCTGAACTTGGCGGAGATACGCGCCCCAGGGACCTCGTTTTGTGAGGCTGCCGCTTCCTGCTGTCCTCCCACAGAGAGAAACATCATGGATGTCTGTTGTTAGAGCAGAAAAAATTCAGACTTTGCTGGAAACAGAGGGATGCTGGAAGAAAAGTTACCTGAAAATCTTTTACTCTTCCTTGCTCTCTCATTTTCAGCTGGGAATTGATTTCTTTCTGTTATGGAACAAGTTTTTTTCCTGGCAGAGTATCATCATCCTTATTTTATTTTCTCTGAAGGCTTATAAAAGTTTTTATGACTTTAGTGTCCAGAGATGTAAAGTTTAAGATTTGTGCTTAGGCCATTTCCACGCTATCTGAGAGATGAGGCAGGCTCCTTGCTTGACAGTTTCTTTTCATGGTGAAATGGATAGTTGCATCACACACTCAAAAGAAAGAGGAAAGATAAAATATACTTTAAAAAGGGACAAGTTTAGATGACAAAAATCTTTCAACACACAACAAAACTATTTTACTTTTGGAACAGAGTATTTTACACAGATATGGCTTACAAAAATATGCCACCTTCTCCTACTTTCTCTGGCTGACAGCTGGTTATGAGCCAACATATGCCCAGGTGATCAAGAAGTCCAATGGCATCCTGGCCTGTACGAGAAATAGTGTGGCCAGCAGGACCAGGGCAGTCCTGCTGTACTCAGCACTGCTGAGGCTGCACCTCAAGTCCTGCGTTCAGTTCCAGTCCCTCCTCTAAAAAATAACACATTGTGGTGCTGGAGTGCATCCAAACATGGATCTGGAGCACAAGTCTGATGAGGAACAGCTGAGGGAACTGGGGTTGTTTAGCCTGGAGAAATGGGGACTCGAAGGGGACCCTATTGCTCTCTACAACTGCCTGAAAGGAGGTTGTACCAAGGTGGAAGTTCAAGGTGTTCTCCAAGGTAACAAGTGAAAGGATGAGAGGAAATGGCCCTTGTACCAGAGAAGGTTTGAATTGGATATTAGGAAAAATTTCTTCACTGGAAGGGTGGTCAGGCATCGGAGTAGGATGCCTGGAAAAGTGGTTGAATCACCATCTATGAAAGTGTTCAAAAGTTGTGTGGATGTGGTACTTGGGGATAGTGTTTTACTGGTGAACAGAGTACTGCTAGGTTAATGGTTTGACTTGACAATACTAAAGTTATTTTCCAACCTTAAGGACTCTATGTTTCTTATCCACAGCAGTACAAAAATAGTCAGACAAACCTGGAAGCACCTGTGGGTTCCTGCAAAGCTCAGCCTCTGCCCACATTCCTTGGTAACATGGTCTCTGGCTTTTCTCGCTAGGTTTCCCCATTAATTTTGTTGCTTGTGAGGGCAGCTTTTCCTGCCTGTTCATTTACACAGTGCCTAAGGCTGGTCCCTTTCTGTGGTATGACAAAGGTGAGTAGGTGGCTGGTACAGGCAACATCAGCAACAGAAGGGCAAATAAATGTTAGAAAACCTAATAGCCTGAATGAGCAGGTTAGGTAACACTCAAAGTAAAGTGCTGCTAATTTGTCTAGACCTGATGAACATCTGCCTACCCTATGCGAAAAACTGCTTGAAATCATCTCGTACAGATTAGCAGTTACTTTTGAGGATAGCTGTGGACCGGTGAAACACCAATGATGCGAACACATGAAGTATGGGGTCTTGTGTTTAAAAGAAGTAAGGAAGGGAGAAAGGAAATGAGTAGAAAAGCTCATCAACTTTACCTTCAATTAAAAAAAAAAAAAAAAGAAAAGAAAAAAAGAGCTGGGAAAAGGTAAATTTGCTCTAAGCACCCACATGACAAGGAGCTAATGAGGAGCTGAATAACAGCCATGGTTTAAGAGCATTAGTGCAGAAGAAGCAGCAGCTCTTACATATTTTGACTTTACTTAGGCTTTTAGCACTGTCTTTTGTAGTACTGTTACAAGTAAGAAAAACAAAAAGAAAACTATCTAGATCAACAGGCTAGCATGGCTGCAAAACAAAAACATCAAGAACTCCATACAAATACATTCAAAGGTTTGTTAGAAAGATTCCATGTCCAGATGGAAGAAGTACCAAGCAATTTTATATGTAGATTTATCCTTTATCTGTATCTAATTTTCCCAGCATTTTTGTTTACACTATGGATGATGTAATACACAGTACACTTGTTAAATTTGCTGATGGCATGGAATGGAGAGGGGATGCATATATTCTTAGAGACAGGATTGGAACTGGAAACACTCTTGATAAACTGGAAAATTCTGAGAGCAGCTGGATGAACTTCAATATCTGCAGCTTCCCAATGGCCAGCAGCAGCTGGCTCAGTAGAAACTTATTTAGAGACTCTGTGGGGAACATGGTAGATGACTTGGTCAGCACACAACAACAGTGTCTGCGTAGTGAGCAAGACAAATGTCATTTTGGTGTACCCAGAACAGTCAGCATTCAACACATAGCAAGTGGGAATACTCCTGTCAGTGTTCCCAACACAGAAGAGGCTTCAGCCAAATATGATGTTCAGTGTCAGTTACCATGCTTCAGGAAATATTTATAACAACTGGAGGATTCCAGACGAGAGTAAGTTGGAACCATAACTGAGTAAAAAAATGTACATGTGCCAGCGTTTAAATTGGGTCTCAGCCTGGTTCATGCAAAGTCCCATTTATTGAACAGAAAACATAATCTTTTTACGCTGTTACAAAGTATAACTAGCCATTACAAGAACTTGGTTTCCCGGGTTACATGTTTTACTTTCTTAATGGGTTACTGATCACCATCACCACTCCCAATCCCTCCTGCTAATCACCCATGATTAAGGTAAACAGTTTTGCCTCACTATCAGTCTTCTGCTCCCTGCCAGGGAGCTCAACCCTTCCAAATGTCTCACATTAACTGATAACAAAAGACTTCTGCAGCTGCTGGACTTCGCAGCTAGCACGTTGCACTCCGACATACATGGGTGCAAGAATTCAATTTAGCCAGGAGAAAAGACTAAAAGAGAGAAATACAGCAGAAAACATGTTTGTAACATGGTTGGGAAGATTTTAGGATTTCAAGTATTAAAAAAAACAATCTTCAGCATTACAGACCGTGTCTTATTTTTCCCAGTTTCCAAGTGAGTAGCCCAAGGTGACCAAAAGCAGACCCTACCTGCTCTTGCTACCCAGGAACACAGACTAGAAAATTGAAAGACACAGTAAATTTTATAAACTGTTATGGCAGAACTATACTATTCTTTCATCAACAATATGGCACAATGTGGGGTGGGGGGGGAAGAAAACATTTAATTTTCCCTCCTTGGCACCCCATTTTTGCCTGTGTCTTCCTAAAATGTCACTTTTAATTCCAGGTCTATTTAATTGCTCCTATGATTGACTTGTGCTGGAGGGATGAAAATGAGTATGCTAAGAAGGTTGTGATTTTTCTCATTAAAACACGCAAGAGAAAAAATATATTGCATACTTGAGGATAAACAGCGACTGCTGCTACTGAGAATAATTTGCCTAACTGATCATATTTGCTCCTCTTTTCTGTCTTTAAATTGGCAGAAAACTCTCTTGTGGAGATTACTGTTATTTATTCTAGTAGTGTAACAGTAGGCTGGCTTGGTATATAGCAGAGAAGGGGATTAATTGTGTTTTCCCATTCAGAATACAGCCTGGGATGGTCGTGAAGGGAAGTCTCAGGCTGGGTTGGGATAAGTTCATACTCAGATGTTGTCCCTTCATTTCCTGTCTGGGCAGAACACAGTCTGAAAACTTCTACACAAAAGCAAACTTTAATTCAGTCCTCATTTAGGCTGAAGCTTTAAGATCTAAGTGGGTAGGAGATGAGATAAAGTACAAGGTAAGGCATGAAGAAAACAAAAGCAAATATAAAATGATTTTCCTGAACACTTCAAGAACAGGAATTTTCTATTTTTTCTTCTTAGTGACTCTCTTAATGAGCAGATAGCAAGGATGAACACCTGAGGACCTGTAGTTCCTGCTAGGGCATATGTCTACATCCTTTCAAGTGAAAATTTCCAAAGGCACTGGCAGCACTTGCCTTTCTGCTTCCAAGACTATCTCCTGTGCAATCAAGACTAGTCTGCTTCTACAAACCAATGTCACCATGCCTCTGTAGTCTACAACAAAAGAAAACTGCTCTGAAGAGGAACTAAGTCTTTGAACATGTCGGCATTGAGTAAGTACATGTACAAGAGGACAGGAAACGAAATGCTTAATAAAAAGTAGGGAGATAGAAAAAACAATTTGGGAGACCTCGACAGGCTGGAGGAATGGGCCAACAGAAACCTCTTGTGGATCAAAAAGAAGAAGTGCCATATCTACAGCTGGGGTGGCCTAACCCCACACAGCTGTACATGCTAGGGACGAGCTGAGTACTTAACAGATTTGCATGGCTAGGTCATGCCTGGAACATGGTGTCCAGTTTGCTGAGCAAGAAACACAATGACAGACTGGAGAAAGTCCAGCAAAGGAACACTGAGACTGTGGAGAGGATGAAGCACAGGCCACCCCAGGAGAAGCTTTTTTGTATAGCGCAGAAATAAGACCACTAATGAGAGGCAGGAAAAATAGGTTGGATGTAAGGAAAAAACCTGCATAGCTAGAATGGTTCAGCACTGAAGTAACATGCCCAGAGAGGTTGTGAAAACTCTGTGCTTGGAAGTGTTGGCAACTTCACTGGATATGGTGCTGAGAATCCAATCAAAATTTCTTAGTCTAGCATGGAATAGAGCTGGACTGGGTGAGCTCCAGAGCTCCCTGCCAACTTAAATTTTCCTGTGTTTCCAGGAAAGTCTATAAGCTTGCAAACAAAACACTGTAAAATCAGGAAATACCTTGATGTGCTTCCCTTCATCTTCTATCTTGTACATTCAAGCTGCACACTGCAGGTGGCAGAGAAGCAGCAGCAAAGATGAGCAAGCATCGTTGTTGTAGTCATAGTGCCTGAAGAATGTAAGTGAGGCAAGGTCTGTAGGAAGAGGTAATTTCTTTTATTAGACTGACTGATATAGTTACAAGAACTTGGATGGGATTTCAGGCACACAAATTCTTTTTCAGACTGAAAATAGAAGCAGCCCACTTCAGTGCTAAACACAGGTTGAAAATGGTTACTCTGAATTTAGCTAGCTATATTTATCATTTAGACCATCTGAGAAAAAACCCCACATAATTGGCACTTGTGGAGTGAAAGATTTGTTAACTAAATTTTAATCTCTCCTTCTTGATATACCTCCTGAAGGAGGCAGAGGGATATTTTTGCTTGCAGAACACGAGGGTGGAAGAGAGTTTAAAAGCGTGACAAAGCAGCTCAGTACAGCTGAGCATAGCTTCCCAAAAGTCAAGGAAGCTTAGGATTCACATAGCAAAAGACACACAACCTGTGCCAAGCTCAGTGTCAGGTTTTGGATAAGGCCACTGAGCAGGGGCAGCCCTGCAGCAATGTGTCATTGATATGCTCAGCTTTTCTTGCTGCAGCAAAATTTCACATATTGCCCTCAGACTGGCACAAAGGCTTCGCCTGCTGCATCCCGTGTGGCTTCCCCTCCCAAACATCCCACCTGGTCCTTCAGCCACCCCTGGCTAACAGGAACCAGTGTATCAGCACTGAGGTGCTCACCTGATTCTCCTGACGCCACCACAGCCTGGCAGACATGTGGGGACACATTCACCACAGACACTGTCTGGATGCCCCGTGGTTCCCAGGACCCTCACTTGGCACTGGAGCGAGCCCCTGGGCCTGGTATTCCGTCACTCACACTCCCGCCTGGGACATAAAACCAGACCCAGGCTTGATTTCAGACTGGCCCTGTCCAGCACTGGTCTGCACCCCACTGCCCACTTCCAGGGTCCCCAAATTTACCACAGGCACCCCTTGCTCCTGCACAAGCACTAAACTCCAGTTACAAATCATCCTGGAGGATGGGTGCTAAGATGTGCAATGCCCTCAGCCAAGGTTTTGGGATAGCCTCTTCACCTTCCCAGTCACTTGTTGTGCTAACTACTGCTTCTTCTTTGGCCAGTACAATTTCCCTTCCAAGTACTGCACCAGCCTTCTTGTCAGCACAGGAGTGCAGATGACTTTGACCATCACTCTCACCTCCTTGCAGGTCGAGACTTCATCTGGTTCAAAAGAGATCATGTGACTCAGATATTACAAAGAATGAGATTCTGAAGGACCAAGACCTTACATCTAGTCCTGCAATAAGGCTTTTTTTCCATACTGGCTAACCTCCAAAAACAGAGTGCTGAGAAGACTTCTTTCATCAACAGAGATCAGAAATATTTTAACCTTCAAGGAAAGAGGTATTTGTATTGCTGACAGGAGTCAGTGACTGAAGATTTTTAGCCTTGGACTGAACTGAAGCATTGGGTAGCAATGCCTAAGCAAAAGGCCTAATCTAGCAAAATTGAATTCCCATATCCTCACACAGTCACATCACTATCTAGTGAGAGGCCAAGAGGCAGAATCAAGTCAAGACTTGGGCCTCTCCAAAAAAAATTTCAGGTGACATGAGCTGACTGTACCAGAAGGATCTGTCACATGGGAAGCATGATATAAGCAAGTCTGTACACTTAAAGAGGGGGCAAAACCACACAGTAAATGGTCTATGGAAGAGGTGAAAGAAAAAAAAAAAAGACAGAAAGCCTTTAGAGCATGGTATATAACAAAGCTAAAGAGAAACACAACTTCCATGAGTGTCAGACCAGAGTTCTGGACCTGGTCAACAGCAACAAGCTGTTGAATCAAAATGTAGACAAGCTGATGACACAGTGAGAGTGCATGAGAAATAAAGTGGGAATAAAGAGAAATAAAGTGTCTTTCCCCTGACAGATAGCAACAGACACATGTTTGACTGGCTTTAGGACCATGATAAAGGCCCTCATCTTCTGATCAGTTATCACGTACGCATTAGCTTAAAAATCTCATAATTTGTTTCCAGTGCAGATAGAAAGAAATCTAAACCTAAATAAATGGTAGAAAACCCCCAAAAAATAAACCTACAAAAAAAAAAAAAAAAAAGAAAAAAATCCTGCAATCAAATAAATAAATAAATCCAAACCACTGTACTAATGCTGTATATTAATCTTACAAGCATACCTAAGTAAATCCATTTCTTAGAAGTCTGAGTAGCATTGCACTGCATGCCTGATTCCTGAAAAACTAGATGTTAACCACTTTAAGACATTGAGCACAGCACTGGTCATCATATCTGCCTGACTCAAGTCTGTCCTTAAACTGGCATTCATCCTTCAGATTGGCACAGAGCAGCCTGAGCTCCTCCTTTCAAAGAATCTCTGTTTTATGCTAAGGAGTCACAAAAGCAGTTGGACCCAGTTATATTTTAGAATAAACATGAAACCTCCCATCTGCTCCCAGCAGTGATCATTCCCAGCCAGTACTTCTATGTATGATGACCACAAATAAACATGGATCAATACAGCTTTGTTACTATTGAAACATGCAGGCACTAAACTACAAAGCCTCTCTTACCTCTGAGCTATTGCTCCTGCTTCTCAAACTATGTTTGAATAAAGGGAAAAGAAGTGGCAGCATTCCTTCCATGACTGTTAGTGCCACAGTGGGACTTTTGTTTGCAATGAACAACAGGAAAAATCTGCCAAGAAATCAGATCTATTGCTCTAAGTTTTATGGATATTAACTTTCCCTCCAAATTCCCTGAAATGCAAATATCTTATGGTTGTTATGTACTTTGGCACAGTCATGAATTCAATTGACTTTAATTTCATATTGTCATTACATAAAAAGACACCATCAGGCATAGGGCAGAGGGGCCATTTGAAGGGCTGGATATATTTGCTCTGTAAGCCTCAGTGAGGAGTCTGAAGCAGACTAATGCAGCTGGAGTGACCTTGTGCTCAGATCTGTGGAGCAGTTCAGAGGCTGCATAGGCCCACTGCTTTAATCAGAAGCAGATTATGGATATGGAAGAGGCAGAATGAGGGTAGACTCTTTCTCAGCTATCTCTGGCACAGCAGCAGGCTGGAAGCTGTACTGAGTCAGACATGTAATCTGTGCTCTGTAGTGGGTTTGGACGGGTACTTGTGCCAAAGGCAAGATCCATATCTGGGGAATGGGGGCAATGAATATTTGCATTAGTAGAGTAGGCCTTCTGAAGTCACTACCAACCATCATTAATTACACTTCTGCTTTTGGAGTCTAAATGGGCATTGACTTCAGGAATTGACAATGATTTAAGCATTTACTCCTGTCCCTACCCCATTTTAAGACTGATCTTTATGAAAGGAGTCCACAGGACCCTTCTGTGACAACCCACATGAACACAGCAAGAATCCAGCCCAAATTTTTTCATATGTACCATGACAGAGCTGAAAGCTCTAGTCTGCAGAGGGAAAACAGCAGGAAGATGAGTGAGAGAGGTTCACCACTGAACTGGGATAATTAAAAACTGATTGCTGTGCAGGGCAGGCTTTAAACAAATGAAAAAAATGAGCCCTTAAATAAAACCCATCCATCAAAAAGTGTTTACTGAATCTGAGACACTCACATAAACAGTCACAGCACCCAATCTCATCAGTACCACAGGGAAGGCTTATGTCATCACCAGCTCCAGGCTTCAGGATTAAATTTAAGAGAATTTCTAAACTCAAATCTTTAAACAAAATCAGAATTCCTTAACAAGTCAAAATCTAAAATAGTTTTTAAATACCTGCTATGTAGCTGTTTGTCTCCATCCCAGTTTCCTACTCACACTTTTGTCCCAGAAACATAACCTGTATGTAGCCCAAAGTCTTTAAAGCCAGATTTGTCAGCTAGGAAGCATTGCTCCCCACTACAAATAGAAGTAAAGTGTGTCTGCACAATGCATCTTAAACAGAGAAAAACAAGGTGACCAGACTTGTTCTGAGAAACTGCTGGCAAGTTGAAATATTTAGTTTGTTTATTAGGAATGGCAAAAGCGAAAGTTTACCAGCATCCATACAGTATGTGGGGCTTCAATAGATCGTATTATTTTACCATAGTTCTTAAGCCAAAGCTTAAACTGCAAGGCACAGTGTGATATCTCAGGTGGCTTTTCAGCAATATCACACTAGACCTCCCACTCCCTGGTGCCTTCATTCTCCTCCCATAAACCTTTTTAATGTATTGGCTGATTTAATCCAAACTTCAGAGAACAGTCTCATAAATGACAAAGCTCCATATTTGATAAAAGAGGTGGCTATTTAGGGAAAGGAGTGGGGTCCACCCCACAATTTTTCATTCTATCAGACAGCTTCTAGAGAATGTGTGAGTTTGTGTATTGTAGCCAAAGCACAGCAAGAGATGAATTGTAACAGAAAACAGGAGAATTTAAAAATCATATGTAAAGATAGCAGAAAACCTAACCTAATTTTTTAAACTTAAGGACAATAATGAATACCAATAGGAACCACCTGGTTTCATCACCCCTGTGATCAGAGGAATACCTGATTGGGAATACAGTGCAGCCCCAGGCCCTTCAGGCAGGATTTTACATCAGCTCTGCTCCTGTGGATTCCACTAGTTAATAGTGCTGGGACCACAGTCTCCTGTCTAAAAGCCTATTCTGCGCATGGGTATAGTTGGTTTGGTTGTGTCTACATGTTTGTGGCTTTGGTGATTGGCACAGATGACCTTAGCAGCAGAGATGACCTTTGTCAAACAGAGAGGATCACAGAGAACCCTCTGATCCTATTAGTGCAGTGACAGTGATGTGCAGAGCAATTTCCAGGTGAGAGTCTTCTAAACAGCCAGTGCTAAATGAGAGGAGGTACCACACAGCTGTATGTGACTATAGGATAGAAAAGTTCCAGTTCAGGTTTTTTAAGCTTTCCCTACTCTGCAAACACACCATATTCAACAAGCTGGGGATTGGCCACATGCTAAAAACCATTGAAAACGTTATTTCTCAGCATTTTAAAGCATCACTGTTTTGCTTTTTGTAACTTATTTTTCATTGTTTCTTTAGGAAATACGTTTTTGTGTATTCTCAGACTGTTGCTGCTACAAATGTTGAGATTCTATTATTTCCAAAAATCCTAATAGCTATTTGGAGTCTATATAACCTGCAAAAGAAGTATACAGGTAGTTTATTATCAAGTTAAATGCAAATATCCTCAGAGTAAAAAAAGTGGGTTTTTTTTCAAAATATCAATCTCTAGGGGAATTTTCACAAGCATTTCCCTCTCATCATTTTTTGGCATGAAGAAATGAGAGCATGTTACATTTTTCTCCTAGGTTACTTGTGTTTTAAACAGACAGTGATTGCAATGTGGGTATAGTGCTGAAGAACCACACAGGCTGTGGGAAAACCATGCATTTTAAAAATAGTTGCTTTTATGTAGATGCACAGCAAAAGGCATGTGAAAAATTTGGACTAACCCTGTAGGGTACTGTGGAGAATTACACTGTTCGTACTTGGTTTCTAATGATTCCTACGCTTATTACAGAACATGACATATTCTATTCTTTTTTCAAGGTGAAAGTAGCACTAGTGAAACTGATGTTTCCAACCAGTTTATCTTCAGGAAAATTTCATGAGACAAGCACTAGAAAGGAAAAGAATTATGTCTGTTCCAGTCCATTCCCTCTCTCTGCTGAAGTTCCCAGTATTCCTCTCAATTCAGGACAAAAATGGCAGTAATGCTACTTATGAAAAGAAAGAAAATGGGTTACAGCCATCAGCCTACCCTGTAAAGTTCATAGAAAAGACAATTCCAGGCTGTGTCAATCACATTAGCCTTGACTGCAGCAGCATAAACATTAAATCATAGCATTCTCAGTCACAGGATTTAGTTGCTGCTAAAACACAGAAAAAGAATTAGTGATAAGTCACTGACACAAAGCCTTCCCACATCTGCAAAAGGAATAATGTTCCACTCCAGTTTTCCCATGGTATGTTTTATATTGACTGACTTGACTGAAAATGATGACACAAATCCTCTCTTGGTACACGTTCCAATTGAAAGAATGTAAAAAAAATCTTTCCTGTTTACCATGTGAATGTCTGCTACAGCATTTCCCATAGCATCAGTATTCCTGTGGAGGGGAAATAGCTGTGTCAGAAGTGTTTTTTTAGATGGAGGTTAGATATCAAGCGAAATGGAAGCTCAAGAAAATCCTGAAAACTCTGTTTTACTGCAACTAAAAGCTAGCAGCAAAAGGAGTAAAATACACAAATGGCTTCATCTATGACACAGGTTATGCAGGATCAACTAAATCCAGGAAATTGGTAAAAGGTCTTGTAAATGAAAAATTATCTTGATCTCACTCTGTAGTCCTTTCTTGTCACTTCCTAAACAGGTTCATAATATATCTTCAGCTTCAAAAGAATGCACCAGGATTCCCAAATACATTAATTTAATCTATGCTGACGTAGAGACATCATCTGAAGCATTTCAGAAAGGTCTTCTGCATTATCTATAAGCATTATCTATCTACGCTTCTATGAGGCAGATAGTGATTCTGCATGAGGGCCTTACACAATTCACAGAAAAACTTACCATGCAGGAAGACTGGGGAGGTAAGACTTCAGATCAGCCTCCTTACTTTAGGCTGGCCAGAGGCTTTCCTATATGCACACCCCATCTTTCATTTCCCATCAGCCCTCACCTTACTCTCACATGGCACAGTATTCACTTAATTCCAAGGCTTTCAGGTATATAATACTACATGCAAATTATTACTTTCAGGGCAGAAAGAAACTAAGGTCTGCTTTGCAAATACCAGCCCATTAACTCAGTTTTCAGTAGACACCCTATTCTCTGTACTTGGAATACAGAGCCCTGGAAACACAGCCCTGCAGAATAGCTTTACACTTTTAATCCTCAATCACTGGGAATAAATTCAGATCACAGAAATGGAAAGGGTAGAAGAGGCTGTAGGGATGGCAGTCTGTTGTACTCATACAGTCCTCAAAGGGGAAAGAAAAAAAAAAGAAATTGCTCTACCATAAAATTCATAGCACAAAAAGAGCAGAAAGTAAAAAGGGAGAAAATTAGGAACTTGCCAAGTTTAACGGCAAATTCTATTTAACAATGTCAATTAATTGATTTAGATGCTTTCATATAGAAACTGCACAGATCTCTCACAGGATATTAGCTCTTTTGTGTGAAGCTTTATTTTAAGCCTGTAGTACAGTACCTCTTGCTTTCCTGACACAGATAGACTCGGGGTCTTGGGATTTACATGCCTTGTGGTAAAGGATAGGAAATCTTTAACTGATGCTTCACCAGCTAGAATGGCAACCATTTCTAAACACTAGGTCAGCTCTCTCTGGCATGTTGGCATTGCAAAGGTTAAGACAAACTCAATGAAAACTGCTGTCCTTGTACATTCAGGAAGCAAAACTGTATTAGCAAACAACCTGGATTAGCTCTAAGTCTCAGGTCATGTGTGAGTTTGTTAGGTCCCCCTGATGGACCAGACACTTAATAGACTAATGCTTCTGGTATATCCCCAGTAAAAGATAGCTAGCACTGTTGGCACTGCTCTGCTGGAGACAGGAGGAGGGATTTCAGAGAACATTTCTCTGTACTATGCATGAAAGAGTCATGAAAGACAGCTTCCAGAAGGAATATATGCCATATTTTTGTGTATTATTTTATGCACATTCCAACAAAAAAACAACATGAGAAACCGGTACGTATTCCTTGGAAACTAGTTTTACCATGCTTGTTCTAGAGTACCTAGAACCTTTACTAGTGCTGTGACTTTGAAAACTTTGAAAGAAAGGTAGTGTATATTGGAGTGCAGCTCTGTATGAGACTATAGCATGTTCTAATATTTGTCATAACTAACCATGAAAAACATTGGGAACTGTACAGAAGATAGACCCAGGTACACCTGGGCAGATACCAAGTCCAAAACAGGAAGTTGTCTGATGACTGGAGCTGATTGGGATAGTTTAAAGGATCCAAAGCATTACTTATACCACTCCCAGCAGCCCTGGAACAGGTCCTGCAAAATGGTTGCAAAACAGAAACTACAACGGTGTGGTACCCAAAACAATTTGCCATTGGCACTCACATAGAAATCAGTAAAAATTTAAAACAAAATCTGCCACAGTGTTTAGTTACAGGAGTTGATTTTTTTTTGAGATTATATGTCACTTCAGCAGCTCAAAAGTTAAAGGTGCAACAATATACGCAAGCTTGAAAGCTTTAAGTATTATTTCCTAATCTTCCCCTCACATCCAGAGAAAATGAAAAAAGAGGTACTCATCAGCAGCATACCAGGGGGCATCACAGCCCTGTGATATTTGTCCTCACCTGACAGGAAAGCGAACACCTTTCTCTCTATATATTTTGAATTCTAGACTGCTTGTAACCAGGAGTATTTCCTAATATGCAGAACACACAAAAAAAGGAAATGTTTAGAGGCTTAAATAAATTGAAGAATACCCCAAACCACCCAGCGTCTGGCAACTTACACAAGGTTACAATGAAAATTGGTCACAGAACAACTTCGTTCCTTCAAGTCCATAAGAGTGTTGTAACAGATGTCCCTTGTCTTTCCAAATGTACTGTAAATATTCTTCTCTCCCAGCGTCAGCACATTTTCATGTTAAGAAGAAAAGCACATGTTACTGGCCTTTCCCCCACACTACTCATATGAGAAACTACATTTTTTTCAGCAAGGAGGCTTTTTTTTGTCTCAAGATGTAAAATGCTCCTGTTATTGAATATGCTTTTCTTTCCACAAGACAGCAGCAGAAAACAACTTGGACTTCACTAGCTGGAAATTATTATTAGTCATCATACCACTTTTGTTCTTTATGATGAACTTGTTTATCAAAACTACCCTTATTCATCACTGTACCGCATTCAGTACTGCTACTTACATTGATGGTGAAATTTTCAGAGGCTTCTGATAGATACTGACTCTCTTAGATGCTTCCAAAAGGTTTTTGGTCTTTTTTTTTCTTCTTTATTTTATTTGCATTTGTTTGGTTTTTTAATTTTTTTTTAAATTTAACAACCCCTATTTCTGTCATTTCCAATGTGCTTATTATGTAGAAAAATACAGATAAAGGAACAGAAGGAATGCTACAAACATAATCTCACCTGTATTCACAGGGTTTAAAATGCTGTAAAAAAGAAAAGCTATTAATGCCAGATGCATGTTAACAGATGATACAGTGAAAATTATTTATCCCTGCCAGCAATATTGCAAAAAAAAAAAAAAAAAAAAAAAGAAAGAAAAACTTTACCTGCTATAATTAATTCTTTTCACATTTCTTGAATCTCAAATCTGTCCTTTCTTTTAGACTTTTAAACAACAGGTATAATGCACACACAAGCTACCTTCTGATGCATTTCTCTGTAACTCATTCTTGACCCAGAGACAAAGATCTTCATCTTTGTAAGCAGTTTCCAATGGTACAGGTAGCTCTTCCAGAGCACTACTGAAACACACTGCAAAAAACAGAACACTTTTCTCCCTAACCAGAGGAAAATGGACAACAAACTGAGGAAAGCGAATTTCTCCTTAGCAATTGTTTTCAGCAAAATAAGTACAACAAAGTAATTTCCAACATTTGTTGTGTAGGTGAAAGCCATTGATATTTCTGTCCCAGAATACTTTGATACTTTCAAATAAGACAAATTCAAAGTTCCTCAAAACCAACAGCAGTACTCATTTCCTCATAAACATCAATGATCTTAAGTTAAGGGGCTTTTACATCTTCTGTTATCTGCAAGGGAATATACCCAGGGTTGATTTTTGTAAGTTTCTGATTATGTTCTTCAACGTCAAAGGGCTAAAAATATTAAGGAAAGCACACAAAATGGACAGTGACCATCAATGGCAAAGCACCATGCTGTGCAACAAGAGCTAAGTCTGCACAACAAGCACAAAAATATGAAAAGGCATGTGATTGACTGCCACCAATTTTAAAATCTTGTTCAGAAAGTCATTAATTGACCTCAGCCTATAGATCCTCGCCAACAATACAGAAAGAAGTGGAAATTATTAAATTAATCATATTTACAGAAATGTTCCTCTTCTATTGCTCTTCCCTCAAAATAATACAGAAAGTTTTAAATTTAATGAACAAACACTAAAAAATGTCAGTGCAGTTTCTCTCACCACAAAAATTGGCCCTTGCAGCAAAAAGAGCTTTCTGGAAGGGCTGGTCACAAGAGTATATATTAGGTGGAGAAATATACAGGATTATTTTTCCCTCCTTTTTTTTTTTTCTCAGCTATTTTAAAATTTAATTTTTAATGTGTTGTTCAGAATTTTGCTTTACGGTTCTCTGCACCTACCTTGTATTTTCAGGGTACTGGCAGCTGTTAAAGCCCTATATTGCTTTGGACTAGACCTTACAAATTTGTGTACAGGATTATTTATTTCCAGTTCAGCATCTGAGTATCTCCATAACTCCCAAAGGTAGCAAATGATTCTATATCAGCTGCACTGTCATCAGACAGTGGCAAAGCCAGGATCTGTGTGGAAGTTATCCGTCAACAGCAAGGTAAGCTCTCTGGCAGCAGGAGGGCAAACAGAAAAGGAGATCCCTTTGCAGTTTGTGACAATGGGAACCTGCAATAGGTGATAAAACTTATCAAAGAAAAACTCTTATGTTGGGAAAACATACCATAAGTAGTTAACTGCAAATACAGGGAACAACAAGCACTACCTCTTCAAAAGATTCCATTATGTTTTAAATAACTTTGTGCTGTGGTTTACTTGTGGTATAAAATCATATTTATGCACACACATTCCCATCCCTCACTTGCACTCCCAATAATAGCAAAAATAAACATGAAAAATAATATTAAAAACTCTGTATTCAGTAATATTCACACCAAAGTATATGTATAGATATATCCATTAAAATTATGAACATTTCTAAATATATTTTATGTATCATACATATATTTATATGTATAATTACATATCCACAGAAGTAGTCTTGCTGTGCTAAAGCCAGCAGTAAAAGCAAAAAACAGGTTTCACCATAGAACACCCATATATGCATATGTACTGGCTGTTTGGTTTGTGAATTTATTTACAACTGAACTATATCATAATAAATGCTTACTGTTCTATTGTACAAACGTAATAGTAAAGGTTTAGGTTTGTTTTTTAAATACAAAGACTGCAAATGAATACATGAAAAAAATTACACACCATGTACAGTATTTATAATTTATAAATGCAAAGTTAAGACCTCTTTAAATTATTGCACTTGCATATTTTTTTACAAAGATAGTTTATATGTATCATATATATATATATATGTGTGTGTGTAAATATATATATATATAAAACAAAATTTTCAGCTCACTAAATGTAGTAAAGTTGAATGTTGTTACCTTGAAGTTCTTCTTCACATAACAGCCCAACCTGAATTTGGAATATTTATGAAACTACTCTACAAATCAGTTTGATCTACCCTAGAAAGCAGTCCGTTATTTTAGGTTTTTTTGACAGAGTATACACCCGTATTACAATCGAGCACAGTTTTTGGTCAGAAAGCAAACAAAAGTTATGATGTGCCTTTGCTAGATTGGGATATATAACCTAAAGTTTGAACATGAACTTCCTTGTAGTAGTGTGCAGAAAGCCTTTTCTGTGTTTAGAATGAATAAATTAATTGTTCCACTTCACGGAACTGGTCCTGTATCACAGTGTTTGAGGCAAATGCATTATTTCAAGAGGGTCATGACTGATTTGAGCATCTAACAATCTCTATTTTTTAACATGACTAGTGCTTTTTGCTACTCCTACAATTTTAACACTAAATGCTTTAAGTGCAGTCACAGCAAACTGATCACACTGTTCTAAGTTTAAATGCAGGAAAGAAATCTGTGCCACATAAAAAGATGAATTCCACTCCGCATGTCCCCTCCAATTTAATATGCTTGATCATGTACTCCAGCTAAAAACCCCCTTATTTAATTTCTCTAATGGTCACTTAGAGAAAAAAAAACCAAACTACTGCCATGGGTTGAATCATTAAAGTAGAATGTTACACAACCATACAAAATTCATAGATTAATTGTAACAATGGGATTTGTCATGCTGTAATAAAATATGTAAAAACTCAGATGAGTCTCATGCTATATCAAGTATTTTCTCACTTAGTGCAAACCTTTCATGAACCATTTCAGAATACTTTAGTAATGCTCAGTTATAACTTCAAACAGTGCTTTTACCTTTACTAGACTTAGGAGGAAAAAGCAGCTGGAATTATTAACAAGAAAAATGCAATTCAAAGAATATAAAATCTAACATTTCTACAAAAGGGAAGATCTATTAGGCTTTGTATATATTCTTTTGGGCAAGATCAGTTTTAGTAGGATAAAAATGCAAGGAGGAATTACTTTCAACAATTTAACTTAATGACTCAGGTATCTTACAAATCTAGATATTTTACTCAATTGAGCTCGACTCCAGAACTTTGAACAATTAAATCTCAACATGTCTTTGATCCATGAAATTCAAATGCAGCTCCAAAGGTCTACTTTTGGTTGGTTTGACTTTGAAAATGCAGGTACAAGTCTTTTTCCTACAAAACATTTACACATAGGAATTTATACTCTGGAAATGCTAAGACAGACTATATTTGCTTTAAAAATACAGCTTGTCATTGCTATTTTTTGTTGGTCTAGGTGCTAACAAATTTTGTCATGATCTTTCTCCTTTTCCACACCAGGAAATCAAATGAAACCACAGCCACTGAAGACAATTTAAAAAAATTCTAATAGACATAACATTATAGTAAACATATATTTTAAGTGGTTTGGATAGTTCTATATTAGAAACAGTAACTGTTTCACTTGAGACATTAACAACTTATTGCCAATTTGACAAATTGGCCAGGAAAACATGCTTTCTATCAGTACTTACAAACTTCAAAACATAAAATCGTATGTGATACTGCCAAGTATTTTTAATGGTAAGAAACAGAATTAGTGAAGTTATCTTCACTGTCAGTGAGTAAAAGGTGAATGAAAAGCTTTGCATGCACACAGACATGGTGTGATAAGGAATACTTTTGCAATGCTTTTAATATCAGCATTTTTAAATGGCAGGAAAAAAAACGGGGAAAATAACAGCAAATATATTTAAAGCAAATATACTTAACCCACAAAGGAAAACATTCTATCCAGTTGTTGGGATATCTGAATTTCAAAGAGTATTTTTGTAGTCACCATAGATATAGATAATTTCCATGTAAATTAGGAACTGTGGATTCTGTCTCAACTAGTCAGTGAATAAAAGGTTGCATCTGCATTATTTAGCTGAAACAGAATGGCTAGGGAGGCAAATAGAGGACACAGCATGAGATAGTATTCATTCTACTTTGATGTAATTGTTTCCTGCCATGTTTTTATTTTCTTTTTTCTTTTTTTTTTTAAAGGTTGGGGTTTTTTTTTCAATTCCAAACCAGTTTGCTGTGATTAACAATGACTTTCTGCACTTAGAATTGATAAGGCAAACTGAAAAAAAAATATGGGGCTGTTGCTAGGTAACATGCATCATACAAATAAGATAACTTCATATTGAATTCTCAGCTTGTTCTCAAATCTCTATGTACAGCAAAGGCTTAGGTGCATTATCACATTATGCGACTACAGATCACGCACTGTACACATATACAGATACTAGCATGTGCTCGACCATAACAGAAGGCAAAACTCGAGAGGCCAAGTTGTTCACATGAAACCCAAAAGCTGGCATGCCTATTAGAGCGATACGGCCCAAAAGACATGAGATGGAAAAAAAAGAACCTGCGTTCTGTCTTTAGGTCACTACCATTACTTGTTGCAGTTACACCATGGCCATGTTATCACGGAACTTCTACAAGAGTGCATTATCTGTGAAAAAGCACATAATGCAGCATAGGCTGTAATGTGAAAGGTATACAAAGACTGTGTTTTCACCTACTGTGTGGATCACTATGAAGATTTTTTTCTCACTATTTTTAAGAGAAAGACAAAGGCAAATTAAGTGTTGTTGAAATATACTCTGTACAATTGCACTAAATTTAAAAGAGTGGAATTTCAGGTAAGTCTGTGCACAAGTTTGTAAGGCTGAGGCCTAAGTCAGCACAGAACTGTAAACACACCATTTTAGAGTACTTTTCTTCAGTCAGCTATTCTTTCACTAAGAAAGGCATTTCTAAACCTGGAAATTTCACTAACTAGGGTAAAAAACAAACAGATGGAGAAGTTTCCTGATTTCACGCATCTTGTGATGGGGGGAAAAAAGCAGTAGAAGACATGCAGTGTTACTGTGCAACACAAAATCTAGTCAATACAAACACGTTTTTGATTTGATTGATGGTACCACAATCTCTCTTATCAGACCTGACTTTTCTGACAAGGCTTTTGTTCCCAGCAGATAGCATACTTCAGGTATGTCTCTAATACCTTTTAAAACACAGCTCAGTAGGTAGAAATAAAAATGATGACTTTACTTAATTGTGAGCTGGGCAAGGAAATCTTTGCTGTCACATTTAAATTTTAATCCAATATTTCTGTCACTATGGATACAAAGACTCCAACCTGAAACTCCCTCTCATATTGGAGATAATAATCCAGTACTTCCAGTGTTTTAAGGGAGGAGTTGTCTAGGTTTAAAAAACATCCTAAAGAACACCATCACTAGTTCTATCAACATTTCCCTTGTGAGTGACAGACAATTTGCATCATGATGCTTAATGGAGTACTTTAAAACTTTAACCTGAACGTTGGTTTTCCTTTAGTTTGCAGCAAGAGAATTCACTGTAACCTAAGCATAAAACATAGTCTCCAAGGATTCTGCTGGAGTTCAAACTGATTACAAGTAGATCACACATAAACATTCACAATAGCAATGGGTACATTGTTCTATTTATAGCCAAGAACTCCCAAGTGACACTGGTGTTAAAGCCAGCCACAGTACGGTATAATAAAAGTACCATTGAAACCCTTACTAGAAAGATACAATTTAGAAGTACCCCATAAGATTCCCCCCACCCCCCATCAGTTTTAAATTAAGGCCTCAGCAATGTAGCCCATGAGATAAGGCCAGTCTTTTATATTCACAAGTTGTAAGTTCTCTTTTGATAGCTGACTCCAAAACATCTGGGTTGTCATTTTCCCCTCTGCTTACATTGTGTCACTGGTGTAGGTCAGGAGATTGGCTGCCAGAATCACTCATCTGAGGTAACTCCATGGGTGTTACCTTCCTAGGCAGGTCTACTTCTTCGTTAGCATTTTGTAGCTTTCTGTTTTCCTTTTTTTTTTTTTTCTCTAAATAAAAATGAAACAAAACAAAAAACCAATCCCCAAAACAAGAAGGGGTGCTTTTCGGGTTAAAGCAATCTGTTGCTGCTGTTCAGTCATCAATCTTCACAGGAAGAGAATCTGAGGTCCCAGGAGCAAGGGATTGAGAAGAAATCCATATAGAGGCTTCCTCGCCTCTTGTTACTTTCTCCCATTGGCTGAGATTGTCCCTGGAGATGCAAAAAAGTTGAAGTTAAAACGATGTTCATAAATTTACTGGGATTTATTTCTTCCTTACAAAAATGTCAGTTGCACTGTACTTTGAGAGTTATCTTTATGTAAGTATATTTATATTAGTACCTGAATGTTATCAGGCTTTTATAATCTATACATTATTTCAGCTTTCAACTTCAGTTATCCCATTTTGTAATTCTGTCTGACTCATATCCATGTTAACTCTATACCAGCCCGTAGTCTTACTTGCTATACTCCAGTACCACTCCAGTGACTGGGAAATCTATGTGGATGATAGGCAAAAGTGAACCATACTTGCAACCTATGGCCAAATGTCAGCATTCAGTCTTCAAACACAGAGAGAAAGAGAGCAAACCCAACAGTTTCATTTTCATACTGTCAGATCCCTGGTTACTAAAACAACAGTTCTTAGATGCTTTCAGTAAACAAAAAGGATGGCATCAGTACTAAAGGTCTCCCATGACATGTGTCATACCATGATATTACATCAGAATTTATGTGCCAGAGCTCTTCTAATTTTTATGACACAGCTTTGCCAAAACATTTGCTAAAACAGAAAATATTGACCTGAAAGCACAATGTAGAGCTAAGAAGAGAAAATGTTGGATTTTCTGGGGATGGTGGAAGGCAGGACCTGATGGAGTCTACCAAAGAAAGCTGATGCCCTCTAGGGTAACACCTACACGATTTTCTGCAGGAAAACTGCTCTGCCAGTGCTCCAGGCCAGCTGGAAGTCACAAGGTCAGCATTAATATGGCATTGAACCTCAGCTAATACAATCATGCACTAAAGATCAGAAAAAAACAAACCATCACTATTTCTATGTCTCCTTCTTGAAACTAGGGAAGTAATGAGAATTGCAGCAAAAATATATTTAAATTACATTGGTTTCAGCAAGAATTGAGAGACCCAAAAGCACTAGTAAAATATTTTTAAATTATTTGGTTTGAAATAAAGGAAAAAAATAAATCACCTCACCTCCAAATAAATACAATACCAAATATGTACACCTTGGTATGCTTACTGAGAATATGGGCCACAAAACTTACATAGGACTTGTTCTAAACACTGTAACACAGGTGATTAATAGTTTTGATCAACACAGAATAACAAGAAAGCATTTAAAAATGTGGAATAAATTACCAGACAAGAAAACCTTCTAACTGTTAGCTGCCACCTTCCCTTAGGGAACTCAGTGTCAGATATTTTATTTTTTGTAAGGTATTGCTCATACAATTCATTTGCCTTTGAGCTCTCAATGAAGCCCTGGCTCCTAGTATCTGGAATAAATGCCCAGAGGCTCTAAAAATAAAAACCTTGATGCTGATATGCTGCCTTAGCTGCTTTTGCTGCTATTATTTGCAGCTAGTGTCTGAGTTTCAAAGAAGTCAAGGACACAGCAGCTTAAATATTGTGTTCCAAGAATGAGCACTGCCAGTGAAGGGGAGATATCAAAATTGGTTCAGTCAGCAACTGAGCAAATGCTAAGAATGAAGCTGCATTCCTCTGATCACACCAAATAACAGCTTCCCATCAAAAATAAAGAAAAAAGTGTAGTGGAAAATCAGACATTTGAAACACTCTGGAGTATTCTAGACCCTGCAATAACATCATGTTTTTCTAACTGGGGAGCTGAAGATAGATCTGTGTTCTGATTTCTTATTCCCCATCTCCAAGTCTCAAACCTCAAAACTTCCTCTTCATTCTCTTCAAAGACAAAGCAGAGGGTAATTTCAAGGCTAAGATAAAACTACCAAAGTGCTCCTCAGAAGACTTTATGCCAGGGTGTGGATTTTCAAGAAGCTCTTTAGTCCTTCAGAGCCTTCATCTACACATCTATGC
Organism: Entomyzon cyanotis; assembly: GCA_024500445.1. Taxonomy (NCBI): domain Eukaryota; kingdom Metazoa; phylum Chordata; class Aves; order Passeriformes; family Meliphagidae; genus Entomyzon; species Entomyzon cyanotis. Next base: position 79,783 of record JAKEPQ010000871.1, read on the forward strand.
TCTAGTTCTGCATCAGCACAATCTAAATTAAAGGACACACAACAGCAGGATAGGGAGCTGTCTATACAGAGTTCTACCCCGTGTGGAGACTGTGCCAGTGCAGCTTTCAGAAGTACCATTATAACAATCTGAATTACAAACAACAAACAAAATTTCTAGAACAGAAAAAATTCATGTAATCTCTGCCAGGAGTCTGATTGCTTTTACTTCAGACATCACACCTTCTACAGAGAAACAAACTCTTGAAAAGATGTTCAGGCTTGATCTTTATCTAAAGCACATACTTACTTGGGTGTTTGATATCCACAATTCAACTTAAATCTCCCCAGCTGAGTTCTAAAAGGGTAAAACAGGCCACTTTTGCAAATAAGCCTCATTGGGATATCCATGTGGCCAGAAATCAAAATATATGTGTCTTCCCTGATTGCTGCTCCTGTAAAAGATGCTGTGCAGTCTTAAGCATTCAACCTAGTCTCTCTAAGCCTCCATTTCCATTAAGTGGAATAACAACTTGATTTTGATCAAGTCTTTACTGTGAGGGTGATGAGACACTGGAACCAGTTGCCCAGAGAAGCTATGGATGCCACTTCCCTGGAAGTGCTCAAGGTCAAGTCAGATGGAGCTCTGAGCCCTGTTCTAGTGGAAGATGTCCATTTCCATGGAGGGGAGACTGGACTAGATGATGTTTAAGGTCCCTTTGAACCCAAACCATTTTCACATTTATGATTTTCTTGGATACCTTACTTAGTCTCTCTCTACTAAGATGTCAAAACATTCTTTCTGCTCATTTTTAGGTTCTCTTGTTTGCTCATGTCTTTATCTACCCTTTTTAAAGCATAGACACTGAACAAAATTCCAGTTGTAGCACCATTAATGTAATAACTACAGAGGTAAAGTTTCTAATCCTCCTGAATATTCCTTCTATATCCACTTAAGGGATGCACAGCCATGCCCAACAGAGGCACCTTAGAGGCAGCTGACTATTAATGATGGCTTCTAGATATTCACTGTTTTTCATAATGTAGTCCTCTGTAGTATTGACACAGACCTGCATATACTTCTCATACCTATATGAAAGAGTGTTTGTGGGTGAATGAAATTATTTTTCTAACTACTACATTGATTTCAAGGCATTTGTCTGTTACTTAACAGAAATAATTTAGTCCACAAGATCAGGAAAGTGACAGAGGAGGTAGCTCTGCCATACAGGACAAAGTTAAATGCAAAATAGAGTTTAAGGACCACAACAGAACAAAAAATATGAGAGTACCAGTAAGAGCATAGAAAAACAGACCTTCTTGGACTCAAATGGACTAAAGATTGCTGGCATTTTATGAAGCAACTGGGTTTTTTTAGAAAATACTGGTTGACCTGAAACCGGGACATTTTCATGAAGCATACACTGCTTTTACCAGAATTCTTGTTGGGAAAGATTGCTAAGGCCCAGGATATAATTATTGGACAGAACTACCTATAAAGCAATCCACCATCATTCAAGCATAAAAGCAGCCAATAAGTAAAGGACTCTCACCTCTCGTCCAGAACAATCCAAGTTCCATACCAACTGAGTCATAGGAGAAAGTCACATTTGCCTCTCCCTCAACCTAACACTGCTACTCTTATGCCCCCAACTACTGAATATTTTCTGGATATTTCCTTTTCTGGTCTCTAATAAAAATTATGTGATATGAAATAAAAGCACACGCTAAACCCACTTTTTAATTAAAAAGAATACTAGCCAGTTTTTGTTGTGAGAACCACACTGAAGTAAAAATGACACAGAGGGAAATTGCAGTGAACCAGCACAGACAGGGATGCATAAACACTGAACTGTTTCTCTCTAAATGCTTCTGGCATCCTACACATTTTAATGAGCTGTGTCTGATCTACAGTGGATAGTCCCAGACAGTAGTTATTACCTCTGGGTTTCTGCATAGATCAATGTGAGATGTGTATCCCTGTTAATCTGCATGCAAATTCTAAAATTGAAAGTCTGCATTTCCAGATAAACTTGCAAAACATTCTTGCTTTTCCTTTGACCAAGATACAAGCTGTGCACATTTACCCACCTGCATGCTCGGAGTAGTGGCCCAGTTGGAGGAAAGATCTGTGCAAGGGTGGTGTAACATGGGATGGCTACAGCATTGTAGAACCCAATCTACAAAAAACAAGAATGAAAAAAAAATAGTTAAATGCTGCCAAACTACAACACTGGAAGCTTGCAGCCAGCTAACTCAAAGATCTTTACTTAATTACTACTTATATTAGTTATTCACTGCATCTCCTTTTAACATCCAAATACTTTAAAATAAGTAGCAACAGTGAAATCTCTGGTAATTACAAGCTGCTTACATGTCTTTCTTTTATGACTGATACAGCTGCTTAGGGTAAGGTTTTCCACAGAACCTTTTATTATTCAATTGATTCATTTTATTTGTTCAGGATATGTCTACTTGTTTGGTGTCAGTAGTAGCGGGAAGTAGGTGGAGATGTTAGAGACTTTACTGCAAACATTATTCATGTGATGATTTTATTTTTTAAAAAGGAAGGCTGTGCAGCATTCACGAAATATGATCAGATTCTGGATTGCTCAGATGTCCTCCAGGGTATGCATTGCAGAGCTCCATGTACCTAAAATGCTGGGGGCTTTGCACATTTCTGAATGGTGTGTGCACTGTGATCAATAATTGGTTTGCAATTGCTTCTTATGTATGCAGTTCAATAATACATTTTTAATGTTATCATATTTAGAGAACATCAAATGAGAACATTTTTAATGATATTTGACTCATACAGGCTTAGGGGCCTATGACGGCTATGATGCCACAGTTGAATTGTCATGACATGAAGAAATCTTCAGAAAATGCTATTTATATTTTATCAAGGATGACAGGTTGCATTCAAATTCATTATAACATCACTCACATATCCCAGACTCTTATGACAGTTACAATAGTGCATTATGATCTCTTTCTTTGGGCAGAATTTTTAAACACATTTTAGAGAAATACTATGCATTGTACTGTGACCAAAGCATTTGATAACGTCTCCTTTTAATAGTCCAAACTTTGATCCTTATTCAGAAATTGAAGAGGAACTCTTGTCTTCATCAATACAAAGATTTCTCCCATACTGCTATGTAACCAAGTCCTCTGTGTACTTTAAATAAAAATAAGATACATTTTCTGAGCCGTGGAGCCAATGTTCTGAGATGAAGTACTTACAGGGTAACCAACAGAAAGAAAGGGCAGTTGGTGAGAAGGCAAGGCTACACACAAATAGGATGTCTGCTCATCCACACTATTTCACATAGTGCATCATTTATTCCTATTTGTTTCGGTTTTTTTCTTTTTTTTCTTGTATGCTTGTTTTTAAGGGGGCTTATTTTCTTTCAGTGGAAGAAAGAGATTACTCCATAATTTTCAAAAACTAAAATGGGACATTAGATACGGTCACACTGTAGATATTCTGGCTCAAAGAAAATCACATAATCAAAGAATAAGATGAGTTGGAAGAGACCCTCAAGGACCATCGAGTCCAGTTCCTGGCCCTGCACAGCACCATTCCTAAAGAGTCACACCATGTGCGCAAGGGTATTGTTCAAACACTTCTTGAACTCTGTCAGGCATGGTGCTGTGACCACTTCCCTGGGGAGCTGTTCCAGTGCCCAACCACCCTCTGGGTGAAGAGCCTTTTCCTAATATCCAACCTAAACCTCCCCTGACACAACTTCAGGCCATTCCCTTGGGGCCTGCCTCTGGTCATCCCAGAGAAGAGATCAGTGCCTGCCCCTCCTCTTCCCCTCATGAGGAAGTTGTCAACTGCAATGAGGTCTGCTCTCAGTCTCCTCCAGGCTGAACAGACCATGGGACCTCAGCCGCTCCTCATACAGCTTCCCCTCAAGGCCCTTCACCATCTTTCTTACCCTCCTTCAGACACTCTCAGATAGTTTAATATCGTATACTGTGGCACCCATACCTGCCCCCAGCACTCGAGGTGAGGCCACCACAGAGCAGAGCAGAGCAGAGCAGAGCAGAGCAGAGCAGAGCAGGACAATCCCCTCCCTTCCAGGCTGGCAATGCTGTGCCTGATGCCCCCCAGGACAGGGTTTTCCCTCCTGGCTGCCAGGGCACTGCTGACTCATGTCCAACTTGTCATCAACCAGGATACCCAGGTCCCTTTCCGCAGCACTGCTTTCCAGCATTTATCATTCCCCAGCCTGACCATACACCCAGGGTTGCCCCATCTCAGGTGCAGAATCCAGCATTTTCCCCTCTTGAACTTCATATGGTCAGGGATTGCCCAGCCCTCTCATTTGTCCAGGTCTCTCTGCAGGTCCTACCCAGTTTTGTATCGTATGTGAACTTGCTCTGTATCTCTTCCAGTCCTCTGTCCAAGGAATCTATGAAGATGTTGAGCAGCACGGAGCCTCAGGTGGAGCCCTGTGGAACCCCACTAGTGACAGGTCCCCAGTCTGATGTCACCCGATTCACTACAACCCTTTGTGCCTGGCCCGTGAGCCAATTGCTCACCCATCCCATGATGTGTTTATCCAGCTGTGTGTTGGATATTTTGTGCAGAAAGATCCTGTGAGAGACAGTGTCCAAGGCTCTACTGAAATCCAAAAAAATTACATCAACTGGTTTCCCTTTTTCAGCTAGGTGGTTTAACTTGTCATAAAAGGAAATCAGGTTTGATAAGAAGGACTTCCTGCTCATGAAGCTGTGCTGGCTGTGATCAATGACTGCATTGTCTTTGCCATTGCAAAATAAAAGACTCCCACAAAATAACTTCATCTGTAATATATTCTGCAATATATTTCTCTTTGGAATCCTCATACTTATAATAAAATGTGTCCTTTAAGATCCTGAAAGCTTTTGAGTAAAGCACACATCAATGAATGAAGAGAAACCCAACAAGGCTCAGTGGATTCCAGTTTTGAAAAAAACACCAAGGTAACTATAAACATTCCTTTGAAAGAGTTTCCATTTCTGACCAGACCAAATTCACACAAATGCCTTTTGTAAAAGGTTTAGTTTATCTGAATAAATTATTCCGGATTGATTTTTATGCTGCTGTGACTAGATAGAAAGTCTGGAGTTTGCTCAGGTATGAGCAAACTATTGAAGTTGCTGCAGAAAAGGCAGTCTATGTATATCTCAAAGATACATAAGCAAGAAGAAGTAGAAAATATCTTTTTTCTCTGAAAAAAATTGTGTCTCAAACTTTGCATCCTAAACATACTTCTAGTTTTAAGAGCTGGCTCCTAAAATCACCCTTAACATTTTAATCCTTGCTGCATAAGAGTAAACCTTTTATTTTCACCATGAAAACTGTGTTTCTGAGGATGGCTTTCTCAAGATGGCTTTCTTAAGATGGCTTTCTCTCTCTTCATTACTCTGGCTGGCTTGACTTTCTTATGAAAAGGGCTTTCAGGTCACTGCATAATTTTGTCACTTTTGTTTTCTTCACAGGTTCCAAAAGGAGGGGCAGAAAAAAGGGTGAAAGGATCCTTTCTGAGTCAGGAACAAACCCTCAGTGCAGGCTCCACAACAGGGAGACACCAAACTTCAGGGACCTTAAATGAGTTGTGCTGCAAAGGGTGTAAAGTACAACTGATCAGGCACCTAAGTGAGAGGAAGAGCTAAGTACAAGGTATTTTTTAGCAAAGATCAGTATTTGAGACAGAAGTAGTTAATTTTCAGAGATTAGATGTTTATACAAATTCTCATTTCCTAAACATCATTGTCATTTACATAAGATATTAATGGTTTAGTTAAAATCCTCTCATTAATTATTTTTGTTAGAGCCCAAGGAAATGGAGGATAATGGTTTATTAAATTCTTCATTCTCTACAAAAATACAGGAAGGACTGCTTTCACAGAATCATATATGTCCTGAATCTCATGCTTTGCTGTAACATTGTAAGATACATCAACTACAACTATACTACAGAAGTTGGCTTTTAACGTCCTGTTTAGTTCAATATTTTACTGTTATACTATTATGAAGCATAAAACAGAGTACAAAGTAAAAGAGAACCTAATGAAGACAGTACCTGAACAACGCAATTTAAAGAGGAAAAAAGCTTGTTTCTTTGATCTTTCACCCCATTAACTACTCTTTCATGAATGCTAAGATAACTACATACTAGAACACTGTGTACTTTTTAGGATGTTCAAAGGTAACTAAAATAGTGTATGGAAAAGTAGACCAAATGCAGAAAAATGTTTCTTCTCTTTTTATGCTTATACTAAACACACAAATTTAGTATATTAACTGCTAATTCCTTACTACAATAAAGGGTAATAGTTTTTATGCTAAAATACAATATGGCATAAGGAGTAAAGTGCCAGAATGTATAAATTTCCATAGTCTTTCCTACTAAGTAATTAATCTACTGTGATTTTGTGATACAATTACTCAGACAATAAAATTTTATTTATCCAAAAAGATAATTCAAAGACCTTTTCCTGCTAAAATTTATGTTTACAAAATATCATTTTACCTAGAGAAAACATAAAACCCCAGTCATTTCCACACACTTGTGCACACAAAAGATCAGTACCCAAAGATTTTGGAAACCAGACAACTGAGGGTCTTAGAAATACACTCCTTATTGCTTATCTTCAAGAAAATCTTCACATTATGTGTTTTTAGAGATGTCAAATAGCAGTGGTTGTAGTTATCCAAAAGACTATTGAAGAACTATTTGTCTAAAACTGTAAACATTTTGAAATTTAAACCTGAATATTTTAACCAAGAACAGATGATAAAGTTCATTTTGTACTCAGGATGAAACAGCAAAAACTTTTAGCTAAGGGCTGAAACAACCACTTACTAAGAGAAGAAGTGTTATTAACACTTGTAGAGTTTGTAGGTGATTGAGGTCTTAGATAGAGCTACAAGTGCAAAAAGGGAACAAGTGATGACAGCAAAGAGCCCACTGTCATTTAAGAAAATTTTTTAAACAAGTTTTCCACTGCTAGTTTAAAAAACCCCATCTTTCCATGCAGAACATAGAATTCAGCAGTCTGAATAACCCAATTTCAAATGCAGTATTCACTAATGTATGAATTGGTTTTTTCAATACATGTTTTATGTATAAACATGTACTATTTTACTGAGAGCGTTCATACCTGACCCTGAGGGACTTCATCTTTCTTGTCTCTGTCCATCATAGGAATAGGTTGAATACCTGTTTTCTTCATTTCATCGCCCTGGATAAAAGTAGAGAGAGGGAAATTAAGAAAACAAAAACAAGACTATTGAGACCTGAATTAATTTCCCTTTTCTATTCTATGTTAATCTAAAAATCCAGAATTTAAAATAACTTGTGGTATCACTCTGAGGCAATCTCAGAAAAATGCCTAAGGAGAGGCTCATTTTGTATATTCACCTAAGTGATAATGTAACTAGAGATGCTGTGAGTCAATGTGCACATTTTTTCCTCATCTCCAAGTGTGTCTCCATAATAAAAAGCAGCTAGAAGACTAAACCCAAAGAAATCATTCTATACTCTGCTCTGTTCAGTTAGTCTCATCTTTCAAAATATAATCTGTTTAAAGCTCCAGTAGAACACAAATGGTGTTGTATACACTATACAATGACCAGTAGAACACAACTCACCCATCCAAGGAAAAGCTGAGTAAGACAGATGAATTTACAGTGTGCCCCTCTTTGTCAAAAATTTTGTCTTTTTCACTATGCTGCTTTGAAGAAGCTGCCTGTAAAACAGCCTTCTTTTCTTTAAGTATGTTATCCCTCCAGATTAATGAGGGTAATACTGGGAAAAATGAAGCATATTTAAAGACCAGATGTATGTAAGGTCCAAGAGAAAATTCTCTCCTTGCATTTCACCCATTACCAGCAGAACAGCTAAAACATATTTCTGAGCATTACATCGGACCTTGAAAAAATTACTTCTTAAAAACATGTAAGTAGCTTGCTACTTTCTGTAACAAATTGAAGTTTTCCAAGTCTTATTCTTCAACTACACTGTCAAAACACCACAGGCAACTACAGTAATGGCTGCTTTTGGCTATTGCCCATGTCTGAGATTCCAAAGTGACCTTTAATTGACTAACCTTATGCATGAGGTTTGCATGGCAAGGTTTTGGTAGTGGGGTGTGAGAAGGTGCCAGAAGCTTCCTCTGTGTCCAATAGAGCAAAGGCAAATGAGGGCTGCTATGGAGAAAATCAAGTCCATCCCATCCAGACCCAATACACTTAAGCTGGGGAGAAGGTTTTTGCAGGATAACTGCTCATACAATATTTGCTTATCTGTGTCCTTTAATGTGAGATTCAGCTTGCAGAAATTTAGCTATCTGAAAGTTTGGGATGTTTCCTATGTCTGTGTTGTATGTTTCTGCTACAATTAGGGAAACTGTCCCCAGAAGACAATTTATTAAATCTTTCTTATAAGATTTTACCAAGCCACATTTCAAGGGCCCACCTACCTTTCCAAGGGAGAATTTTGCTATCTTTACTCAAAGAGAAGTTTGCATTATAATAAATTGTTTCTGGTCTGAGCAGAGCATCTCTCTGTTTGACTGCCTCGAAAATACCTTGAGTACAGAAAAAAAATGAGGGCTTCTGGAAGTCAATTCCATCTTGCATATTTGGCCTCAACATCATCTATTAACTATTATCCTGTTCAATTAACCAACAAGAGCTGTAATCAGGGAGATATTTTTTTAATTGATGTCTGTATTACTATCCTCTATCACACATATCTCTTTCACCAAGTAGTTAAAAAATCTCAAGTCATGGAATCTAGTGTCTGCTAGCCATTTTACTGTTGAAAGAAAGAAAATAAAAGGCGTTCTTCATCAGCTGAGGGAAAAAAAATGTCTCTGTACCAATTCCAAGTATAGAAAAAGAGTAGATTATTATTGAGGAACTGTAAGCAAATATTGCTTTCATATGCCCCCAGTAATTTTTTTTATTTTTCTATCTGGTTGAAGTAGTGCACTTGAATGATGCAAAACTGTCTGCAGCTACCATAGTCTCAATGATAAGAACCTTAACACTAAACCATTTAGCATCATATGATTTTAAGCATTTTGATTGACTTAATATTAAGTGCCTAAGAAACACTTGAATTCAGAGCTTTGAGGAAGTTGTTCAGCGTCTGACTGATTATGCCAAAAGTGAATAAATCTCAGATTTATGTCACCATTTCACCTTGAAAGAAAAAGGACTCAGAATGGTTTGATTTGGCATAACCCAATTAATCCCACAGGCTCAGCTAGAGCAGGTGATCCAGGGCTATGTCCAGTCAGGTTTTGAATATTTCCAAAGATGGAAAACCCACAACCGCTCTGGGAAGCCTATGCCACTAGTCAACGACCCTCACAGCAAAAAAGTATTATGTTTAGATGATGTATATGCAGTAGAAACAAAGTTTTTCTTGTGTTCAGTATATGATCATATGCATCATACACTGCTTTAAAAATACTGATGCTATGCTTATAGTTACAATCATGATCAGAAAGTTAAAGTTGAAATTTTAACCCAAGAAGTTTGTATCATAATTGCTGTACAGCTATAAGCAATTTACAAGTCTCTTAAAAATACTGAAGAAAGATTTTAATAATTGCCTTATATCTCACAAAAAAAAGAAAAAAAATCACAGCAGACATATTTATACAACCTTGTAATTCTATACAATTGCTAAGCAACATATTATGTTGCTTGAATTGCAGCAGTCTGAGAAAGCTTCATGCTGAGTGATATGAAGGCAGAACTTAGCTGAAGACACTAGCTATACTGGGCTTCGTTCAGTGAAAAAAGGTCACTGTGACATACCACAAAATTGCTGCAACCTTTTCTAGAGCTATTGTCTTAATTAACAATTACACAAAGAAGAAATATTATAAAAACCACTCTGATTACATCATTCAACATATTAAGATAATTAAGTCAAGTAGTTATTAGAAGCAGTAGCCTATCCTACTTCTAGAACTGTAATAGTCTGTCCTACTTGTAACTTATGCTGGGTTTGGCTGGGGTAGAGTTAATTTTCTTCACAGTGGCTGGTATCAGGCTATGTTTTGTATTTGTGCTGAACACAGGGTTGAGACCTTTTAGTTATCGCTGAACAGAGCTTACACAGAGCCAAGGCCTTTTCTGCTTCTCGTTCTGCTATGCTGGTGAGGAAGTTGGAGGTGAATGGGAATCTGGGAGGAGACATAGCTGGGACAGGTGACCTAAATTGACCAAAGGGATATTTCAGACTACATGGCATCATGCTCAGTGTATAAAGTGAGGGGAAGAAGGAAGAAGTGAGGGATGCTTGGAATGATGGGGTTTGTCTTCCCAAGTAGCCATTGCATGTGATGGGGCCCTGCTCTCCTGGAGGGGGCAGAACACCTTCCTGCCCACGGGAAGCAGTGAATTCACTCCTTGTTTTATTTTGCTTGCGTGTGCAGCTTTTGCTTTTCCAATTAAACTGTCTTTATCCCAACCCATGACTTTTTCCAGCTTTTACCCTTCTGATTTTCTCTCCTGCTGGTGGGGGGAGTGAGTGAGAGTCTGTGTGGGGCCTGGCTGCTGGCTGGGTTTAAACCACAACACTTACCTAACCCAACCATTCAATCCAGTTAATTATACTTTTCTAGAGGTAACCTTTTTCCCAACTAAGTAGCAATTCCTGCCGTGAAACACAATCTAATCTTTCTAACCTGTGGCTGGATCTCTCCGGCAGCCTGACTGGATCACAATATATTCAACTTCTACAATGTCTCAATTAACCTCCTCTTAAAAGAGGATTCAATAAAAAACCTATTAAATAATTCAATTGCTGTCAATAAATTCTAATTTACATTTGTTCCATGAAATAGCATTATATCAAGATCTGCCTTTATTAACTCATACTTGGATTACAAAAAACGTTAATATCTGGGCAGGCACAATTATGTCTATAATTCCATCTTTACAATTTTTGAGTACAGAAAATCAGTTTGATCCTGCCTTCTCCACTGAGTTCACAGGATTTGCTTTGAAAAGTCTTTTTTACATATAAGTAAAATAGTTGAGTATGTAACCAGTGAGGCATGTCATTTTACCTCCATTATATCACTCATAAGAACACTCACTTTCTAGTGCAGGCATTTCAGAAAGTGAGAATTGAACTAGATATTTGAGCTTATACAGTCAGGATTATTCAAATATTTTGTTGTAGTCTGAGCTGTTTATAATTAAGAGAACAAGAACACGTGAATACAAAATACACCCACAGGACGCAGGCACCTGGAATTTCGTAAAGAACATGCAACAGGCAGGATAACAATCTTCACACTATATGCATGCTACATCAACTCCATGGGCCTGATTTCTGTTTTATGCCTGTGTAAAACAGAAATAAGCCCACCGAATACTGCAAGCTACCACAGGGCACATAACAGAAAAGAAAAACACTTTATTGTACACACGTGCAGTAGTAGTTCTGAAAATAAAATGTATCTCCTAAAGTTGCATAACTCAGCTCTATGCAACAACCTCAGAATTTATTCCTTATCCACAGAGCAGTCACTTCCACTTTAAAAATTAAACAATTAGGATATTTACTCCTCAGCTAAGACATGTGAGAAACTGCATTTTTATTTATGAACATGATTACCTTAGTACAGCTCAATGCCTTGTTTCAATTCTCTGTACACCTTTGCTGTTGAGTAACTTTCAGCAGATCAAAAACCCAGCTCTCTCTAAGACACTTTAGTTGAGCTGGCTCACGGAGAAGACTCAGAAAAATGTTAATGTTTGTCATATTTTCTTTAGCATTGTCTGTACTCACACTATAGCTTTATAGGTATGTTTCAAGGCAGCTGACCTGGAAGCTGGTTTTGTATTTTGCATTTCTACAAAAACCTACAGTTAGTGACTCAAAAAACCTCCCAGATTTTCTTCTATGTTCTGTTGCTTGGACACTTTATGTTAGGACGTACTTTCTACATTATCTTGAACAGAGACAAAAAACATTGCCTGAAAATTAGATAGCTAACTCAGCTCTTCAAATAGCTTCAGAGTAAGAAACAAACACACACATGCACCAATGAACTCTGTTTAGAACAAGCACACCAAGATATTGATTGAAAAATACTTATAGTTGGGTTTTTCCTTCTTGGATGCTTCTGTTTTTAAGAAGAGTAAACCAAAGAATCACACATACCTCAGCCCAGAACTCCGCATATATATCGTTGGCTGTTAGTCTGGTAACTGGCCACAACTTTGTTACAGAACACAAATCACAAGCTGTCATCATCAGGCCAATCACTCTATCTCTAAAATAAAATAAAATAACATTAAATGGTAAGCTTGATAAAGCATTAGTGACCCCTCTGCAAAGTTTTCATTTGCCCTTCCCCAGTTTAATCAGCAACAATGTATATACACTACAAATTTTCTCCCAGCTAGCTTGTTTCTTCCTCACTTGTGTATGATTCATTGGCAAGGCACGACACAGACTGCATGCTGTATTCCTTGTTGTATTCCATACATTTTTTGCAGCCAGACTTCATTGACCATCCTCTACACAATCACATACATAGACAAGGGCGCAGAATGCCTGCCTGTTAAAACACTCACATGCCCCTCCACAATTTTCTGAAAATACAGTCCAAGTCTATAAGAAGAAAGATGGCATATCCTATTGCTGCATTTTTTCTGTTCTTTAAAGAGAGAGGAAAACATGCTCCAAAAAAAGAGGAAAGACTACTATCTAAGCGTCTGAGTCTGTCTCAAGACGCTGTCATTGCTTTGTTGGAATGAATTTGAACCCTGACAGAACAAGAAGCCTACAAAGACTTTGTCCTATACACTGCCACACCTGTTCATAGAGTAACTGAACAATATCAGTAGTATTACAATCATTATTAGAATAAGGCACACACACCAAAAAATAATCTTATTTAATCAAATTTCTAGCACAAATCTATGGTGTATGAATCTAAGTTTTATAAAGAAAACTGGCAATTTAACTTAAATTCACGTTTCCACCCCATGGAGAGATTAAGATGGACCTTAAGGACACCTGCATCTTTGTTAATGATGCCTATTCCATAGAGAGTTATTAAAAGAAAAAGCACAGAGCTTGCTAACTTGCATGCCAGTGTGTTGGCAGTAATTAAAACTGTATCAACAGACAAACATACCAGAGGAAATACAGAAATACACAGTATAATCAATTGATAAATGCAAAGTGCACTTCCCTTAAGTTAAGACAGAGGAGTCATTGCACATGTAAGGGTCAACACAAACGTAAAGCAATGGAAATTGCTGTTACAAATGTGCAATTTTACACACTGATGGTCTTAGAAATGCCATATGTAAGAAAATTACCATTCAGAGCTTTTCTAAAATAAAGTTTCTCTTTTTAGACTAATGCCATAGAGATCTTCTACTGGTTTGCTGCTTTACCTGTGTGTTTGGTTCTTAAGGTTTAATGCTCCTGTCTGATGCAGCTCTTCAAGCTGTTTTCTGTTTCCAAAATACAGAGCAAGGTCTGTGGCGATGATGGCTTTCCGGATGATCTCAAGTACTTGCTCATATTCGCTGGAGCTCAGATTGGAGAAGACATTGTGCCCTTCCAGCTATGAAAAAGTAAAAAACCAATAAAAAGCACAAGCTCTAATTCTGAGATGATTTCAGTCTTTACTTCACCAGGCAGGTTACAACGGTTTACAACCCAATGACAAGTTTTGTTGCAAATTCAAATGTTAATAGCCTGAAATTCCCATTTTTATTTTTCCTTTCTTTAAGACTGTCATGAAAAAAACTACGACCAAGCCACCAATTTGTTTTTGGGACTGCTCCTTCTGAAGCCTAAAGGTATTACTAGAGAAAAATGCTAGCTTTTTCTTTGATTTAAAAGCACTACAGACACAGCACTTCCAGAGAGTGTTAACTTGGAAACTTGTGATTCAGTTCTGGTCCAGAGTATTGTAGTCAGGTTGGTAAACTGAGTACCTGATTCACTTTTAAGCACAAATTTGATATTGTGTAATATATAGCACAGATAAAGAAACACTGAAGTTAAAAATACAAAATAATTTTGTTTTCCTAGTATTCCAAATGAAAGGTGTCTGAAATTGCTGCATTTACTGACACAATTTTCTATATAGAAATAAAGTTAATTATTTTAAAGTTAATTATTTTAATGTATATGAACATTTAGGGAAAAAAGCTGCTTTGTTCAACCTTGAGTTGACTGACTCATAAATTAAAGACAATGGTTTCCACTACTGAGGCTCTGGTAACACACCACTGCCATCACTTTTCAATTTCCACTATGCATTATTATGCATTTAACTGACAATATCCATGCACTGTGATCACTCATGAAGCTATATCACATTTTGAAAAGTCAAGACTATCTCCTGTCTCTGAGATTTGGAAAACAACTTGTCAAAAGTCTTCCTACTGTTGAGATGAAGCAGACAAAAATAAGAAAGAACGAGCTAGCCATGTCAAGGTGTGCACATTCAGAAACAGGAAATATTATTAAAATATATCAAATGCAGATGTGTTTTGACATTTAATTGGCATTTGGGCTGAAGCTCAAAAAGTTTCCCTGACTTTCATCAAGCATTCACATAATTTGCTCAAAATAAATCCTCTGCGGTACAAATAGGCTTGGTTTCTCTCACCATCCGGAACGTAAACGTAATTTTCTAGTACTTTTACTTAGACAAGTAGATATATTGTGAATAATGAATAGGAAATACAATCCATCTATGTCTCAATGCTCCTTTGACAGATTCCTAAGTCATAGAACATGATGTTAAACAAAAAAAATTCAGAACATTTTAACCCATCATCAACACTTTGGGAGCAAAAAATTACTACTATCAGTTCTCACAATTTAGGGTTTTGGGAACACTTTACTCCCCAACTTTGTTGTCTAATTCATGGGAAGAGGCTATTTTTTCTAATATTTTAAATTATTCTGTATTCTACTCTTGGGCTTTAGAAGCTGTGTTCTCAGAAAGCCCACTGTGACAAGCTTCTGTTCAGACTACTAGAAAAGAACTGATTCTGTAAAGTGCTGACAGAAGCTGCCAGTTATGAGTGTGTCACTTAGGCTTTTGAGTAGTACATGCAAAGTACAACTCCTAAGATTTTGTTCTTTCCCTGCTGAGCTTAAACTAGTGAATAGAATCCTCTGTGTTCCTAAGTATGGTGCACTGTAGGACTGCAGGTGGATGAGTGAAGCAGCTCTAAAGTTTCAAGCAGTAAAAGGTACTGCAGGTACTGTAAAATGTAAATGTAAATTTAATTTTAATGTAAAATTAAAACTCACTCAGATAAGCCCTAAAGAGCTTGGTGGGTTGGTCTGGCTTTTTTTCTATCAGTCCAGGAATTCAGTAAGACTTTTTGATTCCAATAAAAACCAGCAAGTCCAAAAGGCTGCTCTAGTCTGCCTTTGCTGCTAATTACCACCCATGGGTGCTTCAGTAGCTGGTGTCTTGAGTGCACTCTACAGCCCTGGCCACTCATCCCCACTGACATTGACAGCAAATCTAGGAAGCAGCAAGGAAGCAAAAGGGTTCCCTGTCTTCTTGGCAAATGGGATTTTCATTGATTACAACACTTCTGCCAGAAAAAATGCAAAATGGTTCAGACAGTGAAGTGTTAATGACTGAGGAACATGCTCACTGTGCACAAATTCACACGAAGAATGAACACTAAACATCTAATGCCATACCACCACTGAAGGATTCAATTACACCCTCCTAAAAGAAGGAGCATTCAGAGATAAAGCTTCCATTCTGTGATTAAATGTATATGATACCTAAAACCATAATCACAAGATGTGCTTCTGAATACAAGACAGAATATGTATTTTTCCTAAAAGGTGATTACGTATTTAAGAAAATAAATATCTTCCCCTGAAAAAGCCAGAAAGAAAGAAAGGTTAACAATGAATTAGTGGCACAGTAGCAAGGTAATGCTGTAACTTGAGTGTGCATGGAAAACTAAAACTAGTGAGCACAAGTATGTTAGGGACTGGCAGTGGTTTCAAAGGTAACAGGTCTCACTCTTCTAACTGAGAATTATAAAAAATTTCACTCATGAGAAAATATGTGTGTGTCAGTAGCACACCTGTATTTCCCATGAGGTATCTGTATGTTTTCTTCATTAAACATAAGGACACATGACCTCATACTAGGTACTCTCTTTCACAGAATATTACCTTACTCAGGTTTTTTTTACTACAAATTGCCAAGTAACAAAAAAGCACGGGATAACATAATGAAGAAAGTTTACAACTTTCATGCATGAAAAATTAACATTTCCGCTTTCATGCCAAACATTCAATGTTCACAGAATTTATTACAGCAGGTTTTCAAGTTTCTCATACAAAGTTTTGCCAGTACTTGAGTTTTTATTCAAAGTTTCAGGATGGTTGAAGACCTCGTTGAAATACATTATGACAAAAAATATATATGTAACTAAATGAGAAAATTATTTTTCATTTTCAAAGTTCCTATTCCACATGATCATGGGAAAAATCTCCACAGAACCAGCAGCTAAAAGCTCCAAAGGCAGGCCACAAGTAAAGACTTTCAAAGGCACAATATTTTTTATAACTCCAAGATTTTGAGAAAGCTGTGTTTTGCACTGTTGTTGAATCCTTGGGTTGCTAATCGTGAAACTCAGCTTGCTGTAATAAATCTTCCACTCTTGTAAATGAGTACTATAACAGAGAAATGAAACTAAGCATGCTTCAGAAAATCTACTGGGTAATTTCCAACACTGGACACTAATGCACAGAACATACAATTTCAATAATCCTACCTGCAGGATGGACACAGTCTGCGAGAAGTGGTGCTGTTCCATTGTTGACGTGGAATAGAGAGCAGCTAAGGGGTGGTCAAATTTCTGAAGATAGCTGTTGCTGTAGCCTCTGTGATCCAGGTCATGACACAGGCATGCAACTAAAAGACCCTTTCGCTACAAAAAAATTGACACAAGCATGAAAAGCAAGATGTATTTCCTGCCCCTAGATGTCACTCTCTACCCAAAATACTGTAGAAGTTGCTCTATGCTAACACTGCTTCAAACAGCACATGTAGAAATATCCTTTAAAATGAGAGAAACATGACAGTAAGGACATGCTGAATTAAAATCCTTGGTTCAGTTGTAATTCAAACCTTTTATATATTATGCATTTTAAAAACATTGTTGGACAATAACATACTATTGGATGGACTCTGCTTCAGGAGAAATCTGCATTTTAAACAGTCTGGTTATCAAATATTTATCATGTTTATTAAAACAATAAAAGCACAGTTGTTGAGGGAGAAGAAACATACAAGATGTATGATCTCATGATCAAGACAGGTGCACTAGAGTTCAATGCTAGACTTGCCTCTGCAACACTCCTAGAGATGTTAACCAAGTCCCCTAGTTAATTTTTTTTCTAGGAAGTCACTAATGTGAGCCACAAATGCTGGACAAATGCTGGACAAATGCTGGACAATGGCAATTGCAAAGAAAGAAAGACAGTAATTGTGAATTTTTTATAATTAATACTTAATATCTTAAAGAAATGGAGTCCCTGAAATCTCTTTTTCAAAAGGTTTTCACACAGCTTATGTGTTTGGAAAACAAATCCATTACTGTTTGTGACTCTGTCACTGTTGGCATGTGTGAAGTATCATGAAAATGTCTTCATAGACCCAATAGTTTTGTCTTATAATTGGGTCTGATGAGTGTTCAGTAAACAAGGGCAAGGCTATAAAATTAAACAGAAAAAGAATATTGATTAACCGCCTACTAGCTGTGCAAGAATCTCCAACCTGGAATACTATACTGAGAGACCCATGCCACATGATTCTGTGGCAAAATAGCAAACAATGATGGAATTAAAGATATTATCACAAATACACAGTGTGCAGAAATAAGGCTGTAACAACACTAACTGTATTTGTGATTTTGAGACATTGACTTCTATTTTGTATTATGTCTTTTCAATATTGCATCTTGTGAAGAGTATTTTTAAAAACCTGTTTAAATTATTTATATAAAAAACTCCAGGTGATGCAGCAGCTCATGTCCACAGAGATCCTCAGCAGAAGTGGAACCCTTAGGAACATAACACACACCTCTATCACTTGAAGTCATACAGTAACAGCTTGTCTCGGTCTCCATGTCTCAGGAAGTCATTCTTGCCTCAGTCCTTTCAGGATTATACAATGCCTAATAACAATGCTCTTGACCTTGTATGTATTGTCCCTGCTTGGATCCCAATTCTTTAAACACTGAAAACTGCTGCATCTATTTGCCTCCAGATCAGTGTCTCTTTTACAGTGTTTTATACTTCTCTTCCCATCTCTAAATCTACTGAGGTTCATGTCATCATCCCTCACCTGAGATCAGCCCATCCCAGATCCCCAAATTTTCTTTCAGCAGTTTACTGTATTCTTGTTGGATTCATCTCCAGTATCAAGAAAGGAGACTGCTGAAAAGAGCTGGAACATAGACTGGGATAAGACACTCAAACAGATGAAGGCTGGCTGGGGTTTACAGGGAATAAAGACTGTTTCCATCTCTCTTAACGGCTGTCTCTTTTGCTCTCCCTTTCTTACTCTGCATCTCCAAAGAGATGGGGCTTGCAACTTAGTTAGTACTGAATGCTATCAGAGCTTTTAAAATTCTCTGAGGCTGCACTCCACAGATTTTTGTTGTTAAAGGAATACTGATTTTTTCTTTTTCAAGCTTGTATAGCTTTGCCAAATTTCAGCATATGCCTGGCATATGCCACTTTTGCATTTCAGTGTCAATTTTCAAGTCCCTGCTTTACAGCAGGATAAACTAGACTTTTTCAAATGAAAGACCACCAAATTTCATTTTACTCTTATACACTGAACAAAACTTTGATTTCTACTAGCATGTCTCTTTAAAAGAGCCAAACAATTGTGCCTGAAATTACCCCAAATGAATCACCTTGAGGAATTTAACAGAGCCTGGAAAATTACACCCAAAATGGATAATATTTGGCAGAGTTATACACAATTGAAAACAGGTTCTCCCAGTCAGAAGTTTCATGTATCATTAATAAGAGACAGCACTCCCAGTTTTACCTGCCGTAATTTAGAAGAAAAACAAGTGACAGTTCTCCATACTGTGTATTAACATTCCAAGCCTTTCATTTTACTATTTATCTTTTCCACTTAGTGATCAATTTAAAGTTTGCTTCTTCTCCTCTACTCATATATGTCAGCCATCTCTGAAACCCTTGTCCCAGGGGAGATCCCAGATTCAAGACCTCCCAGACCCCCCAGAATTCAAGATCCAGGGTGTTTCCCTCCCTCAGAACAGATCTGACAGTTCATTAAATAGTTAAAGACTGTGGTTGTAAGTGGGCAGGGAGAAACCCAAAAGTTAGACATAGACTTATAGCAAATCTGCCACTGCTTTTTAAGGGGCAGTCCTGAAAAACATGACTAGGATTAGTGATCTGAATAATCCTTCCTCAAACCCTCTACCCACATCCGTTCCTCCACAAAGACCTTTACATAAACTCTACCTGAGCTGACAAAAAAACTCTAGCACAGAAAACACTTGTACAACAGCTGATAGCCATGATGAGGTGTAGTAAGTGATGGTAACTATCATGTCACCTACCTCTAGATCAGTGAAAAGCCCCTGGTTGTTCTGCAGTATGGCATACATGCAATGTGCCACGGTAACTGCATGCTTCCAGTTGTGGTAGGGCACGCGGCGATAATTCTTCTTAACAGACATAGTAAATCGGCACAGCTTTTCAAGTTCAAAGCTGGGAAGAAATTAATTTGGTCAGAGCAAGAAATAAGAACAGGAAAAACACCAGCAGAGGAGAAAAGATGGTCTTTGATTTACCCTTCTTGCTAGGATTGACTCTCAGTGTGGATGACTCATTGAATGACATGAAGAGTCACTCAAGTTTGGCAAGGACAGAGGAGCGTGGATACCTGACAATGCTCTTACTTTAATCTGTTAAATTCGGGAACATAAGTCATGCTACCCAGCTCAGTCAACACAATTGCATGACCTTTCCTGCTCCCAGAAACTTGAAGTGATTTCTTTCAATTGCTTATTCAACTGGAAATATAGTGCAGCTCTGCATCTAATGGACAATTTGGAAACATGATTTGTGATCAAAACAAAAAATTCAGGTTTTTTTAAGCAGAGGACAAAGGAGAAATAAACCCGTTTAAATAGACATGCTCCACGCTGACATTATGGAAAGAGGAAGATTTTATTTTTCCAATACTTTTAGATTTTTTTTTCTAGTTTAGCCTAACAGAACAGAAATTCACATCTCACAGTTTCTCCACTTCTCACAAAACAATATTTTGTTAAGTCCTAAATAAATTACTTTCTCCCTCATAAAAAGACAGTTTTCCTTTATTCTCACTTTTTTTCCCTACTGCTGAGATTTGACTTTCTTTTTAAGCTCCATGTTTTGATCATTTCTTGAGTACATCAGGAAAATGGTACCAATTTGCTAGCTTTGCAGTACTTGTGGAGTGAGAAAAAAAGCTGACTGTCTCTGACCGATATGTAAAAATGTAGACACATCTACTACATGGAGACGGGCAGAAATGCATATTTCTACAGTTGTGTGCTGAGAAACATAATTATTATTCTTGGCCTTAATCTGACATTAGGAAAACCAGAGGCACATTGTCTTTCAAAAAACTTCAAGCTTTCTTTTTAATTCTAGAAAGTCAGACAGCGATAGAACTATTGTTTAAAGTAGTATGTCATAATTCAGAATATTACAATAGTCACTTCCATCTACATCCAATCCCAATTCAATGGTTATTACACAATAGTACAGTTACAGCCAAAGAGAAAAATCATTATCTGTGACATCTCAACGTAGAATACTATTACTTTGTCCACTGCTGTATTTTGTATACTTGATTAAAGCAGTAAAATATTACTTCTTCAGAAGTGCAAGGGAAATGTAGTGAACATGATAGGCTTTTCTCTGAAATCCTCCCTGGACAGGACAATTATATATTACATAAGTAAATACTTTAAGGCACAACCTTACTCCTCAATATATTAAAATTAAAGTTTAGTCTTAAAATTCTTGATTTTGTTTCAACAGTTTGAGAAGTTTTGTTCTTTCAGAAGTTAAATACAAGTCCTGTTCCAACAGTCTCCTTTTCAAATACTTTCCTCACTTTTGTTTCCTTAATTTTATACGTGAAAGCTGAGAATCCTTTGAAAAAGATCAAGTAGATATCAATTCTTTCTCATCAAAGCTACATCTTGAAAGGAAAAGATGGAGAGAGAACAGAACCTGACTGAAAATATGAACACAAATCCTGCATTCACAGCTATTCAGTCTCGAATGGAAACAAGCTAACTACACTGAGCAGAAGAGAACTGTCTTTAGAAGAGTCATGCACACTTTGCAGCATTGCGGAAGACTATGACCCTCTGGTTTGACTTTATGCTTTGAGGGCACAGAGGTTCATTCAGTTAGCAAGATAAAATGAAGCCCCAGCAAACGTTTCCCAAATCTTGCTCCTTATTGTAGGGACATACTTCCCCTTTCCATTGACCATCTGTAGACTTTTTTCCATAATTAGGAGCAGCTCCTTTCTTTTAGCAATGGACCTTACTTAGCCAAGAGACTACTGATCTTAGTAACGATGATAAACATTGAGAGAAAGGACAGCAAATGAAGCATTTGATTTGAAAATAATTCACTTCCATAATTATTGCACAGCTATGCAAATAACTGATTCATTTTGCAAGATAAGATCTAAGTTTACTTTTACCATATACATTATTAATTTCAGCAACTACATATTTGAAAAATCATTTTTCATGCATCTTCTCTCCTTTTTGGGAAGAGTGTTTTTTATGTCTTTACCATCTTCTGCCTGAAAAAGCAACATCATATCAGAACCAAACAATTTTTCTGTATATTGGAAGAAAAACTGTTTGGATGATACCATGATTTCTTTAACCTGAATGTTCCCAGATTTTATTAACTAAGGACCAAGAAACTGGGACAAGAAATCCAGACTGTTTATTACAGTCCTGTACAGACCAAACATAGTAAATAAACATCAAAGTAAATAGATCTCAAATTAGAAACTAATTATCTCAAAATTGTTAATAAATAAACACATAATTAACAATTAAAGAAAGAAATCATATACTTCATACCAGGCTGTCCCACAGGACTGGTGAACCATGTAGACAAAAATGGCAGGCCAGACATCCTCATATGGACTGATATCAAAATGGTACCTAAGAAGAAATTTTCAGCTTAGTAAAGACAAATGCCTTTTCATTGTTACTAAAACCAGTGAAATTTACTAGAAAACATATACCCAGCAAGATTCACTTTTTTCTGAATACACACAGAAAACTGAATTTACAGGCTATGTTTTCAGTAATGTTAAGTTATGTATTTTTGCTAAGGTCAATGGAATTATGCTCATAGTTTCACACAATCATTTAATCATTTATGTTGGAAAAGATCCCTATGATCAAGTCCAACATTTATACTTTGGCTTTGTTTACTTAACAGAAACATGTATCTTTATTTAAGGATCCACAGATTAACTAATAGACAAAAACACAGTCTCAGCAACAAGGAGAGGTTTACAGGCATTCCTAAAATATTCTGGATTTTCTTTCCAGGAATTGTAAAGATTGTGTCTCTAATAATATATTTATTGGCTTCTTTTTCTCCAGTAATTTCTGTCATAAATTGCATGAGACTCACTTTTGATAGAGACAAAAAATCAGTTTTTAATGGCTAATAGAAATCAAGCCGAAACTTCAAAAATTTAATACCATATTTTTTATATTACCTGAAGACTTCTCCCCTCCCCCTGATATCAATATTTAGGCCTAATTTTAGGGACCCAGGACAGTAAAACTGTTTTTCCTTTGATTATTAATTAACCCTTTCCCTGCACTTTCTGTACTGCAAGTCCTCTATTTCTTCTCCATTGAATCTACTTCACTGCTTGGCACACTGAACAGCACAGCAGCTGTGAGAGGACTGAAGGTAGCTGAATTGCTTGGAAAATGATTAAATGTATTCTGACTGCTTGAACTAAAGGATGCTAATATAATTTAGAATGAAACCTGTCATCTTTGCAAGTAAAATTCATTTTTGCTGAGGAGGTGGGTTATATAATATCACCTAACAAAGCACAAGAAATTGTATTGCAAAGAATAAGCTTCTATTAAGGTGTAATCCTGCAAACTCCTAATGCTCTGGCATTCAAGCAAATCACTTCAGCATGTAATGAACTTTAACTATAAGCAGTCCCTGTTAAGCACAGGCTTTCACATCGCTCACAGCTACAAAGCTTAGTGCTGAACAGAAGTGAGCGAGCTCTGGAGATGGGGTTTAAAAAGACAACTTAGATTTTATGACTAAATAGCTTAATTTAGGCAGCTGGTTATTAGAGTAGATTTTATTGTCCTGGACCAAAAAGCGTGACTTAAAAATGTGGTAACTCCCTTTGTTAGCTTTGAATGGCCGATAAAATACAGATAGAGGTACATCTTCAGCATACAGCAGCTGAAAATAACTAAATTATGTCAGAGAAAGCCTAAAAGGCTGGATGGGAAGTCCTCCTCCAAATTTAGGCTGCAAATCTACACTCCAACACCTGGGATTTGTAACCCTGGATCATCATTTTCCTGTCCTTCAATAAGCACAAGCAGATGCAAAATACACACACACATACATACATGAAACTCACAAAGAAACCAAACACCCCCTACACATACACCCCAAAACCAAACTTAAAAAGCACACACAACCCAGAAAATCCCAGGAACAAGCTGGGATGTATGTTTAATTCTAAAACATATCCTAGGGGATGAGATCATGCACTTGGTCTTAAGTACTGAAGTTCCAAGCTCAGCTTCCTCTTTGGCTCTGAGCTGATGGTGACTTGGGACTATCAGAATGAAAGCTCATCTCTACAAATCCAGGGTAAAAACTAATGCTTAAAGCAACTACTGTAGAGACCCATGCCTATGGAAAAATTCTGAGTGCATGTAATTTTAAATCATTGATAGATAAATTTTGTTCATGGGTCATTAAGTATAATTAAGTACAAGAAAGCCAGAGATAAAACTGCCAAGATATGGCAGTAGTTCAATAACAAAAGTACTTGCCCCAAAAAACTCCACCACAAATAAGGAAAAAAAAAATTAACAGGCTATATACAACTGTTTTTATATTAGAAAAATACTTACAGCTCAATTTCTTTATAAATA
The DNA here is from genome assembly GCA_024500445.1 of Entomyzon cyanotis. Taxonomy (NCBI): domain Eukaryota; kingdom Metazoa; phylum Chordata; class Aves; order Passeriformes; family Meliphagidae; genus Entomyzon; species Entomyzon cyanotis. The sequence continues at coordinate 104,044 of JAKEPQ010000871.1, forward strand.
TGTGGAGGCAGTGTACAGTGCATGAGGTTTTGCCACTCTTCTGCTGTACAAACACTATGGTAAGATAGCTTCTCCATCGTTACACGGTAAATACACTCTGAATGACGAATTCTGTGGTACATCTGAAAAAGAGAAGTCATGCGCGAATGTGAAACTTCAATAAAGTCAAAAATTATTTCCTGTATTCAAGCACTGATTATTGAAACACACATCTACAAAAATGTTAGTGCTTTAGGCTGCACAACTTCACATATTAGAAAAGCAGCAGATTACACTGAAGTCAGTACTTCTGGAAAACTGGGCCTTTTATCCCATCATTCTGGATCTACTCACTGGGTCAAATATCTAAGGTTCAGCTGACTTTTCACTGTGTGTGAGCCCTCCCAACAAAAAGAATCAAAGTTCAGGAGTCAGAAACAAAGCTAAATCCCTTGCAAAATTCTAACAGACAGAAAACCTAAACCAGGGCACAATTCATAATTTCTACCACTGTATGAATTCAATTAATTAGTACAAATTACTACTTTCTATGCACAGTAAAAATTATGTGAGATGTTTATGATACCTACAATTACTATGCAGTATGAAAAGTAAGTACAGATAATTACTGAGAGGTTTAGATAGTTATTGCAGACATGGCATGGTTTGCAAACATAACCATGTACTAGTGAAACAATCTTCTGGAGCAGTATGCCCTGAATGGTAACATTCACCATCAAAAACGAGTGAACTCACACACAACTGAGTGTGCATAGTCCCAAGCATAATTTATATGCAGGCCATCCTACCTGCCTTGACCCATGTGAATCAACTTGAGATAATTGTCAATAAAATTTGCTGCCGCTCTGTACCAACAGCACAATATTGGTAAAATTACCTAAATCACCAGGTTTAACTGGCATTGCATTGTATTTTTTACGTCCCATGAATATAACACAGTTCTTCTGCACTGCAGTTTTATTGAATTTATTGCATTTTTATACTTATATAGTAATGATCATTACATTGCTTATGTTTCCTACAGGAATAGTAATTTTTGAGATTATAAAGGGTTTGAGGACAAAAAGAGCTAGCCACTCTTATCCAGAAGTATGGATAATTATAAGTATATACCACAGCATATAGACGAACTTTGAGTATTAAGCATATGGAACTGAGAGAATATAAAACACCGCCATCCCCCAGATCAATTTATAAAACATATAATCTGAATTTATAAAAGTAAATAAAAATTGTATGTTCTAGTGGAAAAGGGAAGATAGATATGGCTCACATTTCAGAGCTTGCTCTCTCAGTTTAGCTACACAAAATTGATATATCCAGAATATGGTTATTTCAAATGAAATCCCTATCATCCTCTTAAAATAGAATTATTCACCAAGGAATTCAATGAAACAGACTTATGAATCATTTAATAATCTGTAACATCAAAATACTTAAGTATTCTAACTCACAAAACTGGAAATAAAACTTACATTAGCACAGTGTAAGGCTAAAGCACAAAAGACTGCAAACATTTTAAAGTTGTTCTCATCAGTTTTAGAGAAGGCACTTCCACTTATTTTGTTCACCATCTGCACAACACCTATTACACTTCCTCGGCTTACAATAGGCATGCACAGGATATTTCTGGTTGTGTAGCCTGTGTAGAGGTCTACTTCTCTGGAGAGCCATAAAGTAGAAAGAAAAAAGAGAAAAGAGTTAATATTATAGATTGGTATCTATTCCTTGATTCTCAGAAATGTTGATGTACAATATATTGAATCATTTTAAAGTAGACTTAATTAGTACTTGCAAGAATTTCACCTTCAAAGCCCCCAAGTATTTCCATCTACTGTGTCATACTTAGAAGTTTTTAATCCTTTAACCTGCATTTGCAAGACAAAGGATTAATATTGCCTCAAACATAGAGTTAACATTCAGGTATTCTTAGGCAAGCTACTTGTTAGTGAAATGTTCTTTCTCCCCTGAAACTAATGAGACTTCAGGGAGACTAATAATGAAAATTAGCAACAATCTAACCAATTTTTTTTCATTATATTCATATTTGTTAAAAATAACACTTTTTATTTGTATCTTAAAACTATCTCTGTTGGCTAAAGCATTTCAATAAATATCTGTAAGTTGCCTCTTCATCAGACAATCATAGCTCCATGAATGCACCTGAATATGAAACTTTAGTAGTAATTTTTTGGAAAAGGTTTGATGGGCTATCTTCCCCTCCCATGAACAGCAATTTACCTGTTAAAGCGTGGGTCTGCATAGGCATCCGGGATGTTAAGGACTTCTCCTGTTCTTGCCACTTGACCAGCTATTCCTTTTTCTATAGAAAATCTGGAGAAAATAAAAATGTGTATTAGCCACAATATGCAAAACACATTTTTCCAGTGGAGTCTATCTTGGGCACAGTAATGGGTGTTCCCAACCAGCACCATTTGGTTGCTTTGAGGAGAAAAATCTTACAACAAGTAGTAGTACATAACAAAATACAAAAGCACATCTTAACAGATACTTTCTGAAAACACTTCATAGCTACGTAGTTTAATACAAAACATGCCATAACATGACCATTTTAGTGACAAAAACTCAAAATCTTCAATAACCCTGCAGGTTATCCCTAACAAATATAACATTTGTACAGAACCTGAGACTTGTGTTTATATTTTAAAGGTATTGATTTTATTATGGCTTTTACATATTCATTGTTTCATTAGACATTACAAAGGCAACATGGAACTTGTTTCTTTGGGTGGGGGTGGGGTGTGGATTTGGTAAAATAAACTTTGGAAAAAGGCCAGTGGAAATTTCATAGCTAAACATTATATGAATTTGCCATGTTGACTTTGGAATGACTAGCTTGTTTCATGATAATAAAACGATGCCGTGGTACTAACTGCATCCCTTAATCACCACAAGGAAGTTAAACACAACAAATATATTCCTAAATTGTATCAGAAAAATCTACAAGTCTGTCTTGCAAGTCAATAGTTTTCAAGACTTTGACATAAAGCAGTTACGACATACAAGCAGAAGATAATTCATGGAGAAAAACTCATAGAAAGAATCATCAGTGGAACCCTGTGAAGTTTAAATGTACCTTGATAGTACCCTGGTACCTGGTACTGAAGTTAAAGCTGTCAGATTTCACCCTGAACACCTGACTTTAGTTTAGATTTTTCTGTTGCTTCTTATGATAGGTACATCACACCAACTTAAGACTCCTTCCTGATGACTCACTTAGTGTCACTTTCTTGCAGATATTTAAGTTGCACTTCACTTTCAGTATACAGTACCCGTGAAATGGCTCACACCCTTGCACTTAGAATCAACATTTCAGTAACATACAGAAAAGACAGAAAGATATAAGCAAGAAAAACAATTATCAAGAAGGAGAATGAAAGTGCATATTAAAGCAGGCCAGCTTCTTTAATTTACACCACCTCCTTGCTTGTCAGTACTCAAATTGCACCAATTTTGACTCCTTCCATTCTCACTGACACAATGGTAAGTGGGAGTAAGTTTGTCTAAAGGAGTTTTAGTGAAGACATGAATCACATCTCACATTGGCCCAGAACTTTAAAAGTATAAGGAGGAAATGAAAAACGTTCTGATAAAAAGCAGTGCTGAATATTTTAGAAAAGTTTTAGTGCAGGATATTTAGCATATATTTCTTTACTTTTAAGAAGCTAAAAATTTGAAACCTGTGTGCCTTTTAAAATCTTAATCTGGATCTATTAGGAATTAATAATTCTTGAAAAGTGAAAAACACTATATTTACTTTGTTGTTTAGCTTCTTTCATTAAAAAAGTGCATAAGTGTAAAAATTAGGTACCTGTGACAAGAAGGAGAAATACACATAAATTTTAGTCAGAGAATCCTGTGTAGTCATTATCAGACAATATACATTTTCAAATTGACCATTTCAAGCATACTTCAGTATCACAATTATTTAAAATATTGAAAATAATCTAAATTCACATGAGAAAAGTAAAATGAAATTACTGAACTTGAAATCTTCAAAACCAATGACCAATTCATACTCGATTCTGCATTTGTCTAATCCATCCATAAGTACAAATTGTGATTTCCTTGCTTTGGATGTGCTTGAATTGCACAAATTTCAATTCCTCTTGGGAACCCTTTTGGGAAAAAAAGTCCCAAACTGGCAGACTACGGATTAGGTGCACTATTACCTGCACCTTTACCTACCTCAGAACACCTCTGTTTTTTTCCCAACATGATTTCCAAAAGGACCGCCTCCGGAAGACGGCATTTCCAGGAGTGACGTTATAGCTTCAGAGACGGTGTTTCGATGGCACTGCAATGTCATTCCCAGAAGTACTACCTTCTGGAGGCGGGTCCTGGTGGGAATGATATCACAGTATGACAAGTATTGTCAGGGTACCTGCAGATAGGCACAGAAACTGGGTAATAAAATGCCTGCACATCCATAGTTATAAAGAAACTGCATTCTTCTGCTAGCTATTCTTACCTTATTTCTTTGGTCTTCTTGAAGACAGGTTTTCCATCATTTTCTTCTCCAATATCAAAAAGGTCTGAATACAGCTCCTTATTTTTGTGGTCAACCTGGAAGAGTGCACACCTATCTGCATTCACCAGGTTTTTTGCATATATCTACAGACAAAAAACAAAACTAGAGTTAAGGGACATGAGTTAGATAATTTCCAGTCATTTACCTGAAAAAACCACACAGCCCTGTATGATAAAAGCTTTGAGAAGCTATCCAGTATGGAAATCTCTTTGAATGAGCAATATTTTAGGACACAATTAAAAAATAAAATCCCAAATTAAATATATTTTTTTAATTAGAGTGATCCCTTTGAGAAATGGAAGAACATCTTCAGAGACTTGAAAGTTTGCTAAAGGAAAATAGGCTTTCCTATTCTTTTTTCAAGGCTTTTCAAAATAGTACCTTTCTTCCCTTTATGTTTAGATACTATTAATCTTTACTTGATTTTAAATAGATGAGTTAGAGCAAGACCTAAGAACAATTTTGGCTTTTTGCATTCATTTTCAATGCAAATATATTGTTACTGCATATCCCGCAAAGACAGACATAACAGAGAGGGTAGTGTTTGCTTCTAAAAAAGCTAAGTGTGTCTGTAATACATAAAAATGAACAAATGATTCTTGTGTGTCCCTTCCAACTCAGAAATATTCTGTGACTCTGTGATTCTGTCATGAGAGATATCACTATGGGTTGCCATATGCAGAGGGATAGGAAATGGCTGCACCCTCCTAACGTCAGGGACAGTCTCTGCACAAGAGCTGAGACTTACAAATTCTGTGTGAACTAACCAAAGCCCAAAGGTACCAGCCACAGCCAAGGAAGTAGCACAGCACTTGCATGGTCTCCATCTTACTTTGAATCAACTGGTTTTATCTTAGCAAAAATAACTCCCAGGAGCACTGACTGTTAGAACAGAATCTTGTCCTGGGAAGCAGCAGCTCTTCACTGAATTATTTTTCAGACATACAATGGTCCTTCTGAGAACAAGAGTTAAGAGTGAACCAAAAATCAAAACACAATCACTTTGTTAACTTAAAATGCCAATATGCAGATGCAAGAGCCTGCTCTACCCAATTCAAGAGCTCTCCTATGTTTCTTATCTGCTCAGAAACTACAGTAACTGCATAGTAGAGTTATGATCTGAGGTGTATCTCACTCCACCTTGTATACAATACCTACACAGACATTCAGCTGCAGAAAGAGACGGACAATATCTTGGTGTGCAATGCATGCAGGCGGCACGTCTTAAGGATTCACAAGACGTCCAAAAGAATGAACTCCCCCATCCCTTTTTTCTCATCTCCCAAAAATAAAAACAAAACCATAAAGTATTTCATTTCATACTACTGCAGATGGACAAATGTTAGACCTTGGCAGGAAAAAAATCCCTTTGAGATGAAAAGTCATTAGCTGACAGATTCTAGACCAACTCCAAAACTCGGAGGGCCCTCCCATATAGCTAGAATCTCTGTCCAGGAAGATTATGTTGTCTTCTACTCCATTTACTCCATCAGAGCAGTAGAAGGTCAGGGAGACGGCAATCTAAGAGGTAAGATTTGTGCAATTTTTCCCCCTTAGAGCATTAAGAAATTTAAAGATCTCAAACACTCAGACTATTTATTCATTTGCTCAAAACAGAGTGAATAGAAACTGCCAAAAGGACAGGGGATCCAGTAAATGCTTCTATTCAGATACCGTATCAGATTTCTTTATAAAATCAAGAGCACAGATTTTGTACAATTAATCTTTTGTGGTTTAATGCATATGACTCAAGAACTTACCTTGGTCATGACACATGCTTTTCAAAAATGATTACTTAGACAGTAATAATTGACAAATAGTTAATGAGATGAGAGAGTTTTACTTCTCTAAATCTCTTGCTCAAATCCTAACCAGTGGTTGAAGGAGAATATCAGTACAAAAAGTATGTTTTGCACTTTTAATAGAGAACTCAGAGACCACTTTTTGCATAAGCTGCTTGTAACTACTAAGGCACATTGGCAAGAAAATTTGTAAGGCAACTTAAACTTTTACTTCCCCTCCTTTCATTTGCATTCAAAAACACCCTTATACCACTAGCTTTGCTGAGACACTTTGATGAAAATAAAAATTAAAAGAGTGGAAAGAAACACCCACAATTTTTTTTCTTTATTATTGCAGGTAAAAAAAATCAAACAGTAAGTGCAATGACCAAAGGGTAAGGTAGTGAAGTGAAGCTGAGTTCTGGTCTTTTCCCACAGTGGGACACAGAATAAGCCACATAATGGTAAAATCATGCTCCCATAAAATGGCAATAAATGTACAAACACATAATTCAGTTAATTGGCTCTAGAAACAGACAACAGCTACAGCTGAAAAGGAAGCTGAGTATGAACCATCACACAGGTTAAAATACAGAATCATGATGTAGCCAAGTGTTGGAAAAGATGATGAAAGAGTAAGCATATTTTACTGCCAATCGTGTTTTTCACCAGATCTCTATTCACAGGGAAGAACAGGGAAGAATATCAATATTTGTTCTCAATGCCATCTGTTACGTTATACCAGTTCTTTTAAATGCTAAGCTATTTTTAAGCAGTTCATTTAAATTGGAAAAGTCAACATTCAGAAATGTGTCCTATGTGCAGAATTCTTGACTGTGTACTAACCAGAATAACACAAAAACTTCGGAATATTTTCCATTCCTAATTCAAGTTTCTAAATAAAACCACTTTAAGGTTGTTTGCATTCTAACTTTGATGTCTTTGAATAGTCTGGCTAAGAATATCACTTTGAAGACCAGGGCATGTATCAGAGTAGTGCTGGAAAGTAATTTTTTGAATGTGCAAATTTAAACAATGGTATCACAGACCTGATTCAGGTTTACACTTAGGAAAAAGAACTGCAGAATGCAATGAATATGCATAAAGTAAAAAAGTGAATTCACATATTGAATACTCAAAACATGTTATGAACAACCAGTCTATGTGCATTTCTTAACACTATTCAGGAAATAATTCTGAATTCAAAATTGATTTAGAAACTCACAAATTGCTTAAGAACAGTACTTTAATTCACTAATTAGTTATTTAAATGGAAATAACTAACTACTTGGCTTTAGTAATTTCTGTAAAACATTGGCTGAGTGTTGCTTTAGTTATGGGTGTACTTTTCAATGTCTTGCACATCTCATTCAGCAACTGGAAAAAATACTCTAGGAGTAATATTTGATCTCTATCCCTTGCTACAGACAGTAACTTCTTCTTCAGTCTTTTGCACCATGTAGCAAATTGAATTTAGGAAGGAGGAATCAATACAACATGCTGAAATAAAAAAAAAGCCAGAAGCCTTCCTGTTAAAATTTTCAAGCTTTCTCTGAAACACAGTAGTAACTATTTAGTTCAGAGACAGTCAGTCATGTTTCATTACTTACGAAAGCTGTGAATGGAAGTTATTGCAACAATGACAAATCAAGCTGACATTTGCCACCTTTTCTGTATAGATATGTTTATACTGTTTGTATTATGTGCCCACTACAAACAGGTCATATATTTGAGTGACAAAATGTCTTCAAGGGAAGGAGAATGAGGGGCTTTAATAACTACAACTTATAAACTTAGAAGTGAAAAAGACAACTTACCATTATATGTTCAAGTAGAGAATCTATTGCAACTATATTATCAAAATATGTTCTGCAGAGAAAGAAAAGTCAGTAAACATTGGCATTTAGTCAATTCTCAAATGGCTGTCAGGGGCTCTTATTTCACTATAGCTTATCAGGGGAACAAGAAATAGTGAGGACAAACCACTGCACCTTGAAAATCATTGACTGGCTTGCTACAGCACAAGGGAATTAAGAAATGGTCCTTGTTCTGTTCCCTTAAACCATTATTTTACACAATTGAGAATATTCTTCATTATACATAGAATTTTCCCTGTAAAAAAGGAAAAGACCACCAAACATTGCCCACCATGAACTGAATAGGCTCCTGCTGAACAACACCAAGAATGCATCAAAATGCTTTGACACCTGTAACACATTGAAATTTTAAAAGCAGAAGCAAAAAGGAAAAGTAGTAAAATAAAAAAAATCTATTTCTTTTAAAATATCTCATTAGGTTTACTCATATTATGTACTGAGAACTGAATAAAACTATGTAGTGCATCTACACCCACCTCATACTATCAAAATCTTAACACTAAAATGCAAAAATTCAGGAAACTCTTAATGGATCTACTCTATCAACCCTGGCTGAAGCGGAAGAAAGGGAATGATCTTGTAACTTCAAAAATAAAAAGGAATCTCAGTTTCACAGCAAAGTGGTAACTGTTCAAGGACAGTCAAGAACATTGAAAGATAAAGGTCAAACTTATTAGTAAAAGAAGTCTAAATCTTCCACATGCTGAGTCTTAATAACCCTTGGATTACAATGTTCCCAGCAGACAAAAGGCATTGTCCCATGGCCTTGAATATATACACAGCCCAGTTTTGTTTGGGTCTAATGGAAAGGAGATATCTAATACACTAGTCCTACATTGTCAGGGACGTGAAGAGGAGGGAGCATTTTAGACTCTGCCCTTTTCTAAAATGCTACAGAACATGTCCTGGTGACATTGCATACTAACAATTTCCTCACTGAATAGGAAATTCTCCTTCCATGTTAGAAAAGGTACAGACCATTTCTAAGAGGAAACTAATTATTTTCTTGATAATACAAGTCTTTGCCTCCATAAAGTTCATAAAGATATTATTAAATGATATGCCAGTTTTGTGCCTTAAAACACATTCTTTCTTTCTTTGTCAAAACTAAAAAAAAAAAAGCTAGCAATTGATAATGTTGTATGAGAATTATTTTCTTATAGAAAGGCATAAAAATATTTGCAATATTTATTGTCATTTTTATCTTAAAAATGTAAAACAATTACAAAAGTATTTAAAACAATCTCAGTACTATGCTACTCCAAGAATAAATTGCCAGTCCATAAATTTGGGTAGATTAATATAGTTTTTTGGTAAACTAGTTCAGTATGGATGTTAACAATATAAAAGCACTCTGGAAAGGAGCATAATGGTGGAAGACTCGGTAAGATTGCCCTTTGGGAAACATGCTCTGAATTATGCTGAAATTTAAAAAAAAAGTCATCCTGAGGAAAAAAGCTAGGAAAAACATCTGGATACAACCAGCTTGCCCTCCTTGCAAGGGGCAGACCCCTCCCTGTGGTTAATTACTCCCCATTCCAGCTGGGTCAACTTGGCTGCCTACATTCCTGAGCAATGGCATAGGAATCTTGGACATCCTCTAATCTCATCAGTTTCAGAATTGTTCATCAAGACCCACAGAACTGTTTGTAGCAAAAATCCGAGACATCTCATTTTTCCACAGCATCATCAGTACTTTGTGATGCACTTTGAAATTCTACCAACTAGTTTCATAAAATACTGTTAAGCACCCCAGACTGATTTACCAAAAGTACAGCTCTTGTTTATCTTTTAATTTATTGGATATCCTTGGTATTTAAAGATCCTAATAGCAATGACAAACAAAAAGAGATGACAGAATGGCAGATCACCTAAAACACTAAACTGATTTTGCAAGTGTAAACTCAAGCTTTCACACTCTTTCTGTGCTTTCAAATTAATCTTGCCTTATGGTGACAAGAAATTAAAAGCAAACATATTACGTGTAGTCAAAGTCTTTGAAAATTAAAACAGAGCCTTCAGAAAATGCAGGGGAAGAACACTCGTGACAACCCTGTTTCTTCAAAGATTTAACTCTGAAGTCCCTATATTTATGCATACATGCACGCATGTCTAAAAAATTGATGGGGGGAGAATAGGAGAAGCTGAAGCAAACTAACTAACTTTCTTTAAAGTCCTTTCAAGCCTTCTAAAATTGCCATGAGATGCCAAGCCTATTTGTCACTTCTCAAAAGATGGCAACATTTAACTGTGACGGAAGAGGTGGAAAAAAAATGGAAAAATACTCCCGTGCAAAAGACCACAAGAATAAGCAAAGGTAAGGTAAGGTATAAATGAATGTCACATTTTCTTCTGCACCACCATCACAAAAAAAATATTTTTCACCCATCTCACTTGTTCTTGTCCCTGTGCTGAAGTTTGCCCACCCTCTGAAGTGTACCTTTGCACCTGCTTGTGAGCTACAGTGAGTAGCTTCCACTACTGCTATTGAGTGAACACAGGTAGATTGGATGAGCCACGCTAGAAGAGCTCATCAAAAACTCATGAGATTTTCTTGCAATTCACACTTACTTCGATACATCAAGCAAGAAGTCATTCAGCTCAGTCTGCTTGGCAAGGCCCCGGCACACCTGGAAGCACAGATCATAGAATCATTTGCTCCAGAACACTGATGTCAGAGGGAAATTGAAGTTCCTTTAATTTGTATGAAAAAAATACCACTGCTTGTGTGTGTATGTAGGCTACAGCACTGTATCAAACAAAAAGCTGAATTTGTGTGCTGGGTTTCAATCTCAGCTATCTAGCTGCTGAGTTAAAACTGTGAAATGCAAGTAAAATCTTTCCTAAGACTCATTGAAAGCTGTTGGTTGTTACACTTGTTCATGCTGTCTCAAAGGCTGTCACTGAATGTGGTTATGGAATCAACATTTCCTTATCCAGACCCTCAGATCTTCTCAGAATGTCAAATATTTTGTTTCCCTTCTTCCTTACCACAATTTTATCACTTTTTTCCAGGCTGCAAAGTAGCATACAGACACAACTGTAGACTGACATCAGGCAAGTTTAACTAAGCTAAGCAGCAGATGATATATGCTCAACTTTGGGAGAAATCAGCATGAATATGAATACAAAAAATAGTATGCATACTTCATTTTAGAAGCAAAATGTTAGGTGAAGCAAAATTTTCAACTGCATTTTTACTTCACCTATTTGCATACTCTGTATCTGAGGTACAACTGCACATCTGTGTATTATCTGTGTATTTTTGGCACTGAGGCCAAAAAATGAAAACAAGCCTCTACTGCTTGTACATTTTACACACACAAAAATATCACTATGAACTACTAATGTCTTTCATCTGTGCCATGCAGATACAAAATGCCAGATCAAAACTCTTGCATTCTTCTCATGCAAAAAAGACTTGGGAAGAGTAAGCCTTCTGCTCAGAGGAAGGAAGAGAAATAAAAATGATCAATGGACAAGCTTGAACTTCAGTTTCCATGTTGTGTTTTGTTAGATGTGAAAGGCTTCTCAGTTATGGAGAGAGTAATTCTTACACAGGTGAATCTACAACTGCATGCAATTGCAATTCCACTGGTGTACAATAGTCTATGCCAGCTAATTCTGCCTAGATGTGAATGACCACCCCGAAGTCAGTGACTTCCAGCACCAAGGCAGCAAACATTAAAGCCTAGAAAAGAAAAGCAGGAAACTTTCTGCACGTCTTCTGACAAGTGTATGAAAGACACCTTGAAAAAAGAGTGGCATGAATTTCCTCCTGTGAGTTGACAGAAGAATCTATTTTAGCATCTTCTCTGAGCTGACAGAATATGTTTAGTTTCTGTGTTACCATCTTCTGCTAGCTGAAGTAACAAAACCTATTAGTAAAGCTGCTGGGGTTTGCTAGAGCAGCTTGACACTGTGTGAAGCTCCATTAGGCACCCAGTTAGGGACAGCATGAGGCATCCTTCGTGGCAGTAGTTACAGGACCATGAAGCAGCTAGCATGGATGGCTTAAAATAGGCTTTGGTAGCAACACCTCATAATTTCAAACTGAATACCAAAGCAGGAGGAAAGAAACCAGTTAGCCTAGCAGTTGCCTTTTCACAAGGAAAAGCAAAATAAAACAAAACAACAACCCTTCAAAGTTGTTATAAATCTGCTTTAATCATTATTTATCTCCTTTGTTCAAATTTCTTTCCTTCAGTACAAATGTTGTTTTCTATTTGATCCATGATTGCAAGTGAGGAAAATTAGTTCAATGAACATCAAAAATGTTAGCATATATTTCCAGGTTCAAGGAATGGGCTTTAATCAATGCTTTAGCAGTGACCTCCACTTAAATCTGATCACAATCTATGCTCCTACTAAACAAGTTCTGGAAGACATATTACACAATGAAAAAATGAAAAACCACTCACACTTACTTGTACTTGATGTATTGCTACTGAAGCCCATGCAAGATTTGCTGTTGCAACCTGAAACAGAAGAAACTCTCTCTGAAGTAACCTTGAAAACTGCACATAGGTTACAAGCCTCTTTTCACTGTTTACCTGCTGAGTAAAATGACTGAGCTGTTTTAGACAGGCAGGCAGTAACAATTTGTGGGAAGACTCTTATTTTGCAAAAGTCTCCATGTACTAGTGATTGTTTCAATTTTAGAGCTTACCAAGGTTCTTCAGAAGCAGAATTGGGCACCCATCCGCTCAGAAATACAATATCAAAACAAACATACCATAAGCTGAGGGTTTTAAAAATTACACTGTTGAAAAGCATCTGCCATAGAAATAAAACATGCCTTAACAGCTTTCTGGGGCTGTGTCTCTTCAGCAATTGCTACTTCCAGCTGTTAACAGGCACTGTTTCTCTCATTACTGTTTTGGTGGCAGAAGAACCAGACCCGATCCCTCAGCTTAAGACTAGTGTTTGAAGTATGACAGTTTCCAGGCAACATTTCAAACAAATGTCATGTAAACTGCAGCTAACTATGATGTGCTACCATGCATAATCTCCTGTCCTTGAAGCACAGGAGCTTTACAGGAACACAGGGAACAGAAGCACAAGAGGTCAGCTTTTGCATACCCTCTTAAGATATTTTTTTATAATTTTATATTTTTAAATAGAACACTTTGCACACATTACATAAAAATTGCTAATGGTATCCAAAGGCTTTCTGAAACCTGAAAATGAAAAGGATGCTTTAGAACTCTCAGAAAGTGACCTTAAAATATTTTTAATTTGCTAATAAAATACTTTCATTTAGCAGCCAATCTTTTCCAAGTAGAACATTCATGAACTTTAGCTACAGAAGGTATTTCATATAACACAAAATATTTATATTTTCACAAAACAATGCATGCCTGAGACCTATCTGAATTGTAGATTGATTAATGTAATAGGACAGTTTTAAAAATTAAATATATTGTGCTGCAGAATTAATGAAGCCTGGTTTTGTATTAATGCCTGTTCTTTGTTCTCTAAGCAAGGACCCTTGCACCACCATGCTAATCTAGTCCCCTACCCTGACCTCTGTCTACTGGTGAAAAAATACAAGGTGTGACAACAAGTTGAAGCAACATTTACTACCCAACTAATACACACATGTAAACATCAAATGAATGCTAGGGCACTTAGCGTACTGATAAACAAAAGGTTTATTTGACAAATACTGCTGCTCTTTTCCTTCTTTGAGAGGACTAGTTTTAGTATCTCTTGCCTGAATATTTTCTGTCCTTTTCACACAAATAATTCCTGTTCAATACAGCTAAACTACACCCTGGTAGATCTCATACCACTATCAAGACAACACACCTGGCTAGAATTCACTCAATTTTGTCCAAATCTCTGTGTTCAGGTTCCCTTCCCATGGGGAGGGTACAGAGAGAAATGAATAGTACATTCATTTTTACATGAGAGACATCTTAATGGGACATAAGAGAGATCCTCACCCAGACGTGAAAGCAAAGATGCACTTCTAACACCTTTAGTACAGCAAGAGCCTTTGCGACACCTGCTCCATTTTTAAATTCATTTGTATTTGGCTAACAGTTCATAACTTTGGACAGACAAATGGACATGTATGGACAATGTAGCTACACAGGCCTTATATTAATACAGTAAAGCATGCAGAACAGTCATGGAAAGGGGAATATGAGTATGAGTGGGACTATCTGGATGAGAAAGCATCAGAAGTTAAAAAAAAAGCAGAAGAGAGCTTTACGAGCGTCACCTAGATTGGCAGGTCATCCAGGTACCAGCACTTCTATACACAGCTTCTAAGGACATCTGAGTCAGGAGACAAAGGACATTGAGTAAATCTTGACAACTTACAGAGATGGGACAGGCTAGAGAGTCAAAAGCTATCAGCTCCTAAAGGCTAAAGAAAAGGCTGACCCAAAACCAGCACATGGCTGTCAACCTAGAAAGAAACCAGGAGACCACAAGGACTTGGCAGACAGCATCCCTTGTCCTCTTGTTGCAAGGAATTCTGGAGGGACTACCTGGATACTTGTGTCTCTGTACATGATTCTTGGAAATACCACCTAAACACACACATCTTGGTGTTGTAGAGTGTGTGACAGTAAAAATGAGAATGCAAACAAATCTCTTTTATTTCGCTTTTGATTTAAAATAAAATACCTTTCCCCACCTCTGACACCCAGCATTGAGACTTGATAAAATGTTGCTATAACGTTGCAACACTATGTTTTGCAATAGGGCTCATTCCTTGAGAAGCTGCACTGAAAAGTAAACTAAAATAAATTTGAAAATCTTACCATAATGTAAAATAAAGCCTTATTGGAAAGTTAGGATTGAGACTCAGGATAACCACACAGTGTCTTCTTTTTATATAAAGTCATTTTGGTTATTGACATTTGATTTATGCTTACATTGCATTCACCTGCCCTGCATTAACTTCTTTAACAACTCCATACTGAGTTTATAAGCAATAAAGAAACCTTGAATCTGTTTATCCACAAAGGAACACAAGGTAAAATTCTTGATGTGTCCCTGTACTTGTATATTTTACCTCCTCTGACTGAAAATACAAATCACTACCTTTTTTTTTTTTTTTTAAATAAGAACAAAAATCAAGCATGAAAAAGGTACAAACTCATGAGAAGGTTGACAGAAGGAAGTTTGGAATGGGGGAAGAGACAGGGATGAAGTCCTGACCATCATGGGGAAGTGGACAAAGGATGCACATGAGCTCACCTCTTGGTGACTGTGGTGGAAGGCTTCTTTGCCCCAGTGACGGTAAAGCTCCAGGATTCCAATCAAGTCACCAATTGCTGTGACAATTGGCAAACACAGAACAGATTGGATACGGGTCCCTGATTCCAGTCCGGTACCTTTGGGAAATCGCTCATCCTAGAAAATGCAAACATAACCTGATAAAACGTAAAATCTGATAAAATGTAAAATCTGATCAAACATTAACAGGAAAGACGTACTGATGTTTTCCTCCCCCTCCTGTCTGACCAAATCTGCTGGAAAATTACAAAATTCACTAAAACTCATCTCACAGCATAACTTACACAGTGTTAAGACATCTACTAAAAGAATGCAATTCAAAAGTCTCAGCATTAATTTACATCTACAGATAACCTTATCGATGCAAAGTCAGAGTTAGCGGTGATATTACACCCAGCTTTGGAATTGTTTAGATAATATTTTTTCTCTAATCTCACAGGCAGCAAAACCAGCACTTCATTGCTAATGCCAGTCCAGATTAAATAAAAATCCAAACAGAAAATACTATCCCACCACACCTTTCCCTCAAAAAACCCCTGAATCGTTTGTAATCATGAAGTGGACTGCTCAGATTCCAGTATTACCAGGCAGACAAAAGTCCTTGCAAGAGAAAAGAAATTTAAACCTGAGGCTAAGGCTTTAGGTTATACAATTATAATCCTCAACCAACTCCTGCGGAGGAAAATGTATTCCCAAAAAACTATGCATGAGAGTAAGCATCTTCTTCCTTTGCCTATGCTTCTTAAATAAAATGGTGCAAAAGTTACAGAAACAAATGTTAAAATAATCCTACCAGCCGCTATAAGAGGCCCAAATATATAACTTTCAGTCCTCATAGGGAATGTCAAAGGCTTTACAGCTTCACTTCCCTATGTAGGAAAACTCACACAGACCTGAGAATCCACCTGGATGTTACCATTATTAAGGCCATCACTACCCAATGCAAAGTGTGCTTGGTTGCACATCAGTCCTTCAGTACTTGATTTGTACAGATGTTCCCTGCAGGCTGTGCTTAGGCAAGACAGACACCCCTTCAAGGCTGATCAAAATCTCTCATTTCTCAAAGAAAACAGCAAGTAATCTCTACCTTAATTACTAAGATGACAATCAATTTGAACAAATGACAGACAAAAGAGAGTGGGAAGCACTTTGAAACACGAGCCTTCTGCTTTCTCTTTTTAATTCTGTCCTCCCACAAAAAAGGGCTGGCAAGTCTACCTGAATACACTTCCATTTCGCTGTTGAGAAGCTCCTAAAATCACATGAAGGCAAACCATCTCACCAAAATGAATCTTGCTGTTTGGTCAATGAATCACTGATATTAAAACAACAAAAATGTTCAAAACTCCTCCTCACTAACCCCTTTATTTTATTATGAATGTAAAATCAAAACACAGAACTCTTGTATATAAAGATATCATGATATTAAGTGAAAATTACCAGTAACAATTTAAAACCTACATTTAACTGAAAAAACATACCAAGATATAAAATCTCAATAGTCCAGAATGTGTAGAAAGCACTGACTATTACTACAGGGAAAGTAGCTTCTGCCTTTTGGTTTTGTGGCTCTGTTTAAGTGTACTCACATTAGGCATCAGGTATTTTGTTTATAGGCCAGGTGTGCCCAAATAAGGTAATATATTTTTTAACAAATAATTTCACAACTAGAGACAGAAAGGTACAATTTTGGTCACAGTATCATAAAATTGTTATTCTGGACAGGACTTGAAAAGATAGGAAACACTGAAGAGAGAAGAGAATGTAAACTTCCTTGGTGTTCACACAACTAAGTAAACATTAAGTGCTTGCATAAAGTAAAATTTAAATACCAATTTCATACAATTGCATAGATGCAACTAGAGGATGAAGTTTTTAAAAAAATTTAGAAGTACAGACATTCCCTAGAATAATTAGAATATCACCTTAGAAATTTCTGACTCCTGTTACAGAAAAAGGTCTAAATTTTGATATCAGTTACATTAGTGCACCTATCATATAGATCTACTGATGCTATAAATATTCTAGCTTTACATCAGAGTATGCAGAGATAAAAATCCTTCCTAATAACCAGAATTCTGACTGACATTCTTGTCACTGTGAGCTCTGTATGAAAATTAAATGAAATTGTCAAATTTGATTGACTATACGAAAGTCTTTTTGTTTGGGATTAAAATTTCAAAACCAAGAAGAAAGGAGCTTTGACTGGCTTTTTTCTCCAAGTGACTGTGGTGTCATTATGTCCTTTATCTGGCAACCAAAAAAACCTTAAAATAACCCAAACCCAAAGTGAAAAAACCCCAAATCTTTAAAACTAGAAGTACATAAAATATTCTGAAATTATTCCATCAACTAATCCAAACTCAAATTAATTTTCTTGGTATGAAGACAGATGTAAATTCTATTATTAAATGTTCATCTCAATAAACATCTCAGCATCAAAACATTCATTCTAAGAATATGCTGCAATCATCTCATTAAAAACAGAAAGCTTTTTACCCCCAGAATATCTTCTACTAACAACGTTTTTCTGGATCTGGCTACATAAGCAGATACTGTAGTGCCATGTGCAATGGGCCCTGCAGGAATGAGTCGAGGATGTCCTTCTTTAGCTCCTGGTGGTGTAAATACACACAGACTCTAGTTAGAAGGAAAAAAAAAGAGAAAGGAAAAAAAATGTAATTAGAAAGCATGATTATTTTTACAGTTACTGCGCAACCTATGTAGAATAAAGCAGGTAACATAGAGAAACATGGCTTTTGACAATGAAAAGTAGTTGAATAAACTCCACTTAATTCTTCTGAAATCTTAGAAAATTCCACTCTAAAGTCACTATTCAGACAGTGGATAAATCCTGGACAACTCTCATAGATAACAGTGGATGACAAACAGCAGTTATTGTTTATATTGGGGTAGGATTGCATTTACTTTGAACACACAATACATAGCATAAAAGATTCACAGAAGAAAAAATTACCTTATGAAAGAAAGATTTTTTTTTAATCTACAATGCACTCATTTATTTCAATAGAAAATACTCAAAAAGTAGAGATAATATTTAAATTTCTTGTTTATATAACACCACAGATAGATGACAATGCTACACCACAATGTATTACTAACATTCCTGTTAAAAAGGCCACAGGTTGTGCTGCTGATTAATTTTATTCTCATAATTTGCTTTCATTAGGGCTGCCATGAAACAGGGGCTGTTTTCTAGCGTGGATTATTAAAGGTAAAATTTGCCTGTGAAAATTCAGTATCTACTATCACCTGTAGCAAATGAAGTGATGATATGAGTTGCATCCTCTCATAATAATCCTTTCTTCACAAACATGCAGGGCACATTGTAAAACATATTGAACAATTCCAAAAAAACCCCACACTGAAATGTTCAGAAACTAAGGAGATGCAATATAATGCACTATATGAAGATACTCCTGCAATGGTGAAAGTACCTTAGCTGTAACAGATTAACAACGGATTTGGAAGGAGAAAGTTGGGACTTTAGGCTGAGGGGAAAACAAATGGTCAAAAAAAATTCATAGCCAAAACAAGATTAAAGTCTATCCAAGAAGAATCAGTAGTCCAACTGTTAGGGTATTTCGTAAGTCAAAAAGAAAAACACTCAAAATTCTGACAAAAGCAGTAACTGAGTACTTGTCTTGTTCTTAAGCAGAAAGGCGGTCTCAAAAATTCAGCAGGATAAGAAAGTGAGTTTTCCATCCAGTACTTAATTTGCTAATTTTGTTGTACAGATGAAAATTAAACTGTCTTAAAAGAGAAGATACAGCTGCCACAAAGTATTTTAGCACTGACAAGTTATTTCTTCAGGTGGAAGGAAAGATGTTTCTTCCATGGACTAGCACTGCTAGTATAGAATATGAACAGTATTTACTCCATTTTTATGTCTTACATTATAGTACAAGTGCATGAAATCATGGAATTTTCTGTTTGTTCCTATCCTAAACCTCAGCCTTATCCTTCAAAGCCATTTATGATCACATCTTCTTTAAAGTGTGGCCTTTAGAAGTAAGAGACACTTGAAAAATCAGAATGCTTATTTTCTATATGAATTACAAGAATGTAACTTAAAAAAATAACAAAACAAAACAAAAAAAGCAACATTCAAAGAATCAAAAACCATTAAATCAATACATTGAATCTGTCAGAACAAGCCCACTCAATCTACCAGAATAAAAAGCTCCATTTATTCTTCCTTTCTTTATTATCTAATAAAGAAACACATAATTTTTAAATGAAAACTTAGTTTCACAGTTACTTGCCTTCATAAGCTTCAGTTCATGATTTTACATGCATTTCAATAGAATGAAAAAGAACATTTTATATAACATAGCCAAGAAAAGCACATCATGATCTAAAAAAAAAGATCTGAAGAAAAAAACCTGAAGAAATCACAGAGCATTATTTATTTAAATCAGTGTTCTGGTATAAAATATTTAAAAAAATAAAACGGTAGTAAAATATAAAGGGCATAGAAATACAGAAATACACATCCTTACAGAAGTCTGATCTGCTATACTATATGCTTAAGATCTCCTATTTTAAAAGTACTCTTATAATAGGAACAGCAACATTATAATGTGTTCAAAATTGAAAAGGTGGTTTCTATTGCAGAGTACTGCAAAATGTAGAGATGCAACACAATGTTTAAAGTCTGATTGATGTAGTCCAAGTAGTGGAATGAGTCAAAATCAACAGGATATTGGAGACCCAAGTTCATTTTACCCCAGATTAACAGCATTTTTGTTCACACCATTCTTCTTATATGTTTAAGGCATATCTGATTTTATTTTTTTGCCAAGGTAGCAAAGCATGAAAATTTTCAAAATAACTGTGCGATTTTAATTACGTGTATAAAATGTGGTTTTCCACACTTGTCTCCTGAGTCATGCTCAGCACTAAATACAAAACAATGCACAAATCTTTCTCTTTTCAGAAAGAGCTTTTCAAAACAAGAAAAAAAGGAAGAAAACCAAACAGCAGTAGAAAACAAAGTGCTCACTTCTGCCACACATGCATGGTTTTCTTCAGGAAATACCTTCTGTAAATCTTCAATGGCCAAACACCCGTGTTGACACCATGAAGTGCCAGCAAAGGTTGTTTTCACTAGCACAGACTTTCCTGTGTCCTCATGGACCATTTTCTCTGGTAAACCTCTCTGTTGCTAACAGCATGAAGTACTGCTGTGAATAACTTCCCTATGCTGGCGAATAGTATTTTACTTTCAGCTTCTCCAAAAGAGTTTTGCAGAAGCAATCCCATTCTGCTTCTAAGGGAAGCTGCAAGCCCATGGCTAAGGGGTCAGTAATCAAAACACTCTTCAAACGACCCATTAGATTCTAAATTTGCCACTATTCCTGCTTACTTGTACAGGTAGAAAAGTATTCCTGTACAGAACAATTGATAATCCTATCCTGACCGTGCAGCACTATTAAAAAGAAAGGCAAATTTTCTCATAACCATATATAAGCTGTAATTAGTCCATAAGCTTCTACCATTCCCCACTGACTATATAGATACACGTAATAAAATGTCATGAGTGTTCGTGCATTCCATATTTGATAAATTTAAATCTGAATGAGTTTAAATGTTTATTGCCAATTAAGGCTGTAGAAACATCTCAAGTAGAAGCCATCAATGGCAAGGTCAGCCAAACCAAACACAGTAAACTGTGCTCTGCTCTACTGTGGCATCTTACTGAAATAATCTCTGAGGCACCCCACAGACACAGCTTTATGGGAATCTCTAAAATTATCACAGTCCAAAACCAGCAGATTTTTTACATCACCTATCCAGCTCACATTTCATGTTTTCTTTTGCTTAAGAAAGTACTTATAATATAAAATGTACTGCAGTAATGATAAAATTTGGGGTCACCTACTCTCTTCTAACAATGAATCATTCCAGCATTCTTTTAATTTGCAAATGTACACTCAAATAATCTTTCACTAGCTCAAAAGGTAACTAGAAGTGCTCCCATACAGACATCAGATATATTGCATACAGCTTCACAGGTAGGTGAAAAAATGGATAGATTGGGCCCTTCCTTTCAAATTACTTGCATTTCCTCAGTTGGTTTGAATATTTTACTTCAAAATAAGACTGACAGTTTGTGTTTCTGGTAATGACAATAAACAGCAATTAATAATCAAAATAGGAAACCAGTGGATTTTCATCTACAACATAAGCAATATATAGTCAATAAAAAAGGAAATTTGAGCATATTAGGAGCCATGATTTCCCAAACACTAAACTGATAACTCACAATGCAGGAAAAGGAAAAGGCTGAGGAAACAGCAGGATGCTTGTGCTCTGCCCACAGACTCTCTTGCTGCTATAACCACTTGCAGCGAGCCTCTAAGCCAGTATCCGGAGGAGATAAATACAAATAGCTCTTTACTGATACTGCAATGTCACTCTCTCTCTCCTGGCAAAAGTGAAGTAATAAAAGATAATTAGTGTTGAGAGAGCATTAGATATCTCTGCTGCTGATGAGAGAGATGGCAGTCAAGATGGGAGAGTCACTCTGGGTTTAAAAACTACCAAAAGACTAAACACTAGCTTGGAGAGAGAACCCTTTGGAAGCTTCCATGTTCAGGCATTCTAGTACTTGGTAGTCTACAGGACTCTGCAATTCCCTATTTTGATCTGTTTCCCATCCTTCCAGACAAAGACAGAACCTCATTTCCTACATCAATCTCAATTACCCTATTAGCAGTATTCTTTCAACAAGTTCCGTATGGTGATGGACTTCTTCCTTTAAATGCAGCAGGCAGGGGAACACTAAAGTTTGACACCAGGAAATTCCTGTACCTTGTTGAAACCTTAGAGCACATGAGGTGCTTCCTTTCCTTCCATCTGTGACAGGATGGATTGTTCTGGTTGTGCCTAAAATCTTCAAAATTATTCCTGCCCTCCTAGTTTAATCACTTAATTCACTTTGATAAAGTCCACAGCCAAAAAAACCCCTATTAATTTCAACGGATGTTACAGTGTGGTTGAGAACCCACTAGAGACCTATCATGAAGAGAACAGAGCAAGAGGTTCTTAAAAAAACAAACTAAAACAAAACAGAAAGTCCAAAATAAATTATGACCTTAACAAATGTTCAAACACTGGTGAACACAGACAAATGTTACAAAATTCATTGTTTCATCTTGGTGTTGTTAGGCTAATGACTGGACTCCATGATCTCAGAGTTTTCCAACTTAAAAGATTCTATGATTCTATTCTATGACTTGTATTTCTTAGGCATCCTAGGTATAGGCAACATATATAATATGGTCTCTAATACCTTTTAAAAATACAAATTTATTAACAAGCCTGCCAGTTTAGAGGAATGCAGAATGATGTATACTGTAATTGTTTCTTGAGGGATATCAACATGAAAGCATCCTCAATTCACGGATAAACCCACCATCTTGGCTTTCAGATACATAAAAAGATCAGTATATATTCAATAAGATATAATACCAGGGGGCTTGGCGCTCTTTCCTTGGCAAAATTATTAAGTAATTTATCTTGAATCTCTTCCTGTGGCTGAAAAAATCTTTCTTACTCCTCATTTCTAAAACTAAGAGCATATGCATAAAGAATTACTCATGTTCACTGTTTCATGCTGCCATAACTTGGCCCCATTGTTGGTTTTTCTAGTGAAAATCTAATGCTTGACAGAGAAAACAGATTAAAATCTCAATAAAGGAAAACATGAGGAGTAGCAGCAAGTCTCATAACACAACAGCATCAGCAACTCATGACAGATATTGTTACAGCACCAGAAAGTACCTGCAATTTTCAGGGATTTTGATCTCTGGCTCTTCTAATGAAGAGGAAGACTACAGGTATACTTGATGCTATTTTTCTAGTCACTGTTGGTATGCAGTTTGTTGGAATCCAGCAAAACACGAAATCCTATCTCACAAAAACTAGAATCCATTCAACCAACTACATAAAGTTTGCCAGAGCTGGATTTAAACTACAAGCATGAATTCATCATCATCATTTCACAAACTGTTATTTCTTCTGTTTGTATAACTACTTATAACTAAGCAAATGACAATCACGAACCACTTTTTCTAAAATTTCCTTGCAAAAAAAGAAGTCTGTATAAGAACCAGGTTTAATGATTACAATGAAGGTTAAGGTACACATGTGACAAGCATTCCACTAACAAACTGTTTTAGTGATATGGATGACTGGATCTTGATCTAGTTTTTTCCACAGCACAATTTGCTGATAAATCTGGTCCTAAAATGCTTCATGCAAAATCATTTAATATTCAACTGACATTAAATGAAAGCCTTCATACTAAAGCACTGCTATGTGATTTGACACTTGGGGGAAACAAAAAATTAAAGAGAAATGGAAATTGATCAAGCTGATATTAAGTGAGTTTAATGGCTTTTGATGCTCACTTCTGTTTCTGCTCAGTAACAGCAATAGATTTTTACTCTTGGTAAAGGACAACTTAAATGTAAGACCACATAGCCTAATGATAAAATTATCTGCAGAGGCTGTGCCCTAAGGCCAGGTTTTTTAGAAGGAATAAAACTCACCATAACAGGGAAAGATGACCAAGAAAAACAAAATAATTAATTTGGAAAGTATTCACAGCCAAGGCCCATGGATTTGTAAACTGGCTTAGTTCAAGTAGTAGTTCAATACTACCATGCTAAAATCTTAAAACCTCTAGGCAATTGTGTCCTGGGATTAAACCCAATGGCAACAGTCTGACTGCATGAAGCACACAGGGATAAAAGAAGAAAAAACCACCAGAAACTACCACTACTGTTTATAAAAACTTATTTGTTTTGCATTAAATCACAGTGTACTTGACAGGATATTTGCATTTTTAACCCACATAGTATGTACAAATGTTGGATACTTGTGAAATGAAGATGATGCACTTACACTTACTATAGAAATACTAGCAGTTGGGTTTCATTTGTTGTTTTGGGGGGTTTGGGTGGTTTTTTGTTTTCATCTTTCTGAATGGTATCAATTTTTAACTGCACTTAACTCCTGGGAACTTTCCAGTTGATTTACACAACTGAAAAACATCACAAGAGTTATATCAGTTCACTGACACAGAAAACCAAGCTGACATACCTCTCTACCATCCCGGCATGGTCAGCTAAGCATTTTTCTGAAAGACGCTTGGCCAAACAGGTCTCAAACACTTCTCCAGGGAGGTGGATCCTTGAGCTTGCACAAGCAACAGTTTGTCATGGTTCATTACAGACACAGCTGAGGAAGTTTTCCCAATGCCAATCCAAGCATACTACTTCTTGCCTTACACACAATAGGTATTGGAGAGGATTCCTATCCTCTCTGTCTTATACAGGCAAATCCCTCCACTTTCTTTTATTTTGACTAAGCACAACCACTTAATTTTGTTTCCTCACCATTCTCTGTGCTCTCCCCTGAACTCACTTCAGCTCCTCCAATTTTAATTTTTCTTAAAGTGCAGTGCTTATACGAGCCATATTATTCCATCTCAGGCCTTAGCAGTGGAGAAGGAAATAGGAAAAATACTTTACACTAGGGCTAGAGTTCTGTTTGCTCTACATACATAAATTTATTTTTTCATAGAGCAATGATATTGCTGACTCATTTTTACCTTCAAATTCACTGAAAACCCTACAATCTTTCCCAGAGTCATCAACTTCCCCACACAGAGAGAGGTAATGGTGCAGTGGCTTTGGTTCCAGTGAGCTTGGAGGCAGATACACCTGAGGAAGGGCCCTGGGTCTGAGGAGACCTTTAGCTTAGGGTGACGAAGTAATGCTCGCCCAAGACACCTTGCAGCCAGCCTCCTCAATATGCATCAGGGAACAAGAGTATTGGCTTTTGGGGTGTCCTCTGCAGGGTCACGAACTGGACTTTGATGATCCTGATGGTTCCCTTCCAACTCAGGATATTCTATGTTACTATATTCATCACGACCACATTCCAAAAGTCCATTTACCTGAATGTTAAATGACAACCAAAATTTCCCTAAAATACATTTTTGACAATTATTTATTTTATTTTTTTCAGCTTGATAATTTATTGACTCAAAGTTAAACTCAGACACTGGAACTAAAGGATAGTTTTCACTCTCTGCTGAGTATCACTATTCACTGGCAAGTAAGAAAGCAACAGATTTCTTCCATTTTACATATAAAAAGAATGCATAATGTTAGAACTGATTCAAGAATAAAGACAAAAGTTTGGTGAACTGACTTGCAGCTAAAAGGGTTTCACCTGGAAACATGTTTAAAAGACTCAAATTTCAGAGATGTCTACACATTCAAAAACCGGGAGAGTCAGCAAGCAGTAGATGTTTTTTCCTGGGTCCTCAGTAATTCAAAGCACCCACCTCATAAACTCACTAGGTGGCACTGCATGCAAATCAAGCTGCAGCAATTTCTGCATGACCAGAAATTCTAGAATGGCTTAATAAATACACCCTGAAGCACAGAGTATGTGCATATATTTGTGGCCTCACATAATTATTTCTCACAATAAAGCTATTGGAAACTTCTGTCTGAGGCAAGGATAATCTGTTTGTCAACACAATTTGCAGTTTCAGGAACTAAGCAACACAAGACCAAGTAAAAGCTACTGTAAGTGTATGCCTGTTAAATTCCCACATCTTTACGTAGGAATATTCATGAGGGAAATTACTCATGCAAGTGAAAACTATAAACATGAAGTATCTGAAGAATCGTTTAACGTATTAATACATTAGGATCTCTGTAACTGCGATCAGTATTTTAGAAATATTGCCTTTAAAGATGTCAGGTTACAGGCTTAAATCCATGCCCAGCTAGCATGATACTTAGGCAATTGATTTACATGCACACAGTATCCAATATGAGGATTTCAGTAAATCCTTTAAGTCATGTTTGAAGATGATACTTAATTGAGGTCATAGCAGGAGAATTACGAACTGTATATTCATCCCCATAAGAAATAAAAAAGAAAATTAAAATGAAGTCAAGTCCTTTGCTGTAGAGTTGTGAAATGTTCCTGTTTGATTTGGAAGTGTTTCTGCTCTCTGGTATGTAGTATTTAAAAAATGGCTGCTATGCACCTTAAGAAAAAATAATTTTTTGTGTAACTACATTAACCCGCGGACAAAGATAATTCCTTAGATACAGAGAAAGTTCAAAATCCAGAGGCAGTGTGGGCACAGGACTGTTCAGATCATGACCCTGATGAGGAAGCTCTACTGTTTTCTAGCACGTGAGTACTGTGCCATGCATTCTACCACACATGTAGCACAGGTAGAATCAGATTCTGATACACAGGGCAACCTTACAAGGAAGGGAGGAGTTGGGCATGCAAGGGGGGCTTAGCTGCTAGAGGGCAATCATTTGAAAAGCACAATCATACCATCAGAACACTCTTAGTAAGGAGTGCACCGAGTGCTAGTGCTTCCAAGCAATTTAAACAACCAGAAGGATTCCAAAATAACGGAACTGGCCACACTCATTCTGGCACCAATTCTGAGTAATATTTGCATAAAGATATGTATTGTAATCTGCAATTGATGTGAAATCTTCCATTTCAAGCAAATTCACTCAAGTAAAGATCCTGAAGGAATTCAACCTGAACAGTCAGCCAGACATTACCTAGCCCTTATGCTGTTTTCCAACTCTAATACAAGTCAAAATGTAAATTTCAATAGAGAGAAAAAAAAGGACCATAAAGAAACTTTTTATATGGACACATATTTTCACAAACATACTTTTGTGCTGTTAAACTCCAAAGGAATTTTTTTTCTAAAGCATTGTCCTGCTTTAAAGGCCAGTGTATCATCTATGGTTTGCAAAAAGAAATGGACTGGCTAATCTAGAGCTTTTCTTCAAATTAGATGAATTTTCTTTCAGTTCTAATACAATTTTTATATAAAGAAAATTCTGCCTATATTAAAAATTGCACCAACAAATGACTTATTATGCATTCTTAGTTATCCTTGAGAAAAGCAATTTGCAAGGATATGGAAATTTTCTTAATATTAAGAAATAATAGCACACAGTATGTAGCAATCGTTTGTTGGTTTTCACTTTGTAAAAATTAAGCATTTTTGTAAAAGGAAATTATCTTATAAACTAATTAGAAACTCACTATTTAATCCAGGTTTAAAGTAGGTAATCCAGGTAAATTAGTTAATTTCATCCTGGTAAGTAGTTAATTTCATCGCAGAAACATTGCAAAAATGTTTCTGCGATGAAATTAACACAAGTTAAAATTCTCAAACTTGTATTATTTTAAACAAGGAAAATACCTACACATATTTACAGGAAGAGCTGAAATGAAGTAGAGTTAGTGCTTTTGCTTCAGGTTTGATCCTAAGTTCCCTTACAGAACATAGTCAGAATGCACATCACTAAATATTAGAAAATTATTTGAGAGAAAGCAGTTATCTACTTGTTAATAGGATTCTTCCATTCTTATACAATCCCCTCCCAAAACTTAATTCTCAGAAAGATGTACAAACACACACTCCTAGCTGGATAACAAGTAGATTTATATTCATTTTCCAAGCTAACAAACAAAAAGCCCAATGCTAAATTTGGGGGAGGGGAGAAGAGGAAGGATTTTGCTGAGTTTGCAAAATTCATATCACAAACCAAGCATCAAAGGATTAGGCCACCAAAAAGAAGATGCCATTTTTCAACACATGGCCATAGATGGTCAGCCACTACTTTGTCCAGGCTAATCATAGGATTTAAAAAAAAAATTTGAAATTTCAGCTTAAAGAATTAGCTCATTCCAGCTTTTGCTATGCAGAATCTTTTTGTTCCCATTTTAAAAAGACATTTAATAAAAATAAATAAAACCACATTGCCAGCATTTGCTGGGCAATGGCTAATCCCACTTGGATACATCCTTTAAATTAATTATTCAAGAGATAAAAGCTATCCAAATTAATTTCCAATGACAATTTCTTGTAAGAAGTAAGCTAATGTATTACTATTTAGTTACAAGACTACAAACATGAGTTTGGCTCAAAGCCCACTACTGTGAATGGAAAATCTCACACTAACTTCAAAGGACTTGGGATCAGTCCCTATAACAACTCCATGAAGAACATTCCATTTCGGGTGATGCAGCTACATAGCAGTGGTTAATAAAGTCAATGTGTGTTTTCAGTGGTTGGAGCTTTTTTCAGTAAAGAGTTATACTAGAATACTGGGAAGCAAATAGATTCATCTGCCTAATATGTTATTAAAAAAAAAAAGAAAAAGCAGAAGGTCATATAGTACCCAGGCCCTCCGGGTACCAGAAGGCTCTGAGTAATCCCATATTATGCCACACTAATCTAATAGGAAAACCTCACCATAATAAGGATTCTCTTGGTCTCAAGCTGTAAAGTTAATTTTACGGTCATTTTTTTACAAAGCTTTTAGAGATGAGCATGTTCAGCTGGCAGGCAGTCACTGCCACCAAAGCTGGCCAGCACTGTGCATACAAAATGGAGGCTGAACTTCCTGCGGGTGCCTGCTTCTGGCAGGAGGAAGCTTTTCAGTGACTTTTTGCATCACCCCTACCCATGACAATGGATGCTGTCACCTACTAGTGAGAGCCAAAGGTTGCATTCATAAAGGATGAAAAACATGTTTCTTAAATTATATATCTCGGTGAAGGAGTAATTTAAAAATATATGCCATTTATATGCTTAACAGAAGTCAGTCAGAGAAAACAATTTTTGAATAATAAAGTGAGTTATCGTTATTATATTAAATAATCATTACATAAAAAAAAAAAAAAAAAAAATCCAAAACCTCACTTCCATTTCTTATAGGAAATTTCTGTGTGGACTTTCTTCCACATCAAGTGACTTGCAGGTTCCAATCCTGTTTCCATTATTTCAAAAATGTAATGTTTACCCTTTTTTCTGAATTCAATTATTTCACAAAGAGCAAAGGAAATTGGCTAATGGACTATACAAGAACAAACTATTAAAACTGGCTGTGTAAAGTAAGGAAACAAAAACAATGAGAAAATATTTTCCTCTCCAGTCACTGCTTGTTTCTTGCACCAATGAAAGACATAAAATTTCTGACAAATTGGGATTTTTAATTTCATGGAACTGACTGAAGTACTAAACTGCATTTCCTTCTTGATAGCCATTTGAAATAACTATGAAGTCTTGCATCATGGTAACTGTACAAATTAAACTGGATAGAAAAAGTTGTAATGTGTTCTAACAATTTTCTAATAACAAAAAAACCAAATATTGGACTCACTATTATTTGAATTATTACATCAGAAACTAATTGAGTTCATAAATTTTAAATGTACTATTTATTTTATGCCAACTAGAATCCACATCTGAAATTTACATTATCTGACTACCAAGTTGCACCTGACAATTAATATTTAAAAAAATAAATCAGAGGGATAACTACATGCAAAGAATAGGCTAGATAAATTAACTTTGATTTACTAGACAGTAAATCAAAGTTAAATTTTCTGTTTCTTAAAGACAATTAATAATAGGGCTAAATCACAAGTTAAGCTTCCAGATTAAGTGAAACAACAGCACTACTGCCAAATCTTATAAAAAACCCAAAGAAACAAAAAGGCCAAGAATCTAAATGCAGAGAACATTTTTTCATTACCACCATTATTAAATTAGAAACACTTGTACAGAAAAGCATCGCTTTAATCCAGTGTACTTACATTATTGCATTCTCCCAGGAAATACAGTGCAAACCCATCAGCTTTTGTAGCTGCCAAAGCAATAATAAAAGAAATGATTGTACTCACAGGGATAAATCGAACTTATACTACATCTTTGAGGTGAAACCACAGAGTCAATTCCACTTAGGCAAAACATCTAACATTCTAAAGGTTAAGTTCTATTGCTGTGTCTCCTGAAACTTCTGAGAATCTACAAAGTTGGAGGTGCCACAGAGTTCTTGCTTTCTCCATTGACATTTGCTACATTCTGAAAGATAATTTGAAACAACTTCTATATACATCTTACTCATACTCCAAGGCCTAATGTCTGTAAATGCAAATTAATTCATAGACTAGAAGTAACACAAAAATATGTATTTACAATATAATCAGTCAGATACCATTAAAATTTCCATGAGTAAAATAAATGCCATTTGTAAATGTTAGGCTATATTTGTCCTTGCCTTAAGAGAGAAAATCATGGGAAAATGAGGAGCTGCAAATACTGCTATAATAATGTGTTTCCAAACAAACTGTTTCTATTTTCTGCACCTACACCATATTAAAAATAGTGACACACACGAGAAAGTTTATACTTTTCAGTTTTCTGCTAGATTTAGATTATGGTATGAAACAAGGTAAAGTCAAGTTCCTTAAACTCAAAAGTTTAGAGTCAACCAACCATGATAACTTACCATCAAAATCATAACAGTATATATAGCAGACAATGTTTGTCACCCTGCTTTACACAACAGTCTTGGATCATCTGTTTGTTTTTCCAAAAGTTAAAAAACATTCTAGCCAGTAAAAAGACGTATCTGTACCTATTTTTTTTTTCTTATGAATGAACTCAAGAATCTATTTAGTACGTTTCAAGGGAGAAATTACACTTATGTAAAATCAAATGGATTTCTTAATTTCTTTGACAAAAGGAAAAAAAATCCACTGTGTAGTTACTTGCTCATTGTCAACTGCACAATACCAGTAAGAGTTGAAAGCATGGTAATTTGCATTCAGATTTTAAATCCTTTAGATGTAGGGCCTAAGTATACTGAGTTACAAGGTAAATGAGTACTGTAAAGGAAATAACATAAAAAAATCCCTCATCTGATTTAAAAAAGAGAAAAAATTGTAAAACATAAGCACCTTGTCTTGTCAATTCTCTCTTGTGAATTAACAAATTTGGAAATTTGGTTTGCTGTGTGTTGGACATCAATATTCAAATAGCTTAAGCAAATTCAGAAAAGGGCCTTTTGAAAGATCATACATATAGACCAGAACTATTATTCATCATTACAAAATGATGAAGTAGCAGGGACACTAAAATCTTTCTGAAGAGCTGACTGAAATCTATTGACACTTTCTATTGCAGTCTGAGTACATCCACACTAGCTAAAAAAAAGCCAAATTACACTTATAATGTTATTGAGAGTTTTTTATTTTTAATTTTTAACTTTTGATAATTTTTGAAGAAAAACTGAGCTTTTTCTTACCACAAAAGGTACTTACATCAGATAGAAAAAAATAGGTAAAAAACTGAGTTTGAGATCACACAAAAATATGCCTTCTTCCAATGACTTTTCATTTTTGTTTCAAAAGGAAATTAAATATGCACTGATATTACTGATAGGTGGTTTTTTTTGGTTTTTATTTGCTTTCAATATTGAAATTGTAACACCATCATAACCAGAATAGTCTATTCATTGGTTCATTTAACATGAGACTCTAATTTTGCAATTGGATATGCAACTCTCTCCAAAGATGAAATTCACTCAAGTGCAGCTAGGGATTCAGTGAGGGACAGAAGGTGAAGTAAGTTCACACTGAGAGAACATCCAATGAGAACATTGTTATCCCTCAATACCTGTCTTTATTAATTAAACCACGTAAGAAATGTGCTGTGCACTGATGTCGCGTAACAGCTCAGAGACATCTGATTCTCTTTCTTACCTATTTTAATGATGCTGCTCAGTTCATACAGAAGCAGTTGGTTATCTCCTCCTGTATCCAGGCGCTGCTCTATGTAGCTGTTTAATTCGTACACTACACCTTGCATATTCGTATCCTGGTACTATGAAAGCAAAGATGAGAACATTTTAGATTAACTCAGATTATTTTGCAGGTTTTAAACATAAAAATTCATTAAAAATAACATGCTATGATTTCAATACTGAGTCAATCAGAACCATCCTAATCCAGCTGCCTGAAGACCAAGGTCACTTCTAAGCAAGAGGCACAACACTCCACTCTATGTTCCATTAGACATTTGTTCAAAGCACATTGAGAACATCACTAAGCAATTAATAATTCCCTAAACTGGGGACAGGGTTCAGGATCCAGGCTCATGGACAATTTCTAAAGAAACTGAGAGAGATGACGATTATAAAGTAAGTAGCCTTCAACTACTTCCTTCTAAGCTCCTGGTCCACCAGGAAAGGAAGCAAGCAACTGCCTTAGCCAGCATCTTCCACCTCCGATTCATGTGCCAAATGACAGAACTGTGCCAAGCACCAGAACTTTCAGGTGGTGGTAGCTCAGGAAGCTCTGCCTTCCAGATACAGAAACAATTAACACTAACCAAGTGAAGTACAAAAATCACAAGTCAAAATCATGCCAGCCACTGTGCCTCATAGGCATTTGTTTCAATTGCCGATGGCAGACACAAATCAAATCTGTTGGCAGATTACAAATCAGTTAGGATATTTAGATGGGAGCCATGGGGTGCTGATTGCTGGTATGATGGAACAGCATGACATGGTTAAAATCTCACAGGAAAGAAGTTGCAGCCTCCCTTCAGGGGCCCCAGCTGCATTTGTTTATCCATTTCCCAAGTTCTGAAGTGCTGATAAAAATGGCAGTAAATGTGTATGTGTAGCATGGCAGCATTGAATAATAATTGCACAGAAAGCAATACTCAGCCCTAAGTAAAGATTCATTACCCTGCCCAAAACTGGTAATGTGGTAACTGAAGAAAGTAATATGGTCAATTACTTACTGAACTCCATGATGCAGTAAATTACATTGCTTAAACTAAAAATTAAGCTGGTGATATTTAGACAAATTAATGTTGCTTGAAAGAATAAGGCTTATTCTCCTGCTCATTCATACTTCAGAGCCAAATTTAATATAGATCAGACTAATATAAACTACTATGGAAAATGCCATAAATGTTCAGAGTACCATAGTTTACCCCACTACCACTCCCATGTTTATGTGCATTTATGTAATTCTGCTCAATATCCCTCTATATGTTCTCTGTAAATGTGGGTAAACCTCTGCATGTGACACTTACTGATGGATTAAGCAAATAACTTACATAGCAATATATTTTATGATAAAACTTTTATTCCCACTATTATTCTCATCCATACAACACACTATGTCACGAACACAGAACATATAAAGATAGACATATTTAGGATACATTTTGCTGCTTCATCTCAAAAAACCCAAAAATCTCCACAAACAAAAAACAAAGTGCTTCCTCGATAATATTAATTCCCAGATTCTTTAAATTAAGCAGATCTTAATCTTGACTTTAAAATGGCTCCTGAGGATATACAATCTTTGCCATGACCTCTTCTTAATCTATTAATCTATTGCTCCACATGGACATATTAGAACATTTGCGTCCTAGGCTGTCCAAATATTCTCAATGTATAACAAACCTGACACTTCATAATTCTTTCTGTAAAATGATGTGATGATTATACATTTTGACAGCAATGTAAGGTCACACTGCATAAATGCATAAACTGCTGCAAGTCTTGAGTTTACAATACAGCACGCCACCACAAATATTAGCACCATATGGCAGCTGGCAAGGTTCCACTGCCTGCCCTCTGTTGTGTCCCACATTTACTCCTGTATGATTATTATTCACAGGGAGAAAACAATAGCATAGTTTCATGCAAGTGGAGCTTTTATACTTACAATATGTAGCCCTAAGTAGCCATAAAGCAGGAAAATGGTGAACAAGTCCATGCTATTCAGATGTGCTAACCCCAATCTGCAGAAGTATGTGTAGCCACGTACCCTAAAGCAACAACAGCTAATCAAGCACGCATGCACAAAGCCTTTATCATGTGGAAAAATGCCTTCTCAGAACTTGGAAATGAATACACATCTCTTCGCCTGTGACGCAGTCAGGATTTAAATCAAATCTTCAAAGGTTAAAGTTAATACGTTACAGGAACGCATCATCAAAACGAGCTCATTGGCATAATAGCCATGGCAGAATAACTACTTTCCCTCTAATCAAGCAGCAGTTCCACATGCACAGTAATTATATAATAGCTATGTGCCCTTTATCCTCACCTCTGCAACATATGCTTGCAAGTGTTTGGTAAGCAGGGCAAATCATTGCATGCACCCATGTCACTGAGAAGATGGCAGCTGCGTAACGCAGGCAGTTGTTATGTGGCACATGTCTGGTGCTGACCAGCTGTGGACCCACAACTGGCCAGATGAATAGAATTTGTCCAGATTCACAATTAAGTCATTCTATCACTTCGATCAATCATCAACAAAGATCAATCATCATGCTGTCATGCTGTGAAATGGTTTTCCTTTCGTTACAGTAGAGTAAAAGAGGTTTTTTATTAGGTTCTAGGCACTTTAGATTGGATAACCACAATTATGTTTGGATGAAAAGCCACAATAGACTTTATGAAACTATGTATTTAAGCACTAAAAAAGTCATCAGGAAACTCTGGTACAAACTCTATCCAACGTGGTTGCTAACACAGATTTACACATATTTGGTGAAAAACTTACTTTGGGAAAACAACTCCTCAAAAAAATTCAACACTCTTGGTGGAAAAGGAGTATTTAGTATTTATATACACACACTATTATATGGAGTAAGTACAGTTTCTTAATTTGAAATTTAAACATTATTAATAATCATCAACTTTTCCTTAATTCATTCTTCCCATTGCTGATTTCCGTCTATTTAAGATTCAGTGTCTACAAGTATTTTGGAATATTTACTGTAAAATTCTGAATTTCAGTGACATTATGTAAATTAATTCCACTGGACTAAAAACTAGTTTAGCACTACCATACCAGCATCATATTTCTAGTAGCTGTACATATTTTAAAGCTATGAAAATGGACAAACAATTAAGGAGGGAAATCATGTAATAAATATTCATATGAAAATTTATGAATATGAAAGAAGGTTGTTCTTACAAGATTTATGTAAAAATATTTATATGGTTCTTAGTCCTTAAAATATTGCAGTGCAATAGAAGACAACTGGCCATGACAGGTGATTTAAGAATAAGACTTAGAACTAAACAAGGAGGCTAAGAACATAAACATTAAAAGAGTTACTGAAATACTGTAGAGTGAGATGAATTTTAAGCATTCATTCTAAACAATTAGGACACATGGAAAAACTAAAATTAAAGTACATAATTTAATATCTAAAATTAAAAAAAAATGCTGAAATGAAGAATAATTTCCATGCTTTGATGCTCACAGTGCAGCTCTGCCATGGGCATTTTATGATTTTGCAGGAAAGAAAAAGCCCTTCTGCAACAACAAAAAGCCTTCATTAATACAGCAGAGGGTCAAGAAGTGACAGCATAATCCAGAAGTTGATCTGTTTTCTCTGTAACTTCTTAAAATGTCTTATGAATAGCCATGAGAAGAGTAAGTTTCTACGTAACATTTACTCCCTACTACAGAAATCTTTCTCTAGAGCAACAAATACCTGGTTCTGCAACAGAACCTGGTCCTTTTGCAGGCCTCAAAGTGTATGACCCTATCACAGACTAGAGTTAGAATATACAAAGAGCCCAAATTCCATTCAATGTGGAGAGGGATGGACAAATGTACTTTGAGAATGCAGAAATCCAATGGATGAGAAGGGAAAAAAAAACCCAAAAAACCACACCCAAACTCAAAAGTCCTGGGAAAACTGTGCCAACCCAGGTTTCCCTTATTTCATTTGCTATGCCAGAGGAGCCAGGAGGTGAGGGGCAATGTGTGACTCTCACCACTGCGCAGGCTGCCCGGACAGAGTGCAGTAAGAGCCTCAGCAGTGCTGGGTGAGCCAATTCCATAGAGGCTGGATGCAGTGCCACCAATTGTATCCAATTGCAAGGCACTCTAGAGGTGCCACAAGGGGCCACACCGTGGACACATGGAGGGGCACTTGAAACTGAGGACTTATATTTAATCTAAGACATGCAAACAGGCCAAAAAGACAAGAAAAAAAAAAAAAAAGCAGTAAAGAAAAATACCTCAAACAAACAAAAAACCCTACCAGAAACACA
Source organism: Entomyzon cyanotis (assembly GCA_024500445.1). Lineage (NCBI taxonomy): Eukaryota > Metazoa > Chordata > Aves > Passeriformes > Meliphagidae > Entomyzon > Entomyzon cyanotis. Next base: position 140,492 of record JAKEPQ010000871.1, read on the forward strand.
AACAAAAGAACACAAACAAACAAACCAACCAAGAAACAACAATTACAGCCTCAAAAAACTAATAACAAAAACACTTTGTGAAATCAAAATGAAATTTTTAGGAAAGAAAAAAATAACTCAGCTGTCCAGGTAAGAAGAAATTCCTGGACGAGGACTAGGATCTGTTGGGGCAAACAGAGGTTCTTGGAAGAAACCTCGGATCTTGAACAGTGTGAAATCACTAAGAACAAAGACATTGTACAGAGATACAGCAGTTTAAACCACCTGTTCTCTATCTGGTTACATCAGTTAGTATTTTAAATAACCAGCTTCTGCAAACGACCTAAATTAAACTGTCAATGGCAGCATCAAAACTTACAGATAATGAATTCAAGTAATTCTGCACAACATTTTACACAAAAGAACGTCCTTAGGCAGGGACTGGATTTCACCCAAGGTTCTTCAGTCATCTCTTTAAAACTGACAGCTCCTCTCTTCTCTGTGTAGCACACTACAGAACACAGGCAGCTGCTGAACTGAAAACACCAAAATCTTCTCATAAACATCCAACCAACACAAGTTTTCTTTCCTGTAAAATTAAAGTCTTGGCAACAAGAGTCATCAGGGAATGAATTTAAAGATTAACTAAAAAATCCTCCAAATAAAAAAAGAAGAATATTTGTTTGAAGTCTTAATGAGCTGAATTAACATTTGATTGAGATGTCAGTCTAAAATATTTCATGCCAGGTATTTTCATACTTGACCAGAGGTATAAAAAGGCTGGTCTTACATACCTAAAGTTTTCAATGCCATTGATACTTGTATTATAAAAATGATTTCCCAACAGCAACACTTCTGTACTTCTTAAAAAAAAAAAGAATTGTTGTTACAAAAAGAACTAAATAAACTAAAATATTTGATGCCTTTGGCTGAAATAGATCAGCTTTCCTTTCTCTCCAGTAGCATTATGAAAAATCCCATACGCACAATTACCATGCTGATTTAAGAGACTTGCTCTATATAATTTTCCAGTTGCATCCATAACATCTTCTGGAAAGATAATCAATACTCAATTATTTGTACCTTTTCTAAAGAAATACTAGATATCCGTTAAGAATTTTTGCACTATTATTTTATTTGCCCACATAATAAGTAGTGTTTTAAAACTGAAGAATATTCTTGTGTATTTTTTTTTTGTCGATCTTCTTCACCAAGGAATGCATAACTAGAAAGGAACATATTGGTGACTAAATCCAGTCCCTTGAAGGCAAAGACAGGCTTGTAAGAGACATTTAGTTTAAAATTACCTAAAATATTCATTCCATGCGTCACTACAATTTACCACAATGCGTATTCAGACATCTAGTGTAGAAACAAAGAAGGCTGGACCTGTAAGTATCACAATAGTCACATATTTCTTTAAACACAAGAAATTATTTTATTTTAGTTATAATAATGTTATTGCACTTCTGATGACCAGTGGGTAGAAAGAAAGAAATGGCTGCAGGGAAAAAAAGAAAAATCAACCTATTTAATTAAATCAATACTAAAATTTATTCAGGTCATTTTTATGTGTAGTGAGATAGGGTGTGTACATGTTTGTGCCATGTATGTTTATGCGTACTGCTACCTTTTCTAGGCTGGCTACTTTCACTGGCTGCAATATTTTGCATTGTTTATCTGCACTGATGGCTCATTCCCATCTTGCATGGAAACTGGTGTTTGTTATTTTGGGGCACAGATAACCACGAGATAACTACATTCTGATAACTGTGAAAACACATATAAACTGCACATGTGAAGAGACAAAAATATCAATCTAGATTTATTAACAAAAAATTAAAAACCGCAAAACCCCCAACCCTAAAAAAGGATGATCAAACTGCTAGTTTCATGGTGGAAATGCTGAACCAAAGAATGTGAAATCCTCAGACTGAAAAACAAAAGTAGAAAGAAAGTGGTAAGCAATCTCCCAGTGCAGAGATGGCTTTCAGAGGAGCAATGAGCTTGGAGAGGAAACTTAAAAAAAAAAAAACCAGAAGCGTCTTGGCTGGAGTAACCAGTTTTCTTTAAACTCGGACATTGGAAAGTAAGCAACTACAAAGAGCAGCCTTAGATGAGGTGATTAATTTTAATGCTTGTACATAGCCTCAGAGAAAACTGCTCCTACACGCATTTGTCTGACGTCTATTCATCTTGTTTTGACTGGAGAGGACATGGGTTAGAACTTGCATGGTAAATAAAGGTTAGCATTGCAGTACCATACACAGGTATTTATGAATTTTTTTCTTCGCTCATCAAACACCTTCACAACAAAAGCAAAGAAGGGAAAACACGAGATGACGGTTTTGGCAGCACAGGCCCTATTATGATGCAAACCAGGTCTCTTACTCTGCACAGAAAGGACTCACTAGTTTTGAAGGCACACATTTCCCAGTCTTTGTATGAAGCTGATTTCCAAGCCTCAGGGAACACCTCTCCTAGAAGAAGCTTCTTGCCCCACAGCCCCCACTCACTGACCGCCATTCTAACCTTTCCATCAGCTCCTTCCCTGTTACCAAATGGTAGCACTGAAATAAATTGCTTCACAATAGGAAAAATAGATCATAAAAAGCAAAAGCTACACTTATGAGAAAAGAACATTATGATTATATAGAAGTAACCATATAATCTGTTATTAACTGTAAGGCTCATAAAACTTCATGAATATCTCAATTATATCACCTCTCCGGATTATATAATAAAACAGCATAATGAGCTTCAGTTTAACTTGACAAGGCTGAATACTGCTCCTCATTTCAAAAAGCTTTTTATAAAATGACATTCCCTCCTAATACTTGACTTGCAAGCACTCTAAAGACACCATGTACAAAATTAAAAATAAACTTCCTCATTTTCCTACCACTGTTGCTTATCACTACCACAGCATTCACAAGATTTTCTTTTTAAAGAAATCAGCTTATACAAGCACCTTCTCGTGACAATAGGTGCAATGCCATTTGCAACACTTCTGAAGGCTAAATATATTTATATATATATACATATATATTTGTTCTAGTTCCCCCTAACTTTTTGATTAATTTATTCTCAGTTCTGGGATGGCGTGAAAACCTTTAAATCCTATCTTTAATATGGAGATACTACAAGGAATGAGCTTGCTTTGCCAATGTGTCATAAAGAGCCCAAACCTTTATTATCAGTTGCACAGTGAAGATGCATGCAATTACTGCAACTATTTACTGAAAACACTCTTGCTAATTCTGTGACTGGCAGTGACATACTGTGCTGGGTGCTGGCTGGTACCAAGGCAGCTGCCAAAAAGCTGCAAGTCCAAAAAGGGGAAAGGAAAGGATTAAAGTACCATTCCTGTTTCCAAGAATAAAGTACTGTAGATGAGCAAGTCACTTGCTAGGTAATAATTTTCTCGTGTTTATATGGTAAACTTCTGCAAAGTGAATTGCTGTTGGCATCGCCAGAGTTTACAAAGCAAAGGTACTTGCCAAAAGGCAGCTTCACTGGAAGTATTGTTCGAATAAACATGGAATGGAAAGTTATTAAGTAAAATGAACAGCTAATTTCGCCCTGATCATATCAGGAACATGGAGTATTTTCATTTAAACTTCAGAATCTGAGGTACAAAAGAGCACACAGTGATCACGGGAAACTTAGCAGCACGTAGAACAGAATCCTGGCTATAGTTCATGAAGGAATGGGGTTATTTTTGCCAACTGAAAAGAATAACATGTCTCCAAAGCATACTGTTTCCACTAATGTTGTAAAAGAAGTACATCTTTAGCCTAGATGTACATGAATACATACACATTTAGTGTTCAAACTCCTACTACTCTATTTTCGGTTTTTTGCAGATGAAAAAGCAAAATAACAAAGTATTCGGCTTAAGTTTTCTTCATCCAAGTAGTTCAATAGTTGGTTTTCTTTCTGAAATCCCTCTGCCCAGAAAACCACTTATGTAGCTAGGATGGATGGGATCAGCCAACACACATCTGCACAGTAAGTAAGCAGAAGAAACTCAGCATTTCCAAGGATGTTCCCAATACTACATCATGCAAAAATGAGATTCTGTCCCCAGTTACATATATTTCATAAACACTGGAAACCAGTATTGAGAAAAAAGTTCACAGGTTCACTGTCTGGTCACAGATGCTACATCAGGCCAAATAAGAAAATCTTTACATATAATTCCTCAACACAAAAATATTGTCAAAATTGCCATTTGTAGACCAGAATTAAAAATAGTAAATTTCTAAAAGCTCCTTTTCTATTCTACAATTCTCAAAATTTAAAATGTGGAAGTTTTCTCCTGTTTTCTCCTACTTTCTCCCCTCTCCTATCAAAAAGTTGAAATGAAGTGCCTACAGCCAAGTTTGCTGCTTTATTTTAATTTTCTACTTAGAAGCTAAAAACAATAATATATTCAAAATGCAGTTCCTATAAAACAAGACTTCAAAACTTCTATTTCAAAATGTCTTAAATTTTCAACGTGTGAAACTGCAATATAAAACCCTTGAAAATACTGACATTTCCTTCCAACAATTACAGATTTTTTTCCAGTATATTTCTACCTTGTTTTCTTGCTAACATGGTATTTTTAAGCAATTGATGGTTTAATTCTGCAATAAATTTCCTTTCACTAACCTTAATTTTTACTTCCCTGTGATACAAGCTGCTTCTTGCAGACATTTTCAGGAATTAAACATGTAACACTTAATGACTTCAAAACTCATAATTCTTCAGTCAGCATGAATATGTCATTTTGTCTGAAAAACATTACTCATGTATAGAACTTTGCTAATGTAAATTCTAATTTATGTTCATATTTTAATTAAACTGGTATCTGTTTGAGCTGTTTCTGAAGAAAGAGGATGTATTACAATGGTCCACATCATTATATATGACTTTATTAAAAAATTCAACAAACTAACAAACCTGTTGATTTATAGTATAGTGTACTACTGAGTGCCTTTGAGTACTTGACTTTAAAAAACACCCAAACCAAACAGTAGTGCAACACAGTATACATACCGAGTGCACAATGATTGATGGCTAAAAAAAACAAGGGAGAAAATGTTTACTTAAGAACATCTGAAGTATCATCTGCACTCTGATTCCAGGGCTTCAAGTGACAGCCCATCCATCTTTAGGAAACTCTAAGCCACTATGTATGACTTTGGGGGGCTGAAATGGCTGCAACCAGTCTGAGACACACAGGGGGTGACTGGCAAGGCAGACTTGGGGGCTTCAGGGTTCCAGAACTTGCTTTCTATGCCTTAAATAGCTCAAATGTGGTAATCAAGAGATATTCTGCAACTCTTTTACAGAGTTTTAGGTAAATGTAATCTACTAAATTAATGTCAACTAAAAGGAACTTTCCTACATACATAATTAGAGCTTCTAAGATTTTTAGGCAGATCTTTAATTATTTTGAAGTCAAAACAATATATCTAGATGTACTAATAATTCTAGGTTACACTGAAAACTATTCACTGTCATAACAGTAGCATACTAAGGGTGAACAAAAACCATGCTATAAATTAATGAATAACTAAAACATAATAATTTTCACCTAAATCCTCAGCACCCTTATAAATCCATGGCACACTATGCATATGGAAAACTCCTGCTTGAATAAACTCATTTTAGACAACATTTAATAGCTTTTGTTGTAGATACATATGAGATGAACTTCAGTTTCCTGTTAACCCCAGCCCTCTGCTCACAGGGTTACAAAACTGAGGTTTCAACTACCAGCCTTAGTTAGCCACCCCTTCAACACTCTAGCATTTTCCAAAGGACTTCTATTGAGGGCAAGACCACCCAGCCAGCTTTTGCAGTCTTTCAACCAGCCCTATTTTTAATATGTGTCTAACATTACCGTGCTTCTTCTGGAAACATGAAATAGTTTATGCAAGATACTCAAGAAATGGTGCAAAACAGGACTATGATTCCACCTCAGAATGTTTAAGGGCTCCCCCATCTGATGGGGTGCTTCAGGATGGCTGGACCCATATGGGGACAACAGATTGTCCTCCATTGATCAGTTCTTATTCGCAACAAAGGCACTCATTTCTAACAGATCCCCATAATTAGTCTTCAATCATGGACAGATATCCTGCAGGACACAGTTTCAAGCAGATGTAAGGCTAGTGTTGGGGATCTATTACTGAATATGGGTTTTTTAGGCTTTTACGTCACATTTCATGCAGAACACTGCAAAATATTTTAAATTAGAGAATTTAACTTATTTGTACCGTTCTGCATCTCAAAAGGGAGTTATTAAACAGGGCATTTTTCTTCCCTTCTTTTGCTTGCCGTCTATTGAGGCAGTTACGCTGATTAAATAGTCTGATGATATGCTCAAAGTCCCATGAATTTCCTGGTTTCCATGAAGTACGTTTTTAAAACTGGATCATGAAAATAGCACTGGGAGAACTCTAAATGCAAAACACCCTTCAATTTATTTACAGCCAATCAAGTGTTCTTAATATTTCTTTTTCTAATTAGCTGTTCTCTAGTCAGCCTGTATAGCACTTTTTTCCTCTGGAGATCCACCATAACTAGGGAATAGAGTTAAAATCTTGATCAGAGTCTATGCAAAAACCATTTCAAGTGAACAGTGGGCCACTTCTTTTTAGAGGGGATAGAGAGCAGCACTTACCCTGCTGACTTCTTTAGGAGCTGATTCATCTAAAAGGAAACAAACCAAAAAAAAAATTAGGCACTCTGGGAAGTTTCCAGACTGAATGAAGAACAAGATAACAAACGTCAAACAATATTTGCACATTTGTACAAAACTTTTCTAACATGGTTTAATGAAGTAATTGAAATATCCTGAGACTGGATTAAATTTACAATCTTTTAAAATCTTCTAAAGCTAAAAATTAATTGAAATTAGGATAAAGTATTTAGAAATTCTCTTCTGATTTAATAAGAACGTAAAATTTCATACATTTCAGAATTCAGAGGGAAGCTGGCACAGGCGAGCTAAACATCACATTTATATTCAAATTCAATAAGGCTATTGTTAGTACTGAATAGTCTAAGAAGTAATGGCCTTTGCTACCAAATATATGCCACCAACAGCCTACAAGGAAGCTAGTGGGCAGACTTAGACCTTCTGTTCTGAATATTAAAGATGCTAGTCCTGTTGACTTCTTTGGATGTGAAAAAAGTCTTGTAGCCATAAGAAAAGAAGACTATCACTGATGTGATCTGGCATAACATGTCAAAAGAAAATAGATTACAAGATTTATATATATGTGTGTGCGTGCGTATTTTTATATATATAAATAAAATATAATGTTTTGTCCTGTTTTGTCCTTTCAAATACAAGCAGACTCTCATGCACTTTTAATAATTTTAATACAAATAAATAAACACAGGTACAATATCAGAGCATGAGCTAAAACATTGAGTAGTTTTTCTGAAAATGAGGGGAAAGCAGCTATACAGCAAGAAAACATCTACCACAGGAGGAGCTTCCAACTTTGAGTTTAACCACATCAAAAGTAGCTTAAACACACCTTTACAAACCTCTATTTGGTTATTTGTTTCTGAAAACATGAAGAGAACTATTAATAACCTTCTATTTGATCCTAGGAATCAAATGACTATACTTAGGAAATTAAAATTAACTCAGGAAATAGGTTTAATCTCACAGAAAATATTATATGTTTATATTTGCCAAAGGCTCTTCATAGCTTGCCATTTAAGATGAACTTTTAAATAAAAAAGGTAGAAAACCACCATATTTTCTAGAGAACACATCTAATACAATTTCTAATGAAAGAATTCTCTATAGCAGTACAGATTTCTCCCCAAAATTGAGTGATGCCAAGGAAAATAACATATTTCACAACCATGAATGGCTATTACTCTTGTCTTAACCCCAGTCAAATGATATACCAGTCATTTACACATGCAAAACACAGACATAAACTTAATTCAGCTATTTAAGGCAGTTCTGTTGCTTGCAATGCAATGTGCAACACATGCTCTGCCATGTTCAGTGATGTTATCTTCCTGAACCTGACAAATCTACATACCAGTTACAAGAACAACCAGAGGTAGGCTCAAAATCCATCTCCCCTGCTACCTGATTTCTGAGTAACAGAAAATGTGAACAACAGAAAACAGTGTGACAACATGACATGACACTTTCCTTGAAGTATGCTCTCAGGTTTCAGTAACCAATGGATCACAGATTTCTTGAATCAGTGCTGATACTTTTCTGTTTGAAGGAGGGGGTTTTCTTCCTCACACTTTTGTGGGGTAGGAGGGGTGTTAGATTTTGTTTGGCTGGTTATTAAACCTGAGTCACCAGTCTTCAGCATTCTCAAAATTCTCTGAGCTCCACATATTTTTAAATACATAATACAAGAAAAACTATCTCTATTTTTTGTTGGATCTGCATATTTTGTGTTTCATTTGATGCCCTCTATTCACCTTATTTATGGAGCCTGTGATTCTGCAGATCTCTCAAGCAAGTCCCTCTCTGCTTTATACCCCATCTAAACCTTTCCTGCTTTGGGAGGTCTGGTCTGGTTTCCTGCTGGTAACTCTCACCACTCCTACTTCCTATGTCCCACTGCATCTTGCTGGAGTTGGAAATCCACAATTACAGGCAGTACCGCAGCTCAGGAAGTAGGACTTACAGAGTGACACAGGAATTATTTAGGGAGTTTCTCTCTATTTGAAAGGAATAATTCCTAATATTTTACTTGTTTCTTGATAGTTAATAAACACTAGGCTAACATTTTCAAATATTTATATTCTATAATACTGACGTCTCTCTCAATTATAACTAAGACCCACCTACTGTACAAGTAAAATTACTTCCCCCACGTAAAGTAGTCAGCATTTATCAGAATTAACTTTGCCACCTGTTCTCTCTCCCACTTAGTGCCTTTAGCATCCTAAATAACTACACCCTAAAAAAAAATTTAAAATCCTATTTTCCAAATTGACTTCAACCCTGTATCCTCTTACCCAAATCATATATATATATATATTGAAAACTATGGGTAAATCATACTAGTGATCTCCCTCCACTTGAGAGAAAAAAATCAATTTATTGTAACATATCAAATATAAATTACTACAATCACAATTCTATCACTTTCACACCATTGTAAGACATAACTGCCACTGCAATTTCAGCTTGACTACCTATACAATTCTAATTAACAACTGCACAGTACACGACAGATAGGCATAACCACCATTACGCTAATTAAAGACAGCATCCATCTGGGAAAGTTTCCATACTAAACCCAGTCAAATAAGATAGAAAAATGCAGAAAACAAGAAAGGGGACAGAAAAAAAATCCACAGAAGTTTTTTGTTTGGCACAGTACAAATGAGGCTGGGTTTGGTTTGGCTTGGGGTTCTTTTTGTTAGGGTGTAGGGTGAAGGGTGCTAAATTGTGTAACTATTCATTTAATAGGAAAAATTCAGATTTTGTTTTGCACATTAAAAAAAAAAAATCCCATTTCTTACTTGCATTTCCATGCATGCATTTTAAAAAACAAAACAAAACAAAACAAAGGCCAATAGTCTTCCAACAATTGCCAGATGCTAAGGCCAGAGGAGTTAAAAAGAAAACTTTTTTGCAAAGCAAGTTTTCCAGCATCTCAGACATGAAATTTTGATGCATTTACCAAGGAAGAAATTATTCTAATGTCCAGTTTGTTTTATCACATGAACTCTTCTTCAAAAATAATATTTACTTTCTCCCTGGTCTTATGCTTTTCTTTTTTCTGTGTAGTTAAATACTACTGCTGGTACACCACTGTTGATGACAGCAAACAAACACTCAGGATTAATTCCGTTTAGAAGATCCCAGATAGCTCTACAGTCACAGTTTCCTAAGGAATGTTTTCCCACACAGCAGATGCCAGATTGACCTAATAATTTTTCTTTTTCTGAATGTGCTTTAGGCCTTAGATAAAAAGACACAAGTTGTTTGTAATGCAATTAGACCAGCATAGATATCTTTGCTACTTTTTTTTCCCTTGAAAAGTGTCATACATCTATACATCAATAGAATTTCTACATCAATTCATGTAGATTTCTTAGAGACTGATCTTACCACCCTGAAATAAAGTTTACAAGGCTTTATTTATCTCTGTGGTAGAGTGGCATCAGTCAGATTAAAGTGGTCAGTCTATTTTAATTGCAATTTGCATCCTTGTTTGAGGTACTCTTCATCCTTACTTTTGACACCTTGAATCTGGCAGCTTATGCCTCCACTGAATTTTTGCAATCTTTCAAAGACACCTCAGCCAAAGGTGAGTTTCCTAAAGCAGTAACTATCATACAGATGCAACAGAAATTTCAAGCCGTCACTCAAAAACGTTCTTGCTTCCTAATGCACAATCTCACTTAGAGCACCTGAACAGCTCTTCAGATTTTCAAACAGTTTGGAGTTATTTCACAATTCAGAAGCACTTGTAGTGTTACTTCACAGAAAACTAACTTAGACAGCTTGTTTAAACATAGACATAGACATTGAAAGGGAATATTCATTAGACTGATCACTGGTGGCACACTGGGTTTCTTCCCCAGAAGTAGGACAAAACATGAACTCTAGCTATGTTACAGGAACAATAAGATCTACATTTTTAAGTTCCTGAAAAAGGATGCTCAGTTCTTCCTCTTCTTAAGTAACATGCATCAGACAATAAACAAGGCCTGAACCAAGACTTCACTGCAGATGGTAGGCAGAGAAACATATTGTCTGCCAGGTGTCCTAAAATGTTAATTCACTCCTTTGCATATAAGCAAACAGGGCACTACACACAATAGGATTCAGGAGACTGTGCATTTGGCTTCATTAGAGATACTAATCTGGTAAATTTAGAAGCTGTTTATTTTCTATGGTCTTAGCCTCCACAAAACTGATGAAACAGTGGGAGCAATTTTGCAGGACAGCTTATTCTGGCCAGAAAACTTCCACAAGGCTTCTTCTGAAAGTATGACCAGCCCTTGTGAGAATAGAAAGGCACAAGCAAGATCCAGGTTTTACTCCTGTTTCCAAAATTGCTTAGTAGTAGAAAACATACTAATGGTAGCTCCACACTTATGCATCCATGATCATAAAAATTCTAATATGTACTCTGCATGTGTGAATTTAGAATAACCTAAGCAGAGCATTTCCACAAACTTATGATAAAGAAAATTGTTTTATAATTAACATAGACATAGCTTCTAACTTCTATTTAAATAATGGGACTATGAGTGTACCCCTGAACTTGTGGAATGATATCTACCCCACATCTGCTAAAAGTTTCATAAAATTCTGTAGCAGTCTCTCAAGTTTAATATAATTCAGCAAAAATCATGCTGGAAGCTGGGCTCTGACCATCAGGAAGAAACTTAGTAGTTTCCAGCAATAAATATGCTTTACAAAAAAAGTCCATGACTGTGTTTTATGGTAATTAGCCAATGACTTCATATCCTATTCAACACGGCTGTTGAATGACAAGAGCATTAAACTGGTTAGCTCATGTACCTTATCAGTCAACGAGGTGCAATCATCATTGTTTATTACCGGAATGCAGCCACAAGACAATGGGCTGAAGAGCGTGTAAAACTATTTGTCATTTTCTCATACTTACCAGTTTACAGCTGTAAGTTTTTGCCTGTATCTACCACTTTTCTTCTCTGACACCCAACTCTGCCTGGCTTTCACCCCACTAGCTGCACTGCAGCTTTCTTTAAAATTGATTACAGGTCTTGCCGACATGTTTGGTGAAGGAAGTCTTTCACCCAGTAGTAACACAATTTCTGAATTACTCTTTTCTAAATCAGACTTCATTTTGTCCTTTTTTTCATTTGTTCCAGAATCCCTGGTTGCCAAGTGTAAGGTGTCCTTAGAGTCTACTGCAATCAATGTACCTAAGAAACAGCATTATCATTACTAATCTGCCCTCTCACTTTTGAACGGAGATGTTTCTTTACTTTTGAATATTTCTCAAATACCAAATTCAAACTTCAAATTTGAAGTTTTATTGTGTTCAGCAGGTGTTTTCAAAGAGAAGGAAAAAATTACATCACTGTTGGCCCAAATACTACTCAGACATATACCTTATGCAATTCCATTAAAATCAATAGAACTGCTACAGCATGCATTGGAAACCAGAAATGCTTTTATGTATTAAATGTCACAGCATTTCTCTTATGTATAGTGATTCAGGGCTGAAGGAGATGATTAAAAGAGAACACTGCTTGGAGCAGGTCCTACAAAATTCCAACAACCTGAGAAAGCCCCATTGGATCTTGTCCATTGCAAAACCTTTAGCTATCTTAAAAAAAGTGCATACCTTTTGGATCCTGCAGAACCTCCTGAGTTTGGCTTTTTTATTCCTAGATCATGAATACCTCTTCCCAACTGATAAGATGCCTGGAGAACTTACTTAAAGACACTTCCTACTGATTTCTCAACATCTATATACAGCCCACACTCCACTCTGAGCCCAGTGAGGCAAGGGGTGGGATCACACAGCTCAGTGCCATGACATTCCAATCCCTGGCACGGAGTGAGGCTTCCAATGCTTGTTGGCCCAAACAAACTACGAAATTTCAGCAGGTTGTCAGCTTCTGGAGTAGGAAATACTGCATGTGGCTCAGTGACAGCAAGAGAACATAATAATCTTACACGTGTTAGGAAAAATGTAATCTTTCACTTACCCTGGGGAAATAGAACACCAGATACCAACACATTTAGTAAACTTTTTGCTTTTAATTATTTCGTTTTGTTCTCATCCCTACCTTTTTGATCACTGGTGGGTTTTTTTGGTTTTGTTTTTTTTTTGTTGTTGTTGTTTTTTAGGGAAAGACATGTTCATGTAATAAAGTTGTAAGCCATCAGACTCTTAAAAAGTTGTTTAAAATTTTCAGATTCCAGTGTTTATCTGCTATAGAAAATCAAAAGTAGAACAAGAAGCTTTGCAGCCCACCTGATTTTCTTCTTTCTGCACCTCTGACTACATTGAAAACAAATGTCATATTACTGAACTTTGTAGTAAAATCCTCAGAATTTACAGAAAAATCAAGACTGAGCAGTTTTCTTCTCTTTAAAACAGCTGACAAAAGAAACCAAAGAAAACACCCCAGAGGAAAAGTTTGCAAACGTCAACAAGGGTAAGGGATCATTAGAGCTTGAGATGATAGGTTACCACAGGGGAGGATGCAGTAATCCAGTGTGAAACATATTTATGTCAGGGGAATAATTTCAATCCCTCTAAAGAAACCATACTGTAACTACAACATAGGTTCCTTTATATTGGAGATGTATTTTATTTACTTTGCTCTGGAGATTGAAAACCAAGAAACTGAAAAAATGTTTATCAGGAAAAAACATGAAGAAGAAAAAGACAGAATAAAATTTACAAATTAAGCCTTTTTGCTTTTAGGATATTTCAGCTGATTTGTTAGTAATCATAATCAAGCTCTCAGTGACTGTGTTGAATATTACAGAATAATGATGTGCAAGATAATTCATGACTTTGGAGTCTTTGAAAAATGATATGTTACACTAACATGATGAACAGATTGAAACCAAGAGAAGATTGAATTATTTACTACTTATCAGTACCACCACCGTGAGTTAAACATTTTGCTTGCAATGAGAAGACTGTCAAGAAAAAAAAAATTATAACTTCAGTGAGAGGAAACCAACAGAATATGTAGCTACAAAATTATAGACAGTTCTCTATGAAACATAATGACAGCACCTTATGAATTTCTGAGCTAGTCAGTTTTATTCTAAAAAGATTTCATAATGACAGATAATTATAATTCACAGGAATTATACAAGAAAAATAATCTAAAAAATTATCTTTTTGACTGCTCTACAACAACAACAAAGAAAAATCCAAGATGATGTGGAGTTCAGTATTCTACTGACATTCGAAAAACGCAAAATTTTAACTCTCTCTAGTAGCAGGTGCAGTATTAAAAATGCTAGGCCAGATTTAGAAAAGTATTGAGGCTGGGATACATGCACTATGATTTTAAAAAAATCTCCAAATTGGTCTGGCACCCAATTCCTTTAAATGAATGGAAGCTAAATACCCAACAAAGATTGATTTACCACTGTTCACCTGAGAATGGTAATTCACTAAGTTGTAGAGACTCAGCCACTTGTGAGCCTTTGAGATGGTTATATGAAATAATTGAGGAAGGTTAAAACATTGAACAGTGAGCTTTCGAAAAACAAGACAAAAATGTGACCAATACCAGCTGTCTCTGGCTGAAAACAAGAATGTTCCCAATGAGACTCTGTTTATACAGCTCGGATGGGTCTTGTGTAACCTCGAGGACACACTGTAACAGCCAACATCAGTCACCTCAGCACCAGAACACATCACAAAGTCAGGGCACCTAGCAGTCCACATGCATGAGAAGATACTGTCATTAAATATCTCAGCACATCAACATCCAGATTATCCTTTGACCCAGAGTGGTTCTCCAAGAGAGTCCACAAAAATTAACAGGCAGAACCCAATCCTCAAGGGACTGATAATTTTCTCATTTCTGAGTATGCCCACCAGCACATCCTCATGCTCCACTACGCCAATAAATCTACTGCAATACCGACTTTCAGTACAGAAACTTTGACACAGGCTTCAAACAGAGGGCTGTACTATCAGGCACCAGTAACTGTCCCATCATAAAAATGTAGCTGCTTGAATCATTTAGCCATAAGCAAGGGAGGTAAATCACAGCACCTTTGCAATTAGGGACATGAGAAAGACTCGGTGACAGAAATCATCCCACCTTTAGAGGCTGCAAGGCAAATGTGCCTCAGACACACACTTGTACAAAGAAGAGATTGCACTGGCAATTTCAGAAGGAATTCTCTCCTCACAGCTCACCTGAGAGGTAGATATCAAGAAAAAAGAAAAAAAATAGTAGAAATGTCCAAAAGAAAACTGCAAATTCAGGTGCACAAGCTTAGGGTAAATGAACAACTGGATATGTTCATGCAAGACAAAATTACTTTCATGTGCTTTTTTTATTTAACTAACAAAATGCAATGCAGATGGTAAATTAATTGAAATACTTAATAAGAAATCAGGAAATATATAAAGAAATCAGCTGGAAAGCTAATAAACTATATCTAACACAGCAGTAAGAAAAAGTGGAAGTACCACTTCTGCTGGTGAAATAAAGGGAACCAGAGCCAACCATACCTCTTCAGCATGACTGAAGTTGCCACCTGCTGGGATAAGGAGCTGTGTCTATCTCCCAAATTGACAATCTAAGAGAACTACTAATGATCACACACTGAGAGCCAGCAACCAAGCAAGAAATCTATTCCTGCAAGTATGAAAAGGGTAATTCATAATCTAAGTCCCTTCTCACCATGCCTTCAAAATAGTTTTGAAACAGCCATGATTGAGGAATCTCATAATTTGTCAGTTACAGCATCATTCTTCCCAACTTCCTCCATCAGGCCTGCCACAGAGTTCTGTCAACACCAACACGAGTTCCGTATGTAAGCAAGCATCACAACTACTCGGACAAGGAATTTGGAAAAACAGCCCTGTGGCACAACTGCTTCTTAGATACTTCTTTATATACTGCATCTACTTAGCTCAGAAACACTAGAGCTGTGTTAGTTAACCCTTTTGGGTCTGACATCTACTCAGGCATACATACAACGCCAACTAATTTTCACATGCAGCACTAATTCCTCCAGGCACTACTAGGGGACTTGACCATTTGTAGACATTAGACCACTTGTTTTGACAACTAATTGCAGGAGTGAGATTAAGCCACCTAACAGTACACCAAAGAGAAAAGCCTAAAAACTACATAATAAGCTGGTGGTTCAAAAGACAAACATTAACATAATTAAATAAAGCAAGATTGAAAGCGGAAAGAGCCAAAGAAAAGACTTTCAAAACAGTTTCAGAAGGAGGACATGCAGGGAGAGAGGGACAGAGATGCCAGGATGAGCAAGCAGCTTGGACAAAGACGTCAGATGCTACCAACGTTGATGTACTTTACTGACCCCTCTAGGATTACTTTACTTTCTGCCATGGTAGAAAACAAGATCCAGTAAAAGAAAAAAATAGTGTTTATTACAAATAAACCCCCCCCCCCCCGAAACTGCACTTAAAGAAAGTTATCATGTAAGTCAAAAAGTAAGATTTCTACAAAAAAAAAATTCCTTTTGTTTGCAGTATTGCTCACTGCCACTGTTAATGGAAAAAAAAAAAGCTGGAAACTTAAATCTTAAGCTTTAAAAATACAGCTGTCAAGACAAAAAAATAGGCAGTTGCTTCAGTGTGCTTTGCCATTTTCCATCAAGTGAACAGATGGCATTATTAAAATACTGGTAGAATGAAGTATTTATAAGTTCATTAGACAACACTAAATACACAAAAAAAGACAGCAATATTGCAAATAAAGCTGCTGGATTCAAAATAGCATAAAAGTACAAATAAGGGTTATAAAATCACATTTATGAGTTAGTATACAAAAACAAATATGCCAAATGAAACAAAAGCACAAAAGAAATGCAGAAAAGGTTCTATAAAACAGTAATTTATTTTCCAGGGTCACTTCCAAGTTACTCCATGCATTCCGAGCCTGAATTCTATAAAAAGGACTTTAAGTTTGACAGTTTCTAAGACAGCTGAAAGGGAAAAGGCCTGTTACATTTACTTTTCTTTAAATGTGTATAAAAAATTCATACTATGACGTACAATAAGTAAGAATGAAATTGCTCCAGAAATAATCCACACAGAAATATAAATCTTATTCTCTGAGGTGATGTTCTTAGAAAATTAAAAAAAGGCCACCCATATGTGCATCTAGCACATATATCAGTGCTTTTAAATCCTGTGCCACACTGGCTTATTCAATACCTGAGGTGCTTTATATGCTCTTCTCTTCACCATTTTGAATTATTGGCCTACACTGAATTCACTTCAGAATCACTGTTTTGTAATTGATTATCTTACTTTCTATTGTCTTCCAGCCATAGCAATGTCTCAACTTGGTAAAGTGGTGTCTGTTAGTATTCTAATAACTTGAATAAGATGCAAATTCCTGTCACCTTCAAAATGTGCCAAAATGGATTTACTATAGAAAGAGATTGTTAACAAACTGAAAATTCAGCTTTCATTCCAAATTAATATATACCAATTCCCATATGTACAGATTTATTCAAATGCACACCACTTCTCTCTGCAACTTTTATTAGTACAATCTGTGTTAACTCCTTTAAGCACCCTCTCCTCTCTGCATATTTCATGCGGTCTAACACGTCATTCTTGGAAAGTCCTTGCTTTGATACCTACATGGAAAATGACTCAAAGGGGATGTGTACAATTTCAAAGCATGAAACTTTCTCCAGAGTTTAAAGAATTGCACGGCACTTTTGCTTTTGATGTATCCATTTACACAGGAGGATGTTGACCTTTGGAGCGAGTCCAGAAGAGAGTCACCAAGATGAGTGGAGGGATGGAAAACCTCTCACACATGAAAGGTTAAAAAGAATTAGGAGTTTTTTCAGCCTGGAAAAGAGAAGGCTTCTGGGCTACCTAATTGCAACCTTCCAGCACCTGAAGGGAGCCTACAAGACTGATGGAGAGATTGTTTACAAGAGCATGTAAGTGACAGGACAAGGGGGAATGGATTTAAAATGAGGGTAAGTTTAGATTTGACATTACAAAGAAATTCTTTACTGTGAGGGTGATGAGGCACTGGAACAGGTTACTTGGACAAGCTAAGGATGTCCCATCTCTGGAAGTGTTCAAGGCCAAGCTGGATGGAGCTCTGAGCAACCTCATCTAGTCAAAGGTGTCCCTGCCCACAGCAGGGGACTTGGAACTAGATGATCTTTAAGGTCCCTTCCAACCCAAACCATTCTGTGATTCCATTACCTAAACCATACCCAGTATTTTGTCACTATTTTTCTACTACTTAATTATTGATGCCATCTCAGATTAGAATATTTGAAACTGTCTCTTCCTGAAGACATGAGCCTATCTAGAAAGGAATGGCAAGGTGCACGTCCACACCAGCAGAAACCAATTTAAGCCTGAACTGCCACCTCTGTGCTCTCTCCACTGCCTTGGGGCAGTTCACAGCTGTGGCAGTGAGCTGTAGATATAATCTACAATTACATAAGCAAAACGACCAACGCATGGGAAAGGCTGGATATACACACCCAGCGATGGAAGCTGAGGGCAGGCAGTGCAGGCTTAAACCAACCACAGAGTTATTCCCTGGGAACAAGAAGGTTCTGGCCCAAGCAAATACCGCTTGAGCTGACAGGATTCATTGGCATCTCAGTTTCCGAATAGCTGGACTATTCAAGGCTAGTTGGTGCTGACTAAAGGACCCTAAGATTCTGAAGACTGTCAAGGAGGCATTGAAAGTTCTCTTTCCTAAGATAATTCCTACTTATTTGTTTTAAACATAACAAATTTGTTCATATGTAACAACTTAATATTTAATAAAACAAAATGCAGTTATGGCTTCCTTCAAGCTGGAGACACGGACACATCCTCTTTAGTAAAACGTAGCAGTTGTAGAAATGTCTAGATTTAATGGGCTCTTCCATTCAAAGAACATGATGATCTACATCAACAATAATTTCTATTTATCAGTTTATTTTTAGCACAGGACTGGAATGAATAAGAAGCTTTAATATGTTTTAGATACCTGTAGAGCATACAGAGAAAGGTTTATGTAAGAATTCACACTATTCTCTTCAAATATTGAAATACTTCCTAACAATCAAGACAAACACTGCTAAGTCATACCTCTGAGTATACTATTTCTTTTGGTCTATCCTGCATCTAAATGATTTAGGATTGATTGTTTACATGATAATATTTGAGGAACAGTAAAAGAGGAAGGGGATTAAGATTGAAAATTATCTTTAATCACCTAGTTTTGAATTATTTAGCCAAATCTCAAGTAGAAAACAAGCATGGAGAGAAACTTGCTTTGACAGCACAATGATAGATTCATTAACCTTGTTCTAAAAGATGCCTGTGATTCCAGTAACTGATTTACACTGTATTATTGCCTTTAATACTTTCTTTTTCCATTACAATTCCAGATATAGTGGAGGAATGCAAACCTACTCCCTAAGTTACTTTTGTTTGCTTGCCGAATGTAGTACAGCAATGAAATTGGATAAGGTGTGCCTACAATATCAATGACAGGGTAAACACGTGTTCAGTTCCAAGAAAAACCCATTGCTAGAGACCAAAATTTTTTCAAAGATGCTTTAGGGGAAAAAAAAGCATCTATTATGTTTCAGTTTTGTCTTGGGAGAAACATGACCTACATGGCTAGAGGAAATTTACTCCTATGAATATCTAATACAAAAGATTAACATAAAATAAAAAGCTACAGCTTGATGCTGTAAATGGGTGAATGCACCGTGCAGTAGAAAGTCAAAAATAATGGCTGGCTTTCCAGTGGTAAGGCTTGGCACTCAGCCATGTGGTGCAGACTGGGTTCTGTCCCCAAAGACACATTTGTTTTGGCAACATATTGGGAGGTAGCTGAGACTGCAAAAAATTAAGGAAAATAGTCTTTCAATTTAGTCTATCAGCTGGTCAATGCTAGCCATAATTGTATTGTACATAATCTGATCCACAGAAAATACAGCAAAATAAATATTGAAAAGAATTTTTTAAATTATAGAATCCTGTGTTCTCCTACTTAACATAATTTTGTAATTATTAACACAAGCAAAAATTCCTTATTGAATACTTTAAAAGTTCTAATTTGAAATATTATCAGGCACTAGACTTACTTCTTGTTCTATACATCACTTAGCAAATGTCCTTTAATTTGACATAGAAAAGGATTTCCCACAAACATAAAACAAGTATATAACTGCATGCATTCCTTTAGAAACTCCAGGGTGTTGGTTTAAATTGACAGCTAATATTAATATTAATAGGACTTATTACTTAAATTGTAACTTGTTATATTCTGGAAGTTGGGTTTTCCTTAAGCCCAAAAAAACCCAGGCTCTGTATGATCCTACTTCACAGAAATGAAAATCAGCAAGAAAATGGAATAAAACAAATACTCCATATTTGTTTGCATCTGTGGGGTGCTAATTAGTTGAAAAAGGTGAGTTGCCATCACCAATAGATTAGACAATCCACTCCTCCTTTTGATAGCCTACATGCATCTACTCCTGTTTTTGGCCTTTTCTCTATCTGTCCTATGCTTCCCTAAAGGGTTCTACGTTCAGAACATAAGGGAAAGAAAGAAACCACTTGGTAAAGCCACTTCATATTGATATCTTTCCTGGGAATATAGCCAAGGATGTTTACAAAAAGCATGAGTGGGATAAGCAGGTAAGCTGTTTTCTAAGCTTTTCTACTGATAGAGCAGCTCAGTTTTTCATGTATTATGCCACTGTATCTTTGAAACACTAATCTTCATAGCAGTAATTCTCTAGTAAATGCTAAAACTAGTAGTGAAAAATTTGTAAGATTCTGAATTTGCTCAAGGACTCAATAAGATGAGGGTTTATAAACAAGTTAGGAGGGCTCTTCAGATATGAGTTCAGTATGAAAGGTAGGAGCAAATAACTTAGGTACTGACAGGTTTTTTTTAAACTATTCTTTGCATACAGTAACTTTTTGGACAGTCACTGAGACTTTATCTTTAGATGTGTTTTAAGAGCAAAACAACAAGAGCTTTGTATCATTGACTCAGAGAAAGGCACCACTGTTCAGCATGTATTTTCCTGCAGCATTTCAACTGGTGGCAAGGAATTCCAGATATTTTTCTATGAAAAAATACAATCTGCTTTTGCATTAACCTAGGCCTTTCTATTAGAATTAATGAAATGAACTGGAGCTTGGTGATTTTTTTTTCCGTGATATAGATGTCAGTATCTGGAACTCAACATACACTTTGTGAAACCATTAAAAGAAACATTTGCCAAGATTAAAGACATCAAATTAAATACATTTAACTAAATACAATCTCTTGCAATTAATCTGAGGTACTTTCAAAGCAGAGGTCAGACTGAGATAATAGGATTACTGATAGGTCAGAAGAGAAATTCAATATTTTCTCTAGATCACTAATCTTTTTCCTTGAGGAAACACAAGAGTTACCAAGTCAGTTTCTGCTTATTCCTCCTCTAGGCTTGGGTCCTGGACATATTTTAAAAACATTTTCAAAATTCAAGGTGATATCTGATGCAAATGGCCAAAAAGTGGTCCTGGTAAGAATTAAGAAATGCCTGTTCTTCTTTTAGTTTATTCTCCTTATTAAAATGTGTGAGCTTGTCACTTACCACAGCAAAGGTTTTCATTAACCTTTTGAGACACAAAAATGAAGCCTCAGTGATATCAAAACAGTCAGACCAGGAGCTCTTACTAAATATTTTTTTCTAAGAGGTAAAAGTGGAATCAGAACTCACCAAAGTTTTATGAAATGAAGTCAGAAAGTTCCTGACTGCCTGTGTCTGAGACGAGTCTCACCTTACCACTGTACAAAAAATGCTTCTGTTCCTACATTCTTTAAGAAAATCCACCTTCAGAAAGAGCACTGAAAGACAACCAAACAGATCTGAGGGATTTGGACGTATTGTGAGAGAGAGAACCTTGACACCAAGGAAAATCATTCTATTACTGCGACATGTAAAAAGAAATGGTAGACCTTGGAAAGAAAACCTAGTAAAATTGTGTCTCTCCCAACAATCTTAGAATTAAGAAATATATTAATATATATTTTAAAAATTATAATCCTAGGGAGGTAGAGAAAATTAAATAACACCAGGCTTCATTCTGCCTATTATCAAAAGGATAATAAGGTACAAATACAAATGAGATGATGCTGAGCTAAGCAGGTGTCGATTTCAATGCCTGACGGTCTGCATAAAGACAATCACTCAGAAAAAGCCATATAATTTCTTAACAGTCTGTAGAAGAGAGAGCTCTTCAAAAACACAGCTAGTTAATTGTGGAGCTGAGAGAACTTCCAAAGAAAATATAGCATTATTTAAAACAAACCTTTACTTTAGGATGTGTCATAAAAATAAAGGAAAACAAGTGTTGTAACTCAAGTGTTATCCAAGATTTTATGCACATTAAGAATAAAGAAAATCTAAATCAAATATTCTCTCCCTTTAACTAGATTTACAAGACAAAAAAAGAAAAGAAACAAGCTGAACTTCTAACATGATATTTATTCCTGAGGATTCTGTGTATATAGCTTTTCCTTTTTCATTGTTTCTATTAAAAGAATTATTTTGGCTCCACTAACAATCAGAAGCGTACCAAATTAATTTTTTTAAGCTGTCCTCAGAAATATTGCTAGATTCCACCAGCACTTCTATTTTCCTAGAAGCGCTCCAGAAGCATCTCCATATGTAGCTGATGGACAGCTACATAAACTAAAAAATTATTAATCCAAAATGCTAATAAGTCATCCACATCTGTGAACAGAAACTTCATTGCCATTGTCACACTGCTAAAAAAATATTCAAATCCCCTACACCATCCAGAAAAAAAAAGCTTAGTTTTTGTGAGTTTTTTCAAAGTGTGTTTAAAAGAATCTTGTTTATGCCCCCATATCAAAGGGCCAATCTTGGCAATGCTTAAATAAATCGGACTGTGTGGAAACATACAATTGTCGTCTGTATTCCAAAATTTGAGCCTATCCATTCTCAAATCATAAAGACCTATTTGTGAATTACAAAACTGTTAACATGGGCCAGTGGTTCACTAATCAGTGTTGAGATAAAAAAATGATGCTGGACTGGACCATGACAGACAACACTATTTCCAAGATTTCCTTTGTCTTTGGGACTCTACAACATTGTTCTGTGCCACCTATTATGATTTTTTATAAGATACAAGGTATTCAGATATATAAGATACAAAGTATTGTGATTTTATCTTTTTATAAGAGCCATAATTGTTTCTATACCTGCTCAATCCACATTGATTCAAAATTTGATAACTGTTATTAATCAGTGCAACAAAGTTTTTGATGAACAAAAAAAACTCAGAACAAGAGAAAATACTTGTAAATACCCTTTTCTTATATTATATGGTGCCATTTTCTCTGTACTCGAATGTTTACATATATTCACTGTACTTGGTGTATACAGTTGGCTGCCACAATAGTTAGCCCAAACACTGAAATGTATCATAGAGACTTATGGCCACTGATAGCTCTGCAGAAGTAAAATTTTTGAAGATTACAATCATGTTAGCAGACGGGGAAATGACATTTATTTTCTCAAAAAATTGTTTTGGCCAGAGAACAGTTGGAGAAGGCAACCTGGCAATAGTACATATTTGTAGAAACAATAATCTGTAAAACTAAAATTTTGTTTAAGAAAAGTAACAGACAATAGGGAGAATTTATGTTATTCCCGAAGAACAGTCAAGATTGACCATGAAATATATACATGATGGCAAACCAGCAGGTGTCACAATGACATGGCTTCCGAGGTTATACAATAAGAGCACATTCTGGTAATTTAAAACTTCATTTGAAATAACCTTCTCTCCCAGAAGGGCATTCACTTTGTGGGTCATGACAACTCTGATTCAAAAAAAAGGGTCACCATGTAGTCACTAATTAAAAAAGTTGTTGTGATAAATCTCCACAAGTGTTCACTGTAAATCCAAAATCACTGCCCAGCAAGTCCCCCGGAATAAACATCTCTGTATTGCTATACAAATACCAGATACACTTTCTGAAGATATTTCCAAATGTTCACAATGAACACTCTTGAATTGAATTAATACAAATGCATCAAGTCTGTTGTCACTACCCCACCCCAGTCACCAAAACCTGATGCCAGTTACACACAATTGCTATAAACCCTTCAAAAACTCACAGACATTCCTGCTCCCACACCTATTATTGAATTGTGTCTTATTAATTTCCTAATCCTTGTTGCTCATGAACATCATCATACTTTTTCTCTTTCCCTTCACTCCCCATATTTAATGACAAATGAAATGAAACCAGCACTTTAGCACGAGGACAAAGAACCCTGTAAAAGACCTCCCTGAACTAACAATAAAATACAAAACATTCTACCTTTGCATTAAAAAAGAAATGTGAGAAAGTCTCTTAATCACTGTTACTCAGCAATTTCAACTAGAAAAACATCTTTTCTGTGGACAAAGATCATCACTTATGGCTATCTCTGCACACTGCAGGTTGAAAGAAAAATAATTTAGCTCAGTACTGCAGCTAAGCAACATAAGTCTGAATAAGGTGCTGTCTCCAAAGAGTTTCAAAGATCCCTTATTGTTACAACTGAAGAGACCTCTTGCAGCTTATCTAAGAAGATTCATAAACAATGTGTTCTAATATGAAACCAGTTTCTTTTCCAGCATATTCAAATGAGTTATTATGACAATCTGACTCACAATTCTAACAACGGGTGGTACATAAACCCCAGAAAGGCAGGAGAAGCATAATGACAGAGAATAATGACCCTATTCTGCCAAACCAAAAGTCCATCTACTTGAATTCGCAGTCTATGACAATGGCTAGTAACAGCTCATTTAGAAAGGAAATAGGAAAAGAGTATGAAGAATTTACACTGTATGAAAGAGAAAACACAGACTACAGATGTACAGAGTATACTTACTCCAGTACGTCCTCAGAGCAATCAGATGCTTATGAATTTTCTCAGCTGGAGGCTGCATCCGGATCATAGTATGTAACAGCTCTTGATGAAGTATTTCTTCTTTGGAATGTGTCTAATCACTTTTTGAACCCATTTACATTTTTAACATCTCAAATATATTATGCTAATGGGTTCATAATTAAGGCATGGGTTGTGTGAAAAAGGACATCCTGTTGTTTCAAATCTGTAGTCAATTTGTTTTGCAGGGTGCCCTTCATTCTTCTGTTATGGAAAAGGTAAATCTGTCAACTGTCTTCATCGTGACAGTCATACTTATAAAACTTCTACTACAGTTCAAATCTTTTGCAGAAAAAAGAATTCCCCTCTGTTTGGTAGCAGCATCATAAAAGTCATTGTAGTATAAAGATAATAAGGAAGACAGGCTTTATAAAGAGTTAATAACATTATCAGAATTGGGAGTCTTTTTGTGGCTGAACTGAATTAGATGCACCAGCCAGTGAAAGAAATTCAGACCTTGCTAACTTTCCTCCACCACAACAACAAACCTAAAAAAGAGCACAAGTTCTATGGACAGTAAATGAGCATCCTCAAAAGCCATATACTTAGTTCAGTAGATGTAAATGTCTTCATGGAATTTATAAAAAACAGAAACTGAATAAAACTTTTGAGAAAAAAATTATTCTTTAACCTGATTATTCAATTAATTCTTTCTTAGCTTTTCCATCCTTATGCTTAAACAAGACAAATCCTTCAAATAAAATTTATACTTATCATTGGTTCAACACCAACTGACACTGGATTCACAACCCATTATAATTTCTTGCCAAACCTCCTTACACCAGAGCTTTAAGTGTTCCATGGGGAATAAAAGATCTACTCCCCTCCGACCTAGAGAAAATTACCACACACTATCTCCTCCTATTCCATAATTGATAGTCAGACATTTTGCTCAAATTGTCTAAAGAACTAAAATAATTAAACACAATTAAACTCAGTGTATTGCTATCCAAGTTTATTCACCATTGATAAAGTCAGGTGAAGTGGTTCCTCCAAACCTCACATGCTGCTAGTCAAACAATTCATTGTTCCCCTCAGCTGTCCTGATGGAAATGTTAGCTTGTCACATATGTTGTATCCACAAAGTGATCTACATAAAAAAAATACTTCCTTTCTTGATTGTCTTTTTTGACTTCTAGAAATACAGATTAGAGGCATCGACACATCTGGTCAACTTTGCTCTTCTATGTATCCTGAGAAGATGGTATTACCTGTACAGAGAATCTGAATTTCAAATTAATTGCAGATTTCCACAGTGACTTAATGATGTTTCCTGTTTGGTTGCATTTGGCTGAATTCTCTATCTGTTCCCAAGATCTAATAGCTGATTTTTCCACTATATTCCTAGTATTCCTCCTTGAGCAGCAATAGCTAATTCAGGCTAGGCCTAAAGTAATGGAGGAATTAGGACTGTTGACTGGGCTTGCACATCTCCAGTGTCTGATTAACTTTTCATCCACAGCGTGGCTTGGATCTTGCCAATTTGCACTTTCCTGAAACAATATTTGGGATCAGATGAGAGGACTGCCACGTGCCCAGGACTATTCCAGATTGTAGTTTGGATGCAACATCATATTTGAGAGTGAAGAAAAAGCAGTTTAGCTTCATAGATGTGACATGCCATGCAACTAGGCCTCAGAGGCAAAGATCAGCCAAACCTTATTTTTATCTGACACTTTATGAGATTCTTTTGAGTTTCTATGCATCTGGGTTTAATTTTCAGTATATCTTAAGTTTTACCATCCTAATATGCATTCATTTTTCAGAGATCTTATGAAAATCAAAATCCCGCTGAGGATCCTAAAGTTCACTGTAGTAAAAATTGTCTAGGAATTCCATAGTTTACTTCCAAGTTCATAGGAACTTAACAATTTTCCAGTGGACTTTTTCTCTAACACCTGGACTTTCTGTCCAATATCTGTATCTTTGAAGATCATTGAAAAATGATCTCAGAGTTTTGTGGGTTTGTTTGTTGTTGGACTTTTTTACTGTCTGAAACTTATGTACATGTTTTGAACCAAGTAATTTCTATCTATATGCTTAATAACACCTTCAAAGTATTTGAATAATGTTTGTGACACAAATCTTCCCTCAACAAAACTCTGTGGTAGCTAAGCAGCAGTAACAGTCTTCATTTATGTGCAATACATGTATCCCTCTGACAATTTATTTAAACAGATATCATCCCCTGAAGGAGTAATTAGGGAATGTATAGAAATAAATCAATGGGAATGAAGTCACCCTTAGGCCTTCCTCTTGCTGAATGAAGTGGGAATATAATTTAACATTCATTCATAAAACATACCAAAAAAACCCACAAAAACCAAAAGCAGTTTATTATAGTCCAGTTGAAAGTTAATTGCCAGGATTTATTTTACCATGCAGAGTATGAAGAAGTAATTTTTGGACAAAGCACTTGATCTACCAATGACCACTAGGACAAATACAGGGACTCACCATGAAAAGTACACGTTTTAAATGAGTTGCACTAAATCTGATCTGATAGGCAAACATGGGACAACTAGCCTAAAATTCCATCTAATCATAGATATTTTAAAGGATAAAGTAACTGAATTACCATCATGATTAGCTAAATCACTACAGGATGACACACTGAAAAGTTTTAGTCTTCATTAAGCCCATACTATGTCTGTGCTTCAGTGTTCTGTGTTTACAATCTGATTTCAAAGTCTTAAGACATCAGAACAGCTTCAGAAGTAAAATTTCTGCTGAAAATCTTCACTAATGGCCAACATGTGGTAAGAAAAATACCATTAATTGCTTCTGCCCACAGAAATATAAAATCATCCATTTAGAGCACGGCATTAACATTTATATCCAACTAGACATCTCCACTGTAAAAGATGAATTTTCATTAATCCTCAGGGCTTCCTATACTTCCTGAGATACAAAAGAGATGGCAAGAGAATTTTTACCCATATATTATATATGCATAAGGCATTGAGAACTTTGCTGAACTTAGTTTTCACTACTCACATACAGAACATCCATGAATAAATATTCTTTCTTTGTGCACATGTAGTGTAACAGGCTGTGTGAGTGCATACTTCCTTTTTCTCAAATGTGGAAGTCTCATTTAATGGACAGAACAAGCAATGCTAAAATCTGTAGTTATTTTACATCTTGTGATTTTACCCTTATTGGTCAATCTTTGATTACAGGCCTTGTCTAGCCAACATTAATCAAGTTAATATACTTGGATTAAAAAGCTACTCTCCCATAAAAGTTAATGACTATTCCCTTGTTTTTATTGCTTTCTCAGCTTACAGACCATGGGAATGTTCCTACTGCATTTCAGTGCAGGTAAAACAGGTTAGCTGACATTGACATAAATAATAATTCTTATTAAAAAGTGTTGTCTACGTGGGTATACAGTCTCCACACACATCATTAGAATGGAGTTTCTCCACCAATTAGTGACATTTTTTTTTTCCTTTTGCTTGCTTGATTTTTCACTCTAAAAACAAAGATCCATGTATAGGAGAAAAACAATCTGAGAACAAAGAGCAGAGGGCCAGACAACATTCAGGAGTACTGTCTCACACAGGAGGGAAATGGTTTTGTATTGCATATACCATTAATTAACCCAGTATTACAATATTATCTCTCTTATACTGGCCAATCTTTACAGAAGGTATTGACAATCTGGAAATGTTCAAAACATAAAACAAAGAGAAATAGTAAGAAAACTGGAAAACCTATTCCCCAGTACGATACTAAAAGAAGCTTCACATCCTAATTTACTTAAAGATTGAGAAATGACAAAAATCAACATCTCTTTGTTTTCTAATATAGCTAGCAGTACTGAGCCAGGCTTATAAGTCAGGAGAAGCAGTATTTTTGAGTAGACAGAAAAAAGCTCAAACACTCCTAATTCAAGCCTAACAAAAACACAACAAACAGTAGTATAAGTACATGTTGAGAATAATTGCTCTAGATATGATTAACATAATTAGTTCAAGAGGGAACTCAGACCACGTAGTGATGTCTACTTCCTAAGGCCAAACATCATGTCATTAAAGGATTACCCTCTGCAAATCTCTGACCATCTAAACAATTCTAAATATGCAGAACTCCATTAAAACAGAAAAATTACCTCCTTCACCTGGCCCACTCAAAAAACCCAAATCAAACATTCACACTTTTCAGCAAATTAGCAGAAAAAAATGTACCAAGCTCTTTTTAGTGTTTTTTCGAGTTTGCTAGTGATAGCCATTCAAACAAAAAAGAATAAAATCGTTAACTGCTTCAACATCAAGATGCACACCAAACAAAAAACTTCATCTTCACTCAAGACATCAGTATTATCTACCAAGAGCCCACTTCTCAGTATCTCTGTACTGTCAGTACATACAAAAAACCATCCTGATCTATCTAAGCTAAATATCCTTTCCATTAACCTTTTCTATCCAGAGGAACAGATTGAAAACACAACAGGGAGAAACTTTACCATTAGCTCTTTCTCAATATTTTCACAGCCAAAACGAGTCCTCTTCTAAGCTGATCCCTTTCTGATTGAGTAAGAGAAAACAATAAAAAAACTTACTGAACTGGTCACACAGGAATGAAACCATTTAACCTCGGGACAATTATACTAAGTCTTTTGAGAAATTATGCTGCAATAAAATAATTTTTAAAAGCAATGGTACAATACAACAGTCTCCCCCGGAAATCAGCTCCAAAATTTTTCTGTACCACTGACATGCCATTTTCATTATCTGGACTAAAATGACATTCCTATGTAGAGCTCCACCAAAGAACTGGGGAGTGCCTTCACCTGTCTGCCTCTGAAATACTGATACTAACATAAACTTTCTAGACACATGAAAAATGGCAACCTGCAAACTATGCCATGCAAAAGTCTACCAACCAGTTTTATATCAGTGGAAGTGAGGACTGTGCCAAATACACAGAGAAGGAAGTTCTACATGATCAAGCCCCAAGATATTGCGACTTGTCTGATAAAAACATTCACAATAGAGACAAATTTTATCAGTCTGGATATTATCCCAGAAAAGTGGCACCTGTCAGACTCATAAGTTACATTGATTCAGACCAATAAGACCACATAGACCAACATTTTGTAACTAACTGGCCATTAGCAAACACTGAGTGAAGAGCAAGAAAATGGCAAACAATTATTCCAGTTGGAATTGGAGGATACATCCTTTCTGCCTTATTTTGAGAAAATTTTTAAAAAAATCCAAAGAGGGCATCAAAATATGTAAATAGTGGGGTTTGGTAATAAGAAGCATTAAGAGCTATTACTATAGTGTCAATGGTGCAAAGTTACACAGTGCCCAAATAATTCCCACAATTACTCTTGCTTTTTCGGCAAGTATTTGTTGCCTGTTTGGATGTCACAAACATAAGCACAGCAGGGATGCATCAGAATAAAACAGCATGTCTGCAGCATCAATTAAATATTAAGACACCCTAATTATAAATCAAGGAGGTTGTTAGCATGCTGCCACATGTGGAGCATCATGGCAGAGAGAGTCCCCAGATTCTGAGTTTTCTTCATCTACAATTCCACAACTACTACCCCACATTACAGGACAGATATCTCTGCTTAGTTGGT
The DNA here is from genome assembly GCA_024500445.1 of Entomyzon cyanotis. Taxonomy (NCBI): domain Eukaryota; kingdom Metazoa; phylum Chordata; class Aves; order Passeriformes; family Meliphagidae; genus Entomyzon; species Entomyzon cyanotis. Next base: position 170,773 of record JAKEPQ010000871.1, read on the forward strand.
GCAAAAAGGCACAGACCTCAAAAACTAACAAATCAAGAACAGGCTCCATTTTTTTCTTTATAATTCGGGCAGCAAGATGACATCTATTTAGCATACACATATTGACACATATCCTGCTTACATGTATCTCTTTTTATACTCTATCCCTTATGGAAATGCATTTCAGCCATCCTTTTACCTATTTAACAACCTTAGGCAACATGCAAATAGCATTCCTCTACACACTATCTTTTAAAAGCAGGAATAAATACCATAATTAAAAGAGTAAATAATGGAATGACTATGATCTAATGTAGAAATATGTACTTCAGTATTCCTTAACAATAAAAACCTAAGTACTGACTTGCTCCCTGAATAGAGCCACACATCAACACCTCTCAAAAACTCAGTACTTTGTCTCTTATGGGACTGCAGCCAACTTTAAAGCCCATCATGCTGGTATCTTAAAACCTGAAGCTGCAGCACCAGAAACCACTTTTTGAACAGAACTTTCATTTGTCATGTGTCAATGATGCAGCCCAGTACAATTCAAACATTACAGCAATGTCATACTAATGTTATATTAAGAAACTAATTTCTAATTTATTCTTTTTTCTTTTTTTTTAAACAGGTCAATTATGAAATTTCAGGTTCCTGGAGATCCAGTAATTCCACTGCACTTAATAACTTCTGAGTATAATCAGTGTCATATTGTGTACCTAATGCACTATTTTCTTTTTTTTTAACATATATTTATGAACTACTTAACAACAGCATTTGTGTGGTAGCAAAGCACCTTCAGTTCCCACTATACATAGCCTTACCTGCTTTTGGCAAATATGGTTGGAAAAAATAATGTGCAAAGCTGTTTATATATCCAGATTCAGCACTAATTAAGTGCATGGTCATTCACTGTGATGAACATGAGAGCCATGGGAAGTGATGAGTTTCCTGAGTGATATAGACAACTTTCTATGTAGAAATTCTGTGCTAGTACAGTTTGTCCTTTCTGCTCATTAAAAAAAGGTCACAAAAATGATTAGGAAAGATATCTATGAAATTCAGTATCAACAGTATAAAAGATGCACATCTGGCTTATAACCAAAGTGCTTAGCCTCTCATTGTTGTGAGTTCAAATAATATAATTAAGGTTGGAATTCACAAATATTTTTTCTAAGAAATTTGTTGGGAGATGAGGATCTACCCAGCAGCAGAGCCCAAGGCTTTCCTAATATTATGGCTCTCGCTACAATCATCTGCCACTTTTGCTTGAATGATAGGGAAGAGGACAGTGGAAGAAGTCTGTGAGTTTTATATCTATGCATCTGGAAAATAAAAGATCTCCTTCTGGCAGGTTAACTCAGCCATGATATGGATAGGAAAAATTTGAAATTCGAGTGCTTGTGTATTACAAATAAAGTTGTTTGGAAATGCTGTGTGCAATAATACAAGGCCTGGGTGTGTTTTAAGCATGTATTTTATTGGTAGATAATAAGAAGAGTTCAAAAAGTTGCAGTGAATACCCAAATATCAGCATAAGCAGCATTCCTTCCCTGTGTTACCTTTCCAGGTTTTCTCCAATATACCAGGAAAAGGGAAAAAACCAAAGAAAAAATCTCCTATAATCCCAGGTACATCACCATCGCCATTAACCTGTCATGAGCAACTTTCAATCTAACATCTACCATGACAGATTCAAGATTTAAGTCATACATATTGAGGGCTCGACCCATTTTATTTTGGGATATAGTTATACCTTAAACACTGCAGTATTTACTGATTTCTTCCTTTTTTAATAATTTAGGTTAAAAAAAAATTCAAAGCATCTAGAGTAATTAATTCAATGAATCTCAGTCACAGATAAATTATGGTTCATTAAAGTCCAAGTCAGACATTTCAGTTCATGTTAATGCTAATGAAATTCAGATAAACTACCCTGGCTTTAGGCCCATTGACTTCTGGCTGAAGAGTACACACAGCTGGATGTCTGTAAATCAGGCAGGACACAATTTCTGCATATAGGTTAATGACTGTTCTGCGTCACCAACGTGTCAGAGTACAGACACTAAGCCAGAGACCTCAAACCAGCATTTTGCCTGCCTGGCAACTTTCTAATAAAAACAAAGCTTACTTTCCTGACTGTATCACATTATATGATGTGAGCATTTGTAAAGTAGACTAGATTGAAGCAAAAGGGATAGAGGGAAAATTATACCCCTGCTGATGTAAAGTGACTTAGGCTACACAGTCACTTTAAGTCACCACAGATCTGTGCTGACACCAAAAGAATCAGTTCCATCCTCTCCCCCTTGTTTCTCACTGCCACCATAACTCAGGCAGTAGAATTTGTGCATACATAACATGAACTGAGTAAATCGTCTAGCAAATTTCTTTCCTGAAAATGTTACATTCTGAAAAATTAGGATATTTTGTTATCAGAAAGATTTTATATAACTATAGACTTTATCTTTCTAGAAGAAAATCACTGACAAGGCTCATCAGTATCTGTTTCATTCTATAAAAAAATGCATTTAAATTAATCTTTTTGACATGGCAAGTGTAGTTTTAAATCTGGTTCTGCTTATTTTTATCTAAAATCTGACACTAAAGGCGCCACTTCTACATGACTGCCTTTAGTGTAATAAATATGACCACTTAAAGATCACTATCAGCAAAAGGGAAGTAGCAGGGAAGGAAGAAAGACCTCTTGGATGATAACAGATAGGAAACTAAACTAAAATGGTAGCCTACCTATTGCTTGACACTTTTAACACAAGTCTGGGGAGAATTAGCCATAATAGACAAGTTTTAAAGTGTAAGAAAAAAACTCAGATCCCACTGTTGTACCTGTTCACGTTAAAACTTCGCTAGAACAAATGGTCAGCAGTTACTTTGCTTTAGCAGCTGCTTCAAAAAGTTTCATGAGGACTTCCACAAAAATGTATCTCTAGTTTCAAGCCTCCCCCAAAAATCAGAAACTTTGAGCAGCTAGTAATAAATTCCACTTAGCAAAATATGATTCTTGAAGCTAAAAATTATCCAAAGCATTCATTTGGTTTTAGCATCAAGATCCTTGACCCAGACTATAAAGTGTGTTGCAAACACACAATGATTTCTTACAGTGATTTCAAGTACCTTAGACAAAATCTTATTTTTATGTGCTATGCTCATTTAAAAATAATGAAGTATTAGTTTCTATTAACATAAAAGTATTTTTTATCTTCTGTTTACAAAAAAGCTCTGTCACAACCTATTCCCTTGATTCATAACACTGTTTTTCTGTTTACTTTTGTGGATTATAGCAATAGGCCTCCTGCAGTGCTGTAGTTTGTAAACTACGAAGAAATAAGTAAACAGTCTATGGCTATATACTTCTATTCTGCCACTCTTTAAACCAACAAAAATTTACTGCCACCTTAGTATGATCTATATATATATATACATACATATATATACACACACACAGAGTCATCACCACCAAAAATCTGGATCAATATAGCCTTTTCTGTCCCTTGTCCACCATAATATTCTTTTTCTTTTAATAATTCTGCAGAAAACACTATGTTCTAGGAAGTAACAATAGCACCTCTATTTAAAACAAGAATTATCACCAGAACTTAAACCCTAAATACCTTAGAAGTCAGCCACAAACCAAAATCAGTGTTTTTACCCTAACCTTGTTGGTAATTTCCTCCTTTGCATTTTACCTGGTACACTCCAAACCATTGTTAGAATTGCAGGAATCTTATGTTTGCAGACCATCTCACAAAATTTAAGATCATTACAAAATTTACTATCAACCCAGGCTGGCTCATAAGAAAGTTTTCTCGGTCTATTTAGCGGGGTATTTTACCTAAAGCAATCCAACAGAAATACCTCCAGAATTCAACACACTGGGTTCTTTTCTAAAATTGACTTATTACATGTTGCAAGTAGGAACATTTGAGATGATATATCCAGTAATTTACTGAAGCATACTGGATAATTTTAATTCAAAATTTAGCAATTTTAGATCCAAGAAGACCAAGTTACATTCTCAATACAGGTTGATGGATGGTATTTGCAACTCAAAATGGGCAAACTGAACTTCCAAAGTTAATACCAGTATACTTCAAAATAGAATTACCAAAAGGCTCAAAATATTTTAAAAAATCGTTAGCCTATTTTGCCTTGGAAAAAATGGTAGAACCTAAACACAGAAATTATAATAGTCAAGTCATACCAAAACCAGGTTTCCTTTTTAAATCTGAAAATAACTGATCTGGTCAAAGCTAAATATTAATGACAAATAAAAAGGACTTACCTTCTTGTCTGTTATTTTTTCTTTTTAGCCATTTTTCCACAGTTTCTGCACTTACACTTTCTGATACAAACTCATCTAGTACCTGGGGGTGAAGAGAAAGATACGCCTTCACTTTTTCATCTGTTAAGCCTGAAAGAGAGAACATTAATTGATTACATTATTGGTATGAACTGCCTCATACAAAAAAACTACCTAGAGACCAGCAAGAATCAATGTCTTTCTGTTTAACACACTCAATGAATTTATGACTACTTAAATAGCAATATCCAGTCAAAAAAATGAGCTGTCATATTGAAAATAGTAGAAACAAAGTGTATCCGTACAAGATACTGTGTGCAAAAAACACCTTAAAGGGGTACACATAAACATTACCCAGGAGAAATAGCCAGGTAGAAATTAATGACGATGATTGTGACTGTAAAATTATTTCCAAGATATGCAAGATGATATATTGATAAAGAAACTGGTTAGAAGGAGATAGAAGAAAGTGAACTCTCATAGAGCACCAAATTCAGTATTCTCACTGCAAATGGCAGCAAAATCAACACAAACTATTATGGAACACCAAAATCATATGCAATTTTTGAATACTAGAACTACTTGTTACTTTAGATGTATAAACTACATTCACAGGCATATTTCCATTATTTTAGTAAATTAGTCATCAAAATGAAAACAATTTTAGGTAAAAGGCCTTTAAAATATCTGTAACAAAAAGAAAACTCCAGTAAACATTTCAGAAAAAGAAGCAAAATTCAGAATTTCAGATCCCTGACATTCATAAATAAATTTTAAAATTAATAAAATTATAATCGGGTTATACACTTCACAAATACCCCAAACAAAACAACTGGCTGCATGGAGGTGAATCCAGCAGTGCTGAGGCTTTCCAAAGGGAGAAGCAATAAAAAAGCTGTCCCAAGGGACTCAGGTCCAGGCTACCATAGAGGGAATAGGCACCCCGAGTGCAAAAGCCTTGATGAGATCTGAGAAGGAGTCACAACTACTGTAATGACTTTAACTATGCCATTTTCTCTTGTGTTTTGTGTATTTAAACATAATAGTAAATTATACACAGAAAACAGCCAAGGTTCACCAGAAAAGGAATTCCACTCTGAACAACACTGACCTCTTTCAGAGAGTATTCATCCTACAAAATAAGATCAATCCTCATACTTTATGCTTTGCACAGTATCAGAATGTGATAAGCACAGCCGTAGAGCAATTTCAGTGCTAGTCAATCATGGTATTTAAGATCTCTTACAAATGTTTACTATGAAAGTCTTCAGGAAGCAACAAACCAACAGCTCCCGTCTGCAGGACGACAACCATCCAAATCACTTTCTTCATACCAGCTGCACCACATCACCACATCAGCCCCGACCAGCTCAAAACTGGTTTAAACTACCCGTGCTCTTAATCCACAGGTGGCAGTTCCTGTTGGATTTCATAGCCTCAAATAACAACATTGCCACTTACAGGCAATTGCCATATTTGAATCACTTGAATAAGAGCTAATTGAGCATCCTCATTTTCATTAGTAAAGAAGAAAAGGTTTATCCTAAATCAATAAGAGAAGCAGATAATCAGCAAGTGGGCTGAAAACAAGCAAAACCCCACTACTTTTATTGTTCAACCTTAGGTGATAGCTTGTAAATTTAAATCATAATGCAACTATGAAGAAGTACAAGTGCCAAATGCACATGATTTTAAAGGCAATAGAGGTATCACCTCATATTCTGAAACAATCAAAACCATTGATATAATTTTGTAATTTGTTCAAATGAGAAAAATGTGGTACCTTGAAAAATTATTTCTCATTTCACAGTAAGAAAATTTGAAAAGGAAACATGTTTTAAAAATCATTCAGAAGACTTTAGCATTTTAAAGATTTAGCCATCAGAAAGTCAAAGTTTATCTGCCCTTTAAGTTCTACATAAAAATAATCAAAACAGCTTGTCATAAAATGTCTGCTACTTCCAAGTTGTCTTTAGACTGCAAAGAAACACTTTTCTGCTTCTAGTAAGAAACCAGGACCTGAAAAGTTTGTAAAATTAGCAACTGGAATTCTGAAAGGGTTGATCTGTTTCTTCAGTGAAAATAACCTTTCTTTCTTCATTCAAAACTTTATAAGTTGTGGATTTTGTAATACACACATCCAAATTCAATAAAATGTCAATTTGAAATTAGACTTCAGTCTACAGGTCTCAAGTTTAATATCCAGATATCATGCAACTTCATCAACCTAAGGTAAAAACTCTGCTTTACCCTTATACAGAAAAGTGATTCATGGAGATGATATATGAAATCCTTAATAGTCTTTAAATTACCCTTCTTTATTTCACTAAAGGCATCTGTGCAGGTGTGCTTTTTCAATATGGGATTTGTAGATGGGAGCAAGAAGAACAGGATTTACAACTATATTTACAGAGTTAAAAAGAAGTAACTTAAACATATTTTTTACATAGATTAAGGCAAACTTATCAGTTGGCTCCTAATTATTAGCCTGCTGTGTCAAAAAAACCCACACTGCAACCATACATACAAACTCCACAACCAAAACTAGCAATAATACATTGCGACTTCACAAAATGTGAAAATAGCATCCTTTAAAAAGAAACTTGAATGGTTTGTAGTTTATGTATATTAAGACTAAAGGGCCTGTAAAGACACTTGAATATAAGAGCATTTTACAGCTGTGCAGAAGCAATTATTTTATGGCATATATAAAGCCTTCTACATCGTAAGACATACATAAGTAAAAGGTTACTACATAACAGCATGCACACACTTGGTCTATTGAACATTCACATGCTCCTGAAAACTTCTATTACATGTATTTTTGTTAATTATTTACTTCGCTATTGAAATGTTGCAATCCTTTAATTCCAAAATATGCAAAAAAAACGTATTTGAGAATTCAGAGGCAATTATTTACAACATTTCAATAAATAGGACAACAACACTTGCACCCAGACTCAGGAAGCAAAAGTTTATCATGCCAGTCAAGTGCCATTTCCAAAATTACAAACAAACATAACACAAACCAATGCTGCTTATTAATTTTTCTATTACTGATATATTGTTCTCAAGTATTTGGGGCAGCACACTTTTCTACATTCATTCACATTAGAAATATTTCTCTACTACTACTTCTCCCCTCACTACTACTTCCCATCACCTCGAGTAATGCCAGGACTTCCGTCATTCTTATTCATCAGTTCTTGTGTGGAGCATCAAGTGTTTACATCAACAGTGCCTAGCAAAGGAAAAGGCAGCATTGCACACATTCGTAACTGTGTTGCCCTGTACACTTCCAGGCAAGCAGCCCAAACAAAAGCTCCCCTCATTTATTTCCATGCACCCCCAGAAAGCATCACCTCTCGTATCTGGAACCTGTCTGTCCTCTGACAGAGCTGTGGCAGTTATCAAGAGGGACCATCACTCAGGGGGGGCTGAACTCTGGCCAACAGCCTAGCATTCAGCAGGCCAGAAAGCACAGAAAGGCTGGAATAATTCCCCTGGGAATTAAAAGATATCCATTCATTTCATTTATGCAATGGAGTTTGCCTTCCACATATATATCCAGTTTAATTAAAACCACACACATCAAACCACCTTTCTCTCTTATATTCTTATTTTAAAATGACAAGCTCACATTTTAGTGCTGCTACCTTTCCGACACAATTTGCTAATGCTGTGTTTTATGCACACATTAACTACTTGTTCTGAATTTGTGATTAAATAAATAAAATTAAGATAAAAATACAATGTAGAAGGAAACATGCAGATAAGCTCTTACTTTTTCATTCCCTTCTGAACAAACAGTAGGCAAAGAGACAGCTCCAGCTGCCCACCACTTGTGCCAGCTCAGCAGCTCATCGCTTTCTGACCAGCAAACCTAGTTAGGTTGTGTAGATCTGAATTTGAAGTGTTCTCTTTGGCCACACCATCTGCTTTTAAAAGTTTGTTCACATGTACAGAAAACGTTAAAAACATTAATCAAGGTGGGTTTAATTTTTTTTTCATTTCTAGGCTACTCCTGCCTCAACAGTAATTGGAAATACAACTTTCCAATAAATGTTGGGGTTCATGCAAGTGGTTCACCTTATTGAAGTGCAAGTGCTTTTTTTCTGTATCTTATTTATTACAGGGTAGGATGATGTAAAACTGCCAAAGCTCAAAGCAAAGCAGAGTGCAGAAGACAGCCTATCCTCCCAACATCACCTAAGAGACAATTCCTTGATCAGCAAAAGGCCTTTTTACTGCCAGAGGAAACAACCTTTCTAGCAGGACATTCATCCTGGGAGGTTAAGAGTGAGAAGGGCAAATAAAATTATTGAAATTGTATTTACTTGTAGTATTTCTATAAACTTATGTGTTGGTGCACTATATCAAAAAAACACAGCCCTGTTTTCTTACTGCATATGCCTGAGGCTCCAGCTGTTCATCTCATTTGGCACAGTTCATGCCAGTCTATTAAAATTTTGGGGTTGTGTTTTGGATTTGTTTTTTTAAGCAGTGGTGTTTAAGGGTTTGTTTTTTTAAAATAACTCCTTGGCTTTCAATTCAGCATGCATGAAAGGTTTCGTGTCACCATTGGGTTTTTTTCCCTACCCAAACTATGAGAAATAATTTATTTTTCACTAGAATTGATAGCAGAAATACATAGAGTTGAGGCCAAAATTATGGGTGGATTTCTTTTTTTATTTTATTAAACTAACAATAGAAAGTACAAATACTGCTACCAAATATCACAGTCCAGTTATTAGAACTTACCCTAGAAAGCCTAAACCCTTATGATAGTCTGGTTCAACAAATAACTATCTTTTCAGTGGACCTATGACTAATACTTTAAAAACATGCCTCATTTCACTGAGGGTAAAGAATAAAGAAACCTTTACCTAAATATAATTTACTCTTTATTTATTTCAACAGGGTACCAAGACTAAATCATTGGCATTTCAAAACCATAACTCAAACTTTGACTGGTTTTTTTTTAGTATGTCTACTAAAAGCCAAACAAAACCAAAAAAAACCTGGACCACCACCTTCCAAAATACCTCTATTTCTGGGTATCATACAAAGCCAGTGTGAGTATTGCTGACTGCTTAATAGCGATTGCCTGGCCTGCTCAAGCCAAGTTTCTTCTTTTGATCTACCAGCAAAGCTTTCACTTCAACAACTCCTACATTTCATTTAAGATAACATAAATTAGAATCCTAAAAGAGATCAATTGCCTTCACAGAGCAATCTCCCACTGTCCAGTGTAAGTACACCAAGTGCTTCATTAGCTGAAATCTGTAGCACTAAAAAAAAAAAATACTCATTAAGATAAGGGAAAATTAGGACAGCTGAGAGTACTATGTAAGCAGATCATTTTACAGGTATGGATACAAACATTTTTCAAGAAGCCTCAAGTGCAAAGACAGTTTCCAAACAAAATGTGTATTTGAATGACCAGGAAGGAATAAAGCATAACAGTGGAAAAAGTTTATAGAATAAAAAGATTCTTATAATAAATGTGATCAATATTCACCCTATTGATTACCAACACCGTCATAATGACAATGGTGGATTTTAGGAGAGGCAGAAACCATAAACACTGTCACAATGTTACATGCTGCTATCTTGTTAAGATGTCAGAAAAAAATCTCATTGGAAAACAGCTGAATATCAACACTTAAAAATAAAAGCATAAAACACTAGGACTTCTATCTTAATGAATAAAATGGTTTTTGAGTAGATGTGACAAATTATACCAAATTCAGCATCTTAAAATTCACTTTACTGTAAGACTTACTTTAAATTATAATGGTACTACAAGGAAGCACTGTAGGCTTGTCTAGACCAGTAAACTGAATATGTCTAGGGCTGTTCACTGACCTGAAACCAAGTGGCTTATAACTCCTGCATCCTTACTATTAGGCTTTCTTGATCTCTGACAATGAAGCTGAGGAAAAACTGAAAGGTTGATTGCATGCTGGGAACCATCACTGGCCTGACCCTACTCCAGAGCAGCATTCGGGACCTGCCCAGGACATCACTAGCTGGCTTGGACAGTGCAATGCAAAGAACCATTCCAGACAAAAATCCAATTCTAGTACATAAAAAGGCTCCTTTGCATTGTTTTAGTAAACTCAGATATAGCATACCTGGGTTTAAAAATGAAATAAAACCTCCTTCAAACACCAATTACCAGTAATTATTCCTGACTTTGAGCCAGCCTTCAACAACCTTCCTTTTAAGAAAAAAGAAAAATTTAATAAAGTCAAAAATCACTAGACAATTGTATTTTTGCTTTCAGCTTTTTATGCTGCCTAAAAGATTTAAAATATTTCTTAGATATTTGATAACCCATGTAGTACTGAATCGATTAATGGCTCTGCTCTCTGACTCTTAATCCATGTCACACTGCACTCTCCTCTGAGAATAGCTTCACTGAGCTCAGTATAAAGCAGAACTGTGAATGAGCTGAAAGAATTGAAGCCTAGAGCTATGTTTAAAAATCTGCTCCATTTAGCAACATGAGTCACACACGTCATTAGCAATTCTTGCAATTTTTTCATTAGCGCTGTGATATTTGGTCTTTTTTCTGAAACCACTAGATTAATCAAACCTCACAGTTAGGCAAGAATTTTAATTTTCACCTAAAGTTTCTGGTTTCTAGGCTGGGGGGAACATGGGGAATCAGGGAAGAATGGATAAAAAACTGATGAGCCAGTCTAATACTTATCAAGGGTCAGCATTTTATCCTAGAGCAGCTACACTCTGAAAGACTGCAGTCATTGCTTCCCTCAAAACCCTTGCAACAGTCTTTGACGCATTTTATACACCTTTTGCTCATTTAGACAGGATCCAATGCTTTGAAAACACATTGTGAGGGCATACATTGGTCATTTTAAGAAATCAGGTGGATTTCATGTATCAAGAAAGTTTTTACTAATAAACACAAAAGGAAATAGACATTGTCAGTGTTGCATCTCTTAACATTGAAAAAAAATTAATTGAAACAAACAAAAAACCCACCACAAATTAACTTGTTTGGTTCAGTAAGAAATTCTCTCCTGAAATTAGAGGAGCAACAGTCACAGCAAATACGGGCAAAGTCTTAATTTCTCCAAGTAACAGTATACTCTACCTCATAAAAAACCTTCAAGACAAGGGAAAAAATATAAAATAATGGTGATAAAGCATCATCTGAAACAGAAAACCTTACCTCAAATAAAAGTGAAAAAACACCTGATTTGAAAATACTTTTTCTTATCTAAAATATCAAAATTATGAAGAGAGAAGTGTAACACTTCCTCAAAATCAGCACTTGAAAATAAATATCATCCTTGTATGAAAAAAAACTTGAAAAATCTGAAAGTCATCCAGAAGACCTAATTTGAACACAGCTTTGCCTGTGTTCTCCTTTATTTAAAGCAGATTTGTCCCATCTCTTACTTACACAAAGATCACCTCTCTGTGTTTTTCTACAGAACTTTATAAGTGATATTTGTAGTTATTCTCAAAAGCATTCAAGGCATGTGTGTACATTGCTTCATTTGGATTAAGCATTAATCCCATTAAATGAATCCCTTCTTTGTTCAAAGCATCAGGATTCAAAACCACAGGCACAGTCAGTTTTGAAATATCCTTTTCAAGTCAGAATTTTTATCTTAATCCATTTAAGTACACAGGAATGTAATGTGACCAAGTGCCCAAACTCTCTGAAACCTCACGTTACTGGTCTGGCAAAAAGTATAATCACTAACAAGAAGCAATAAGAATGGTCAAACCTCTTTAATTTCTCTTTTCTTGAAAAATCAATTCACAGGCTTGTCTGTGAGGAGCTCCATTCACCTTTTTTCCCCCTCCTCCTCCAAGGCCCTCCTGCATTGCTAGAAAAAGCCCAATACACAGCAGCAGCATATCAGCAGTGAAAAATAATAAAAAACTTTTCAGCAGCACCTGAAAACACCTTACTGCTGATTTGGGTATTTTAAAAAGGCATATGTTTGTTTCACAGTTAATAAATTTTACTATTAAACATTTCAAATCTTCATTAAAAGGTGAATGTTTAATTACACCAGCCTCCAGCCGCCGCATAAACCTGCAGGCTCTGTATCCATGTAAATGACGGCAGTAGCCATGTGACATCTCAGCCAGGATGCCAAGCAGCACTGCTAAAGTTTTAGAGAGAGAAAATAAAGACAAGCTCAGCTGAACAAAACTGGAATGTGCTCATACAGAAAGAATATCAACAACCACTGAATCCAGTATCCTCTAATTCAAATCCCGTATTCCTGATGAAAAAGCCACGGATGCACTTGAACATGCCAGAGGCTGAGCAAGGCATGGACATAAGGGCCTTTAGTTTCCACCAACTTTCATGGTGTTTTTTCTGGTATTATCAGCATCTTGCAAGCCTGAGCCCTAGACATCTGCAGATGCTCAGCTGCTTACGTCTCCCAAAATCTAACACTCAAGAACTGCATGGTACTGGCAGCTCAGAGCACTGCTTTAGTATTAACTTAAAAAGCAAAAAATCATATAAGACTCTTGATGAAATCAGTTTTCATTAGCTAGAGCTAAAAGGCCTATAATCTTTTCACAGGAATTATATGTAGGCCTAATGGAGTCAATGTATTCTCAATTTGAATAATCATTTTTCATAGGGTTTCAAAACACATTTCAAATTGTCTGAATGGCATAATCCTGCATGTATACTGTTATGCTATAATATCATCCATTAGTTGATGTATGGGGCTTTTTAAAACTCTGTCTCACTTTCCCAGTTTGAGAGCAGCTTCTCTCCAGTTCTCATTAGCACATTGGAGTAACTCCGAGGGGTCTGTAAAAAGCTTTATTCTCCTTCCAGGTGCATGATGGAACCAAATCTGGAAATTTAATTAACACTCTGCAAAAAGCTAACAAAAGGAGTGCAGACATGCTCTAGAACTTGCAAATTGTAACCAAATAATTTCAAGCATTTGCTTGAGAAACTTATGTATCATCTTAAGGTTACTGATAAAAATAATTATTAACATAATTATAAGCAATGCATTATACTGAAGTAGGTTAAAATGTATTTGTAGATGTATAAGGAAGATCTCAGTATAATTATTTGCCTTTTTTTCCCTCTTGAGCAACACACAGAGCCAGACTACTTTGTCTCCTGTCCAAAATATACCTGAAGAGTAATGTGTCTCTTAAAAAAGACAGATACTAAAATACAGTTCATTAATAACTCAGCATGAAAAATGTAAAGTCACTCAGAACTTGCACATACTTAATCTCCTAAAAGACCATATACAACTGCAAATTAAACTACTTAAAATCTAATGATTAAGCCAGGTAAGAATGTCTTAACTCTTCCCTTGACAACAAGTGTTGGGACAAAGTTCCTGATTTATGTCTTCTCCAGTAATACCTTCTGGCTGATGTAATGTCCTCCTCCCACCTGACACCTAATCCTTGAGTAGCTCACTTTTTAAGAGAATTCTTCGGCTTAAAAGTAGTCCCATTCCCTTTATTACCAATGTTTTACTGCTGATTTATTTATTAAAACAAACTTTTGTGAATAAAGTTCCGTAAATGCTTTATAATATACTTGCCAATATAAATGTGCAGTCTTGTTTATAAGCTGCACCTTAACTTATTCCACAAACAAGATCCACTATGATGAAACCTTTGAGGGATACTACATGCCTGTGCCCAGTCTCACTCTGTTTTTTCACTGCATTGGAGACAGAGAATGTTCTTCCTTCTGAAAGGAGCACCCCACTTCATCTTAGCACTTAGATTAGTAGACATGTTAGGACAGTTTCCCAGAGCACAGGACTCTTCTGAAATAGCACCTACACACAGTCAAATGACACACTACTTAGCAACAAGACTGGACACCTGAGAGTCTTTACTCTGGTGATACTAGGACCGTATCTGCAGCACCACAGAGCAGGATTTGTCTTTCCTTTTTAATCCCCCCTCCAAAATTTACAGTCTTAGGATGTTTAAAGAGAAACACAGTCAGCACCCTTTACCAATAAGAAGGTACAAACCCCACAGAGATCAGTCACTAAAAGTACTAATAGAAGAAATATAACACAACCACATCCAGAAAGGTTTGATCTGGTTCATATGAAGGAAGCTCTTCAAAAACAAAACATGCTAGCCCAGTATTTTTCTAGCTATCATGGCTAAAATAAAACATTTTAAAAAAAGATACATCTTAGTTTAAATGATGAATTTGACATACTCAGTAACTCCTTCAAGTCCTGCATCCAGGTCTTTATGAAGATGAGATCATTTATGAAGATGTCGAACAGCACAGGGCTGAGGATGGAGCCCTGTGGAACACCACTAGTGACAGGTCCCCAGTCTGATGTCACCCCGTTCACTACAAATCTGTGCCCAACCCATGAGCCAGCTGCTCACTCATCACGTAACAGTGTTATCTAGCTGTGTGCTGGACATTTTGTCTGGGAGGATCCTGTGAGAGACAGCATCAAAAGCTTTGCTGAAGTCCGAAAAGATTACTATGCACAAGCCTGATGAGTTGTTGAATGGAAGACTTCAGAAAGGATGCAAGGAGCAGGTTGCAAGGTGCTATTCTTATTTGATCTAAAGATTGGCCATGATATTTACATGTTCGTTTGTTTTAAGACAGATAGAAAGTGCTGCCAAGATCCTGACCTATTGATTCACACAAAGGGTGCTGTCTCCTAGATGTACATTAAGCCTAACAAATTGAAGGCTGAGCAGCTGGTGCACATCTTTCTTTTAAAAAGACATCTGTTTTTAAATAAAAGACTAGGCTGTAAAAGAGTTTATTGCATTTTCCATTTAGTCTCTTCAGGTTACTAATGGGTATAAAATGGGTGTACCTATTAAATAAATAAATAACACTTAAAAATCCCATTCTAATTGCAGAATCAATTTTTCTTATTTTAGCTTCCAGCGATTCATTTTTTTCTTTCATATTTTAACAATTACCTTCAAAGAGTTTTCAGCATTTTAAACCAACTCTTTGTAAACGTACCACTGGTCTAAATGAATAACATTTATCCTCTTTACAAAGTGGAACAGGATCATTTTTCTAAATTATAACACAGTATTCTTACAAGATTTCACAATTCCAACGAGGTTTAACTCAAGTATCCATATGTAACTATTTAACTATTCTTACATCAGTTCCAGAAAACTCCCTAACCTAATTCAAGCACCTTGACAAAAATTTCAGTACCTACAACTAGAAAAGATCTTCTAAAATATAAAAGCTTCTAAAAATCAGTTTTTGTGACAGAGACTATATCAATTGAATGTTAGAGAGTACATAATAGCCTTCCTTCAACACCACCAAAAGTGCTACACAGCAGATGTTTTAACAATAAAGTTGAAATTCAAAAAGTTGGCATCACATAATTGATCTTGGAAACTGCTTTTTACCCTACATTTTGTATTAATATTAACTATAGATACAAGATGCCTCTTTATAAAAAATTGAACTTTGACTGACATTTAAAATAAAAAAAAGCGCTATTTAATTCTTTTGTGGGGAATAGAAGGCCTTTCTTCAGACTAATTAAGCACTGAAAGTAAAGCACTGACTCCATCAAACTGTCAGAAAAAAGTTAGAAACTCCAATTTATTTAAAACATTATGAAGGAAGAGAATTATTTTCTTTTTTTCTGTCAGCTCTTTTTTTCAGCTGTATAAATGAACAGCAGGAAAGATGATTTTTCAGAGATGCTATCTCTGCTCAATTGTATGGTGATGGATGTAATGATCTCTCTATGTCAGTAAAGTACAGCAGAGGAAAAGCAGTATAATTTGAGATAGTTAAAAGAATATGCTACTGAAGCAAAAGAGGTTTGAAGTGATAATTAAATACTGTGTTACATACACTTGTACATTACAGACAAGGACGCATTGTGCAACCCTTATTTGCACTGGTGAACACTTACAGGAGTAGTCCTATTGACGTCAGTGAGACTACTTATGTGGGTAAGAGCTCACTAACATGTGAAGGGTTGTGCAACAAAGCCCCAAACATGTCTCATTCCACACATTGTTTCAAGCTTTGTTCCTCAACCACAAATTTTTCTCTAATTGTGTTAATAATATTATTTCACTAATAGTACCACTCAGAAAAATCTGTGAGAGCATACAGCTTGTTTAGTGGTATCTGACATAGTCCAGTTTTTCAGCTAGACACCAAATCAGAGGCACACAAGAATTGCAGATTCACTGAGGATGGCAGGCGCCGCTAGAGATTGTCACCAACTCGACCCCCTGCTCAAGCAGGGTCATGTGCAGTGGGTTTCACAGGGTTCTGGTTTGTCAGCTTTGAGTATCTCCAAGGATCAAGAGAGACTCCACACCCTCTCTGTGCCATCTGTGCTAGTGTAAAGGTGGTTTTCTGTGTTCAGGTAGAAATCCCCGTGTTCCAGTTTGCACCCAACGCATTTTGTCCTCTCGCTGGCTACTGCCAAGAAGAACCTGGCTCCATCTGTTTTACTTCCCCCTCCATTAGATAAGATCCACCCCCTGCCAAGTTTTGTTTTCTCCAGACTGAACAGTCCAGTCCAAATCATCTTCATGGCCCTTCCCTGGACTCACTCTACTATGTCCATAGGTCTCTTGCACAGGGGAGGACAAAACCCAGCCCAGTATTCCAAATGTGTCTCACCAGGGCTGGGTAGATGGGCAGGATCACCCTCTGACCTGCTGGCAATGCTCTTCCTAATGCAGCCGGGATGCTGCTGGCCTTCTTTGCTGTAAGGGCACACAGTTTGAGCAGGTTCAGTAGAATTACAGGAAGAAATGCTACAGGGATTTCTACTTCCTGGCAGGTGAAATAAATGAAAATACCTTCTACTGACTTGGATGTTGGCACCACAGAATAAAAAACAACATATGCTGTTGGCTGCTTTTCCAAAAGCTTTCACTGCTGTGGCAATGCTCTATGCAGGCAATGCTCTAATCTGGCAAAACATCTTCCATCGATACTATTTTAGAAAAGAATTCAAATAATCTATTTGTTACTATTTTAAGAATTTCTTGTTGGCAACCACAGTTGAACAAATACGTAGTGTTTCAGTCATGCCCCTAGTTTTTATTATAAAGCTTAAGCAAATGCCAAGAATTCAAGGCTAGTTTCAAAAATTAAAAATGAGCAGCTGCATCTTTTCCCAGTCCTCCTCCCCTTCATCATCTCCCCACCCTCTTTTGTTTGTTTTGGAAACAATGTAGCTCACAAACATGTGTTCACCTCCAAAAAGCATCCTTAGAAGAAAGAGGAAGGGGGAAGAGGAGGAGAAGAGCTGGACAGAGCAGAAGTGAAAGGAAAACAGGAGAGATGAAAACTGAGAGCTTGTGTTTGTCTAGGACTCAGGAAACATGTTTTAAAAAAATTCCCACATTCACAGGATGTATGTCCTGCACTGTGCCTTTGCTATAACACTTTATAAAAACTTTTCACAGGCAAAGATGATAAAGTACTCAATGTGAAAAAAATTCTGCTAGAATCACTTCTAATAATCACTTTGCAACAATTTGGATTTGTCTAAAGCCTGTTTGAACTTGGCCATTGACTACACTCAGAAAACACTTTATAAATATGTTAATCGAAGACAGACACTATAACATACGACATTGAGGCACATTTCCAAAGGGCTGGTCATAAATTTTCACTTTAATGTGTTACAGTACTGAGGGCTGAGATTCTGATTTCGGTCCAGCTTGATGACCAACCAAATCGTTCTCATGAGCCCATGATAGGTCCCTTACAATATCATAGTAAAACAAATATTTTAAAGCCATACCTAAAAAATCACATTGATAGCACATAAACAGACTGATCCACTGCCAAAACTAGCAAGTTAAAAGCTGTATCACAAAATATTCAATAAGAGAACTACACAAAAGGACTTCACAAATCCCGAATTAGACAAAATAAAGAGATTTAACAAATAGGTAGCTTTCAGCATTTTTAAAGTCCTTCAGATTCACTCTGGGAAAGCCTCCAAGACTGAAACTTCTGTAGGCTGGAGAATATAAATTTTAATACTATTCAATTTCACTGACAGTGACATGAAAGATCTGGAGAAAATCCAGCACATCCAAGATAACTGAAAAATGACTCCATGTTGTGCTGTAAGAAAAATGGCAGCAGGAGGTCTCTCAAGGATATGGTATCAATGACAAAGAGCAGTCATAAATAACAGTACATTACTCTTTCCCCTTTACTACCACTGTCACATTATTTTACAGACTAATGACTTAGTAATTTTGTGAACAGCGGTTTTGAGGACTTAATAGTGCTGGCGCTGTTCATTTTACTACACGAGCTAACAAATGTACCTGACAGTCACACTCATCCAAGTCCCTGGCATGTCTTTCCAGCAAACAAGTAATCCTGCAATGCATCTGTTTAAAGGACTGTGACACACATACTGTAACTTTTTGCAAGATATCCAAGCATTCCAAAGCCAGTAGACACCAAATATTTTCATAAGTAAGTTGAGTGCACTTAGCTTGACAGCAGCTGGGGAAATTTTAATCTGTATGGATTTTTAATTGGTTGGGGGAGGGGGGTATGTGCAGAGATTAGTAAAAGGAACAAAGAGGGAAGGAAAGGGTAATTAAAAATGCATCAACTAAAATTCTTTAGGCACAGTCATCTCATGTGATAGACAGGTTCAAGAAATACTGAATATATCATCAGCAGGAAAAGGTCACATGGCTACACACATGGATACATTTTCATAATGGATAGATGGGCAGAGTAAAGCTGGGAAAAACACAAAGAAAATTAAGAAAAATTGAGAGGCATGAGGATGAATACAGGTCAGAGAGTACAAAGACTATTCAAGAGGTAAAGGAATGACTAACTGAACTAGTACAAAATTAATCAGAAAAAACCAAAATCAAACCAAACAAAAAAGTAAACCAACTCAAACCACAAAGTGACAGCTTTTTGCCAAAATCAGGTTATCCTATCCACCTGTGAAAACCTTTATGTTGTAGCAAAGAGTAAACAGTATGAGGATAGGAATATGCAGTCCTGGTTGAGGGAAGGTGGATCTCTTCATACAGCAACATTGATAACCTCCTCTGGTCTACAGTGATTGGAGATTACAGCCCAAAATGTGGAAGAATGAATGCATGCCATTCAAGAGGCTGAGTAGCTACACTGACTTGCAAGTGCAGAATGTCCAGAAAAGATCAGCTAACACACCTCTATGGATACAACAAACAAGTACTTTTTAAAAATATCCAAATCTAATCAATTAGTTTCTCAGAAGTAATTGGAAAGTAGAATTTCCCAAGAAACACAAATATTCCAATATTTTGAAAATTGGTTTTATTTGTCACCAGTATTCAAAAAGACAACTTTATAGGAGTATGAAAATTGAGGATTTTTTTGTTTGTTTTTTCATTTTACTTCGTAGTACTCTCATTATTTTCTTTAGTATTCTGAAAAATGTAAACAGAGTTACTTCTACATAATCTTTCTATTAGAACTACCATTTTTGTACTTTCATTTCAACCAAGCTGCATTTTCCAGAACATACAAGTGAGTGGTAAGAGCCCACATCTCTGCCACTCAAAATTCCTATATTATGCAATATGCAGACATGTGATTCTTTCTTTAACTTTCCTTACTAGAAGGACTGGAGTGAGCTAAACCATACTAATTGATTTATTTGGCAAACCAGTAAGGCAAATACATTACAGGTAACATGATCTTCCTTAGAGCCAGGCAAAGAAAAAAAAGGTGAAATCAAGCAGAGAAGGCTTTCAACCCGAGAAGGCTACCTAGTCAATCTGAAACACCACCAAAGAGACTCAGACAAAGTGGAGTCAAAACTGCTATTCAAGAACAGTTTTGTGCATAACCATCTCTCATTGAGTACTCAGGTGTTTAAGTATGATCTTTTAAGCTATAGTTAATGTTTGTAAAAACCATCATTTAAAAATATTAGAAAACTGGATTCACATCTGCAGAAAAAGAACAGTATAACATAAAAAAACCCCAAAATTGCCTATACGAAAAACATTTTTGGAAGACTAAATCCCAAATATCATCTGTGACACATGAAAAATCAGTGGGTTTACTGATGTAAAAAATAATTATCTTGAAAAAAGAATTTAAAGAAGAATATAACTTCCCATGAAGTTCAATACCTGCTAGGTTATATTAATTCTTAGTTGCTTTAATTTTGCAATTAAGAATAGAAGTGGAAAAGCACAGGGTAATTTTTTTGTAACAGTTAAGAAAACTAGCAAATTTTATTTGTTGGCGCTCTCCAGTTAACGTCAAATCTATTTTGAAGTTAAAGTGCTCTGACAAAGAGTATAGACCTTATGTCAACTATAAAACATGCAGAGGATATTCCAAACTTATAATTACTACAAAAGGTGAATGAAATATCTGGATCTTGGTGGAGTTTTGGAGGGCAGGGTGAATTTGATTTGTTGGGTTTTTATGGTAGACGATAATAAGAACTTGAAATGCATTCTTTGGAGATCTATTGTATTCAACAGCATTTTCTTTATCCCACAGAAATTATGTTCTAAATGTTCATAAAATGTATATATAGCACACACTTTATACAGAGTGACAAAACCCAGAAGAGTCAGCTGGAATTTGAGTAATTTCCATAAGAAAAGTTTTTACTAGGCAAAAGTTGTAAACCTAAGCTATCAGAGTGATATTCTGCTTCCCCCTGATGTGGTGTTCCATGTCTTTTCTTTAAAATACAATTTAAAATAATAATGGCCAATAGCACATTATTTCAAGTTATCGTACATACAATGTATCAACTTGACGAGCTGCTGGTTTGTGGTTGTCTTCATGTTAAAAAACAATGAAAATCCTTGGGGAGAGATCAACTGATAAGAGACTCCTTGAGATTTATCTGGGAATACATATAAATGGGACGAGCATTTCTCCTGTTATTCAAACCGAGAAAACAATTTTCTCCTCTAATATCCAGGAAAAACATCTTTGAGCTTTGCTTTCCTTCATGCTCATGGCATGCATCTACAACATATCCCAACATATTCCATTGCTTCTGTGACCAGACAGGTGCAAAGGGGTGCCTAAACATCTGTGAGAGTCTGAAACTATTGATGGGATCAGTATATTGCTAACATAGGCCAAAAGGAGCCACCAAACACAATGTTTTAGACAACCACTCAGTAGCAGGAACACCTGCAAAGAGGGTGAAATGTGTAATGTGTATTCCTTAGGCAAAGATCTTTGAACCAACAACTCTTAAATCCCTGCAGAGTGCCTTAGCCAGCAGGCAGTGAGGAGCACTGGCTGGAGGCAGGCGAAGGAGGGAGGGAAGCTTCTGCAGTAGGTCACAGGTATTAACAGATACTGAGAACTGACAAAGCCAGAAGCAGAATAAGCAACAGTATTCCAGCACAGCGACCACAGCACTCAGCTGGCAGGAGGGGTCCACCCTACTTCAAGTTTGTTCTCAAAAAACTACTTCTGCTTCCCATACAGTGATATTTTACCATGCAATATACATGAATTATAGCAATAAGGGGGCAGTTTGCTTTGGTTTAAGTACATCTCCTAGAACAACTCCATCCAGATGCCCTTTTTTTTATTGGGCTTGGCTTTTAATATGTAGAAGCAAATGATACTAAACTGTTTTATCAGTTAAGGACTTAAGTTTTCCACTTCCTTAGAAGAAATGTACTGCCCATGCTGGAAAGATGTTCTGCAGTTACAATGATAAAGATTGCAAATCCAGAGAAAAAATATTACTACTTGGTTATCAGGACCTAGGGATCCCCTTCACCACCCTCAAAAAGAGAAATCCACTGTAGAAGGGCACTTTTTCAAAAAGTTCTTGGACAAAGATCTAGTGTGCAATCATTCCACACACATGCTAGAAAAGCTATTCCCTTGATGGAGCTTTAACTAAATTGATAGAAATCTACTATAACTTCCCCCTATTACTAAAAATACATAATTACACTTGCCAAACTAACATAGCATTTAATAATTTTACAGATTTATCTGCTTATTCTATAAAAATGCATCAAGCTTATTTCATTTGCTCTATTAAGCAAAAATATTAGCTGAAACATTACAACTGTAGTTATAATGTAGTACATAAGCACAACACATACCTGCACAGTCATTTACAGTGACCACAGAAATGGAAATATTGTGGATAGCATGATGGTTAAATTGCGGTAAGTGAATGAACAATTGGAAAAGTTCCTGTTTCAGAGAATTGTTTGAAATGAGGCAGTAGGCACATACACAGCCTGCTCTGGGGAGCATCAGGAAGCAGATGAACAGCTGAATTCATTATACTAAAACATGGCTCTGACTGTTTTCCTCATGGAGAAACCTCACCCAGAATAGCTGAACTTTTTGGGTCATGAAAAGTGAAATTCTTCTTTCCACCCAATTAGAGCAGTGAAGGAACAGCACCAAAAGATACACACTACTCTTATTCCCAACATAGCACTAGTTTAACCTTGCTTTCATATGTCTTGGTTTCTTTTAAGTAGCATCATGAGAAAAATTGTAGCACTTAATTAAAATAAAAATTACAGATGCACCACAGGCACTCACAAAAAAACCAAGCCAATGTCCTGGTGCCTTGATGCTGGAAGATGTTTCCTAGTTCAGAATAATGATACTGAAATTAAGAGCAGTGTAATAGCTGGATTATTAGAAGCAGAATCTTCAAAACATCCTCAGCTTTATTATCTGCAGAAAACAGATTGCCTCTGAAGATAGAAAAAAAAACAGTGATGTAGAGGTTTGTATGCTCTTTAATGTCATTCCTTTTTAAACAACAAGAACCATGCCATAAGCAATAACCAGTTCTTAAAGTTTTGTCCTCCCACATTTCCTATAATTGAGCTCTATCATGCTGTAAATAACACTGGGTAAACTTTTATTTTTAGGGCTCAATGTCACTACCTTGTTATTTGAAAACAAAGTAACGACCTGAATTTAAAAAAAAAAAATACAGCTTTTGTTATGTTATGTTTACATAACAAATTATTTCTATTTAATTATCACCTCCAGGTACTATAAATACTAATTAATTAAACCCACAGACATTCAAGAATATCAATTTTATCATCATTTAAAAGAAAAAGAGAAGCTAAATGATTCTTGCACTTTTTTTCCCTCTAAGTGTGGAGGAGTCCAAATTACTACCTCATTGTATGTTATAAACTCACAGAGCTTTAAAATCTTTTAGTATTCCTGACGCATACAGATTACTCAGGTCAGTATTTTAGTCTTAATGTTATAGCTATAAATGCTTACAAAATAAATATTTCACCACTGATCTCTCTTCCTGCAAACCTTGTATATTATTTACAGCTCCTAAGAAAAGATCTAACAGTATTTATACTTGTGTGCACAATGACTTTGCAGCACATATCCTGCATAAACACTTTCAAATGTGATTTGTGTCAAGTCCTTTTAATCATCTGAAGTGCTGTCTGTCTTCCACATTCCCACACAAAGAGTTTGTACAGTTAAAATTTTGGCTGCTTGTAAGCATCTATCTTCATTCATTTAAAGATATGCTGCTACTGACAACAGAGAGAGGAAAAGTTTCTGTTGGTCATTTTCTTCTGCTTTCCATACTGCTATACACACAGCAATCTATCCTGAGGGCTCAGCATTGATCAGATTATCAGTATGGACAAAAAAATCTCAATAATACAATTACATGAAAATAAGTATATCACACAAGAGGAATATAAGGTTTTAAATGGCTTGTGATGGGCCTTACATTTATGATCCTAGCATTTTAAGACCCTCATATACTTAATCTCATTTTCAGAAGTACAAAGCTTTCCCATTAACTTTCATTGAACTCAATGAGAGTTAACTGTAATGTTGCCATGTCCTGAATGTGTAGTCACCTTTTTCAGTTCTACTTATCCAAAAAACAGAGCAATTGAAATATTCAGACCCCAGCGATTTTTCACATCATCTATAAACTCCAAGAACAGCAACAAGTTTTCACAATTTCCAGTTCACCCTATAAAGCAGACATAAAGCTAGCCAAATCAATGTCGATTGAAATACTGCAATTATTCTATGGATATTTCTAAAACTGTATTGTATTAAATAGACACAGAACAAATCTTAACTATTTCCAAATTCAGGAATTCATTTATAAATCCTACTGACTTACATACCTGCAGAAGTTATACATTTTCAGTGAAAGATCCTCTTCGACAA
Organism: Entomyzon cyanotis; assembly: GCA_024500445.1. Classification (NCBI taxonomy): domain Eukaryota; kingdom Metazoa; phylum Chordata; class Aves; order Passeriformes; family Meliphagidae; genus Entomyzon; species Entomyzon cyanotis. The sequence continues at coordinate 195,291 of JAKEPQ010000871.1, forward strand.
GATAAAAGAATATTAATCAAATAACTTATACTAGAGGGAAATATACTATACTATAACTTATAAAAAAATAACATACTAGATGTCACTGTTTCTGGGCAAAAAAGAGCTGTTCTCACAGATATCATACCCACAAAAAAATATCCCAATGCTTCTCCCAAACACAGCAATAACAGGAATTTAATGTGGAACTTGAAAACAGTCAAAAGGACAAGTCAAACTTGCAGAGAGTATACCCTCACAAAAAGCTGGCAGATGCTTTAACAAGCTTTTTAAATGAGGTATAGTCCCATGGAAGTCACAGCAGCATTTATTTCTATGACAGTTAACCAATATGCTTCAGTTCTTTTGTAAATCCTACCACTTAGGGGAAAAAAAGAATTTACATATTAGGATAATTCAAACCAAGTTGAAACAAACTGTTGTAGTAACATTGTGGCTTTCAAGTGATACAAGGAAGATTGTCAGTTTAAATGAATTTAAATCAAGGGTGTCCAAAACTTCTCTGTTTGATGTGCAGGCAGTGCAAAGCAACAGCTAGAGGCTCTAGGCAACAACTGTCCCATCACTGCTTCCTTTCTTCCTTCTAATTCACATGCTGCATTCCTTCAGTCCACGAAGTTTGAGCTTGCCTGCTTACAATTGTAACCTCACACCCTCTATTGAACTGAAACCTCCTATTACTAATTCTTTCCTTTGAAAATTTTTTTTTGGTACTTAGAAAGCAATAACATGCTTTGCCAGCCACTGCAAAAAAAAAAAAAAAATCAGCCAGGATAGAACTGCACATTCAGCACAGCTTCATGAGCAGAAAGTCTTTCTTATCAAACCTGAATTCCTTATACGACAAGGTAGCTCACCTAGGTGATCAAGGGGAGCCAGTAGATGTAATCTTTTTGGATTTCAGTAAAGCTTTGGAGACTGTCTCTCACAGGATCCTTCTGCACAAAATGTCCAACACACAGCTGGATAAACACATCATGGGATGGGTGAGCAATTGGCTCACGGGCCAGGCACAAAGAGTTGTAGTGAATGGGGTGACATCAGACTGGGGACCTGTCACTAGTGGGGTTCCACAGGGCTCCACCTGAGGCTCTGTGCTGCTCAACATCTTCATAGATTCCTTGGACAGAGGACTGGAAGAGATACAGAGCAAGTTCACATACGATACAAAACTGGGTAGGACCTGCAGAGAGACCTGGACAAATGAGAGGGCTGGGCAATCCCTGACCATATGAAGTTCAAGAGGGGAAAATGCTGGATTCTGCACCTGAGATGGGGCAACCCTGGGTGTATGGTCAGGCTGGGGAATGATAAATGCTGGAAAGCAGTGCTGCGGAAAGTGACCTGGGAGTCCTAGTAGAACGAAAATTGCACATGAGTCTGCAGTGCTCTGGCAGCCAGGAGGGCCAACTGTGTCCTGGGGGGCATCACTGCCGGGCAAGGGAGGGGATTGTCCTGCTCTGCACTGGGGCAGCCTCACCTTGAGTGCTGGGGGCAGTTTGGGGTACCACAATATAAAAATGACATTAAGCTATTGCGGAGTGTCCAAAGGAGGGCCACAAGGATGGTTGAAGGGCCTTGAGGGGAAGCTGTATGAGGAGTGGCTGAGGTCCCTTGGTCTGTTCAGCCTGGAGGAGACTGAGAACAGACCTCATTGCAGTTGACAACTTCCTTGTGAGAGGAAGAGAAGCAGCAAACACTGATCTCTTCTCTGTGTTGACTGAACCCTAAGGAATGGCCTGAGGTTGTGTCAGAGGAAGTTTAGGTTGGATATTAGGAAAAGGCTCTTCACCCAGAGGGTGGTTGGGCACTGGAACAGGCTCCCCAGGGAAGTGTTCACAGCACCAAGCCTGACAGAGCTCAAGAAGAAATTGGACAATACTCTGGGGCATATGGTGTGACTCTTTAGGGATGGTGCTGGGAAGGGTTGGGAATTGTATTTGATAATCCCCATGAGTCCCTTCCAACTCAGCATATTCTGACTCTGTGATCTGCTGCAGCTTAGCCTAAGCTCTCCATGGAACACTGACCATCTGAAAACATCAACCCCTTTGCTTAACATTATTTTGAACAGTTGCATTGTAAGCAATGCTGTCCTATCTACTGTTTTCACCAAGATCATATCCAAAACAGACCTGTTCTCTCCAAAGCTTGTGTTTCTCATTTACAGCCATCATTTTGTATTAGAGTAGAAACAATAATGCACCACGAATGTGCACCACAGTATCCCTTATGTTAGGCTTCCTCAATACACCTTTATTCACACCTAAATGATTTCCTCTCCAGACTTCTGTAATTCCCCATATGCCATATTAAATGCACAGATTTTTCACAAAGCTTGAACACTGATGCTATATTTTGCTGCCGCACTATTTAAGCTTTTATCACCTCTATTTTTCCCCCATCCCCCACCCCTCCTCTGCCACCTCCAGTACAGACTTCCTATAGCCACTGTCAGGATAACAATTTGAAAATTACATGCTGGTTTCCAGACTTGTCATAGTCAAATTTTCTCATATTCTGAAACTTAAATATTCACGTAATCTCTTTGCCTGCTCATTTTGCTTCTTCTGGCTTGGCTCCTTGCTGTCTTCATCTTGAATTTTTCTACAGCCGGTGACAGAGAAATTGACCTTTCAGTTGTCTTTAGTCTGCATACACATCAATAATATTTTGTCCCTTCTGTAAACAATAGGTTTCTATCTGAGGTAACATTTAAGCAAATATTACCCAAATTCTTTCCCTCTCCTAGATTACAGGTGCCTTCTAATGGATTTTGGAAGACACTTTATAAAGAGCAGAAAGTAAAACCAAAGAAAACTGCTTAATTACAAGAATATAACATGATAGTCTTCTCATACCAAATTAGGTTTTGGAAGAAATGAAAGAGCTGTGAAAGACAACTTTAAACTATTGTTCTCTGTGAAAGAAAAAGCAGGAGGAGATTTCTAAATTCTCATAAATCTTGCATTTTTCTAATTGCAGCCAAGATTCAGAGGAAAGACTAAAGGGCTTAAATGCAAGTCACTCACTAATTGTCTGTTGTCTTCTTTTTTTTTTTTTTCAATTAGTGAAAACAAAGTAAATTGTAATTTTCACTATTACAAAGCTTCTGGATTTAAATCCTTACATTTATACAATCAAAGTTACATGATAGAGATTATAAAAAAGAAAAGGACTCAATTACACAGTAAACAGCACAGAAACACAGAATATGAGAGAATCTTCAAGTTTCTTTCTCTGATCTGAAACAAGATCAAATAAGTACTTTTAAGTGTACCCCCCTTCTCAGATATCATTTGAAAGCTGTTCCTAAAAGTTTATGGTAGCAAGCATTCCAGCATATATTGGTTTACTGTCAAAATATTTCTTAATATTTAGTCAGTGCCTCCCTGAGGTTCTCTCTTGTGATACCATGACTTCCTATGGAAAACAACTGTCTTGCTTCATGTACAAAGATCTCTCAAATGGAAGGCTATGTTCTACATTGTTCTCTTCAATCCATACTCTCTATTTTAAATAGATCAAAATTTGTTACTTTCTCTCAGTCTCCTACAAGTTTGTTGCTTTCCTCTGGATTCAAACTTGTTTGTACCACAGAGCTTTGTCTATCAACATATATGTTATTTTGGCTACAGCCTTACCAGTGCTGAAGAGAGGGAATTAGCTTTTTCACATTTCAACTGTACTATTTCTGTTATTAAGACTTGTGTGATACTTTGACTTACTGATTTTGCTATCCACTACTACCCTCATATCTGATTTTGCATTACTTATTACTTACTTGCCTGTTTCTAATTTGACATTTATATGTGTTGTATTCAGTGTTATTTGTCATTCTTGGTGCATTATAGGTAACTACTCCAGTTTATCAAGATTTTTGCTTTATATACCCTCTTTGCAACTTCTCTCTTGCCTGGTGGCATCCACTGATGTTTATACACATACCATCATGTTTAACATCCTCTTCCATGAAAGACACGAGGTATATGGAACCCAAGAAAAGGCTTGCAGTTGTAGTTACGTTCAAGAGAAAATGACTAATAATTATTCTTTGAATAACACTGCTCACTTTGCAATGTAATCCCAGTATAATTTCAGTGAAAGTCACCCATTTTATCTGAGATAAAATACAGAACAGCATTAAAGTTGAGATGAAGTTCTGTATGTCTACAGCACCTCCCAAATCAAGAAGCAGAAAAGCCTGAAGTAGAAGAATAGGAGAGGAAGAGAAGGAAGGAGGAGATAAAAAAGAGCACAAGAAATATTCTGTTTATCATTAGAAACCACTACCACATACAAGCCACAGTAATGATGGACAGCTATTATTGGTATCCCTTCTGAATCACCAAGGGATGAGAACTTGGGAGAGACTCTCAGAGGCACAGAGGAAGCACACAAGGGCATGGAGGGAAAATGCACATCCTGTTCCCAAGCAGTGCTGCCACACTGCAAACTTACTGCCTCACAGAAAGCAGTTCTTCTCTGCCCAGGACAGCAATACAGCACACCAGGCATGGGTGTGAGCATGCCTGCTGGGTCTGGGAGAAAGAATCAGCAGCAGGCAACCAAAACCCTGTACTGACTGGGAGGGAGAGGGCAGCCCCCAGAGACCTAAAGCCTTGAACAAAGAAACCAAGAAGAATTTCATCAAATCCTGCTGCTTAGGCTGTAACTGGCTTCCAGAAATGTTCCTACTCAGCACTGTTAACACAGCTGTATAAAGTGTTCGGTCATAGCTTACCATCTTACAGCCATTAGATCAGCCTTAAGTGCACATTTCAACTTCATTTACAACTTCCCTCTGGCTCAAATAGCTAGGCTTTTGCAAGGAACACCTTGGGGGTTGTTCCACACAAACTATAACTCATTTTACATCTCACCGTATCTGATCATTTTATTAAGTTGCACATTTTTTCAGTTACTCTGCATCACATAACCTTCATCCTCCTCCTCCTCGCATGTCATGTTGTATGGCCTGTAAACAGATTTTAAAACATCTAGAATGTCACAAACATATTGCTAGACTACTCTTGACACAAACCCCTGTCTTTTAAAACAAAAAAACTGAGTTATTCTACAAGGAGTTTGTTTGATCAGTAAGATTCAGCGTCTGTTTTAAAGTTAATTTTTCTCAGAAGAAAATTATTTCATTAATTTTAACTAACATAAGAAATAAAAAAAAAAAATATTGTAGCAGAAGCAAAAGAAGAGTACAGAGCCTGGTTATTTCCTTAAAGACAATGAGATCATGCTGCTGACTATAATGAAATCCATTTCAGCATCCAAATTGCTAAAGGACAAAAATTATACAATTACTTACATTAAAACACAATTATCTTTTCATGCTACTATTAAAATGATGCTAACTGATAAAATGGGAATTTAAGCTATTTTGTATTTTATAAACATTAACATTTCATGAGTATAAACTATTTAGAGTCCCATTACATAGGAAATTAATACTATATATGACAGCTTTCACTGAGGACTTGTGAAATGTTTTTTCTTCAAAAAAATAATTGCAATATTATAATTCAAAATAATAATTGCAATTCTTTCTAAAATTATCTGGGGATAATTATTCTTGAATCCCTAGGGTGAAACATCATACTGCTGAAGTCAGCTGATGAAATTTGGCCTCTATTAATTACAGTATCTAACTGTAGTTTCTCTTGCAAAGTGTAAGCAGATTTGTCAGACAAAGGCTTTTTATAAATGTAACAATTGTGAAAATACACGGGTATGTGTAAAATATATGCATATCTCTTTTTATTGTATTTTTTTTGTTAATGGTTAACTGAACACAAGCCTTTTAAGTCATTATTCGTAACATATTCTCTTTAAAAGGATTCTAGAGTGAATATGGTCTCTAGAAACCAGCAGTAGAGAACTATAGGAACACCTGTCTTTTCCATAAAGAGGATTCACAAAACTTATTTTGTAGACTTTATCTGGAGAATTAAGTATACAATAACCAGACTGAGAAGGGGAAGAGAGCCAAAGGAAGCCTTTCCATACAATCAGAAAACAAAACCCACTATCATATGGCAGAAAAGCACTGTGTATTAATGAAATTCACTGCATCATTTGTTTCTAGTAATAATTCCCTGAAATGCCAAAGTTGCACTTAATTTAAACCACGCTCTGTTAATTCTTACTTCTTATGCAGTCAAAAAGTACATAATGGATCACTTGATGTCCCATTTCACTTCAGGATGATTGAGGTATCTCTTTGAACAACTACATACTTGTTGTAGTCGAGAAAAATATTTTTTTATTTCATTTTATCATACTTGAGAAGCAACACAGTCTTTCACAATCATAGAATGGTTTGGGTTGGAAGGGACCTTAAAGATCATCTAGTTCCAATCCCCGTGCCATGGACAGGGAAACACTTGTCTAGACCAGGTTGCTCAGAGCCCCATCCAACCTGGCCCTGAATTCTTGCTGTGAATCCAATCCAACTCAGAGACACTCAGGCACAAATCCTGCAAGCTCTTCCTGACTGGAAATCCAGCTGAATTTTGCAAGCAATGCCTATATAGCCAGCAGAGTTCCAGTCCCAAGAGAAATTATACTTTCAGATACCAAAACAGCACTTTGAGCAGCACTGAGCATTAGCATAATCCTATGCAACTGTGAAAAGATGTTTTTCAGTAGACCTTCATGTTTGGCATTTTAAACATTTACAGACACACACACACACAGACACACACACAGACACACACACAGACACACACACACACACACACACACACACACAGAAAGTAACTTTTGGTACTATGATAAATGGATGAAATTCTGCAAATGGATGACAAGTAAGATATATGGCTTTACGCACAAAGTAGCCCAAAGTGAGTCTAAATATTTTAATAATACATGTAAAAAGGCACATATAACACAAACCCTGATGTTCACTTTATCATCACTAAAAATGACACGTTAAAGTTAGCATCAACCTTGTGCTTCATAACACACAGACATACCTCCTTTGGTTCAGACAGCACTAAAAGTAGACCTCCAAAAGAGTTACGAGGTGTTTACTGAAACCAAAAAAGCTTTGGATAAGTATTTGAATCATTAGTCCAGGATAACCACGCTAGTGCCATCCTGCCACTGCTTATTAGAGCAGCACCACTTCAAAGGCTAGCAGCCTTAGGAAGGCTTCAATAACAGCAGCCACAGCAGTGGCTACTCAGGTCTTTGAGACCTGGGATTAATTGGGTTTTCTTGGCATATCTGTTTTGGATTTGGCTTTACAGCAGTGTGAAATAAAACCATGACTGTATATTCCTATAAATACACCTGCAAGAACACTGAAGTATAGAAAAATTGGACACACATATAGAAATTCCAAAAAGCAACACGAATTTTGAAACATTTATATAGATGAACATGCCATTTGAAAACAACAGGCTTGAATAAATATACAAAAATAAGCATATGACTGTGAAACACATTCAATTTCCTATCTTAACAATACTACAACACTTAAAGCTTTGAAGTCATGTAAGCTCATGACTTTGTATTATTTCTAAAGGTTTTAACATCCTGCACCATTCAGCACAAAGTTATTTTGTTAAGAACAGTTAAGAGAAAATGTAATACTTCTAAAGCAGGAGTACATCTTTCAAAATCTGAAGCATGAAACCTACAGTTTAATACAGAAAATCAAACAATAAGAACTATAAAGATGAACAAAGCCAATAAAAGTTCAAGGACTTCAAAGAGTACTGTTCTGTGTTTATTATGGAATCATTTTGAGGGCTAACTCATTTTTTAAATCATTAATGTAGTCTTAAATTTGTATTTTTTTGTTGTTGCTGTGCTTCATGACCAGATACTACGTTCCTGAAAAGTAAGTTTCATATAGCTTTAAACAGCATTGTAGTGTGGGCTTGGCTATCACGCTTTATAAACACTGCACACTGTATTGTGTGTCTGATGCTGCAAATACAGTCAAATATACATCACGCATGATGAATTAAACACACTTTTTTGAGCGGACATCTATTCTTGCCAAACAACTCAGGAATAATACTAAATACTTTAAACAGACAGAACTCTGGCCTGAATTCAAGAAAAGCAGCAAGATGTTAAAAAAATATCTCAACAGAGCTGCCTTTTCCAGACAAAGAGCTTTTTTTTCCCCTCTTGGCACAGAGGTTTGGGATTGGAGCCAAGGTGCTACTTATCAGCTGTTTGACATCAGGGGAGGACTGTGTGCGTCAGTGGACCCAGTAGGGACCCCTGGCTTATGGCATGCACCATGTGGTTCTTATCTTATCAGTTTGCAGGGTCTGGCACTTCAACCTCTGCAGCATGAAAAGAAAAGACAAAAAAAAGGGGCAAGGAAGGAAGGAAGGAAGGTGTGTATAACTGGGAGGGAGGAGGTCAAATGGGACTGGTGAGCCAGGTTGGACTGCAGAACAGAGCCCTGATTATACTCTAGCCTACTCTGCTGTGTATGGTTGCAAAATATCCTAACATAAATTTCTCCTGCTTTCCCCACAAACTCGTAGAAGAAAGGAACTTCTTCTGATCCAGGTTCAGAGAAGGCAGAACAATGTGTCTGTTGGAAGGACAATGCTCCCCTTCACATACAGCTGATAGAAGGGCTGCCAGAGAAATGAGGAATAGGATACACTCATGAGAAAGCTTATCACGGTCAGTGCATCCTCCAGGAAACCTACGAACGGGTGCAGTTTCTTATTGCAAGCAAGATTTAAACAGCCCAGATTACTTCTCCAAATGCACAGCTTCAGCAAGATTTATTAGAGCAAATTATTCTCGGGAACAAATGAGCCTTACAGTACAGCACAACTCCAAGCTTAAAACTTGATTGCACAAATGAACCTTTGTATTTAGTATTTAGAAAAACATTCACCAATGAAGACAGTCATCAAGTAAAGCATCTGCTTTCCAAGGTTCATTCCAATTGAAAAATTAATATAATTACTCAGAAAAATATTATTTGTCTTACCCTGTGCTTCCTACACAATGTGTATGAATCAGACAGCAAAAGAAAAAGTCACCTCCTTCAGATCAATTTCCTTAAACTATTCTACCTCTAAAGATACATCACAAGATATAAATTACAGGATAACAGGAAAAGCTGTTAAAGTATCTGTGGAAATTAGTAGGTTTGCAACCTCAACCAATCTTTGTAATTATTTCCAGGTACTTCCCTACAAAAACTTTTCATCTTATACTGCAGTGACCAGACTAACATGATTAGAGGACAAAAGAAAATGGCTCAGTGTCTGCACATGAACCTTTCTTGCTAAGGACTAAGCAGAGATCTGGGAATACCTACTGGCTGAGGACCAGGACTGGGCAGCCTGTCGTGAGTTCTGTTCATCTAATGAAGGTTCTAGTTTTGGTACTTCAAAGCACTGTTTTCATAAACTGCATCACCAAAATTTGCAATGTTTTGCTGCATATGACCATACTGTGTTTCAAGTTTCATTTCTCATGTTGCATCAAGTTTAAGAACCACAACAGCACTGTGTAGTCAGTGGGACAATCATTCATCTGAAGAGGCAATTCCAGCACTAGCACACTTTCTTCTCCAAACACAAACTATTTTTAGGTAAATACCAGTAAGAATTCTTACATAAAACACAACATAAAAATTTATGATCAAGGATCCTAACATTTAAAAAACTTTCTATAAAGTGAAACATAACCACTAGTTTGCTATGAAAACTTACAAAATTGCCACAATACAATATTTTTTCTGATTCATATTTTTGTTTTCTTATTTGTTGTTTTATTTTGGTCAGACAGGTTGTTGCTTCATCAGGCTTATGAGACAGAGAAAGAGAAAAATAGAATGAGAAGCCTGAAGATAAACATCACCAGTTGACACTATTATGCATCCTAACTTTTACAGATTAATTTCTCCACTTGCAAGAAGCCACCACTGCACTCATCTCAAAGGCCTGTCCATAGTGACTGGGAGACCAAATGGGTGGCTTGTAGAGCATGCTGTTCCCCCCTGAGTCAAAGGATAAATATAGAAGTTATTGGTAGTGATCAAGGATCACTCCATGTGGGACCCTGTGTTCCCATGAGGCCCATGACTTATAGAAGGTATGTTTCTTAGAGTGTGTGATTTTTCTCTCTTTCTGCTTCAATTTGAAAACACAATTGACAAATAAATTGTAAGTGTAGCTACAGATCCATGACACACACACATAAACACTGGATGTGATGCTTCATTAGCCAAGAAAAACAGACACACACATGAAAAAAATAATGTACATCATCTTTGAAGACCCTATCAGTCCCATTACATGGCTGCTTGAGTACAAAAAAGGGGTCTACTTTGTATCTCCATTTTGTAACTCCCCCTCTACTTCCTCCTTTGGTTTTTTTTGGGACAAGTGTCAAAATCTCAGTGCAAATATGCAATACCAAGTAATTTTGTACAAGTTGATTTAACTGCTTAGACCTCAGTTACATGACAATGCCTTGTCAGCTGTGTTAACACAATTAGGTAAATTTTTTGCATAATTAAATTGTGTCACAGGCCCTACACAGTGAGTATATATACTGTGTACTATTCCAGTGTGCCTTTCTTCAAATAACAAAGCTGATTTGTTTGTATAATAACAGAAGTTCAAGGTTACATCCAATTAAGCCAATGACCAATGTCATGTTCGCCTAAGATTCTCCCCCACCCCTCAAGTTCTGTGGAACCAACACGAGCCTTGAAGAACAAACCACATGGTGCTCCTTGCACAATCTTGTTCAATTTTTTATACATGCTATTTCCACTAAAATATTTAGTACAATGAAGCCAATAGGAGCTGTTCACATGCCTAAAGATAGTCACATTTGTGGTCAGCAAAAGGAAGGACATTTGTTAGTACCCTGCACACGCTGAACATCCTGTTTAGCAGTGTGGCCTTGATCTTGACCATGTCCACTAAAAATACTCTAAATAAAAAAGACACCACCTTGCCAATGATCATTCTTTTATAAGCACTTCTATTGATTCTTTTTCTTTCCCAGACCATTTTCTCCAGTTTTAAACCTGCTATGCAAACAGTTTAAGAAATTTGAAATTAAGACTTCCAAACCCACATGAGATAGACTAAGTGATCTCCAAATTCTCTTGTCTTGATAAAGAAAAAACACCAGACATTAAGGCAACACTGTTTTGGTTTTTTTCACATTCTAATATGATTCAGTTCAACAGCTTTATGTGTGAAAATATTTGGAAACCAAAATTGCACACAATATGTAAGTCAGAAATAAAAGAATTAAGAGCATTAAAATGGCCAAACCAAAGGATTAACGTATCACAACTAATGAAGTGCCACAAGAGAGTTAACAACCCCATGTAGCATGAGTTTTTATCTTATCCAGAGATAAGACATGTCCACAGCTACAAAAATGATTCAGCACAGCCTGAAGGAGGAAATTGTTTCCTTAAACATATGAAATTTCTTTAAATACTCCTTAGCATGAGATGCCTCAAAAGATCATAGTATGAAAGGTATGCATTTGGGCAAACACAATCTCAAAAATCCACAGAATATGCTCAAAACGTGTAAAGAGATTGAAGTATAAACATATGCTCTGTTTAAAACTAATGCAGATTTGGTTTTTTCTAAGTTTCCATTTTTACCCATTGAGATTTTGGTTAGCTTTGGCAAATCAAACAGCTGCAGAGTTTAACAAAAAGAATGACAAAATTATTTGTGTACAGAAGGAAATTTGCCTCTATTATGATCAAGTTGTATTTTTAAAAAAATTAAGTTGTTTTTAAATATCAATTATGTAAAAGCATCTAAGATATAAATTAAAAGTGTTTTACTCTTATTGCATTCCATCATGGACAATACTACAGAAGTAGCAGAAAAGAGTCTACTGTGCTAGTACATAAACAATTCTGACAGCATGGAGCTCCATCGGAGAAAAAAACAACAAACCCCAAATCTTTAAATAAAGCAACATAAAAAGAGGAAGTCCTTTATGTAGACTCAGTAGTATCTATATAATCATATGTTTTGATCTTCACTGAACTAGGAAGACTATCCCACAGGACACTGGTACAGGAAATTAAGCATGTTATAAAGCATATATGGATTATGCGATCATCTATCCATCACTATTTAGACAAAATGTTCATTCTTCCACTGAATTCAGTAAAACTACCTAGAGAGGTTATTTTCCAGAAAACATCATAGGCAGATTTACAATTTTGACTATTGTTTTTAGTTCTAACTGAAAAGAAGTCCCACATTATTTTAACACCCATTCCTATTTTCTCAAGAGAAATACAGTTTATAAAGTTAAAAGTCCAAATTAAACATCTTGCCTCAAGACACATGACTCAAAGAGCACTCATACCAAAACCATTAGCTGTTCAGCCTTCTGGTAACTCTTTTTTTCCACCTTAACAAAATCTCTTCTAAAACAAACAATGCTGCCATTACTTTATCACTGTCAAGTAATAGAAGCAGTTCCAGATATACACACTATATTATCTGACTTTATAATGCATGTCAGAATGAAATTTTTCTGGAAGTTTAAACCTTGTGCACCCTAAAATGTTGGGGGGGAGGGGTGCAAATTAAGTAGACTCTAGCTAGTAACAGAAGAGCTCCACCAGAATATTCTCAGCCTGCTTCCTTTGCTTGGGCAGTCTTCACAACATCAGCTCAGCACAGCTGAAGAGATCTGGCCTTGTTTGTGGGCACTTCTTCATCTCACATGCTGCTAGCCAACATTCCCCTTCAGGGAAAACTGCCAGGACAACCAAAACTGATGCAGCACCCTGAAGAAAATGCTTATATCCTCCCAGAGAACTGCAGCCATTTACAGTCAAATTCCACAAAGCTCTATTTCAACTTGTTACTTTTTCATCTCATTTTTTCCCAGATATTTAAAACACAATGACAGAGCAAACAATAAACTCTCAAAGTAAAGTCTCTACACATAAACATTCCCTATGCAGAGAGAGAATAACAAACTGTTTAGCATCAGTAAAGTAACTCTATTAATGGTCCTCTATTAATTGTATCAATTACTCTCATTATGCAGGAACATTTGTTCTACCCGATTCCTTGTAGTTCTCCATTAGTTTTTTTTGTCAGTTTTATTTGTAAGCATTTGCCCTGATGCTCCAGTACAACTACAGCACATCACTCAGTACCTTACTGTATGCAAACAAGTGATGATACCATCATAATTAAAATGAATGGGCTGCTCACTTTAGGGGCAAAGTACAATGTTAAAATTTGATCATTTAATTTTTTGAAAGACACTCAGGGATTCCACTGTTCACACTGCTCTCTGCATTGAGAGTTTAAGATTTATCCAGAACACCAGAACACTCATTTCTGCAAGAAGGCTTGTTGCCTGCCCTTCACTGGAGAAAGAGTCTCACTGACACAGGTACATGAACATTCCCAGACCTAGTACACCAGAAAAGGCTTTGGGTTGTTCATAAACCTGTCAGCAGCTTTTCCAGCAGACTCCAATTTTCGAGTGGAGAGACACATGAGATTATGCTTACAGAATAAAATTTTTGCTCAGAAAATGTTTTCTGTGCTGAAGCCTAGAAGTCAAAACCTGCAAACGTGTCCAATTTTAAGTACTACCAACTTCAGTAGGCATATTCACATACCTAAGAAATTTTAAGTTACTCCCACACACACATGTCTACAGCAGCACTGAAATAGTGAAAGGGATCAAAATTTTTGTACAAAGATGACTCTTCATCTCCAAGTTTTAAAATAGAAAATCTTGCAAGCTTTTTAAAGTATTTTTGAATAGGAAATTTAAGAACGTCACCTAGTAAAACCTAGGCACAGAAGTGAAATATTGTAGTTCAGTAGTAATACCAGGGATTTTTTGCTTTTAAAAGCAGCCTCACAGTTACAGAAAACACTTGGGATTCCCCTGGTTTTGTTTCTTATGCAGGCCCTTCCTCCTGAATGAGGTAGGTGCAGATAATCCACAAGTGGGTAAAGGGATGGCTGCAAGGATTTTTCTCTGAAAGGTATGGCTCCTCTCACACTGCAGCAGTGCCCCTCTGCTTCTCCAGACAGACAGTAAGTAGGGCCTTGCCTGCATGAGGCTTTGAAAGGTGTCAACCTTCCAGCTGCAATAAAACTAAATAACCCTTACCCTTTCAGACCTGGAAGTTTGGGTGGTTTGTCTTTGGTTTCTGGCTTGTTTTTTTGAGGTGAATGACAATTAGGTAGAAGTAATCAACACATTTGTCATGCATGTTTCAGGTAGTAACCCCAAGCTCAAGTGTCTGTGGCTTATCCAAAAGGATTTCAAGGCAAGCCACAAGTGTTTGTAGCTGGGAACAAACATTTGAAGAGTGTCCAGATGATCCTTTCAAATGTGTTGACAACCTTGAGACAGTAGCATGTAACTACTCAAATTGCAGGTCTAGTGAGGACAAACGTGCATGGAGTCATTATGGCAGAGATGCCAGTAATTGCTTTGGCCTCTCCTTTTAAGAGACCACAGCCATGCAAGTAGCAAGACCAAGGAGCCTCCCAAAAGCTCATGTAATCTTTTAACGGATGCTTCAAGCTGGTCACATCCTTGACTTCACATGCCACAGCCATGAAGCCACAGCTCTTTACATATAGATCTATTATCACCTATTATAAGGGGCAAACAGAGCTTGGATATTTGGGAAATGTGGGAACACTGACACCAGAAGAACCTGGTAATAGGGGACAAAGCAAACATACAACTTAGTTTAGCCGTGGGTTGGCATGGATTTCAGTGTCTGGAACACTGAGGAACTAAGAGAGGTATCCAGTATTTCTACTGTGTGCATGCATGTCTACACATATTGTAGGGAATCAAATGAAGCACACCAAAGATAACTGTTTATAAATACAGCTCAAACAGGTATTATACAGCATACTTTCTGCCTAATTCTAAAAACTCACTTGTTCATCTTAGCTCATCATCCTCATTATGAAATTATTTAAGAAGCCACAAGAAAACCACCTCTGAAACTCGTCTTCACAGTCAGCAATACAACAGAGAACACAACAAATGCAAGAATTTTAAGAGGCAAGTAGATTTAACTGATGTAGTACAAGCTAAGGTCAGATTCTTAGAAGGAACAAACAGCTAACTTTACCTTCAGCCAAACTGTATACTCTGTCCTTTCCAGGCCCAAAATGTTCATGCAACACACATACTGCAAACTGTGCTTTATTCATAATAGCTCAGTTTGAGCTTACATAGTATCAGTAATAACTTTCAATTCCAAGTCAAGGCAGACTCCAGCCTCCAGCAAGGAATGGAAAGCTGCTTGTTCCACATATCTAAGTTTTTTAAGTATTAAGCATATGTGCTTAGCTACACTTAGACACTTTTAGACTCCTTTTAATCAACCTTCTCCTACACAAATGTTTCCACTTGCATACAAAAAATTATCACCTACAGCATATGTTAGGAGACAAAGATTACGTCTAAATAAAACTGAGTTTGGTTTTATGAATTTTAATAATTAAGAGGAAATGTACATAAAGTTATACTTTTACCTAGTCTGCATTTGACACCAATTCTGCTTCAGTTTGCATTCTTAAGGTCTTCTGTTAATCATTCCTATGGCACATTAGTGATAATGCTTGCACAAAAAAAAATAGGAATAATGTAGAGAAATTAAAATTACCATTAGCATTAAACAGTAAAAATCATTCCTATCTATTACTATTTTGTGGTTGTGCATTTGTTGATGTTTTGTCATTAATAGGATAATTAAACAAATTTACTTTTAACAAATACAAATTGGAGTACACATTGACAGCAGCACTGTTCCTATGTCTGAAGTAAATAACAGTGTGGCAACATAACCACAGAAGCCACATTATTGAGGCCATGACTACTTTTGCTCATATTTTTGTATAATAAATAATTATGACCTCTAACTCACATGTTCTCCACTTAGTCATACCATATTTTTCCCTTCATCCCAATGTTCACTCCCCAAACCCCAAAATCATATATTATAAATCCCAAATACATTTTCTGCTCTAATCCACAGATTTAAATTGTGATGTTTTAATCCACAGTGCCATATAGAAACACAACTAGCCCACACTGCTTGGAAAAAATTGCCAATAGATCACAAGAAACTAAGAATGAATGCTCTTTAAATAATTGTTCAAAACATAAAACAAGAGCTCAAGTGAAGTTTTCACATTAATGGAAAAACTGTATTACAAAGAAACGCATTAAAACCAACATTCAGTAACTTGTGACATCACGTGCTGTCAATATTCTGTCGGGTCTCTCTGCTGCAAATGGAAGCATTAATAGAACCTAAATCAGCAGAAGGAATGCAATTCTCCATCCTCTAGGTGGGAGTGATGTTAGCAGCTATTAGAGGAAAGCAGTAACCCTTCAGGCTTTGCTCATGTAAAGGAAAAAGCCTTTCAATTAACAGTGAAAATTAAAAGCTGCAACATTATTTAATTAAAATAATGTGGTTATTTGGCTCCACTCCCGCTATAGTTTGTAAAAAATCGTCTCCTTGAAGTAGTCCGAGGTCTTGCACTAGGAAGCACTTAAAACAGTGAGAAATAAACCTTACAGTCAGCAGGAGGATCCAGTGTTTTCAAAGTCTTTTGGGAGAGATGAAATTATTTTCAACTCATTAATTTGAAATTAAATCCCTGACAAGTTGTAAGATTACTTTTATCAGAAAAAGCCTTTTTCTGTTAATTGCAATTTTCACTGTTCAAGACAAGTTTATCAAAACACTTGCAGCCTCCGAAGACCAGACTTACAGATAAATTGCTCAATTTGTTTCAGAAGCAGTAAAATAAAGTACACTTGCCTTTGCAAATGGGGGAGAAGGGAGCAGACAACCAAAAACCCAAACCATCACAACTACCAATCCTGTCAAAATTAGAGGTATCTCAAGTATTCAAATGAATGATTAACAAAATGAATTTTAGTTTCCAGACAGACCTCCACGAATGAAAATCTCATCTACATTTAGTCAAGTTGGTTTAAAAAAAAATCAGAATATTTACATCTAAACAATTTTTTCTGTAAGTCCTTAAGTAATTAAACAAAAATGTAATATAATTTCAGATCATGCTAGCATGACATTATCCTTCTTTAATGCCTGATCATGAGATGTGATACAGGAAAACAAAGGTTATTGAAACACGTAAGCAGCAGACCCTCTCTAGCTACTCACTTAATACACCCAATAATTCTTCAAAGTGAATCCTACACATACAGTAGTTTTAGAAGTTTGTAGTGTTCAAAGCTGAAACACTTCAAAGTACATCCTTAGTAAGTTCAAGCTTCAACATTCAACATAAAGTTTGGCTCAAATTAAAAAAAAAAAAAATTAAAAAGGTCACTGTCATCATTCCCTGTTTTTTCTCTCCCTCAGAAAACTGTATTAATGCAAAGTCCCAAAATAGCCATTCTCAGGCCCTCGAAAAGCCTGGGAATTGCTTACCTAAAGAGCACTAGGTTTTACAGGGCAATGAGCATTTAAACCAGAAACTCAGAGTGGAAACCATGATGAAGCCTTAATTATAATATTTTTGTTAATAAAAATAGATTTGTTCTAGAGAAAAAAATTCCATTTCCCCTTCTGACATCGTTTTCCCATGAGATCTTGAGGAAGTTCTAAAGGCCAAACCACTCAGCAGGAACCAGCAATTCCACATGTCCCGTTCTGGTACCCATCAGAGACTTCTTCAGACTGACAGTCAGGAGGGCGTTTGTTTTCCATTTAGGTTCATTTTGCGCTATGAAAGCGACTTTAAAAAAAAATAAATAGAATTCTGAGAAGAGACATCCTATCACAGAGAAATGTGACATTTGTGGCTACATTTAACAATGTGGGTTTAAATGCCTCTATTTTCCACCTGTAAAATGGCTGTTGTGTTAAAAGACAAGAGTAGTAGACCATAAAAATATGTGGAAAAAATGAAGAGAGTTGTGATCTTTACTGCCATTTGCTTTTTTTTTTCTTGGAAGTCTTTCACATGGAGGACTGGCTGTTGAATGTCACAATGAATATACGGTGAATAATTCCACCAGTCAATCATCTAAGGAAGAATATAAAAGAAAAGCAAACAGTCTTGGTTTTTTCAGTCAGATTGAACAAATAAGTTGTAATTGTGTCAGGATGCAAAAACCCCTATCATACATAGAAGGCTAAAGTCAGTTGAATTATTTTATTGCCAGGGATTTGCTGTTTTTCCTTCTTTCTTTTTGTTTTTAATCATTAGCCTTTTAAACTTAGGATATTTTTGTAAGTAAACAATGGCCAACTGCTACTGTCTTATAGCACAGATAATATTTCTGTCAAAAAAGCTTCATACTTGGTTCAGACTCCTCCAAGATACTAAATAATACTAAATAATTCAAGGTTATCTCCTCAAATAGTTATTAAAAGCTAACTAGACTCAAACATTTATTAAATATAGATATCAATAATAAAAGACAGGAATTAGAACTGCCCAAATTCCTCAAATGTTATGTCATTTAAAAGCATTTAACATAAAAATGTCATTAAAAGCATGGAAAGTATTTTCCCTCTTCGCTAGTTACATGGCTTACAGAATTCATAAATTGGTATAAATTTTATTTTAAGCAGCTGTAGCTGTAATTGTCTGGCTATTAGCTTCGCCTTTATTTTTCCTTTTTGAGCACATGAATACCAAAGCTTGTCACTAATCTTCTAGTCTGTACACTTGGTGACTGAAAAGAAGCAACATTTTTCAAATATGATGCATCTGTTATAAACTGTTGAGATTAATGTTTAACTGTCAATAATAACCAACAGATTTTATATTCTACTTAACTTTCTTTGGCTTAACCAATTTTCAACAACAGAAACTATTCTATTCCATGATTTCTATTTTCTTTAATATTAACCTTAGCAGTACACATTTCTACATACAACCTATAAAACAGCAACATATTCAGCAGGTTCATATGAAACCAGCTATACCTATCTCAGTTTCAGTATGCAAACAACATTCCCTGATCTTTCCCTACCTTTTGCTCAAAACTTGTAAGTAAATTGAAAGTGTCACTCAGGCACAATTTACAATTGATCTTGCAATGAGCTTCCTATGAATGATCCAAGTATGGATTCAGAGTTAATTCTGGCTCTCTGGAATTTCAAGGCCTGCCCATGCAGGGCTGTTCAATTCTAAACAGTATTTAGTCTGCGGTCATCTGCAATTAATTTAATGATGCAATGCAATGCGGTAGGAATGAATTGTGGCATCAGACCCTCAATAAACTGTTTTCATGGAAGTATCACTGAAGATAGGCTTAAAACATGAAGGAAAATAAAAAAAAACTTAATACACGGTCACACAGGTTTTACAGCGTAATTATCAGCATAAATGTATCCCACATGAAGCATCATGGAATCTCTGAAGCCTGTTTCAAGACAGTTCTGGAGCACAGTGACAAACCAAGCTGGGAATTCTGAGACATGGTAGACAAGTTCTAGCTACAGAGAAGAAGGTGAGGTTCTGACTAGTATATTTGTCTATATATAGTAGTCTAGAACTAGCTCTGAATGAAGTATGCTGATTTAGTTTGATGCACACATCATTTAAGCTTTAAAGTAGTTATCTGTGAAAAGTGGTTAAAATTCTCTCCAAAATATCATAAAAAGATGGATTATCAAAGAACCAATGCAAGGACAAGAAAACAAAGAGGTATTTTCATACATAACATCTAGTACAGTAACTCTGGATAACCAAAGGAGACCAATTACAAATATTTATAGTTCCTCTGTTCCAGTTGTAGATTCAACAGCACTAAGTGCAGTCCAAGTAAAACATAAACTCATAAAAACCACGTAATAATACTCTTGTTAGTAAGGCTGAGAAAAAAGTTGTTTAACATTGTTTCTATGTAGTAGCAGTACTATTTTGTTGTTTTAAATGCAAAATATATAACACTAAAATTTAAAGAACTTCTATAGATGCATCTCTTAGTAAACACTTCCTCTAACCCTGCATCAGATTAGATACGCAGTAGTGCCCCTGGCAATGGCAAACTGCCACTGAGCATGTAATTTGATGTGCAATCTCAGTGGCAACGTCTAAAAGCATTTATTCAGTTATCACAGAATAACCAGAAAAACTAAAAACATATATGAAGGGCATCTATCTTCTACACCCCCCACCTATCCTCTACCTCTTATTTTAAAGTGGCGCAGGCTACACTCTTTTGGTTCTGTTTGTCAACGCACAATATATCATCTTTTCCTCTAACAGCTATGTGATGGCCACTATCCTTTCAGGAATATTAGGATAACTGTTACTGTAGCATTAGTAGTGGAGTCATTACTGACTGCTCATAGCAGTCAAATCACTCCTGATAGCTCAGCAAAAAGGAAAATATGACCATGGCTGAAAAAAAAAAAAACCCAAACCATGAGACATGAAAGATGACCTCAAAAAAAATAAACTTTTTTAAAGTAAAATTTCTGTTCTGCTTTTGTATCTGTACACACAAATGAAAATATTATGAAACATCAGGCATAATATCCAAAGTATTGACATTTATTTTTCATCTGGCCTGCAAAATACTATCTTGTCTATATACTTCCCATTTCCATCTTTTTTTCTCATATATTCGATACTGTTGCTATACGTTTATGAAAGATAGTATTATAGACAAAAACACCAGCAGCATTCACTTTTGACCAGAACAGTATCTGAAATCAATAAACTGGTAAAAAAGACTGTTGCACAATCCCCTCAATTATTAAACATTTTGGATTAGATCAGTTTTAAAATAACAGGCTAGGGGGCTTATTTTCACAGCTGGATTTGCCTTATATTTTATCATCTACCTTGGGAGTGCAGTAAAATCCCCCAGGAGGAATTTCTATAAGGCATATAATGTTACTCTGGGAGCAAATCTTACAAAAGGAAAAAACTCCCTGGACTGGATAAACCTATGATGAAAAAAAACCCAGTTGCTTCTTTACTCTAATACAAAAAGTACCAATTAATTCTACTGTGCTACTCCTGAGCAACACACACTAAACAGTGAATTGTATTCAGAGGGTTTACTTTACTGCCAATTTTTTCTGCCTTTAGCCAACAAGCAAAACTGGAATAAGGAATTTAAAATTTCTTAGTCCACATTTAAAGCTGTTGCCATTGTCAAGCCAAAATTCTAATTTGTTGTATTATTACTAACCTGCCTGACCCCAGCTGTTGTCTTAGTCAAAACCTGAGTTTTCCAATAACTAGGAACTGCAGCTGCTCAGAATGGGTCACCAGGGATTTGCACCATCACAAACATTACTCATCTGGTCCTGCCCTGATCAGACTTCTTTGGCCAAAAGGCAGGGTCAAGCCTGCCTGAGATTTGAGACATACAAATTTAAAGCAATTTTTTTTCCCCTATTGTCAGAAAAATAATATTTCTCATTTAACTTTTGAAGATCATCCACGATTCTCACCAAACATGGATCCAACCTGTCAAAACCTACTTTTTGTGGATACTCTATGCTAATTAGCCTTTGAAATAAAGACTATGAATTATAACTTAAGACATCCACTAAATTACTGCTCCCATCTATCATTCTGTCTGTGCTAAAACCACTCAGAATCAAGGAATTATTATTTATTTCAAATACCTTTACTTGAAACAGTTGAGTAACAGTTTCTACACGATGTATCTGCCAGCTGCTGCATGTAACAGGTGTAACCATAAACATTAGAAAATGCTGCATTTTGACGTGCAAACAGCCAAAGTGCTGCCTTATTTAAACATCCCAAACTAGAATTATTTTTGTTTAGCAAATGTTGTCACATGAAGTACCTTCAACAGAGCCTCAGAATTTATGGGAAATGGCTATTTAATGTTTAGCATTTCACTAATATTTGTTATCGGTTTTAGTCTCATGTATTCGTTTCCGATGGGAATCCTTGCCAAAGAACCGCTAACTTTCCATTCCTCCAACTCGTATTAACTTTTTCTGTTTGAATTACTGACATCACACATCCTGATTTCTTCCTTTCCTTTCAACAAGTTTCTCTCCTAAAACACAATCAAGCTGTCCTGCTCCCAGAGCTCTGCAGCCCGCTACTGCTTGTCCTTTCTCCTCCGTAATTTCTTTACTGCTATTCTGGCTTTCCAGAATACCACTCCCTTTCCTTGAAGTTTTGTACCATTTCTGCACTGTACAGCACAATAAACGCTCCTGCAAAGTAGAAGCAGTTGCAACTGGAGAAGCTGAGGCAGCTTTTTCACACTCACTGAACACAGAAGCATTCTTACCAGAGACAAAACTCCATGGCTCTCAAGACAGATAAATATTAATTGTACATAGTACAGGCTAGAGACCACCCAACAACTGGAGCCTGTTTCCTTCAGAGGAGTGAGGAAGAGTTCCCACAGAAAAAGGATACAGAGCACAGGTTAAAAGGGTACAAGCAAAGTCACACTAATGGACTGACCCCTCCATTTTCATACTAGCCATTTCAATATTCAACAGCACACTTGCCTCTGATATTATGCTAGACTATTATGCTCTCTTATATGAATAAGAGAAAGCAAGCCATGCAATGGCCAAACCTGATGCAACCACTTCAGCTGAAGATCATCTCATCAGCACTACAAGGGTTTCCATGTTCAAAAGCTGCATGAGTACAAGCTGATAAGTGTCCTTTGCACCTCCAAGGCTTTCAAGTTTGACAGAAGGAATAACAAATTATTCATTAATCACCGCACAAAAGTAGAGTAGAGTAAGTGATGGAAGTGACAGGTCAGTCAAGTGAGCAGGCAAAGCTCCCTCTTGTTTACAGGCAGGAGGAAGAAAAGGGTGCAAGGACAGAAATCTCTTTGGGAGTGAAAAAGTTTCAAGGCTTCCCCATTTGCTAACTTTATTTATCTCTTCTTTTTTTTTAAGTTGAAGTGGAAAAACATGAAGAAGCAAACCTTGAACAGCAAATTTTGAAATACACCTTTCACTAACCTTGTAGAAATTGAAAGAGAAAAATTTATAAATTCTAAGGCCATTGAATTTCTCTCGCAAACAGCAAGAACAGAACCCTCTTCAGGCAAAAAAAAACCAACCCTGTCAGTCACAAATGAGTCAGTGAGGCATTTTTATTAACAAAGGTTTCTCACTTTAAATCCCACAGTCACTACAAGCAATTCCAAAATTTTTAATCCTAGAAAAGCGAATAATTCATCCCATTCAGCTGACCAACTCTACCTTTCTCCCCTCAAAAGTAGCTAACACCTTGCTCTCAACACAGACCTAGGTAACCTCTCTCTAGGAAAGACCAAGGCCATGAATGGAGTAACTCAGCAACACCTCTTTTCTCCTCACATGGAAGACTGACTTTTCCACACAGTAAGGATCTGTCTGGCTGTGTGGGTTTTTTCCTTCCTTTTTAGTAGATTTTTGCCCTTTGCATCTCACTTGGCCCTGTTTTTGTTTTTGTACTTCTGGTGGTTGTAAACATCTGCCCAAACCGGTCATTTGGTTGCTGTGCTTATAGTTTTGGGATGTGTTCACCAACTTTGCTGCTGAGGGCTACCCACCACTGACACTCATCTCTGGATTCCTCAGAGCTACCAAACTTCGGAACTTTTTAAAAAAAACTGTACTTCTTTTTAAAAAAAATATTTTAAATGAGACAAGAAAAATATTTCTTTTAAATTCAGAGAAGACCTAGAGAAGCCTCAGGAAACAAAATGTAAACAGCCAGGATGCATTTATTCAGCTTACAGGCTTTTGTAACCTTTTCTCATTGGTGGCAGAGGTGTTAAATTTTTAAGCCGATAAACCAGCCAAGCAAACTGCTAAAAGAATTTTGAATACAGTTACACACCTGCCCACTTGGGCAACAAATGCACATAAAGCAAAAAACAGCCCTGAATTTTGACATGTCAAAGCTTCCCCCCCACCCAGCACTCATTTTCACTTCAACAGGCCAGCCCTGCCTATTCCATACTGCTCACAAGCCATGACTCCTAAGCACTTTTCCCTCACCTATGTGTCATTCCTTTTTCTTTTTTTCTCGTCATCTTGCCCATGTGTCCAGGTGTCACCCTCCAGTCCCTGATGACACATGGCTTTAGAAGCCCATGGTGGATCGGGGTTGAGGACACAAGTGCTGCACACCCTGTCAGGGTTGGTGCCACTCCTGGCTTGCTCCGCCAGCAGCAAGGACAACAGATCAGGTGGAGCAGCTCTGTGGGGCAGTGAGTGCCCTGCCCCTGGCCTGCAGGTGGGTAAGGCCAGCACACCTCAGCACCAAACCTCAACCTACCAGCACTATTTGTAAGCTCTCCCTGTGGACCCTTGTGAGGCACCTGCAGCCTAAGGCTCATCCACACAGGACCAGCATCACCACCAATGGAGCAGGGGAAACCTGAAGTATCCAAAGTGCTCTTTAAGCATGTTAACAGCACTGCCAGAGGCACCCTATAGGGTGCATACCCATCTTAGCATCACACTAGCATGCTATTCATAGATAAGTGGGTCATAAGTTTGCTCCCAAAGTGACTCTCCCCATTCACCCCACTCACCTTGGTCCCCACGGCTGAACAGATTCAGAGCTCATGCATGGAGGCTCCCCTGTAGGCTGAGCTACAGGAGGAGATGGACTCCAGGAAGTCCAAGGATTATAATGCACTGTACATAATAATGCACAGAACTGAAGTAAATCCACACTGAAATAAACCTCACCAAAACCCATAGGAACACTGTTGAATCCTTAGCACAAAACTCTTTTGCCCTACAAATCCACTTCGCACTCATCCTCTTTTCCACATCTCCTTCCCTGCATTGTACTTCCCCTCCACTGCCCCATTTCTGTGGTCATCAGTATGTAGTACCCCAAAAAGGGTTAGAGACTCCCAGGCAATTAGTTCCATTAGTTGTGTGAACTGTGGTTCTCCTTCTTCATCAATATATTGGGAAACTTTGCATTCCAGTAGCTTTTGCCTGAAAGAGCACTTTGTCACTAACACAAAATGCACCGAAACAATGGCATGAATGGTGAATGACAACAGGATTACAAACAGCCCTGTCTTTCAAGCTAACAGAATTCCAGTTCATTTGCTCTCGTGCTATACAAGTCCTCAGAGAGTCACATGCTGAGCACCCCTCGCAGTACACTGGGTCACACACCAGAGGAGGATAAGTGCATTTTTGACTCGTTATACTGCATCACTCACATCCACGCTGCACCACAGGAAGTCAGTCAGTCTGCTGACCTGCAGTTTGCCATGGTAGCTTCCCAGGCAGGAAGACAGAGACTACATTGTGCCTGCAACTTGGGATCAGGGATTTGAATGCCGCAACATGGCAGAGTAAAGCAGAGACAAGAAGGAAGAATAAACTTTGCATTCAACTCATTAGACTTTTGCCTGTCTAGAAACATCTTGCACAAGTCAGAGCCACTGCAGGAGTCTAGAGGAGGAAACATCCAGGCTCCACAGTGTTCACACCTTCAGTCCTGACTGGCCAGACCTGCAGCCTCTGTGCTTTTTTCTCTTAAACAACTTTTGGGCTTATGAGCCAATTTCAACTACAACCAACACAGAACAGTTATCAGAAAATAACTACATTTCTGAACGTTTTATGACCACTGGCAGTTGGATAAATTGGCATGCCCATGGTTAAAAGAGCTTCAGATTTTCTCTTGCCTGCCCAGGGTTTAATCAATCAGCACATTGGCAGCCAGTCAACCCACACCATCAGTCACATCACATCTTCTCCTGTGGGGCTGCTGAGCCCCATGGGAGAAAAAGTATTTGGGGACACAGGCCAAAAGCATTACAGTGGGGAAGAGGTACTTCTAGAGATACTAAGTTCAGAACATGTAATCCATGTGAAACAATAGTAGTTTTGTAGGACTTCCAAAAGGAATGAGCAAATTTGATAAAGAAAATATATATATGTGCAAATGTGCACATGTATGTGAGAAAATATTTAAAGTTCTGTCCATTTGCAACTAAAAATATTCATCTTTTTCAGGGGGTTAACATGTCTCAGATCACTCCTGAACAGCCTGGTAGAAAAGAGGGTATATCTGAGCTTCCACCAAGAAAATGGCTGCAACATTGGCTAAATCCTTACAACATACAAAGGCATATATCGAGGGGGACCAGCCACCAGACAAAACCAGAGTGGAAAAAAGCTTTATCAGTTCTACTACTCAGTCTCATGGGGCTAATTAATCACCTGTTGTCTGTGTTCCTGTTCAGGAGCTAACCAACCCTAACTTTGCCCAGCCCGAGGCCAGCTCAACAGATAATGTGATCTGACACAAATCAGCATCTCTGGAGCACCCCCTCCTCTTCTCTCTACTATTCATTCCTCTCCCCACAAAGTCTTGCTGTTCCTAAGCACATCAACACATTCCCTCCTTGGGGAGGTGTTTTGCCTTTCCCTCCCTTGAGCTAGTGAGCAGAAGATCTCAGAAACACCAGCACCGAGACTTTCAGCAGCCGTGTTGGTGCATGCTAGCTTGAAGTATTTGTCAGACTGCCCTAAAACATCAAAGCACAAGGTCTCAGTGGTCCAACTGATGCCTAGCTTTTTTTTGTTCTTATTGATATTTGTTCTCACAGAAGTTAATGAACACAAGCAAGTCTCACATGTAATTATTACTACTGTAATTACTACTAAATCATTAGGCAATTTATCAAAGTAAAAACAAAATCTAGAATTAATAAATTTTCCAAAATGGATAACTGGATAACAGTGCCTGTCTTCATAGTTAAGACTGCCCAACACTGTTCTTCAAAACCATCAATTCAGTAAGTCA
This sequence comes from Entomyzon cyanotis, assembly GCA_024500445.1. Classification (NCBI taxonomy): domain Eukaryota; kingdom Metazoa; phylum Chordata; class Aves; order Passeriformes; family Meliphagidae; genus Entomyzon; species Entomyzon cyanotis. Next base: position 222,089 of record JAKEPQ010000871.1, read on the forward strand.
CACATTTTAAATTAAAGTTTTCTGTGGCTCACTTTAATTCAGTGGAACTTATAGACAAAAGACAAAACCAACAAAGAATTCTTTCAGGAAACAGTAGTAAAAATTTTACAGATTTACCCACATTCAGTAAATTCTACTCATTTGCACATTTGTCTAATTAGTTCTAGTGTCTTGTGGAGTTAAAAATAGGAACAGGGATCACAATATAACTGAGAGTGACACACAGCTATGCACAAAGACTTCACCAAATTTGGTTAAATGGTAACCAATGGATATTCTTACTTGACTATGTGCAGAACTCCAACACTTGTCCCAGAACCTTCATGTTCCACCTGCATTAAATATGTTCCTGAAATGTGGTTAGTCTGAGGAAAAACATTCAGTTCCACAGAAGTAACAGTAAAATTTGTAGCTCTCCATTTTATAAGCATGTTATTTAGCCTCAAAGGGTAGTAGAACAAGTTCTTTTTTAAATCCTTATTTTATAATGTTCTGCTCAGCTTCCCCTCACTTTTGCTTGGGTTGAAGCTTCACTTCACAACCTTTATTAACAAACAATGCCACATGTTGCTAATTTAAGAGGCCTCATTTCACAAGTTGGATAGCTGATTATTTTTTACAATGGAAATATAATTAAATTTCACTAGTTCATTTTTTTAAGGGAAATTTAAGAAAAAAGCCACTATTTTATGTCATCATTTCTCACTTGAGAAATGACAGAGTTTAGAAGTTAGAATAAACTGAGTCAGTCTCATCATTCAAGCCTTTCCTGTTCCAGTGTGGTATCATATCATTATTGGTAATTTGGACACATACTACACGATCCTAAGGGCTGTCTTAGCAGGCCCACAAAGTACATGTTTCATGGGGAAAGAAACAGCAGTACACACTTACTAATCTCAATGGAAGTGGGACCTTAACACCTGCCATGCAACAGTTAGAGTATGCAAGAATTGTATTAAATCATCCTTTCTTTTTCACTACATTTAAGGAAAACAAAATTAAGATTTCCACATAAATACAAATCAGTGAACCGTTTTAAGCAGTCCCCATGTATTCTACTGTCTTTTTAAATTATTTTCCTTGAATGTATAATTGATGTTAGATAGATCACTGTTAAAAACAGCAGTCCTCCTTCTATCTCATATGTTTATAGCTATATGCTTCCAAATTTTTACTGGAAGAAACACCATCATAGCATGCTATCCCAGGTGGAGCTTTCATGTCTTGTTAGAAGAGCAAGAAACTGAGCTTTATACCCTTCCAGAATTAGAAAGCACACGAAGCACATAAATCACCAAAATATATAAAGCATTGAGACCACATTACAAGTTAAATATCATTATCCTGGAATGATTTATGTATGTATTTATTCCAGTATCATTCCTGAAAACTCCTTACAATAATCAATCTCCTTTGAAATCAGCATGTGCAAAACACACAAGACCTGAAATCCAACTGAAATAACTATCTATCATCTTCAGATAACCTAACCTCCCTCCTGCCCCCTTCCCAACAGCCCAGCCCCTCAATTAAAATAATTTTTATGGGGATAGAGGCTTAAATAATAACCTAACATATCAGTGGCTCCTTCTTTTATAATAGCTCACAGAGAAAGAACAACATATACTTTGTGCTTACATTTATTTTCATGAAAATGGTCAAGCGCAGCCTAGCAGCTATCTTCGGCAGTTGACAGCAAGAGTTGTGTTGCCTCAGGAATGGCTTAAGAATAATGAATATTACATGAGCTCTAGATAAACGTACATTAAACAAGACCAAACACACACATTCTACATGTTGGGGTGTACAAAATAAAACACTGACAAACCTGGATGATAAATCAAGAAACACATGCCCAGCCAGACTCCTTCATCTCCACCAATTGTTGCAACACCTTACGTCATACTCAAGCTCTATCATAACTTTCCAGGAAAAAAAAGGCAACCACAATAACTGTAGCAATTACTACAACTGGAAACAGCACTCTCAGATTCTTGCAGTGATGATTTTCCCAAAAGACAAAATCCACACCTTGGAAGTAGGATTCAACATGTTTACAGTGCACAAATCTTAGGTGTGACTAGAAAGATAAAAGAAATAGGTGGGCTGATAGTTCAATTCATCTCAAGAGGGCATGTAAAGTCAGTCACAAACTCTGTGTGGTTTACATCTGTTATGTGCACATGTATGTTCATTTACGGTGTTGCATCACATTTGTTGCTTCACACAAGCACACTCATGAATCCAACTGTTATTTTTCCAGCCAACAGCACAGAACCTTGTACAACAAACCACATCCATTACAATTCCATATCTGTATTTTTTAACATGTTCTTAATGTATGCAAACAGCCAAGACAGCACTCTAGTTAAAGAATACCAACACGGTACCACTGTAAGCAGCATTATGCAAAAGATCAATTGATAAATCACCTTATCAGTGGGTAAAACATTGCTGCCAGTGTTCTCTATATAAGGTACATGGCACTACTAAAATTCCAAAATCCCTAGCTAGTTAGCTTATACTGTTGGAGTCAAAGGCAGCCTTGGATAACTTTGCTAACACACTTATAGGTACAGCATTTATCACATAAGGGTTTGCACAGTTTACTTCCTAAAGCAATTTCACATCAGAATCTCTGGATATCAAAACCAACAAATAAACCACTAATGTTGCTACAGCAGAATTGCTTGGCTTAAAAGTATAAAACAACAAAACTCACAACACACGTACATACACACACACTTACTTCCTAATGTTACCAAACACAATACAAATGGCAGTGTACACAATACTCCCTAAATTACACCAAGAAAGTGAGATAACACCACGTTTTAATATGTTTCTGTCAGTGCACTGCTAGTGCTAGAGATAGTTATAGTGTTAGCAATGAAATACATAAAATTGCAAGACAGAATAGTGACTTGTTATCACTCAATAAAGCAGTTGCAAATAACTGTGACCATGGATACATAAAATATCAGCATTATAAGAAGATGCTGCACCTGCTGAAGGTAAAACCAGCGATTTACTAAGAAAGGGAAAAGAAAAACAGTATTTAGGAATAAATCAATTACAACACGTGCTTTTTTTTTTTTCCCCCTTTTTTTTCTTATTTGGTATTCCAACAAATGTTACAAAAAGTCTCCTCATCAAAACACAAATCATTAAATCCCAAGCAAGCACTATCCTATGAACATCCATCCCTCCACGTCATGCAGAGAGACTTAAGAATGGTCCCATTTCACCAGACTTGGAAGTAGTGACCAAAGTATCTATCCCAGCTCCTGACAGGGAAACCTTCGCTACAAACGTCAGTGAGAGAAAGGGTCAACTCATGCTTGTTGTAAGAATGGTTTTGTGCATCATTGCTGAAACACACTTTCTTGACAGCAAATATAAATTCTTGTTAGACTAAACAAATGCTACATGGAACCATAGCATAAGATAGCCAATCAGGTTGGTCTTAGCATAAATAGAAATGCAATTAAACTGGTATCAGCATACCCCGCAACAGAGGGTGCCTTGTCCAGTTTCCTGGACATATTTGCAAATATGGATATTCCTATGACCTACCAGTGACAATGTGCCTGTCATCAACTAAACAGGAAGTCAAGTTTGAAGCTCAAAATTGATCTTTTGCTTTTCTGCAACATACTCCCTCTCTTCCAGCAGCCAATTTAAAAACCAGACAAAATTTAAATGATTCTCATTTAGCTTACCTAGCCAGAAACAACACTAAAAGCAAAGATGAGAGAAAGTGAAGTGAACCACAAAGGACAGTGTGAAGATAACAGAAAAGATCTATTCACAATTAAAATACACCACTGGTATTATACTATTTGTGAGAAGTACAGAATCAGGATCACACAGTTCACAAAGTATATGTTCTTTAGCTCTTTCTGACCAGGGCTATTTTAACAAGGTTAGATAATCAGAAAAGGGGACATAAGTCTGTCCATTAGCCATTATGAGGCTACAAAAATATGTGCTTGACTAGATACAGGAGAACAAAGGAGAAAAAAGCCAATTCTGGTTTTTGACAAATTTTGTCAAAAAACTCTTATTATATGGTTTGAATTAAGATTCTTCTATCAGATACAGTATCAATATAAACACAAAAAGAACCCAAACCCAAGGATTAGTCTACAAAATAAGTTATAAACCGGAACAGTGGCACACTATTATTTAAGTGTGGGGAAGAATGCAGCTTTTCTCTGTTGTCATTTGTGTTTTGTAAGTCGTTTGGACTTTTTTATAACCGACTTACTTGCACTTTCCATAACTAAATCCGACACAGTGCATAATGCTGTTCCTCGGCAGAATAAAAATTCTGATTTTCTTTACAAGTCAGACCAGTTCAGCAGAATCAAATTTATAACATTAATAAATCACCAAACCCCAAGATAGCATCTCAAAACAGTGCAATATATAAGCCTTAGCTGTGTTTTACAAACACATTAATCATGAACGGATTGAATAGCCCCGCAATAAAATAATTCTTCATCTGCATCCATCCAAGTTCCTTTCAATGGGTCGCAAAATATTCTTACATCAATATTCTACAGCACTTCCACCATGTTTTGCCAAAGCTGTTCAGCAGGCCCTGGTCTTCAAAGTAATTTTTTAGACACTTAGATGCATGCAAAACATCCCTCAGTGCTTGACATATACCTTGGGGCTCCATTCTGCTAGCACCACAACCACTCTAAAGGATTCTTGTGGTACTGCTGACTTTTGTAAGCAGAATGAGCTGCAAATCAGGTCTGCGCCTACATTGGCACAGCCTGCCCTGGAGTGGATTTCCAGACCAAAGTAGGTGATTACAGCATTTGCACTTTTAATGTTTACATGAATTTTATTTCAAACTCCAATCTGGTCCTATACACCAAACCTCCTTCTCAAGAGAAAATGCTGTAGTGCACATCCCAGTTTTGTTTAGTCCAGAAATAATCCAGTTAATGGATGGATGCTCTCTCGGACCATTTTCTGTTGTGATCCAAGAACAAATGACAACTAGGACAGTCACCTCAAAAGCACATTTCTGACATGAACATACTAATGTGGACATGGTCCCTGTCACAGTACTTCACTTAGTGTTAAATTTTTATGTTTGCCATGGAAGAACAATCTAGCAGACAGAAACTTCAGCAACGGGCAATCTAGTACCCCGTCACCATAAATCAGGTGGAACTGAGCCTCTAACAGGAGAAAATTGTCAGTGATTCTTCATAACCAGACCAAATAAATCTTCCCCAAATCCCTGCCTTTCTCTCCACTTGTTCACACACTTCCTTAGACCTAGGTTGAAACCACTTCCTCAGTGACCCAATTCTTACTCTTTCTCACTCAGCCCACCACCTGAAATGCTCTTCCTGAATAACCTCCCTACGACTTTGCTCTTTTTCTCCTTAAACTAGCTGTGAGTAAACATTCAGAGTAATCTCTCATGCAGGCAATATGCAGCATCATCTAACTCTCATTCTTTCAAACCAAGACTGAGGCTCCAGCAGACCTATACACAGAGCCATATATGAAGTGCATATATGAAGTGCAGCAATGATGCCAAAAAACAGATGAGGAAGAGGAGGAGTCAGCCTGTGTCAGCCTGGAAAGGAAAAAGTTCTCAAGCTATCTGAATAATGAAAAACCTTGTACAAGTTCAACAGCCAGAGGATAGAATACACATCATCAGAAAGAATGGATAGACAAAAAGCAATCTTACAAAATACAAGGGGAAAGGGATTCCAGAAAAGGTAAAATTGCCCGGGACAGAATAAAAATGGATCTTGGAAAGTACTATATGCAATGCAGAAACATAAGAAAAAGAGAGAAAAAGATATATAGGACAGATGCAGACAATTAATAGTTATTTTTTATCAGAAAAAAATCTAAAATCTTATTATGCTATTCTTCAACATGTTCTCACTAACATGTCATGAAATCTTAAATTTCATGCTAAATAAAAGCAAGCTTTTACTGCAAAGCGTGCTTTTAATTGCAAAGCTCAGGCTAGGGGTTGAATGAAGACAAGCTACTGCTCAGTAATGGTTAATACACCATTTAATTGACATAATTCATGCAAGCTAAGTATTAGCGCAGTTTCTGAAGAAAAGCATAAAAATAAGTGAAATGTAAAAATAAAATTACTTACACCTTATTTTACTTTTCTTCACGTATATTTTCATATTTATTCTCCTTGAAAATTTAAACTATTATTGTAAACTTCACCTCTAAAAATTGTTTAAATAATGAATAAAGAAAATTATTTCATTTGATCTGCCTCAGTCCATTTCTGTTAGCTGAACCTAACCTAACCCCAGCCTTTCATCTAGTGAAAAAATGGTCCAATGTTTGCTATGGATCCAGACTGGGATCTTGCTTTTGATAGAGGACTAAATATTTCTGAAAACAAGTGGTAGTAAGAAGAAACTATTTTGCAGCACTGTCTTTTGCTTTCAGCAAAAACTGTAATAGTAAAAACAGGAGTAGACTTAAACTAGCCCAATTTAATAAGAAATACAAGAAAATGCAATAATAGTTTTCACAGCTGAAGATCTGTGCAAAGATTCTAAGTCAACTCTGTAAGAGGAAAGCACTGTAAGATGATCAGGAAACTGATGCACTCACTGCTAAGTTTAAAAGGCAAAAAGAAGCAAACCCGGCTTTTTTCCTTCCCAATTTAAAAAAATCATCACAAAATACAAATTAAAAATCTTTCCTTTTCAGAATAAGCATATAAAAAAGTTAAGTACTTTCCCCACAATATGGAAAAAATTTAAGGTTAAAAATTTAGGCCAGTGCGTTTGACCCACATCAATCTCCTGTTCATTTAAGAGCATTAAGTTACAGAATCCCACATATTTACAGACATATTATGGAAACTGCATTGCATTATTTGATGTCCTGCCCAGTAACACAGTAATCCAGATACTGTTTCTTGATAACACTTAACTCTAGCAAATGTTAAACTAAGACAGTCTTAGATTAAGTTAACCATAGTCTCAAAGACAGGATGATTGTTGCTGTCTTGCATTATATCCATTCCTTTCTCCCTCTCTTGAAACCTTAATACTTTCGGAAGCCAAAGATGTTTTTATAACCTTTTTCAACCCAACTCCTAAAACAACAAAAAATATTTAAGGGCATTTCCCTACTGTCAAAAAGAGAATTATTCAATTTCAAGCATCCGTCAAATCTAACCAATCTATTGTACAATATTTTATTTCTGTGTAAGAAATTCAGCTGAAATTTTCAATAATGCCTAAAGCAAATCAGCTGCTCTTTTCCCACTACTGTCAAAAACAAACAAACAAAAAAACTTGCCTTCTTTCTCTTATGTAACTTCCCCTTCCAAGTACAACAGGTAGGAGAAAAAAAAATAAAGCTGCTCTGAACTATAATGTGCCAAAATGTAATCATATTCGAGACTGTCAACAACTCTAAAAGAACCTCCAGAACAATGTAACAATTTTAGGGAGCATTTTTGCTATCCTGTAATCTGTGGGATCTCCCTTAGGTCAGAAGTAAACCAATGTCCTAAACAGGGTGCCTGTGGTCTTGACAACACAATCATTAGGACAAGTCTTAAATGAAGTGTCTTACTGGAAATCTAGGACTCTTTCTACAGTCCCTATTCTTCAGAAATCAATATCTCTTCTACTACACCTGGATCAAAGTTATTACACATAAAATACTGTAACCAGTTGAAACTATATTCGTAGATAAAACAGAACCCTACAACCATGAGTTTGATGTATTCCTCCCCCCCTACTTCCTGTCCTCAAGTCTGTCACACGATGAAATGCAGACATAATCACTGCTTACACACAGAATGTATTTCATAACAAACAGGAGGGACCCCATAAACCCCAAACATTTTGAGTACGTGGAAAATAACACCACAGTTCTGCAGTCAGCTCAAGAATTGTTCAGCTATTCTTGGATCTCCTAAATTATAATGATCAGCTTGATTCTCCAAATCATCAAGGGATACTCCTAAAGGTCTTCATACAATGATAAACAAGCATACAACTGAGCCACAGATTGTGAAAGATTCACATAAACTTTCTTGTATTTAACTTCACCTTAAATATCTTCTTAGTCTCTATTCCAAAACTAAATAAAAAGGAAGTGAAAATCTACAGGTAATTTACACCGACATGAGCATTGGTCCTTCACAAGGCAAAGGCTGCCAAACAACTGTGGTGAGCTTAACATGCTTAACATGTAGAGCTGCCACACTCAGGCACTTCCAGGAGACAAACCCTGAGCCCCTGCTGGTTTGAAGTGCGTTGAAGCAAACAATCTTCCCTTATTCTAAGATAGATCTCTGCTTATAAAACCTTTGTTTCCCAAAATCCTGTAACATTCTATTCTTTCCTGAAAGATGACTGTTTTCACTCAGCCCGGCAAAAGATTTGTCCATATATGGACAACCCTGAAGACAACAAATGGCTCTCTTCCCAGTCTATTATCAAGCCAGGAAATTAGGCTGCCTGAGGTACTCTGCCTTACTTACTCAGTTCAGAGACGAGAGGAAACATTCTTAAGTTCGTTAATCATCCATTTTCACACGAAGGTGAACGGATGCTTTTCCTTTACCGCTTTAGCAGCAATTGCCACCATCAATTACATGGAAGATTAAAGTCCTCACACAGCCATGGGAGATAACAGAGCGCTAACAATGACAGTGAAAGTTAAAGGGCAGATAGCTGTGTCCCCGAGGGCTTTGCAGAGGGAAGAAGAAAAGTAATATAAAAAATTTAAAATAAAATAAATATCGCACATAATAAATTCTGCAACACTGAAAGAGTGGAAACAAGAAAAAAAGCAAAATCCCTGTGCTTTTAGTAAAGTCTCAGCTATTTTCGTGCCATTCTTAATATTCAAACTCAGTTCTTCATTAACCTACAGCCTGAAGAACACTGTGGATATGAAACACTTTACTCTCTGATATTCAGGGGCTGGTAAAATTATTTTGCCTTTCCATGCACAAGATGCAGTTGAACTCACTATCTTAAATAAGGAAAAAAATTATTCATATGAGGGATCTATAATCTGAATAGACCTGAAAAATAGGTTCGAGGTACAAAGAGTTTAAGTTTTTCTAAATGGCCAAGAAATTTCATCCTCCTTTCACACTGGCAACCCTGCAAAGAAACCCTTCTCATGGAGTCAGCTCAGCTGTCTAGAAACTTAGTGGCAGACCAGTCTTTGCCTTTTTAAGCTGCGACAAAGGAAACGTTTGAGGAAGCACTAAAACCTAAGTGCACCATTAAAGGCATCTACCAGAAAACTAGCTGTTATTTGCAATAAAGAATGTGCCTTATTTAAATGATAACGAATCACTGCAGTCCCTATGTTCTATTAACATGTAGAGAAAAAGAATGTATCACAAGAAATATGACCAAAAGTTGGTATTTCAGCTCCTCAGAAGCTGGCGTATTTCTTTCAGAAACTTGAGTAGGTGGGACTGTATTTTCTCAATGGAAAATTATGAACTGATGTGTCATAATCTATTTATATTTTGTTGGCATTTTTTAAATCTTCTGCCAGAAAATTCCTTATTGCCCCTTCCATTTCTTGGTGTCCCAATTGTCTTTTCAGCTATGTTTATTTTCTGATTGGCAAGGAAACTACAAAATTCTGTCTTGGTTTTTTTTTTTTTAATATGCTTTCTTGTTCTCTTCCGTTTTCCTCCTATGAAGACATCCTGTGCACAATAATCTTTCGAAGTATGTTTCACAATGGAACCAAGCAGCTCTTTCTACTGCCAGCATCAGTCAAGGCAATAAATAGCTAAAAAGATGGCTACTTAAAGCAGTCTCAGGATTCTAACTGCTGGGTATCCACCCCTAATACTCCTCAAAAAGATTATGGGTCTGTATAAAACTACCAATCTCATTCATTTGACAGCTTCTCTCCCTTAATAAAGCTGTCAGTATGGGGGCAGGTGTTTGGCCTTTCTGTGGAAAGTATCTTCTGAAATGAAGCTGTGATGGGATAATAAACAACCCCCCCAAAAGAAACCCCTTCTTCCTGATGATACTGCATCTATTAAAAGGCTGTGGTAGGAATCAATTAACAATGACAAGTTTTGGAAGAGTGAGAGACCACTGAAAGCACTCTCACCCTTTCAGCAGTTAGCCATGATAAGGGAGGCACCAGGAATGACACCTTTTATTTTAGGAAGATATGAACAGATTAGTTTAGGCTGTTAAAAATACTGCAACGAGCACTTGGTCTATTTCCTTCCCTAAATTCCACTAGCTGACCACCTTCTACATGTATAATACATAGGAATTTTACTAATGTATTGTACCTTTGTCAAGAAAAATATATTCACCATAAATCTAAATCTAAACCATGCATAACTTAGAATTATCAAGGGAAGGGAGCAGGTGACTAAGTGAAACTGCAGCAACTCTAGCAATTTACCATTTAACAACAGCATCTAAAAGCATTATTTCCCTTCCTCCTTTTGTCTATTAAATTAGTGAGATGAAGGGTTATTTCACCCATCCAGCACAGTAGTCCACTTCAACATGCCACAGTACTGAAAAACAACTGCTGTCTACATACAATTATGTAAATACCAAAATAAAAGCTGTAGAATGGCAAACTAGTTTACATTTATAGTTTGGACTCCAGTCTCTCCACCATTACCAACAGCACTGTTTCCTCACCACAGCCTCAGAAACAGTAACTACCATTTATTTTCATAAAGCCAGCTGCTTTAAAATATGTCACAAGCCCATCTGTTGAGTAAAAGAAAGGGATGTCTCTAAAACGTAAAAAAAAAAGTCCAGAAAATTAGGCTGAATTCAAGCCAAAGGTAGCAAGTGCCTGTGTATGAAGTATTGCTGTGAGCTCAGTTAAAAAGGTAAAGGGACTTTAAATATGCTATAAACCAGATACTAATTTCCTGAAACACAGAAACTTCTTGCTCTCTATTGAATAGAGAAAAAAATTGGTTAAATATAATAAACTAAAATATACTTGGAGGTCAAATACCCTTGTTCAGGCAGCTCCATTATGCTCTTCAAAACCTGGAATTAAGTTAATTGAATTAATTATTCTTATCCAAATCATTATCCCAGCAGCTTTTAAGTGTGTTTGTTACGGAGCTTTGATGGTCTGCTTCCAGAAGTGTCCCAACAAAAAAAAATTATGTTGACAGATTTTCAGCCCTGAACATTGCACAACTGGCTGGAGGACAAAGCAGGGAGTTGCCTGTCTGCAGCATCCGATCAGGAGAACCATCTCTTTGCTCTAAAATTCCAGCTGCTACAGGATTAGCATTATCCTTACCAACACACTTTTAATACTTGTCACAAACACTGTGGGAATAAAAAATCTCTTTCAAGTCCAAAAGCAAGTTACAATGCAGAAATACACCTCTGGTGTATTTCACAGCTGGTGTCCCTTTGTACAATAGATATTTAATGTCTTGTTTTCTTAAAAAGCTCCTAAAAAAAAATCACAGTCCTTTCATAAGCAAAACACAAGCTGCCATCTCCACTCCCATCTTCAGACCAGCAGAGAAAAAGACCCTGTTTTTTATTACGGGGAAGTCTGTGAAGGAAAGTTGCTTTTCATTTTCTGTTGGACATACACTTAAGGAGAAATCAGCAGCAAGGCTGTGTAGAAGTTTCATCAGAAAAATACATCATGGCTTGCAATTCCCTCCTTTCCCTTGATTTCCATTTTTTTATAAACACAAAATGCAGATCATGCCCTTGAGCTTCTGCCAATGTATGATTTTACAGAAAGGCCATGTGAATAACTGAGTGGTTCAATATGAAGTAAATGACCAAAGAAACAAAATGAGAGGATGATAGTTGTTTCAGATGAGATAGCACTTTAGTAGGAACTGAGTGCACCAGCATCTGAAAACGGAAAACTTTCACCAACTTAACATACCTTTCTCATTAGTTCAGACCATCCAAGAGTGTCCTTCCAAGTTAATTTTCCTGAAATCTGAAGCTAAACCAATCTTTATTTAATTCACAAATGAATTTAGAGACACGTAACTCCACTTAAAAAAATAAAGGCCTATTTGGAAAAAAAAAACCAAACAAAAAAAACAACTCTACATACTGTTTTCAACTGTGTATTCAGCTCTTGTTTATAGAGTTTTACTGGGATTTGAGTTGCAAATTCGTCTTTGGCCTGGAAAAAGGAACAGCCACAAAACAACCATAAACAGAATAAGTATCTTCCAGCTGTTACAAAAACATACTTTGCTTTACTTTACAAAATAATTTTGTCCTACTGTTTTTAGACCATTTGCAGAAGTTTTCTTCAGTGAGATTTATGCAGAGTTAACCAAATAAAAAAAGCATTGAGCCTTCTGTGCTAGAGTATACAGAAAGAGCAACTGTCTGTCTAGCTGCCATTCCCTTACTGTCAAAGCAGACACAAGGTTCAGCTCATGGCTTTCAAGCTTCTTTGAGATCATAGGCTAGAACAGGGAATTACCCATAACACAATTCTATAACATAATTACTATTATTTTTAATAATACAGAGCCAACAGAGTACCATTATGACCAAGACAAAAGGGAACCTTTGCAAGTAGTCATTTTTGCTTCCACATCTGCATGCATAAGCAACTGATGGAGTGCCTAAAAAGTTCTACAGAACTTTTCACAACAACATCAAGCAAGTCTGGCTGAAGTCTAAAAACATCTTGGTGATCTAAGTGTCTGTACACAGGAGGGACTTTTTTGCTTCATATTTTTTTTTACTGGCTGTATGCTTTCCCAGCTTCTATCCCACCATTGCCTTAAATACAGCAAAAATCAGCTAAAGTTGCTAAACATCAAACGTCTCCCCTAACCTTCTCCCCAACAAAACCAAGGCTATACAAGAATACATAAGGGAATGCTTTTTCCTTCGGAGAGTTTTTGAAGATTTTTCTGTTCACAAATTTGATACACATAGTTATGTACTCTACAAGTTACCACGAAGGTAAATCTCCGTGTGCTGTTTTCTCACTGTGACCACATAAAAACATCTGGGCACCCCAAGCATTCAAACCAACCACTTGTATGTCATGGAGCTCATGCTTTTCCATATACTGCCATAACTTTTCCTGAAGTCAAGCAGAGGAAGCCGTGTCAAAAAATTAGCAAGACAAGTCACTGTGTTCCATGGGTCAAAATACAATATTCAGTAGGAGACACTGAACATGCCTCATGTGATGAAATGTAATGTGTTTTCTCTTCAGATTAAATGAGGTTTTAGGCAAAATAGATAAAATAACATATCAGACAGAAAAGTGATTTGGCTTAAACACATATGGTTGCAGCCAACAGGAACAAAGTGATACTGTTTCAGCTAAATGCATTTTAGTTTCCAAGACAGACTGAGAAGAATGAACACATCTTCATCACAAAATGTATTCCTGACAGGCATAGTACACACTAGATAGATCTGGACAGGAGTAACACGTATTAGCTAAATATTTAGTCTATTTGAAAAATTTATCTATCAAGTCCATCCAGCTTTATGCATTTAACCCCTCTTGCCATATCAATTATTTTGATCCCCTGTTTCAGCATAGTCTACAGAGAAACAGACCAGAAGTTTTGTTGAAATCTGATTTATCTACATCATATTTCAAAATATTTTGTAAAAATACTCTTCATTAATAAAAACTTTCAATATAAGGGACTGATGTCAGGAAATCAGATTCATAAAGCACGAATGATCTATTACAACAGAAAGATCAAATTATAGGAGTAAACATGATAAATAAATAGTGGTACTTCATCTCCAGCTGGGCTTAAAACCATGACACATGGCAACAAAAATCAATGACAAATCTCACATTAAACGAAGTGGAGCTGTGATTTTTGTCCTGTTTCCAGGAAACACAAATGCATTACATCAGTTGAGATGCACTTCCCATCACGATGACTCGATTGCAGAGTCCCTTGGTAAATGACACTTGAGAAGGAAAAAGCTACTGAAAACATCACTGACCTCTCCCGCAGAAGCTATGTATCTCTGCCTTGTGCGTAAAGCACTAAAAATTTTAGGAATCCAAAAAAATTGGAGCCATCATTAATAAAACCTTAATGCTACCAAGAGAAGATGCAAAACCAAAAAAAAACCCAACAGATCTTTAAAAGGTCAAAAGTATCAAGACATGCAATTGCCTTACTGGCTTGTCAGCTACAAAATTTGCCCCTACAAATAGATTTTGACCTTGTGATTAATTGTAATCAAATTTGACCATACCATACATGTGTCACATGGGCTCATGAAAACCAGCAGCTAGGAAGACCACAGAGACACGAACAAATGTCCACTGAAAAAGAACAGAAGCTTTGGGCATCCTATGTGACAGCAGACATTCCAGGCAGCAAGAAATGGGTGGAGGAAGAAAGGAGTAAAAATGAAACCATCAGGAATATCCAGACTTCAGATCTAATGATTACTGAATTGATTAGGGTGTAGGGGTTATTAGTCTTTGTCTTACTAAATTTGAACAGGTGCAGAGTTGAACAGATTCATGGTGTTTCAGCAGGAAAACCAAGGAGGCAAAGTTGCTAAAATATGAAGACATATAAAATAGGAGAGCAGCATTTTGGGTGGTACCCAAGTTATACACTGCTCTAAAAAAAGAAAGCATTATGTCAGCAAGATGACAGTATTTGTATTGCAGCATTTTACCAAAATAATTCATAAATACATAGATTTTTTCAGAACTAGATTATTACCAAACAAGTCTGAGATAGAAGTAAACTGCTCCAAACTAACTAAATAAATCCCAAGTCTGAATTCAAAAGTTCCACTGAACTGCACATCAGGTGATCAGTTGATAAAACTGAAGGACTTCACAGGCAGATTTTGACAGCCAAACAAAATAAAAGACACCAGTAAGTAAAGTAAACATTTAACCTCCTGCAGTACAAGACAAGAAGTGACTGCTACCTGTGCTTCTGCATGTAAATGACAAAGTGCATACTGAATAGCAACATAGGAAGGTATCAGAAACCATAATTTAGACTGAAGATATATTACTTTACAGGTACTGTACAATTTTAAAGGGACTTGTCTATTTCTCTTTATTTACACCCTTTACTGATACTCCTCCCAAAACCCAATAATTATCCTGAAGTTCAAGAGCTCTGACATATCTTCAGAAAGATTTTCCAATGGACACAAAGATGCAGGTTTGAGTTATGAAAACATCTACAAAGAACATTACATTGCCAACTGAAGTTCTCCCTCAGTAGGCTTATTATTTGATTTTTTAAGCAACAGCACTGACTGTAGCACAATAAGTTGTAGCCAGACCATACCAGTAAACATATAGGAGGAAGAAAATATGTTCTGAAACTCAGAGCAAATTCATTGCAAAAGGTGAAATAAAACTGCCTCAGATCATAATGCTTGAAATCAATACATGAGGCAAAAAATGGTAAGTGCCCAGAAAACTATGAATTGCAAATACAGTCTAGAAGCATCTGAATAATATCTTCTAGTCTGTCTTCTCTTTAACATTTTTTTTGTCCCTTTAACATTTTTTTTTATGATGGTGAGGTAAACTTGTCATCTTTATTGTTCTTACCATTTCTCACTAAATATAATGCTATCTGCTAAAATAGTTCTTTCCTCAATTAAAATGTAATTCAGGAAAGTTACAGCAAAGTGGCAGCAGCAGAAATAGGTCTAATAATAAAACTAATAATTACCTCACACTTCATGCTTTTAATGCAAGAACATTTAAAGTGGTTTCACTGTTGCCCTTGAAGAGAATGATGCACTATTGTTTTTCACCCAACATTAAATCCATTTCTGTTTACAGAAAAAGACAGGCACAAACACAAATTAAGTCACAGGAAGATATAGCAACATTCTGCTTGGATCATTAAAACAACATTGTCTGACAGAGGGATCCCCAGATTAGAAACCAAGTAGGAAAGTCTCATTGTGGCTCTGCCATTTTTAGCCACTCATCTGCTTTGATCAGGTCTCCCCAGCTGCTTGGAAAGATGACAGTGTTGCTCATTTGGCAACTTCCTGATTTGAAAACTTCCAGGTTTTTTGGGAGAAATGGTTTGTGTTCTCTCAGTGCTTGGGGCAGGGCCTGGGGGTGGGTAGGGGTGGTAGATATAATTATTTCAGGTTACTTCCAACCCCTGACTAAGGAAACTAGTGAATATTCTTGTACTTCTGCTTAGTCCCTTTCCTTTTGCATTCTTCAGTAATATGCAAGTGACAGGAGACAATTACTGCCCCATAGCACAAAAAAAAGGATATAAAGCCATTAGAGAGCATGCAAAGGAGGGTAAGAAAGGTGGTGAAGGGCCTAGAGGGGAAGACATGATGAGCAGCTGAGGTCACTTGGTCAGGTCAGCCTGGAGAAGACTGAGGGGAGACCTCATTGCAGTCTGCAACTTCCTTGTGAGGGGAAGCAGAGGGACAGGCACTGATCTCTTCTCTGTAGTGACCAGTGACCGGACTCAAGGAATGGCCTGAAGTTGTGTCAGGGGAGGTTTAGGTTGGATATTAGGAAAAGGCTCTTCACCCAGAGGGTGGTTGGGCACTGGAACAGCTCCCCAGGGAAGTGGTCACAGCACCATCCTGACAGAGTTCAAGGAGTGTTTGGACAATGCTCTCAGGCACATAAACAGCACTCTCAGGTTCTTGATGTGATTCTTGGGGTTGTTCTGTGCAGGGTCAGTAGTTGGGCTCGATGGTCTTGCAGGTCCTTTCCAAATCAGGATATTCTATGATTATGTGAAAAAAAAAATTATTTCATGTCCACAAAACTTTCACGCAACCACCACAAGTAGAAAAGCCCGAAAGACAACTAGCAATTCCATCTCTGTAAAAGGCCTTCATGGTAAAATTAGAAGGATTTAAGTGTTGCTATGAAAAAGAAGAAGATACCAAGTAACACTTCCTATCAACCTCACGCACATATTGGGCTGGGTAAAGTGCTGGGTAAAGTACTGGGCAAGAGAAGCAAAAGTCCTGTGAGGGGGAAAAAACCAAACACCAAAACAAAAAATCCTGAGCTTACAAGCAGAAACTTTCATAAAGCTGACTTCCAAGATGGCAATATTTACATTACATAGATCATGCTATATACCCATCTTCCATGTTAAATAACATATTTTAAACAAACACTTCAAACTCATAAACGTGTCTGCATAAGGGAAAGAGTATTCATGTATAGAAAGAGCAGCCTTAAGGAGGAAGAATTAGGCCATTTATTTAAAGAGGAGGGTTAGTTTATGTGAACTTCAAGTGACCATGAAACTATGGCATAAGTGTACCAAGCACGGCCAAGTTGATCTGAGATGAGCTGCTGATGAAAGGGGTTATCCTGTCGTCAGCTCCCAGCAACAGGCTGACGTGTCAACAGGCTTCCCATCAGCACTAGTGACCCTTTGACTCCATAAATTCAACTTCCTAAACTTATTCAGGAAGTTAACTAATAGAAAACTTACTCTGTACCAGAGTCAACAAGCACCTAACATTTCTCAGTCCCCTGAAACAGCTTGCTTTGGGATCATACATGTTCCAGAATGAACAGACAGAAAGGGGAATGAAGCAAGAAGGTGTAATAGTTTATGTTCTCATTGCTCCTAAGAGTCTTTTGCAATCTGCTTCTAGAGATTACCAGCACAGAAGCAGGACCCAAGGTCACCTCTGCAGTTCTTCATCCATCACAGCAGCCTACAGCTCAGTAAGTCAGCAGACCTTCACCTCTTTGTGTTTCACAGGTTAGGAAGCCAAACAACAAGCTTGAGCCTTTTTTCTGCTACCTCAGCTGAGCTGGTAGTGACTTCAAATAAAGAAGCACAGGCTAGGTATTTCAGTTGCTGCTAGTAGACCTGCCAGAACTTATCTCTGACATGTAAAACATACCAAAATCATATGAGTTTAAGCCAATATTAAAGTCTTTTTTGGAGTATTTAAAATCAGTTTGTCAACTCAAGTTTAATTTCCAAAGCGAAGTTCAGAACAGGACATTTCTATATTTAAACAAAGCTTAAGCCTTAACACTTTATGTTCTGAAAAAAGAATTTAAAAATTCCAATATTGCTCGATATAACTGTGGAATTGTTCTCATGTTCTCTTTTCAATTTTTATATATAATATAATTAGTATATATAATTAATATAATATATATAATAAATAATTATATCTATATAATAATACATATATAATACATAATATATATAATATATATAATATATTATTTATATAATAACAATAATAATATATTATATATATTATATATTATATATAAAATATATATTATAATATATAATAAATAATTAATATAATATATATATAATTGTATATAATATAATTTATATATATAATTTTTATATATAAAATTTCAACTCCCTTACCATTCCTCTCTTCAGCTCCATAAACAGCAAAAGAATTGTGAAACAAGACAAACAAAAACCTCCTTTTTAGAAGTGTTTGGGAAAAAGTGTTTCTTGGCACAGCAGAATGGCTAGTCGTTTTGATTCGAACTCAAGTTGTTAAAACAAGATGTTGCAAAGTGCTAAGAGAGTAGTTCAACATATTTCTTAAAAAGTACAGACAGCTGAATGAACAAAAACAAACAAAAAATTAGCCTTGCAATCAAATCAGAAGGTAACACCTGCAACACCATCTTGTAAACAAGAACCAAGGCTTGTCATGGACAAATACGAGGTCACCATCATCAAAGCAGCCAAGCACAGTGATGTTAGCTATACTCACAACATATCCATGGCCAGAGCCACCCAAGGCCACTCATGTTAAGAGAGAGAGAAGGGCATGTGCTCTACATGTAGCCAGAATTATACTTTAATAAACTGTTAGAAAAAAAAGCAGGAACAAGGTGGATAAGTTATTAAACTGCAATTAAAGCATTCAAAAAAAAAAAAAAGAGAAAAAGCAAAAAGGAAATAAAAACCACATGGGTAGAACAGTAAAACTTTCAGAGCAACCTTAAAAAACAATCGTAAAGGACATTCTCAGCTGGCATAAACAAAAGATTGTCAAATAGCAGCTGGCCTATTCATGAAGATAATATTAAGCTACAAAAAGTAAAGAAATAAATTACTATCTGTCAGCACATTCATAAAGCATATAAGATTCACCCTGCACCACTTATGTTGTTACTAAGGAGGAAAAAGTTAATAGTTAAGCAGAAGGAAAGCATTTGTGACATTAAAAAGAAAAGTAATACACTTAAAAAACCAGTAATCTTTTACTTCAGTCAAATCTTATACTTCATTGAAGAGATTCCCTTGAAATTTGATAATTTGCTGGGAGATATTTACATATCAAGCCTTTCATCTACCCCAAAAGAAACCTCATAAAGTCTATAAACATATTTCCCTATAAGGATGAACATTTTCTTCTGCTGTAATTGCATTCCTTTGAGCAATAAAAATGTTAAACTCCTCTTACCATTCCAATCTTCTCCCTTTTCTATTTCTGATTTTTGTCCCTTCAATACTACTGTCATAGATGGATAAGTCTCCATCATCTTTCATTAACTTAAGGTAAGTGATATCGCCACATGCACTTCACTCATCCTTGTCAGGTGAACCACATTGTGTCTTCTTGTTCTCCTATGAACATTCATGTACACATTTTTGCCGCAACTTCCAAAAATCTTTTCAAAGCAGGAAGTCCAGGAAACAAAGACAGAAAATAAAAATAATGGTGCTGACTCAGGCAGCAAGCCATGTCCTCTAATATGGTCCCTTATTTACTGGATGCATCTTTCATTCAGGACTTTGTAGAACCTGTGTTTCATTCTCTAGAACTTGGTCTGTAGAAACAATGTCTGCCTACTGCCACAAACGGTTTAGACTGTTTGGTTCCCCTGCTGGTCTGTAGGGTTATGTCCCTAAACAAGTAGTTAAAACAGGCTAGAGCCTGGTCTTTAGCCACAAAGTACAGGGGCACAACACAGCTTGTGTCTGCAAAGCTTAACTCTTCTCTTTTCACAAGGTCGGAAGAGGCAAGTATAATTCCCAGTGCATTTTGGGATCAGTCTGCCTTTGCTTACTCCCAACACGCATGCATTAAGCATCAGTCTAAACTGGACCAAGCAGCACACTAAAAATTATGTAGAATAGACAGGACTAAAGCTAAAGCCCACATCCTATCTGTGCTTTGTTCAAAAAGTGTAAGTATCACATACAGCTCCAACAAAAGTCCAAAAAAGGTATGAAAGAAACATGCAAGCTACAAGCACATTCCTACCCACAAAAAGTCTGTGAAAGTTCTGTTGACTTGCCAAATGATCCTGTTTTCTCTACCAGCACAAGAGCTAAGCCCGAAGTTGTACAGGGAATGCACTGTTCTATAAACACTGGAGACTGCAGGTCACCCAAACTCTCTGATGTCCTCAAAGCACTTCTCAAAATGACACCTCTAATCCCAAGGCCTTCTTGCATCCATAGTCATGAGCTGAAGGCCACAGAACTACATTTAAGACTCAAGACCCATGAAAAAGCAGCTTCCAAGGATAGTTGTCTCAGAAGTCTTTACTGGTAAAAACTGAAGTCTGAAGAAACAGGAACAGTGAGACACATCCACACAAAAGTGATTTGCTCTCAAGAATGAGACACGAAAGCCTGGCACAATGAAACCTGAGCATATTAGCTAAGGTAGTGTCTGTTTTGAGAACAGATGAGTTCAGTTTCCTGTTACATCAAACAGCAACTTTCATCAGTCCTACGTGTGCTCAAAAAAAAGCAAGAAGAAAAAATATCTACTGACATCACACTTAGGGCTCGGCAGACAGTGGCAGATTAGGAAATACAATGAGTCACCACAAATACAGAACACATCATGAGCGTTTTCAAACTACCATGCAAAATTTCTTCTTATCAAAAAAAATCCAAACAATAGTGTTTAACAGAACCATAGCAGAAGAAGAATGACAGCACCATAGTGCCTTCACACAACAAAGTAGCTGGGGAAAACAAAAACATTGTAAAAAGGGCAGTATAAGACACCAGACCATTACAGGAAGACACAAAATCAACACAATTCAACAATCAACAAGGAAATAGCAGCTAAAATAATCTGTTGGGTGGACAAGGGGGAAGTAATATTAAGCTGCAATTAATACAGATACAACTGAAAGAAAGCCATGTAAAGAAAGGACAGCTGACAGAGGCATGTTCCAAAAAAGAATTCACTCTAGAAAAGCTGCCAAGGTATCTGTATATGCATGAAAGAAAACCAAAATACAAACACAAAAAAACCCCCAGTCTAAGTAAAAGACTGAGTTATCATAAACTTAACTGCTATGTGTTAGGGAAAAAAATCATTAGTGAAATACTGAGACACTTTTTTTTAAAAAAAAAAGACTAAGTCAAAGATGTTTAGAAGAAAGGGTTGTAGCTTTACCCAGTTTGGAAGCAAATAAAAAGACATTATGGAAAAAATACAATGGAGATATAAAAACTAGTCAGTGAGGAATACTACAAAAGAATAAAAAGAGTACACATTTAGCCACAATAATTCAGGCTAAGCATCTTATTCTCTGAACCACAATGTTTTAGAAACACTACTAAAATATATATGACAAAGAAAGCGGCTTCTTTCCTGCCAATTTGGAAACTTTCCCACAGGGTGAAGCAAAGCAAGCAGTACTACTCAGATAAGCATAACAATGCTTGTCACCAGGTACAAATACCTGCTATTTTGGGTAGGTATGGGTCAGAAGAATTAGAGATGTGAGGTTCCTGTACAAAGTTATTAGAACTTCAGATGCAAAAGTTTTCTTCTCTTTAGGAAGTATTTGTGGCTTGACATTAGGGGATTTCTTTCTGATGCAAGTGGAAGGAGAGAGGAAGAAAGGATGTTAAAATTATTAGCAGCTGAATAAACTTTGTTAAAGCAGTACAGCTCTGCTGCATGGGAGTTGGTTGATAATGTAGAAACAAGAAATCAGATAAATAAGTGCTAATGAAAAAACTAAATCTTCACAGTTTTCAGATGGAAGATGGACTAACTGGTGTCAGACCCTGACAATCTCTTCTTTGGATCCCACCGCCAAAGATGGTAAGATTACTACTGCTGCTTCTACACAGAGGTTTTTTATTATTATTTTAATTAGATACGAGTTCTCTGAAGGCAGTGAATATTTAAAAGTCTTCTCTTTTAGTATTCTTGAGCCAGAACTACTTCAGAAAGTCTTCAAGAGATACACTGACCCCAATTCCAGTCCTTTTAAGCTGTAAAATTTGGCATCTCTTAATGATGTGACATTTTATTGTTAAAAATCTCACCCAGACTAAAACTTGCTATCAACATATCTTCCAAAAGAATACGAAATATGTAAAAAAAATTGGTTTTTGTTCTTAATGCCACCTGTGACAAGGTGCTTAGGAGCTGGAATTAAGAAAGCTTCCTGCAGCAATAAATCACTGGGAAAAGATATATAAAAAGAATTTTCAAATAAAGGAGTTCTTTGTAAGTATGTAAATGATACATTTTTTTAACTAATTCATATCCTTGCCAAGTTTTTTTTAGGAACATAATTAGCATACTTCAGTGTTGAAATAAAGCATTCTTAGAGTGCACTAAAATAAAGATTAAAGCATCAATTTACTGTAAAAATTTAGAACTTGTTAACCAGATTGTCCTTCTCTCCTACAAAAACAAACACGTCATGAGCATTCTGGAATGTTCATTTGTTAACAAAGTCACAGTGGTGAGTCTGTTACCTGCCTTTTGAACTTCCTCATTTGAGTGTGCAACACATCATTACATTGTCTGGCATAGCAGGAGCCAAAGTCTTCAATAAACACCAGCCAGGCTGGTTCCTCCCACACTAATTATGACAGCTTGACAAGATGTGATGAAGAAACCACAGAAATATGACACTTTCTCACAAGCTTTTAAAAGGGGACAGAGACGGCAAGGGAAGCCCACCTGCCAGGATGAAAATCCTGCGTCCTCACCTTGAAACAAATTAGAAAAAAAAATTGCATCATTTAATAGAAATCTCAGCTCAAAGCTGAGACTTGATTCAACACAGTTGCCAGGTTCAACTGCATCAACTTGTCACATCCCCAAGACAAGCGGGGCTGAGCTGCGAGAGCCTTCAGATGGCAAAGGCAGCAGCGCTCTCGGAGCTGTCAATCAGTAGGTGGCACTCTTCAAACTCCGACCGTGGGAAGCCAAGCACTAAGACAGGCGAGGACACACTACAGAGGAGCCTGGATCTTTAGCAGAAACACCAACAAGAAATACTGAACCGTTTTAGCCATAACTGACACCCCTGGGGAATGCAATGGCTTCACTTCTGTAATATATAAAGCAATCTTTCTATATAATCCATGCAGTTCCCAGGAATTATAATTTTTGGGTGCTATAAATAATTTGGATTAACACTATTGTACACTCTTATAACAAAACCAGTACCTTAAGGAATTATCCATTACGTCGGTAGAACACTTTGAGTGCAGCATTGAAGCTAATTATGTTGAAGTAAATAAAACTCATTACTGAATTTTATCTTTTTTTTTTTAATTTAATAAAGCATAGCGTAGCTTTTTAGGTTTTATCACAGCTGCTCTTCAAAGCTGGACAGTAAATTTGTTAGAACAAATGAAACAGAAAACCAAATCTTTTGGAACAATATATGAACTGTTATTTCTGTGACATTTACTAGTGAAGATGTGGCCAACACACCCAAATACTCAATTGTTTTTAGGACAGGAGTTCAAATCAATACAAGGTATAACAAAAATATAAACAAAGCTCCATAAAAAAAAGAGGTGCCAGATTTTCCATTCCTGCAAATACTGTTTCTTCATTTAACAATTATAGTTTTAAAAAAAAATTTAAATATAGATTGAAATCAATACTCTTTACTGCTTATTTGATAAAAAGGAGCAGCAGATTTAGGAACAATGCTTGAATACAGGTACTTGTAATTTAAACAGCCAGCAGAGGGAGTATAAAAACAATTTAAAAAACCTCAAACAGCCTTTTTTTCTTTTTATATATTTCTGACTTATGATTTTAGCTTTCTTTTAGAATATGATAATAGTGCCAACAGTGCAAAAATTATAATATTGTAAAACAAAAATAAAATCGAATTTTAAAGTATTAAACAGAATTATTTGGAACTCAAATGCTTTTTAAAGTAGCATTAAAAAATTAGTTTATACTAAACTCAATCTCAAATACAATTTTAAATGCAGGCAAGGTTAACATCAATCAACAAGCTGCATAAGCCATTTCCAAGTTATAAATCAAGTCACTATGTCAAGTACATGCTGAATAAAAACTCATTTTTACACTTCAGGTTTACACCATGTCCAGCTGATGAGGACGGATAACCAGGAGCAAAAGGAGAAGGACACAAATGGGGTGAATGAAGCTGCCAACCTTGTGTTAGAATATTAAATAAGCTGCCATCCTCCTCACACAAGTGGCACAAAGAAACCATCTCCCAACTCATCTAAACTATCCCACTGTGCATAATCACACCTTCCACAGTCCATCACACAGGAGGAGAAAGGTTACTGAGTTAAAAGGGAAGGCGTTACCTCCTCTCTCAAGGCTTATGAGCACTAGATGCCTCTAAGACATCAGGCAAACACAGGCAGCAGAGCTGAGGAGTCAAAGGGACAGAACAAATGTAAACCACACGTTTTACAGACAACCATTTGTAAAAATACCTGACTTGGACAAGGAAGCCTTTCTCCACTGTTAACTGCTTGTGCTTGCATGGTTTTCATCACCTTTCCATGACATTCCTTGCTGTCTGCTCCATGTATTGTTCTGTTATCCCGCTAAATAGAATGACAGCGCTGCAGAACAGGATTCATGGTGTTCCTACACATTAAGGGAAAATGTGAAACACCAGTCCTGATGGGAGCTATTGAATTATATCACTTATCATAACTATATCCTACTTCAGTGACAATTTTGCTTTCAATTAACATGGAGTCAAAATCCATGGAGTGAAAACTAGAGACAATTCCATTTTTTACATTATCTAAATTTTAAGCATGATGTAATTTTAAAACAAAATTCTGTAATTAAAACAAAATTCTGTCCACCTTCATACAAGAGATTCATTGCTGAAGATCGGCATTTGGCTTATAACACCCTGACTGCAAAAACAATAGAATGCACAGACCAGGAAAAACAAGAGTCAAGACAAGATTAACTTTCCCATTAGATCAAGTAACAGGAACACTTTTGACTTTATTTAAATTTTAGTTGCTCTTTTCTTCCTGAACAACAGATCTTACTACATGTATTCTTTCTTAGAGTGCTGCTTAATCAGAAAGTCTTAGCATCTGCCATGTGAAGGTATGGACTAAAAAAGCCAGAAAAAAGGTAACTGTCTATAATACCAATATGCTGATAATTCTCTGACAAGCAGAAAGCCTGCATACTGTACTCATACCTGTCAGTAGACTCATGGGACACAGATGACGTATGCTATATGTGCACCTTGAGAGAAGATCTTGAATGTGGAAGGAAGATGGGATGCTCCCCTAAAGGTAAGACATTTCCAAGAAACCTGAAATACTGGAATACCTGGCAACTTGCAGTAGTCTAAATATGCCAGAATTCCACTGGAGTGTTGATCCAGGATGTTCAATACCATAAGCTTATTAAAACACCGTGTTACACACCAAGACTGTAAACAGTTAAGAAAAACAACGTAATATACACCACACAAAGTTCATATAAACTTCTGCAGTCCAGTGCTTCATTAGGAATTTTAATACAAAAAATAGCCAGATTTGGCACAAACTGAGTATTGCAGAACCTAAAATTTTTATAATAATAATAATAATAATAATAAACTTCTAACAAATCCTGACTGGAGAGCATGAAAGTCAAAAGAGCTCAGAGATTAAAGAATACATCTCCAGCCATTTCACTGTTTTCCAGTCTTGAGGATTCTGTTATGTTACTTTTAAATCTTCATTCCAGAAGGACTTATCTCAATTCTCTTCTCTACAGAACACCTCAGGTTCCCTGCAAAATAATTTTGGCTTTTTTTTTGTCTTTAAAGTCAAACAGCATATGTATGTACATAGGTATGATTTAGAACTTAAAATACAATTCAGGAAACAAAAGCTATGAGACACAGCACATTATCTTCATTATTCTACATGATCTCATCCTCTTCAAAACAATGATAGCCTTCCGGCTGCACTGTAACCAGGACTGTGCACAGTACTCCAAACTGTTGGACAAGTGCTCTTTGCAGTAGCTGCATTGGAACTGAATAGTATCTTGTTTGACTTCCCTCCACTCCTTTTTTCAGCCTGGTTTCCTAAGGAAATCAGACTTATGCAATCACTCAGGGAGGGAGGGAAGCGTAAGCATATGTACATATGCACTGCACGTGGATATCTGTCTGTCTGACCTCACTAATACCTTTTGAGCCCATTGGTCAGTTTCAATCACATTCAAAAGAGAAGCAGAGAATATCAGACTTTAAAGTTCTTGGAAGTTTCATGAGCATGGGCTGCAGACTATGGAAAAGTGTTGCCACAGAGCGAGGCTGTATGTCTTCTTAGACGTCAGTAAACTCACAGGGGAAAGAATAGTTCTGCTCCTTTCCTGCCTGCCGGAAAATCTTCAGTCAGAGGTCACAATCAGCGAAAGACGACCAAGTTTCTTGTGTTCAAGAGTTCGTAAAATAGCTTACGCTGAATTCACTACTTCTTTTTAAACTGTGTTTTGAACAAAGCCGATGTTTCCCACATTATCTTTTTTTCTGATCTAGCACAGGAATGAATTGCCCTACATGATACACATTCCCTGGCTCAGCCCCTTGCTCTCAAGACCACTTATTTTAAAACATCAGCATTGTACCGCACTCCTGGCAGCATTCTACCCCTCTAAAACACAAAGAAAATTAAAACTGGATGAGATTAGGATTCCCTTCAGGTCTCAAGACTAAACAAGTATGTGGCTCTTTAACATAAACAACTATTGAAAAAAGTTTCAAAAAGACAGTGCAGCAAATATATAATCATTTTTATTCACCTCTACCCTGGAAGACAAGTACTACCACATTTGCAGGCTCTTGTGCTCAAGACAGCTGTAAGGCAATAAGACAGATAATGAGGTTTCAGTGGACATCTCCATAGTTCTTCTCACACCCCCCCCAGTGAACTATACATGGTTCAGCTGTATTGAAAAAGCCACCTTGATCAAAGTATACTAAGAGATTAAAATGCAAGTCTAAGGACACTTTAAGGCATATATCCACAAACTAAGGAGGTGTCACAAAACCAAAATATAGCCACAGCTGATTGAAGTCACCCTAAGTATCAACATGCTAGACAAGCAAAACAAAAAAAAAGTTCCTTATAAAAAAAATATGTATTTCAGCCCTAATACATGCCCCGCTTGTAAATTCATTAGTCCCACGAACACATCGAACCCCGGCACATTTCCCGGCGGGACGCTGGAACTGAGGGCTGGCAGGGGTGACACGGGCAGCCAGACCCCGGGAGGTTTCGGCCCGAAGCCCCGGCCGTTCCGGAGCTACCCAGCCCCGGGGGCGCCCACCCGGCGGGGCGCGGCGTGCCTGGGAAGCGCCTCGGAGGCGGGAGGGCGAGACACCGACGGGCAGCCGGGCCGCACGTCCCTGCGAGCGGGGAGTGTGTGCCATGCCAAGACTCCTCCCCGCACCCACACCCCGCCTCAGGGCTCGGGCCGCTCCCGCCGGGCTCCCCCGGCCAGTACGGGGAGGGCACTGGCCGAGCCCCGCACCAAGGGGCGGCCGAGCGGCTGCTCTGGTCCCAGTCCCGCCTGCCGGCACGGGGCGACCGCAGACCCGCGCCCTTCCTCCGGGCTCGGGCTCGGTGAGAGCCGGAGAGGCTTTGGGAACGGCTGGCTGCGGGACGCCCTTTGTGGAGCGCCTCAATTCCCCCTTTATTCACAGCCCTCCCCGCCAACCCGCCACTATCCCCGTTCCAGCGTCAGCCCCCCGTAGCACGGAGTACATGTTTCCTCTCGGGTTCCTGGCCCGCCTTACAACGAGCCACGGCCAGGGGAAGGCGGCACCCGGTACCAAAGCCGAATCAGAAATATGGAATGTGAACGCGCGTGGCAGATCTGACGGGGGATGCAGAAAGAAGCGATCCATTTCACCCTTTTCGGTCCTCTGCCGCCTCTTTTCTGTCAATTGCCGATACCATAATGCTTCCTTATTGCTTGTTCAAGTAAGTAGGGGGGACAGTATCCATAACCCTACGTGTCATTCCTGAGCAAATTAAGCGTGTACCGAGCAAAAGGCTGACATACATATATGCAGAGTTGCCTGATCTCGGAATGATGCCGAAATCCTCGAGGCGTTAACAGCCAGCTCCCACAAAGAGCACTCAATTACATCGAGCATCCCCTTTGTCCGTGCATTCTCAATACACACCCGGCCGCTCCTCCATGCGTCCACGCACGCCCCACGTATACGGCCCCTTTGTGTCCTCGCCTCCCCCCCCACTCACAAAGAAATGCCCTTTCCACAAGGCATGCACCCAGCCTCGGACACAGCCCTTCGCCTTCCCCCGCGACACGCGCGACCCGCCGCCGGGAACGGCGCTCCGGTACCTACTTGTATTCAAGAAACAGTCCGTAAACCTCCTAAAGCAGCTTGCAGAATTAGATCCATCTTCCATGTCTGGCCCTAGGAGCAGGGGAGACGAGAAGGAGAAGAAGGCGCCTCTCTGCCGCTGCTGCCGCCTAGGAGTCCTGCACCCGCCGGGGCCGTCGCCTCCTCGGATCCCGTCGCCGCGGGCTGCTGCTGCTGCAGCACCGAGGGAATCGCAGGACCACGAGCGAGAGGCGGCTGGGGAGAGAAGGAGCCGGGAGTGATGCTGCCGGGGGCCGCCGGCTGCGGAACGGAGCAGCAAGCCCTGGATGGAGGAAGAACAGAAGAGTCTTCTCCTGCCGCTGCCGCCTGGATGGGCGATCAAGTGAGCTGCTGCTGCTGCTGCTGCTCCGCCAACATCTCTTCCTCCTCCTCCTCCTCCTGCCGCTCTCGCTGCCTCTCCTCCTCCTCCCCTCCCTTGGAGACTTGTGAGGTTAAAGGAAAACGAGGAGGGGAAACGAGGAGGCGGCGGCAAGAAATAAAAAGAAGATGGAGAAGCGGAGGAGAAGGAGGGGATTGGAACGAGGAAAGGAGCCGCTGCCGCTCTAGAGACGATGCTGGTGGAGACGGCGGAGGAGGCTGTGCCTGCAGCACGGCTCCTGCTGCTGCTGGTGGTTGTTAGGAGGAGAGAGAGGGAGCTGCAGGCAGCCGAGTCGCCTCCAGGAGCGGGGGGAGGAGGAGGAGGAGACCCGCCGCTGCCTCTGCCTCCACCTCCACCGCTCTGGCCATGGGAGTGGAGCGGGCGGCTGCCGGAGCCGGGCTTTTCCCCGGGTGCTGCAGCCAGGGGGGCCGAGGGGCGGGATAAGATCCACTTCTCTGGGTTGGACATGCTTCCGCTCTTCCCTCCCTTTCGCGGTAGTTTAAGGCAGGACGTCTAGCAGAGATACCGGAGTAAAGCGAAAGGGGAAGCCGAAAACGCACGGAACCGAACAAGGGGCAACCGCGGATCGGTCCTTCGTTCCCTCCGGCAACCCCCGGGCAGAATTTCCTCCGCACCCCGGCTCCCCGCCCTCATAAAATCCTCACATTTCCGTTCCCCCTTTAGGCCCGAGGGGACAGGGCGCTACTGACCGCCAAGCGGTTTCAATCTCCTTTTAAAGTCCGCTTTTCCCCATGCTCCCACCTCGCATTCAAAGCAAGAAAACGGCAACAATCTGTTTTTTCTTCGAGCAAGGCAAATATTGCCCCGTATGTGCGCGCTGGCCCGCAAAGAGGCAGATACAATCACTGCAGTGCCGCTTCCAGCACCAACCCCGGCCGCCAGAAAACGCCCACTGGCGGAGCCAGCACTTCCCAGGCTCCCTCCCTCCCTTTCTCCCTCCCTTCCTTTCACTGCCAGGCGTGCACACGGGATCTACGGCACAGCGGTTACCTAAAGGGAAAGCGGGGAGAAACAGGAGGAAAAGATCTTCTCTATGCGGTCTTATTATTTTAAACATATATTTCCAGCCGTTGAGATCAAAAGGCAGACGCCCTGCTGCGCCTGGGATGGAGAGGCCAGAGAGCTGCCCCTCCGTTTCTTGTGGGGCATCCAACAGTTTCTACGCGAAGATGCACAATTCCTCCCCGACGCTCAGCATCACACGTGTTTGCTTCGGCTCTTCCCCCGCTTTTCCCACCTCTTGGCACACTGACAGCCACCCGCCCCTCAACCCCAGCCCTCCGGCTTCCCGGGGGCTGCCTCAGACCCTGCTCCCAGGTGCAGTGTGGCTCCGGGGCTGCCACCGGCCTGGCTCCGTAAGCACAGGCACCGTCGCTCGCCAGTGGCGCCTGTCGCGCTGGCCACATGCCACCTCAACTCCGCGTTGGGGTCTCTGAGTATTTGGGGTCCCGTCTCTCCCCGCCATCCCGGACCTCGGCGGTCCGCGCTACGGCGGCCCTCGGTGGGGCAGCCACGGGCGGAAAGCCGGGCCAGGGGAAGCCCAAAGGTGGGCTCGGATCAGAGCGGGGCCGATGACCGCCCTGAAAGGCCCCGCCGCGCGTATTTCGTTTTCGCCCTAAACTCTCTCTGCCCTGGGCGCCAGCCGCCGAGACGGGGGAGGAGAGGTCCAAGCCCACCGGAGATCGCCTCCGGCAGCAGGAAAGGGTGGCCAGCATCGCCAATCGGCTATGGGGCTCCCCTCAGCCCGGCCGGGGCTCTCCCTTCGGGCCGGGCCGAGCGGGACCGCGGCCGTCGTCCCGCGCCGCCCGTCACCACGACGGAGCCCCAGGGCTGAGGGCAGCCCGCCGCCGAGCTCCCCTCCGGGACAGCCGCGCCCCCAACCCTGTCAGCGCCGGGAACCGCCGATCAGCGTTCATCACCCGGGAAGCCGGTGCATCCCTTGGCGCCCCTGCCCTCGCCCCGAAGCGGCGGCGCTCACCTGGGCGGGGGCCGCGGTGCCCGGCCGTCGCCTCCCCTCGCGCGGCGGCAGCTGTGGGGCAGCGGGGCTTCCCCCGTCCTCGGAGGGGACACAGGGGCTCAGCGCGGGCTGCCCGAGCGCCCGGCAGGAGCTTCCTCGGGGCACCCCCGGCACCGACCGCCAGCGCGGGGGCACCTCCGGGGCCCGGCTGCGAGGGACTGGCGCCCGCCGCAGTGTCACCGCGCCGCGGGACGACAGCGCGCCCGGGGCTCCTGCCCCGCAGCGGCCTGGACGAGGCGGAGGGAACCGCGCTCCTCAGGCATACGGCGCGTCCCCCCGGCGCTCCCACCCGCTAGCGGGCAGAGAAGGGGCCGCCGCGTTGGTGCCCACCCTGGCGGAGCCGCCGCCGTGCCGCTGGCAGCAGATTTTGTTGAGGTGCGGCGGGGTCCCCGCGCAGCCGGGGCGGGAGCTGCCCCGCGGAGGGCATGGAGCGGGTAACGCCGCAACCGTTCCAGACACTGGCGGAAAAGATGTTTCTGTTGCCGCTGCCGGCAGGGCACCCGAAAAGCGGGAGATTCTGTTTTCATCCTCTACCTTCCCGGAGATCAGACCTCTGCGCCGTCCGCCGCCACTCCAGGTGCTGCATTACCGGGTCCAGGTCGGGGGGAATTCCTCATCGAACTACCGCAGTCCTCCTATTTGCGTTCAAAATTAGGCTCGCTCTTTCGAATTTCCACTCCTGCTTTGAAAACAGTGTAAACCTACGCTTTTTGGGTTTTATTTTAAATCGTTCAAGTATTTTATATTTATAATTTCAGGACTTCTTTTAATACTAGAATACACACCAACTCCTGTTAAAGCTAGAGTCTTTATGTATCAGTGTGTAAGTCTGAAAAAGATGTTCATCTGAAAATAGCAACGCTTTCAAATTAAAGTGCATTTCCAGCCAGCTGAATGTTCAGTGAGAAACAATCCACAGAATTTGAAAAAGGTTTAGAATGCAAAAACAGATTAAAGACTCTAATTAAACAAACAAAAACCCCTCAAAACAAAATAAGAAGACTCAGATAGGTTTTACTAAACTGTTTCCATCTGCATCGTTCTTATAACCTGTTGCCCAAAAATCCTGAACTAAAATGCAGAAAACTGAATCTGCTTTTGTGATCCACTTTCTCTCAGTATATTTGCCTTTACCAAAACAGTTTAATAACTTCTATTTCACATGCATATTTCCTTGAGATGCTTTTATTTCCTTAAGTTGAACCATTACACAGAGAGCTTTTTCCCTCAAAACTGCTGCACGACTCGAGATTCAGTGAATATTTAAATTTTCTGAGAGACAGCTTAGCCAATGGAAACAAAATTTCAGTGAACTGTGTTTTGTTATTGCAGCCTGTTTGTTTAGCAATTAACAATTTCTTATTAGAAAAACACATATACTAAAATGTTTAAATTGAAAGAGCTAATCAGATTGAAATTACTGAGAAAAAGCAAGAGCCAATCACCTGAAAAAATTAAAGCAGCTCCTTTTGACAGATTAGTCCCAAATTGTTCTGTCAATATCAAGAGTAAATTACTGAAACTTTACATCGTCAATTTATAATTGTAGAAATCTTGTTTAACTATGCTAATCCATTCTAAATTCCTCAATTGCTGTTCATCCAAACTGCAGTTGTTCAAATATCACTGCCTCAAACTGGATATCTGTGTATTTATACAAGGCAAGTCAATTGTGTATGTATAAATATGCATGTGTACGTTCATCAAACAGACAAAATACATTTTGATTTGTAAGAAATCATCAGATATTCTAGAAAAGCAGCTTTCAGGTTAAGGGTTCTTTACAAACTATTAATTTAATTACTATTCATTAGCCATTGGCAATTCATACCTGATTGGTCCCCTGGCTTCTTGGCTGGGCAAGCAAAAGCAATCACAGAGAAAAGTTAGATGACAGTGAAAATTAATTTTCAGGCTCTCTCCATACATATTTGTAAATTATACAGTTTTGCAGACAAATTAAGTATGCTTCACGGCCATCTCAATACCTGGGGATAAATTAGTGACGAATCACATTTACTCATCAATGTCAATCTGGGTTTTCATTGCTCAGTCAGCATCAAAATTTCCATTGCCACAGAGCAATGATGTCACTGATCCCATTGTGTTTCTAACCATATACCCATGTCATTTACCACAAAACTCTCACCCACTCCAATATGAAACAGTAAGATTTGCTGTCATCCCCCCCCCCCCGCCTTTCCCCCTGAAGAGAAAAGGATTTAAAAAGCTCTAAACACCAACAAAATCCAAATTAAAATACTCTGGTGCATTCCCCTGTGGCAGGTGCAAGGGTTCTGCTACAAATGCCCTGTGTGAGCGCAATCATGGGCAAAGTATTTTAGTTGTATTTACATGGGTAAATGTGATTCCATGAGAATTCAGGAGTCAGAGCACACTGAAACCATCTGGAGGTCACTGAAGCCATCAGGTGCATTGTACTTACAAGCATAGGCCTGGTCTGAAAGCAGCAAATATGCCTGTTTGGCAATAATTTGGCAATATTAGTCAAACTACCTGAAGGAAAACATTGTGGGGGGAAAGTAAAATGAAGTTATAACAAAGGTTTTTTGGTATTAAATACAGCTTAAAACCAAACACCTGTTCTTTCCCAATTCTGTCTGCTC
This sequence comes from Entomyzon cyanotis, assembly GCA_024500445.1. Classification (NCBI taxonomy): domain Eukaryota; kingdom Metazoa; phylum Chordata; class Aves; order Passeriformes; family Meliphagidae; genus Entomyzon; species Entomyzon cyanotis. Next base: position 255,753 of record JAKEPQ010000871.1, read on the forward strand.
CATTTTAAGAATGACAGTGACTTATCTTTTATCTGGTCCCCCTCTTTTGCCTGGTAAATCCTCTTATCTCATTATATCCTAAGAGTCTATTCTATAATATGTGATCAATTCCTTGGAAAGAAAGAACAAATAGGACAGACTATGGGAAAAGTTAGTTTATGAAAATATAGGATAACAGCAGTAGAGAAGCTGATGGAACCAACCACTGAATGTGGGTGAGACAGAAGCAGCCACAATGAAATAGAGAGAAGTTAACCTGCTGGAAAGGTGGGGCAGGGGGAACAAAAGGATAAATGCAGCTAAAACCCAAGCTCTGAGACTGAATAAATACAGCTCCAAATAAAAATATTTATGGAAATATTCTGTGCAAGTTGATAAAAATAATTGTTTGTGGATTTTCTTTTTTCCCCAGGGATTTTCTGTTAAATGATCTTATAGAATATAGTAATTACCATCCAGCTACTGAATTCCTATCACAAATTAGAAACCTCCAGAAAAGACATTGTTTCATATAGTCTTATTCTATAAACCTTTAGAGTAATTTATAGAATCTCTTACTTCATAGGAATTTGTTTTTACAAAGGACTATTCTCAAATACCATACTCATGCAAGGACTAAGTTTGTTCAAAGGGTATGTATCAGCCATTTTCTTTGATTCCCACAAACATTCATGCAAGCCACGTCTTTTCCACACTAATATTAACTGCAAATGTTGGTAACATGTAAACATGTGCTAGCAGCCATCTTGAAAATATTTTGGGGAATTACCTAGTGCAGTTGCAAAGGAAATACCATGAGATCCAAAATGAACGGCAATTTTTTTCAGAAAATCAAAACCCTATATTTTTTAAGAAGTCCAGGTCTGTTCAGAGATAACTGACATCCAGAAAAATAATAACATTAAAAAAGTAGATAAATATCTTGTTTACTTTCAGTATTTTGTTAAACTCTGCTATGTCACTATGAAATAGCCCTGCTATTTCACTTTCTGCTCAGCTTTCAACACAGCTAAAAGGTTCTGTGGCTGGAACTATAGATGATAAAAGTTCCTCTAGAAATGCTATGCTATGTGGTGTGTGATAGTAGATACTTCAATAAAGCTGTGAAGACCATGTCTTTTCCTGACAATTTTTTTATTTCCTTTTAGAAACACACAAAACTATGGAAAGTTTTTAGCATTGTTTTCCAGGGGAAATCTACAGTTCTTTATGGAAAGAAGATACCTCATATGCAAAGATAGGATGTTTTTAATCACAGTATTTTGAGGTTGACATATTCAGAAACATTACATTGTAACAAAAAAAAAGTTTAATTTTAAAATGGGGGGGGAAGCTAGTGTCAATGTGCAAAGGAAAACATTTACAATAATTGTACTCAGATCTGCTATTTGTTTCCTATAAAAGACTATGAAAAAGCCAAACAAAACCTTATGAAACCATCTAGCATTTTGTGCTTTCTTATGCAGGACAAAACCAGGTATTTATTGGTTTTATTTAGAGGGTTTTCAGAGATCAAAATGGCTGCTTGGGTTTAAGTTACTGTCATGAAAATAGAGGACACCCCTCCAGAAAAATTGTCTTTCAAATAAAACTCCAGTAGAAGCTCTCTTAACTGAGATGGTTTATTTTAAACCCAAAGCATCATAAACATTGCAAGTTCTTTGATGCAAAAAACATCTTTTGCACCCTGTCCAGCAGAGCAGGACTGTGGCCTGGGACCAGGGCCTCTGAAGTAGTAATGACACACAAACAGCAAAGGATGTAATGGTTGGAATGGTAGGAAATATCACTGTTGTTACCTAGTACTGTTGGAAGAACCATTTTTATTGCAAGAAAAATAAATAGCATTATCAGGATTTTTGTGGTTCTACCTTTCTGTTTTCATAGTGAAATCCAGCGTTAATTTATGATAGAAATTTGTTATGATTTGCTTTCTCTTTGCTATAGACAAATAAGTTATTTTAATTCTGTATTCAACTGGAACATAAAAATTCTCTTTTTTATATTAACTAAAGAATAGATTTTACGAAATTCCAAAAGGAGAGGTTAATACTGGCTTATATTGTACTCATTCACCATGAGTTGTGTGTGCAGGTTGCTAGCACATAGCACAGAGTATACACTGCTATTGTCACAACAGGGATGCCAGCTTTTCCCTATAACTCTCTCTTGCAACCCCTTTCTTCACTTTCCCAAATTTTACAACCAGTAAAAAGAAGCAGACTTTTCCCCAGCATGGTTTGAACAGTTCACAAGAAGTCCTACTTCTCCATCACCGGCAATTTTTTTCATGCAACTAGCAATCTCAGCTCTGAGTTTAAGTGTAAAACTGTTCTAGGCTAAAACCTACAGCTGGTTCCTCTTTGATATTAACAGCAGGTGCAAAAAAAACTAATGAAGAGACTGAGTCCAACCTTTAGAATTACCTTCAAACAAACCAACCTCATGTTGAATGCAAGTTGATTGTTGTGATGTCTGATCATTGCTCATGGGAAACAAGTGGCTTTTTGGAACAATGCTTCATCTTTTTCAGCTGAATTCCTTCTTCCTTCAGTTGCAGTGACTACCAAGCTAACCCCTGTGAGGAACACGACTTTTATTTCTGCCCTTCTGTTAAAATAGCCAGACCTGAAACTGTGGCTGTTGATAGTAAAATGCAGTCATTAGTTTTCAGAGTTAACACCTTGATGAGGCAGAAAGTGCCAGGACACGCATACCTCTAGCAACCACAGATTATTTAATGTGTTTTCTAGAAAGTTTGGTTTCAAAACCATGATCTGTTTCTATATAGAAATGTACCTTTGCAGTCCTGAAAACTAGAAAGCTTGACTTTGAAAATGAAAGCTTGAACTCTTCCAGTTTGTTGTACAAACATAGCTGTCCCACAGCTATGGGGTCTCAGACTGCTATAACGTGCATTCATTCAACACCGCAACAGATCTGGTAAAAGTGAGAAATGTTTATTATCTAAGTAACTTTTCTCCATCCAATTCTAACTTTAGGGACCAAGAAATTCAAACCAACTTATTTCTTTACATCAACATACATGCCCACAATATGAATATGTACCTGCTGTCTTTATATTCTACCCTAGGATGCACTTGCTATCTTTTTCTTGCCTGTTCTTTCCACTTCTCCATCTATTTTTTATCTTTTTTTTTTTTTCCTCCCTCTCTCTGTCTCTTCCACACAGGCAGTATTTCTCTAGCTGCAGAATCAACATAACAATATAGATTTTCTTTACACAATATTTTAATATCAGCATGTGAAACCTACCACATAGAAGGCTGGGGTATTACTGCCATCATCCCAGAACAAATACTCTCACATAAACAACCCTAGACCACTGCAGACAAGCTTATTTGATTTAGTACAATTCTTCTCTAGAAATAAGAGAAGAATTGTCATATACTTTTATTCATTATCTTTTATCTCTTTGTTTATCTCCTTTGCCATCATCCAGCAGCTCCTATTATTCCAATAGCTTTCTCTCCCCCATGCATGATCCATCCTTCTCTCCAGTTTACTATTTCTCCCTATGCTGCCACATCTGCTACATCTTAGTAAACATACTACAAGCTGGCACCATCCCTGCTCTCTCAGCTGCAACAAGCTCTTCACCTGCTTTCCCTTTACTGCTTCCAAAGTCTTTCTCCACCAGAAGCACATCTTCTTCCCCTTCTGCTGTCCAGGTCCCACAAAAAGTTCCGGTCCTCAAAAGAGGAGGGAGATTTTTCCCGAGTCTTGGGTCTAAATAAAGGTTAGCTGTTAAAGTAGAAGGGGAAGGACAGAGACTGCTTGTACTCAACCAGAAGCCTGGGGCTGCCTATGGAGGAGGCTTTAGGATGGTAGAAATGAAGCAGCATTATCTTATCAGTTTGGCCACAGAGACAGGGAGCTTTTCATCTCTCCCGCTTGATATGGGTTCTCTGAATATATGACTGGGAGACAGAGTACAGACCACAGAGTTCAAGCAGAACAAATAGAACACATCCTACCCCTATGATAACACAAGATCAGCAGTCCAGAAATAAAATAGGCATAAATAAATTCTTTATGTGTTCTCCTTAGAAAGAAAGTAAAAGTAGGTTTGGTAGGTATAACTCATAGGAGTCCTGTTCAGGCTAGGAATCTTTGTATTCATGCTAGCCAAACAGGGTGGGAATTAAAAAATATATTGATTACTTCATTATATAGAAAATAAATATGGAGCAGCATACTGCTATTATATTTAGAAAAAACAGACCTGAGTATCTACATAATTTTGAAAAAATTATATGAACTGATCTTTTTTTTTCATTTTTCCGTTAATGTCTTGCACCTTTAGGACAAAATCAGAAGAGAAGGCACAGTGTAACCCACTTGAAGCAATGTCTACAGCATCCCCAGCTCAGCTTTCTCTTTCTGGATACAGTCGGCAGAGATGTAAATGCTGAACCTTGGGTCTGACTATTTTCAAAGCAAAGTAACAGTGTGGTTCCCACCAAACCCCATAACTCAGAGTCCCTACACTGAGAAAGCTTCTGGCAAGCTCTCTAGTCTCTCAGAGCAGAATAAGTAAATCACACAGCAGTCCCAGCACCCAAGTCAATCAGACCATCTCTACATCTGATATGGCTCATGCACACTCAGATATAATTATCTATCATTACCTTTTTTTTTTTTTTTTCAGTACAGATTGACATCCAGACAAAACAAGCCATTAATGCAGGAGCAACTCTGGGTTTATTTCTGGAGGAAGGATTCCTTTGTGAGACTGCAAACCTCCTATTTAACTAAAGCTCTATGTGAGGTTTTCACCTGTGGTTACTCTAACCTAAGTTGTAGTTTGACTGGATGGGGCTTTGCTAAATAAAATTTGAAGACTTTTTTTAGAAAAGCAGAACTTTTTGCTGCCAATAGCTTTTCCTGCTCACCAGCACATGCTCTGTACATGGCTTACCACAATACAAACTGAAAACTGATTATCATTTTTCTCACCTAGAAAACTGTGCGAGTTGATATTTTGACTATTTCAGCCCCATGGAGCTCTAAAATAAGAGGATAACATTAATGCAGTTGTAAATGATCTGTAAGTAGGGCTTTAAATGAAGGGAAAGGGAGCCACAGGAACCTTTAAATGGGGTAGGAAAAAAATAAGACAGGACAAAATTTTTTAAATATATCTTCCACTTTTTTGACATTTAGTATTTAAAGGGAACAGTCTTATCTTTCTCAGACCATTTTCCATGACTAATCGAGGCACAGTCTTTTAGTTCTTTCATATAATAGTTGTTCTGTTTCCTGGTGTCTCGCCTTACAAGCCCTTCACCATACCTCTTCTACTCAGAATTCACTTTTCCTCAGTACAGGTAACTACACTTGCAGACAGGCTCTTGCTAATGTTTTACAGATAGCTTAAACATTTGCCAGTTCTTTTGGAGACATTTTGCTTGATATATCATGATCATAGTACTGGGTGGGTGGGAGGAGTCACTGTTGCCCAAGTCATTTTGTGATGAACATAGCCATGAGGATTATCTTTCCTCTTGGTTGTTTCCAACTGATGAGCTCAAAGACAACATTCATATTCGTCCCTAGGTGAATGATACCGCACTTTGTACTGCTATGTTTCATTCTGCTTCCAGTCATGCAGACTTCAGAGCTCTCTGAATCATACTAAAGTCTGCACGAGGTCCCCTCTGTGCAGAAAATGGCCTCTCAAATTTTATAACCTATAAACTCTGCTAACACACCCTTACTCACATGCAGGAAAGAACATACAAAATCAGTTCAGTCCCCAAACAAATTCTTGCTAAATTCAATTTGTAACCTTCCTTATGACAGCAGGGCATTTGCCTTCCCTTTAGTTACAAACACTTCGTTCTCTGGTGGTCCACAGCACCCAATATTTCTCCAGACTTCACAAATACTCAAGACATTGCCTGACAGCTCTGCAAAACAGGGAAGCATTATTCACTAACACTGCCTTACAGAGGAAGAAACACAGAAGTTTAACTTTTTTCCCCCGTTCCCAGGAATTTTTTAAAAAAAGTTATAAAAGACCATTGGAAAAATGACACACGTATTCTGGTCCCCTCCCCTCTGTTCCTCTGCCTGTAACATCACCCTATGTTTTCTCATCCATCGCACATAGGAGGACAGAGTCCAGGCTGGGGCTGGCTTCAGGCAGAGGCAAAGCAAGCAGATCCTGAAAGCCGCAGATTGCCAGAGGGCACCTGGCTGCCTGCTCTGCCTTTTCAGGAAGGCAAGCAGACGAGCTCGTCCAGCAGGGTAGCCATCCAAAGAGCATAACTCCAGCCCTGCCTGAAAAGCCTCCTGCTGTCTCAGCTACCAAAGACTATGATCACAATGCATGGCTTGTCCTTAGTGCCCGCTGGCCTGCTTGTTTAAGGAAAACAAACTTCTGCTATCCTTTGTTTTCCCTCTTCCCATGGCAATTTTTCTTTTTTATACATGACACTAAACGTTTTTTAAAACAAACCCTCATATTCAACAGAAGTGTAATTTTTCCAAACCACACTCATGGCTAAGATCAAGCCATGCCTCCTTGTCTATGAACTGCCAGTCTTCTATGCAAGGCCACTCTACCAAGCATTAAGTTACAATATACATAAATGACTTAATGTAATCCAAGAAGACATTTAGAAACTTCAAACAACAGCAACTGACCTGTTATTTGATTTAAAAACCCAAACAAAAACAATAAACCACCCAATCCCCACCAACCTCTTGGTTTACTTTTTGCTCATAGTGAGGTGTAGAAAAGCCCCCATGTCCCCAGTTATACCTACCTTCTTGTAAGTGAGAACTTGTTCTTTGTAATCAGATATCTGGCCTGGCCTGGGTGTAGAAGGAAGATTCCCACCTAGAGATTAGTGTATTTTTAATATTAACAGCTTTCATGAGATCACTGCATTCCTCTGCTAAGTGAGAATATTTGATCCACGTGAACTGTTCTGAAGCCTGGCCCACAGTTTGAGGTGCTTCTCAGGTTTTTCTTAGATTTTTCTTAGATTTTCTAATAGTTAGGTTTCAGGCAGCAATAGAAACGTAACTGACACGGCAGCATCTGCTGCAGTCACACTGACCTGTACTCCTTTTTGGGACACAAATGGCCCAACCCCAGCAGGATTTATTACAGCTTCCACTTCTGTGTACACTATGTGTCAGATTCAGTTTTTCAAAAGACATTTTGAAACTGATCTTGTTTTGAATAACAACAATGAAAAGTTAATTCACACTACTACTTTGCCATGAAAATCAGCATAGCTGTGTTTCAGCAAAGATATTTCTCTGTAGAGAAAAGACCTCAGTGTATACTACATCTCCAACTCTCTATAAAATTTTAAGGAAATGCAACAATAAATGTAGGAAGGCATGGAAAAGATCTAGAAATCTCATGTATGAAAGTACAAATGAAAAAGGAAAAACAGCTGTGTTAATCAGATAGCGTGTTAAAATTCGGAAGGAAGTGAAACGTAGAGAAAGGTAAGTGGAGTTAAGTGGAGTCACCATCTTGTAGCTCTGGGGGAGTTTTTTGCCATTTAGCTAGAAGGTATTTTAAATCCTACCACACCCCTGCAGCAGTTTCAGGCAATCAGAAATATGTTTGTCTAATGGACCCTTCAAGTTCTTGCTTCCCAAACCATAAAACAGTCTCCTTAGGGAGAAGTCCAAGCGAAACAATTCACTCATTTACCTACATGAAAGATTGTGTTCTTGCTTTGCCTGCAATCTTGCACCTGATTTTTTCTGCTTTGTGCCAGCATAAAGCCATGGACTTCAATAGAGTGGGTTATTGCTACACCAATCAAAAAGAAGAGCCAGACCAAGTTTTTGGCCTTTTCTTCCAGACCTTCCCTTTTTTGACTGCATTTTTCATTCTTTGTAATTCTTCTATTTTTCCCATTTCAAAGACTCTCCAATTGCAGCTTACAGGGATCTGGCTGAGATGAGGTTTTCTTCCTTCCAAGGGCAAAAAATGCAAGAATTTATCTAAGCCTCATGCTGCAGGTGAGTACTTGCTGAAGTTTCATGGGACAAGGAGTAGATCTATTTCTCCATGAGCACAGGAAATGGAGGAAATCTAGGAAACCCCATGCAGGTATTTGAATTGCATGAAATGAGCAGCAGCAAATAACTTCAAGCCCACCACTCCAATGAGATGAATCTACCAGATGGAAAATCACTTAAAAAGCCAACAAGACTTGTCATATTTTGCTGATTCGTCAACATGTGCCTTCCAAGCATGTTTGAAAACAAAATTTAAAAAAAAGAAAAATCCTCAGAATGACATGGAAAGCAGAATTACAACTGGGCTTTTCATGCATCAGACTAAACCAAACTGCCCACATATGTAGACAAAATATCATTGGCTGTTTAGACATAAAGTACATTTTTCAAGCCCTGCATTAACTGCGTAATGAAAAGAAGTTTTTGACAGTTATTTACAATACTTACAGTTAAAAACAAAGTGGGACAAAAGGAATAGATGCTATATGAAAGCATCTTGTACTTAATACATAGAAATCGTTTAAAGTTCATTCCTCCCTTCCTCCTTGCTGCCACTGCCTGATTATGCTACTCAGCATAAGTTACTGTGGGAATAATTCCGACTTTGCAAATAATTTCAAAACCAATATGTCCTGCTGCTTGGTAAATGCTGTGTTTACTTGAAAAATAGTTTTTCTGAATTTCTTCTGACATAATTATTTTCATTCTATTTCCCATAAAAGCACAATGTAATGGTCTTTTTGACTCTATTGGTATGCATTATTGATCATGGTTTTGTTAGACCAAGCACAGGCATTTACTGAACATCCTCAGCTGACCCGTCACTTCAGCCCATATTTAATCCTAGGAACATTTTGTTCTTGCGTGTTTAAGGATTGGGTGAACACTGTGTTTGTACAAATGACTACTGCACATTTTTGACACAAATGACACTACAAATAATTAACGCTGAATACTGAGGTATACTTAAGCACTTGTGCATCTTGATGGTGCCTGGTTGTTTTCAGAAACTTGAGGAGCCAGGGTAGTGTAGTGTAGTTAATAACTAAAAAGGTTTGCTTCTTCTCCAGAGACGCTAAAACTGTACAACTGATTAAAAATATTTAGAATATTCAATGTGTTACCATGCTGTGTGAATCACTGCTGTTTTAAAAACCAGCTAACAAGGTTAAGATTCAAATTAAAAAAGAAGCTCTCCTACGTTTCAGAATATAGGCTGGTAATTCAATGAATGAGGCTAGGAAAAATCCTCTCCCATGAGCAATTCGTTCCACAGTTGACTTCACTGAGATTTCTTGCAGATTCTTCCTGACTTTCTAAGAATGGACCCTCTCAAAGCAGGGCAAGACCACTAGACAGGCTTATCTGCAATGGCCTCTTCTATCTTCCTAGCAACCCTAACTTTGGAAAAAAAAATTGTTGAGGGAAAGGGGGATGAACGGTTTAACCAGAGCTTTTCACATGAAGAAATTTGGCAGAACAGAAGACAAATAATGGCTTCAGAACAAAGCCCAACAAACGGAGCACCTTCCCAAACTGGTAACTAGCTGAAACAGTTGGTTTAACTTGTTCTGTGTGATAAAAGAGTACCTAAGAGTAGGAAGCAATCTAAAAATAGTAGTTTTCATATGTTAGCAATAGTGTTTTTGTAAAACATTAAAATACTGTCAGAAAGGAAAGATTAAAGCATGCAGCATAAATGTAGTGGTTGCCAAAGGTCTCTGTCCCATATCCTTAGAAACTCTGAAACACGCCTATCACAAATGCCTTCTGGACACCGAGTTTCTGCCTCACTGTTGTGCTCCTTCCCCTGCCCCCAGTCATCAGTTTTCCTTTGCAGTTCCGTGAATCACAAAACTGAACACACTCTGAATCACCCCAACACTCATCCAAAAGGTAATTCCCCAAGCAACAATTTGTTTGATGTGGTGATTGCAAACAACATATCCGTGGCTGAGGGATAAGGAGCTGCATGTTACCACCACACAGTTTTGGTCACCAAGGCCAAACACCAAAACAGAGCTCAGCTGGGAAAAATATTCTACCTTTTAAAAACTAAACTTTTAAAAAGTTTAGTTATTTCCCCCTTGATTTTTTTCCCAAAACAAATGTGTTTGCAAAAACAAACGAACAAGGGGGGAAAAAAGAAAAAAGCAAACAAAAAGAACTATTTTACAGCTGTCTGGAGTAAAAAAATGTAAACATGAAACCAAAAGGGACTTTTGCATATGGACATACAAAGATCCCCAAAATCTCTTGAAATATTAGATTTTATTGACCGCATCTTCATGTTCAAGGACCTGCACTTCATATTCACACTGGGAGATATTTTGGGACAACTTGGTATATCTAAACATAGCATCTTTTTCTGATCTGCTCCACAAAATGAAACAGGTTTAAAATGAGAAATAAAAGAAAAAAATTATTTGTTTCTTTCCCAGTAGAACAGCCTTCTCAGGGGTGGATGGACTAAAAAAGGATACTCAGAGGGCAGAGAGGGCACTCCTAGGCTGGGGAAAGCACTCTGCTCCAAAATTAGGTCTCCTTCTGACAGCCAATCTTCCACCCCACAGGACAGGAATTCCTCTCTACTGCCCATCCTCCTCACTCAGTCTCTCAGACGATATATCCTGCTAGTACCCTGCTATCTCATCCTGCTCTCTGCTAACAGGAGGACTGTAACACTTTAGCTGGTTATCCCAGCTGCTAGCAGTTTGGTCATTTTCCCTCTCTCTTAATAAAGGCCTGCAATGATGAGGTGAAACTGATGACCCGAATTTGTGCTGCCTACCCCTGATTCTTCATGCAAGCAGACAGTCATTGCCTTTACCAGGAAACAACAGTTATTCCTCAGCAACAGGTGGTGGAAGTTCTTACACCTTCTTTTTATGTTGGAAATCTTTTAGGCATGTTTGCCCTCCATTTCTGTAGGTGTGAGCGTTACTGAGATCATTTTTATCTCCTTATCTTTAATGTCTTTGCACATGGAGCTTTTCCTTCTTGTCTTTCTGAGGTTGACAGATTTTTTATGTTTGACTTACGAGGAGCTGACACCTTGTTTCATTTGAAGATCTTTCTGACTGTGCATGAATCATGGCTGCAATGCTGAGTACAGTAAAGGACTCTCCAGAAAGGTCTTAGATAAATCCTGTTCCCTCTACCTTTAAACAACATCATCCTTTCTCCTTGTGCTCTCACTGCAACTCTGGAGCAGGGCTTTGGTGTCCAGAGGTGTGAAGTGGGCTCTGGCCCCAGAAAGAGGATTCAATCCCCTCCAGACCCACCCAAACTTGTCCAGAGTGCCAAGTTCTGCCACCACCACCTGCATTCAGCCCCCAAGGGGGTTCCTGGGCTCTCCATTTCCCCACCTCTTAGCTAATGCCAAAATCCTTACTTTTATTTTCCAGGTCTCTCTACATGCAAATCCCCTTCCCGCTTGCCCATCCTCCTCCCCTTGCTGTCTCCATCTGCTCAGCCTGGCCCTCCCCCATCTCCATTCACTCCCTCCCTCCATCCCCTTTGTGCTCCCCTCACATGCCTGCTTGCAAGCTCTTTTCATGCTGTCTCTGTGCCTGGATTTCTCTTCTTAAACTCCATCTGGCATGCATTCACTCTTTCTCCCACCTTATTCCCCTTCACAAAATTAACTTCGATGAAACTTAAACAGTTGCCTCTGCCACATTCAGAAAAATGCCTTAAAACTTATTCATAACAATCTGGAAAACTCACTAGTATCAGTCATCTGAAATAGTTTTTCCAATAATCATGCCAGTCTCGCCTCCATTCCCTTTCTCCCCTCTCAGCCCCCCTCCATGTTGCCCTTCTCTCTTGTTTGTTCTCCTTTTAACTTGGGCTGGAAACTTTTCAGGGCATCTTTATCTCCATCAGAAAGTGCTGTGAATGTTGATGAAACGGAGCATTGAGATTAATGGAACTGAAACATCCTGGTAACTCCAGACACTAGTGAAGATCCTACAGCTGAGCTGTGTTAGTAAACACCAGCCAGAAAGGGTGAGTTGAGAAATTACTGAAACCTGGTGTTTTGCCTTCCCAACTAAAGGTGACAGAATCCACCAGGAACTTCTCTCTTCCAGCACAGGGGAGCAGCACAAGCAAAACCCAGGCTCCCCAGCATCTCCAGACTTCCAATGGATGACTCTTTTTTAAACTTGAGATGATTGCATTTTACATACTCTCAACATAACCATGCCAGACATGGCATTCCTCTCCCACAAACACCAGCCACTGAATTTCACTGCTAACTCAGGAACAGTGTGCTACTCATTTTCCAGGCAGGTAACCACATCTGTCTGCCTTTCCTTCTCCAATTTGAACAGGAGATAATGTGTATATTTTCAAAAATGAACTGTGAAGACTACTTTTTTCCCTCCTAACATACAGAAGAGAGTAAAGACATACAGGCCACTTGATTATTTGTAGCACTCAAGAGGGCCTGTGGGAACCCAGGCACTTGGAAACCCTTACTTCAGTAAGTCTCTAAAACCCTCTAAAGATGTTCCCAGTGAAGGCAATTCCACTGCTGGGAAAAGTTCTTTGAGCAAGCAGAGAGGGATGACACAGAGGCCAGGGACAAGAATGAGAGGCAGGGATGGCTCCTGACCAGCTGTGAAGGGGGAAGGAACCAAAAGTCTTATGAGAGAGGCACAACTTTCTCTCCTGCCTATTTCTTCAGCAGTCCCCAATGACAAATTGAAACCATACAATTAAGGCATAAAAAAAGTTGCATCAACATAGTAGTCTAGCACCAAACACAAAAAGCAGCATGTGTTTGCATGCTGGCAGTGCAATACTGAATTAGCATTTTCAGTAAAGGAGGAGCAAAAAGATATTAAAGAAACTTCCTTTGCAGGGTAGAGCATCAAAATCAGTGCAGTGGTGCAAAATTAGAGTGGAATGGGTATCTCAGGAGGCTGCTAATAGAAAGAGCATTTCACCTTGAGACTGACCAGACTAACAATTGAGTTATTAATGTCCTAAGACTCAATACAGCACTCCTCACCCCTTAAGAAAAGGTGTCTTGTTTCATGTACAGGGAGATGTTTCAGTCAAGCACAGCTCAAACCTTTCTCTGTCCTCTGATGGCTTTCTGGTTGCCTGTAGGGCATTAATGGTTGCAAATCATTTCTATAAAAGAGAGGGCAACCACGCTGTGAAAACACATCTTTGGGATGAAAAATTATTAACAAGCCTTCTTGGTAGTTTCAGTGGGAGAAACACTAGGCTAAATTGCTTACAGATTTAACTCTCTTTTTTCGTTTGTAAGAGTCCTTTCAGCTAGAGCAGAAGAAGACATGGCATTGCATTGTTTGTGAGCCTAAATCTCAGTCCAGGCCTGCCACTCTCCAAGCTATTGGTGAGAAGCAGATGGGATTTCCACAGATGGGATGACTTCAGCATCCCAGAACAGACCGCCTGAAATCCAGGAGGAAGTAGCTAGTGACCTGCTGAGCCATTTAGACACTCACAAGTCTAAGAACTGATGAGTATTCAGCCAAGGAAACTGATGGGAGAGCTCACTAAAGCCGCTGTCCATCATGTATCATCAGTTCCTGGCTAACCAGGGAGGTGTCAGACATCTGGAGTTGGCAGATGTGCTGCCCATCCACTGGAAGGGCTGTAAGGAGGATCCAGGGAACTACAGGCCTCTCAGCCTGACTGTAGTGCCTGCCAAGCTTATGGAATGGATCATCTTGAATGCGTTCAAATGGCACATACAGGGCAAGCAAGGGATCAGACCCAGCCAGCACAAATGTGGGAAAGGCAGGTCCTGCCTTTTATGACCAGAGGACTCCCTCAGAGGCTGTGGCTGTTGTCTACTTGGACTTCAGCATATTTTAATACTGTCTCCCATGGCACTCTCCTGGAAAACCTGGTAGCCTATGGCTTAGACATGTCCACTCTTTGCTGGATTAAGAACTGACTAGATGGCCAGGCCCAGAGAGTGGAGGTGAATGGGGCCACATCCAATTGTCAGATGGTCACCAGTGGTGTTCCCCAGGGTTCAGTATTGGGGTCCAGTCCTTGTTAAAGACCTTGTTAAGGATCCAACCTTTTTGGACAAGAATATCAAGTACACCCTCAGTAAATTCTCAGGCAAAACCAAGTTGGGTGGGGTATTGATCTGCTGAAGGGTAAGTAGGATTTGCAGAGGGATCTGGACAGGCTGGATTGCTGGGCTGAAGCCAAAGGTATGAGGTTCAACAAGGCCAAGTGCCAGGTCCTACACTTTGGCCATAACAATCCCAGGCAGCTCTACAGGCAGGGGGAAGTGTGGTTGGAAAGGGCCTGGCAGGCAAGGACCTGGAGGTGCTGGTCGACAGCAGCTGAACATGAGCCAGCTATGCCCAGGTGGCCAAGAAAGGCCAATGGCATCCTGGCCTGGATCAGCAACAGTGTGGCCAGCAGGAGCAGGGCAGTGATTGTGCCCCTGTACTGGTGAGGCCACATCTCAAGTTCTGTGTCCAGTCCTGGGCCCCTCACTTCAGGAAGGACATTGAGGAGCTGGAGTGTGTCCAGAGAAGAGTTGGGGAAGGGTCTAGAGTGTGAGTCCTATGAGGAGCAGTTGGGGGAGCCAGGGTTGTTTAGCCTGGAGAAAAGGAAGCTTGGAGGGACCTTACTGCTCTCTGCAGCTGCCTGAAAGGAGGTTGTAGCCAGGGAGGGTTGGCATCTTCTCCCCAGCAACCAGTGACAGGGTGAGAGAACATAGGTCTCAAGCTGTGCCAGGGGAGGTTCAGGCTGGACATCAGGAGGAATTTCTTCATGGAAGTGGTTATTAAACATTGAAATGGACTGCCTAGGGAGGTCATGGAGTCACCCTCCCTGGAGGTGTTCAAGAAAAAAATGAAGAGGGCACTGAGTGCCACAGTCTAGGTCACAAGGTGGTGATCTGTCAAAGACTGGACTCAATGATCTCAGAGGTCTTTTCCAACCTAAATGAAATTATTCTTTAATCTTATTGGTATTTTCACAGTCCAGAATTTCTATCACAAAGAGCAATCACAACCTCCCATCTGAAAATAAATTTAACTTTTGGGAGATTGATTATCACTAACCATGACTGTGAGAGGAATCTCAAGACTCCTCCTTCCAGCTTATTGACCTTCAGTTACTAACTGGTTGTCAGGAACGTGAGTTTTTTCATGGAGAAGTTTTATGAGAGGGTGTAATTAATCAAAGCATCTGACTGCAGGAAAGTGCTAACACCCACGAAAGCTGATTTTAAAGGACTTGTAAAGCCTTATGCACCTTTCTAATAGTACCACAAATTCTACTTCTTCAACAATTCTTCCCAAGTTTTTATCTCTTCTAAACCAGCAGAACCCCAGGGACAGTCCTGGAGTTTGAGAGAGCGATGAGAGTAGGCAGTGTTCAGCAACCACCTTACATTTCCATAAAAATCACCAGAATTCTACTAAATTTTTAACTCTCTTTCATTAAGAAGAGCATTGAGTGGTATCATTATGAAGTAGCAGTTCCCTGAACCTAGCTTTATTTTTTTTTAGACTATGGATTTACCAGTTTGCTTGTCAGGGCTTTAAAGGAGGGACAGTCTACTGTTCTACATTTAAGCACTATGACAAACTAGCACAATAAACCTATGTTCTGGGTTAGTCCAAGGTAATCATGGAAAAAAAAATAGCAAGTGGTCAGTTCAGGGGACACAAATTAAGTACATTAAAAAACATTTTAAATTGACTTCACTGGAGTTTAGGAGCAACAGTAACACAGTGGACTTCTCCCAGTGTTTACAGTGCCCTAGTAACAACACCTTGGCACATGCAATTTTTTTGTCAGGAGAATACTAGGCTGCTCACTGAGCCTCCATGCAGGTACATGCAGTGTATACCAATGTCAGGGAACAGAAGAGATTAATGAAAACCTGATCTAAAACACCTTGCTACTTGACAACAACAGTTCAAAATGCTGTAGCCATAACACAACGTTAAGATGTGGTTGATTTAGCCACTGCTGTGAAA
The DNA here is from genome assembly GCA_024500445.1 of Entomyzon cyanotis. Taxonomy (NCBI): domain Eukaryota; kingdom Metazoa; phylum Chordata; class Aves; order Passeriformes; family Meliphagidae; genus Entomyzon; species Entomyzon cyanotis. Next base: position 271,766 of record JAKEPQ010000871.1, read on the forward strand.
GACTAAGTTTTATTTTGGTGGTTTTTAATAAGAGGGAAGGAAATACCTCACATTTCTCAGCAATTATTCCTTTGGGCAATTAGGAACAACATCAACAGGCTAGAGGGAGGTTTGCCCAGAAAAAATAAAGGGCGCGGGCCAGAAAGCAACAACAGCAGACCCTTGGAGGTTTGAAAGTAACATGAAGGATACCCAGAGGCAAGACTGGGAACATCTTAAATCAGGGAAAACAGCAGTAGCTGCATAAAGCCCATGCTGTTTTCTGTTTTCAGGTTTACAAAAGCTTCTGCAAGTGAGTAAGCCATGTGAAAACCTTAAAAGGTTACAGATAAGACATGGAGTAAACTCAGCTGTAGCTGTGTCACAACCAGCAATATGCTGCATTCCTAACGAGAAGATCCTGGATACATTTTGGAAGGGACTCAAGCTGCCAGGCTCAAAGCCAACACAATCTGTGGGTGGGTGCTGGATTCTTGCCTTGAAATTTTCTCCTTGCCAGCAAACCTATGGAGTAACAATGGCATCAGTTTTGGAGGGAGATTTCATAGTGTTTAAAGCTAGAAGAGACCACAAGTTGATCTACTGCAGCCTCCAGCTGTTAAATTTCACTACTGCCCTTTCCATTGAGAAAAATGATTTTCACTATAATAAAGCAATTAATTCTTCAGTCAACCTTCAGTCTTCTGTATGGTCCAAGACCATGAGCATGAAAGGAAGACAGAACTCAAATCTTTGTGACCACAGGTGTGGTACAACCACGCATTCCTTGTAGGTGATCCACATACCTATCCTAAGAGAAAATCAAATTGATTTCCAGGTGTCAGCTGAGTGACCAGGAGAATATTTTTTTCCCCTGGCAGATCCAAATCTGATCAGCAGTTTTACATGGGGTATAAGACTATGAGACACTAGACAGGTATCTTAAAAGAAGTACTCCCTCTAGTATCTACCCTATGAGGTCTCTCATCTACAACTCTTTCCTGTCCTTGAGGAGTCACAAAAAGGTGAAAACCACCCCAGAATGCATAAATAACATTCCTAACCCCTGTGGGCAGCCAGATGAAGCCCCAGAGCATGAGACTTAATTTTAACATCAGGATGTCTTCCAGAAAGGAAATGGGGGAAAACAACAGGCTGGAAAGATGAAGTACAAAAATATGGCACTGTCTCAATTTCAAATAAACCTGCCACTTTCTGCCTCCAATACACTATGTGGGAAACTTACAGGGTAGGCATTTTTGGAGATCACACTCAGAGGTAAAATCATGTTATAAACTCCCAATCTCTTTTTCTAACCTTGCCCAACCTTTGAAAAGCAGCAGCAGCGGCAGAAGGAATTTCTATCAAAGAAGTTAAAGGAAGGTAGACTAAGATGACTGAGATGATAGCATGAGAAATTAACATAACAGAAACTGAAACTTGAAAAATGAGAGAGCAAACTAGGCTCATTAAGAAATAACAACGGAAGCATTAATTTCAAAGTGGAATATTGAGCCAATTTTTTCAGTGTGTGAGGAAATAAATATTAACGAGACAATATTTTCAGGTGAACTAACCAGCGCGAGGAGCAGAAAAATAAGTCATGAATGAGGGGTAAGCAAGCATATTTTAGGGACAGAGGGAGATGAAGCACTATGTCAGCATGAGTTACCTAGAAATGAAAGATGAAAAACATGACTCATTCATTATTTGTGGAAGTATTTTCCAAGTATTTGGAAACAGACACCATAGTTCCAGCATTCAGCAAATAAAGATTCGGAAAGATAGGCTGATATTATCTTCCTGAAAGACTAACACCTGGATTTTTTTAAACCCTCTGAGATATTTTTTAAACCCTCTGAGTAGCCAGGGGGTGCACTTGGAATTGTGAAATTTAATTAGTGAGTCACTACAGAATTATGAAGCGTAAATCAGGTCAAGTTCATTTTTATGCATTAGCTGTTGGTCTTGATTCAGGCGAGGAACCAACAGATCTGACCTAACAGACCTTCAAGGATACTTGCTTTTTAATCAGGTTCTATGTGGACTGGATTGCCAAATAATCCACTTCATTCATTAGCAGAAATTTTAGGAAATGAGCCTGATTCTGTAGCTGGCGTGTTAAAAAGCCCATCAGTTATGACAATTGGGAAAGCATTTTATATTAAAAAAAATGGGAGCACAGAGCCAGATACCTAAATGTGGAGGGTTTGTACCCTGCCCTGGAGCTGGTGAGGAGCAGACACCCAACAGGGCTCTATCCTCACCATTCATTGATAATTTACATCAAATACTAGAACTTCACCATCCATTGCACCGTACTCTCCAGGCAAGGCTCCCGTGGCACTCCCCAAAAGCGGCTGTTACACACAGACAACCAGAGCTGGGAAAGGCTTGGCAATTCATCTCAAGTCACACAGCGTGAGTCTGGGTTTGTGCTGGGGAAGCAGTCATGTTTTCAGCAGTGGGAATGATGAGAAGAAACTATCAGTGGATTTCAAAGATGTGCTTGCTTCTATCAAGGTCATGCTGAGTTCTGTTGCTAGCATCATTCCTACTACTACAGTGGCAGAAGTTTTTCCTCAAATCCCTCCTCTGTTTCTAGCTCCTTTTATTGTGAAAAAAATCATATGTTCATGCTCTTATCAGCAGAAATACTCTGTGCCCATTTTCCCTGCACTCATCAATCCTTTCACCTCCCTCTACCAGTCTATCCCTAACCTGATGATTTTGGCAGTTTCTGTCTCCGATTCTGTGCTCAGAGCAGAACAGCATTAAGGAAGGCTAGCATCTATGTGATCGTAACAAGGATACCATGCTTTATAAACCCAAGCAATTTCAAGAGTAATATGGAAGTAGCATCTAATCACAGTGCTCTGTGGTTTTCTGGCATCAAAAATGGTGGTATATGAAATACCTGATCAAGGCAAGGATTATTTCAGCTTTTCATACGTGTCCACTTGAAAACTTTCTATACCTCAAGTACAGAAACTCAGAATGAAGTAGCTGCTCTAAAAATCATAGCTATTTAGCTTCTTCATTCAATGGAGCAGATGGTGGTTTCTATATGCTTATGTATTCCTCTTTTTTTCTTCTGTCCAAAAACACAGACAGAAAAATTCCTCTTAGAATGTTTTATTGTTTTAAAGCCATGGTAATAGTGCTTGAGCTGCAATCTAAAAATTAATCACTCGAGTTTTAAAATCACATTAAACTTCGTGATCCAAAGGAATTTGTCAAAAGCATTAGGCAGGGATATTGGTATAAACTGAATAAAACTCTACCAAAACCAAAAACCATCCAAACCTGAGAAAATACTGTTATGTTACACTAAACTGTGAATAATTGAAGCTGATGTCTTTAGCCAAATAGCAGCAAGTATTTATACAAAACCTGGAGGTCAATATGGTGTGCACAAAGAAGGTACTTGCTGGAAACACAAAGGCAAAATACCATCCTTGTGGATTTAGCAACTTTTGCGTAGTTCTACCACCGAGCCCAGTCTAATCTCTGGGTTATTTCACATGGCAGAGTTTCTGTGGTCATTCTTCCAAAGATGCTCTAGACAACTTGATTTTCTATTGATGACTTATTTTACTTTCTGGCTACAAGGCATTAGCATGGGTCTTCACAAGATTAAAGGAACCATTTTAAAGTTTTTTAACCTATTTTCTGGTCCTTCCTCCTGGAAATGAAGACTTGAAAATAATTTGCTTCAGAATAGTTTTGCAAACCAAGGTTATACATTAAACTCAACAAGGAAATTCTAGGCCCCAATTAGGCTGGTACTGTCTTGTCTTAAATCTTTGTAATCCCTTCTCAAAAGAATGAAAAAGTTACAAGCCATAGTCTCAAATTAGAAGATAAACTCCAGAGATTGCTAAAGGAACACCATTCAAAAACAACTTCTGCAAAGAATCCCCAAGGTATTTGCACGTGCAATCAGTAGGAGATATCAAAATTATCTCAAAACTATTAAACAAATTGAAACAAATTACCTGAGAACCCCTGCATTTAAAAAAAAACTGTGGGAAGGCTGTGTTCTATATTTTCAGTTCCTCTGAGTATTTTTGTTGCAGTGAAATGAACTAAAGGATGTACATTGCACTTCAGCCTGTAGTGGACAAACACATTCAAAGATGGTATTCCCAGTGAGATATGTAAAAAGTGCTTTACATTCCTTGAACTCTTCTTAGGGCTCATACCTACCCTAAGGTGGGGAAAGATACAACCCACTGGTTGACCAAACACACATACTCACAGATGAAACAGCAGGCAGTAGCTTAGGTAAAGACAATATATTTTGAATTTGCAAAAGCACAAGGGGTTATCTTGTCTCCATCAGGGCATAGAAACTCAACAGTGGGCCAAAGCCAGCAATACAGGCATGGACAATAATAAGGATACTGCTATCGTACCTTGTACTGCAGACTTATGCTTTGTAGGAGCTGTGCAGTCTAGATATGGTGAAGACAGGAGTAGCACATACCTGACCTTCGGACTGCCAGCTCTAAGCTTGGGGGAGGAAGGATATCTTCCAGTTTTATTCCCATGTGTATTTATTTGGCTAGTATTTCCATTTCCCCTGCATCATCATTAGGTGGTTTCCCCAACTTCATCAGGTAGAGAGATCATGTTGTTAGGAGTGGCAGGTAGATAGCTTTTTCATGAGCAATTCATGTGAAAGTGGCTTCAAAGGCAGAGCACGGAGAAGACAGGTTTGATACCTCAGGCCTCAAACTGAATCCAGTTAATGGCTCTGCAAGAGACTTTCAGCATGATTTAATCCCTCTGTTGACACCCTTTACAACCCAGCTAATGTACTTCTCAGCCTTGTGAGGACAATGTCAGGACTAAACCTCTAGTGCTGCAGATACTCAGATGTGGTGTTGAGGGGGAGCCTTAGCAACTTCCATAATGAGTAACAGTGGGCAGTACAGTACATGCACTTATCTCTTTACAGGTATGATATTAATACAAGGCAAAATAAAACTCACAATCCCTTTGCATCATCTCTGAATCTTAAATGATTGATTCTGGATTCCCTTAATTTCAATATACAGAGTCTAAACATGTTCCATGCTGTTTAGTAGTTATAAATGTATAATCATTAAACATCAGCAGCAAATACTGCATCAAGGAGTAAAAAAGAACCCTCAGAAATCTGAGCTTGCCCATAAAAATGGCAACCATCTCCCTCCCTAACACCCCTCCAGTCTGGAAACTTCTGGACTTTGTTCTCCCTTTCCAAATTGAATTAAATTGCAAGTGACCTGACTATTTTCTGTGCTCTTAAGCTTTAATGTTATTTCCCCTTGGCTGGCAATACTTGGACCACAGTCCCAGCAGCATATCCCATTAAACCAGACAAATCATGACACCACATCTCCTATTTTGAGAGGATGATGAGGGCAATGGGGTAACAGGGCTGCACACCCCAGTGCCCATCACTTCCCTGCTTCCTGGCACGCAACAGAGGCAGCCGGCAGAATGCCATCTGCTGGGTCCCTGCGGCGCCAGCCCCTCCTGCGCCCTCCCTGAGACACCAGTGTCTTGCAAGGAGCCAGTGCTTGCTCTTTTCATCACAGCTAGCTTTTTTACCCAGCAAGCCTCCTTTCATGGGCAACTCTGCTTTGGCTTATTGTCTGGCTCAGAGAAATAGCTAGTTTGAGAAGGCTTGTTGCTTTAGTTTCTTGAAATGAGTAGCTAATTAGGGTAATGCACTGACACATTTTCCAAACAAATAAAAGTGAGAATTTTAAATATGGTGACTCACAACCTCATAGGACCACTCTACAGAGATAAAAATGGCAATGTTGAACTTTGAGAGTTTTGAGTCCTAGACTTTCAGTTAAACAAGAAAAAAGTTAAATAGTGTCTGGTTTGATACATTTCTTTTACTCATAGTAAGTTGAATGTGGAAAAAGATTTTTAAGCATGTTTGGATCTTCTGTTGAGGATTTGGAATGGCTGGAGCATTAAACAGTCATTTTCTCCAGCTTAAAAAAAGCTCCAAACAAAAACTCCAAAGACAGCCAACAAGATAGAAAGCAGTTTCTGGTAGCCCTCACTACCCCGCACCTGTTATTGAGAGGCAAGTTTGACCTGCCTGTGCACTCACTATTAGGGCAGCTCAAGGTGAAGGCTTTCTGAAACAAAGAATTTTCCTACAAATCAAAATTGTAACTATAAAGAAGAATGATGGAAACAAGTCTTGTCAATTGAGAGACTTCCTTCTCCCTCCTTTGTTTGAAAGCTAAGTGAGCCTTATCTACTCCCTAAGGGGCTCTAGTATGGTTGGGCTTTTTGTTTTTTTACATGTGAGCTCCAAGGGAAAGGAATAAAAAAGCCTTTAGGGGGGGATTTTTCCAAAGTTTAATGACATCTATTCAAACTGTGTGAATCAGATGACAGAGGCACAAAAAAATAAGGAGGAGCGTATTTTCTCAATTTATTTTTTAAAACCTCTGTCATGTTACTACATGAATCTGAAGAAGTTCAAGCTTCTGGAAACCCCTACCTACAGACAGGGTATCTACGAGGACAGGAGAGGATATCCATGCTACAGCCCATACACGTGACAGCAACTCCTGCAGACAGCTTGCTCAGGGACATCCATCCGAGCGCTGCTGCCACCTGGCACTGATTGCTGGGGAAGCGCTCAGCGGGCTCGGTGCTGCACAGCTGCTGGGGAAAAGCAAGCACTGCACTGTATTTGTCACTGGGAGTTTTAGCCAGAGGGGAGAAACACAGTGTTAGTACTGATGCAATATCGAAAATGCAGATACTCATGACCCATGAACAAAATTAACTCTATCCCAGGCAAAACCAGTACAATATCCTAGAAGTTAGAGAATTGATCACTGTCCTCATCTGAAGGCAGGGAAGAAAACAAATAACCTGTATAAATTTTTATTTATTTTCCCTACTTACTGCTTTCCACTGTGAGGATGCACATCTAACTCTAGATGACAATGTACACATTACTTGTGACTTTAGTTTATAAATGAGCATTTTTGTGTTGCTCCTGATATTTGGGTAGAAGCTTCCTATACACATCCCCATATATCAATGGACAGTGGTCCTTCAGTAAAGCACCCTGGCACCGGAAATCATATCTAACACCTAACCCAGGACTGGACCAGTCAAATATACTGTAGGCTGCTACCATGTCACCACTGTTGTAACAGGGCCACATGGAGGAGACTGAAAACTCTCTCTCACACTTTCAGTTCAGTGAAGTTCATACTAAACTCACTTGGTATTTTTCTTTTAGTTTTCCAGAAGGCTTTTAATTGCTTCTGCTCCAAACACTGAGTCTGCAGTTCAGGAAGGAAACTCCATTTCTTTAAAACAGGGCACAAAACTTAGGTACCAAGGAGCTATGTCACTTAAATTCAAAGAGTAGCATGAAGTAGAATTTTCTTTAGTGCTTGCCCATTACCATACTCAAGTCTACTTCATACATATTTACTGACCACTACGAAAATTACTGGTGAGTTCTAGATAATAATTCTGTGAATAAATTAGGCTACCACAGGGACAGCATGCTAATTGGTTTTATACCCTCATAAACTGGAATAATTTCCCAGTAAAACTGTTAAGAGCAAAACCAATGACAAGCCTTGCTTTCAAAATATTCGTCTGTCTGCAGATTGACTTATTTGCCAGATATTATTTAAAATTCAGATAAATAAACTTACAAACAAAAGAATCCTGTGAGAAAATAACCTGTTATTTATGAAGACAGTTAAGAGTGCGATTACTTTTTCCCACTGATGGAACAAAATACAAATCAGCCCTGGGATCACCAGACCATCACATGGGTGAGCAGAACTCACTCACAGAGGCTGCAGTGGTGTCATACCAAAGGGAAACAGATGGACTTTAGTCTCTTTAATTCAACAGAAAGAAAGCGGGTCTTAACCTGTGCACAAGAGATTCCTGAGCCATTAAGCTGCGGTTCAAATAGGAAAAACACCCATGGCAACAGAAAACAGAAGTTTACAATTAAAAAGGCCAATTGCAAACTGTGCAGGAACTGGTTTTTTGTAAGAAAGTACACAGAAATAAAATGCCAGGGGCCTGCAGCTGCATGGAATCCTGCAGACACCACATATACAGCCACATTGCCCAGTCCTTCCTCCATAGATGGAACCTAAACATTTCTCTTACAATATAGAGTTTTGCTGCAGTTTTAAAGCTGATTTGTCCTTTGAAAATATGGTCTGTTTGCTCCATATGAAGGCAAACTAGAAAAACACAGAAGTCTTTTGACCTTCATCAGCTATGAACCACCCATATGTGGTAGGATATTACTGTGTTTCAGCCACAAAGAAGCAAGACAATGCACTTTGTACAACAGACTGGACTTACACTTCACGAAACAGCCAAGGTCATCAATGTTCACTCAATGTGCACACAGGGACCCTTAAAGTCAGCAGGAATGATTCCTGCACTGAAAGGTGGACTTCTGCCTGAAAGACATGCTGAACTAGGATGGGGAGCCATAATAAACTTTCCCATATTCATCTTTCATGCATCATACAACAGCCGAAATGCATGTGCTCTCCATGCAGGCATGTTATATTCAGATGTGTCTACACTGCTGAATTTAGCAATTCCATTTATTCTCTTCTATTAATATTTTTTGATATGACACTTTACCACTTGGTCTCTTGATGCTGATCTCCCCTTGGAAAACTACATTTTATTACTAGATTTCCCCCATCAACAATAAAAAGTAAAACCATAGTCCGCCTTCCATCCTGCTCTAGGATGAGCCTCACAGAAAGACGCAGATACTGACAGAGTAGACTTTCTATAACAAGTGTTCCTAAAGGAAGTTAGAATTACAAGAAATCTTTAGTCATACATCGCATATACTGTTTTGGGGGAAAATAAAAATAAAGGAAGGTTCATGAGAAGTTGCATTTTTATTAGCAATTCTACTCTATCACAGTCTGTAACTCAACCCAAGACTGTTCTACACAACCATAGCAGACACAGTGTAGGAAGGGAGGAAACTGATTGAGCCATTTAGCATTGCATCACGTTTAGTTCTCTCTCCAAGGGCCTCTGCTAACTGGGGAGATGAAGTTCTCCTCCCACCTCTGCTCCCGCAGAACATCTTTGCCCAGAGAAGCCCTCCTCAGTGACCTGCCTTTCAATAAAACCAGGAAATTATCATTCACTGTGAAACAACAATCTCAGTGCCCTCAGCATTGCTAATAGCCACCCAAACAACACACACTTGCTAATCGTCCACCTACAAGTGGACAGTGATGATCGTGCTATGAACACAAGCATCATGAATCATAGACCATGAATCCTAGTCTCAAATTGGTTCTACAGCAGCATCATCTTTCCCCCACTCCAATTACGTCTTGCTCCTGCACACCATCCTTTGCTACTACACTTCAGTGCTGTAGCCAATATCTTCTAGTGCTTGCATTTAGTGTGGGGAAGGAGAAGGAGCTAGTGAAGAGAGTGCAGAAGGGCAAGTTTTCGCTCTGCTAATTAAGTGTATGGGGTTTGCAGTAATGGTAAGGATGGACTTGTGGGTGGAAGGTATGCATTGCCCTCATCTTCCAGATTCTTCCTTTTCTTTGGTTTTGTGTCAGCAATGCTACATCAGCTTTTGATTTTTATGTCTCTGTGGCTTAGGGCCATCAGGGTTGCTATATACACATAAACATACAACATAGCTGTTTCACAACAAAGATTTTTGTGCATTAATGCTGCAAAGTATTTGCCATCAGAAAGTGTTACTGAAGATGAGAACACCAGTTCTAGAAACAGATTGATACAAAGAAGAGTGATGTAAAACACAAAGAACAGAAAGAATGAGAACATGAGGAGAAACGGAATACCAAATTCTCTTGCGGATACTTATTAAACAAAAGGACTGCTCAGATGTATTTGTCCAAATTGTTTTCTGATGTAACTTCACAGGCTTCAGAGAAGGAGTGAGAATGAAAGTATCTGCTCTTGAAGTGTATCATCTTTTCACCAGACTTATGTGGGTGGGCAGGTTACCTTTAAACGATAAATTTGAAATCTTATAAAAACTGAAACTGCTGGATGCAGCTTACTGAAGATCAGTTTGTCTACATCAATCTTATCTTCTCATAAATGAGTCACTAGAAATGGGAATAGAAACTAATTCAAAAAATTCAGGCATGCTTCTAAAAAACCCCATAAAGTTTATCTAAATAATTCAGAATTATGCCTCCAACACAGGGCTGACCTTGTAAATGAGTTAACTTTCCTGTGATGTCACTTACCATAATAAACAGAATTGACCAGAACCAGGGAGTGGGAACCAAAAAGTGGTGAACCCAGTCGCAGATGCACCACCACATATGTCTTGCCTTCATGGGAAAAGGTACATTAGTCACTGGATTCTGCTCATTTTTTCTTTTACCCAGGTTCTCTCCTGATTTCCTGAGAAATCTGACTGAGGCTCACTAAGGAGTATTCAGATGAACAAAGAGGCACTATAAAGACTGTCACTAGAAATTTGTATTTGTTCAAGAAGTCTGTCTTATGGAAGGAAGACCACAGCAAATGTAACAACTTGGGCTAAATAGCCTGAGATTTGGATCGCTTTTTATTTCGTTTCCACATTGCATGTGACAATGAAAGGTTGTGACATTCTAAGTGGTTCCAGACTCCATCAGGCTGTCCACAATGAATTAAACACAATAAAATCCAGATGCTTTCTCAAGTAAACACTTCCTTTCTCAGCAAAGCAAACCAAATGCAAAGGATACTGCTGAAGGTTTTCTTCTAGCATGTTTATTTTATATAAAGGCATCATATACTTCATTGGCACTTAAGTGTTCTCCTTCCAACACAGTAAAGCCCCTGGCACTCTTTTCCTGTTGCTTTTGGTGATGAAAGCCAAAACCTTGAGAAAATATCTCAATTACATGAATTATTTGAATTTACTTGTAGATATTTAATGAAGGCTACATCTAAAACAACAAGTTAAATTGGCTCCTGGAACATAACTGGCAATGAGCTGAAATAAAATAAAAATATTAATTCCCAAAAAAATGAAAATTAAAAAAAAAGAACAAAAAATCAACAAAATATGTGTCCCAAACAAGGAACATATAAACATGTAATTGCTTACAAGTAAAAGAAAAACATACATATATTTATTAGCAGACTGCAAGAAGCAAAAATTAATAAACACACAAAAATTACAAAATAAATTACAAAAGGAATTCATTGTGTTAAACCATTGTTGTAATCCTCTAAAGCATTTTTCGTAACACAGGTAAGGACTTTCAAACGAAGTTTTAGTATTACCCCTAAGTAGTATTACGTTCTTGACAAGCACTCCAAATATGAGATTCTAATTGAAACGCCTTGCAGTTTCCTTAAAAATCAAAGCCAAAACAGTCACCTCCAGATCCTAGCCTGTACATGAACACAGCCCATAGCTGTTACTTTTAGTCCCTTCTTTTCTGTTGGGAGAGTAGTTTTATTTTCACTGCCCTTTCAGTTCTCCTGGGCTATAACGACAAAATAAAAAAGAGGGTGACTATTTGTGCAGCCAGTCTCTTTCCATTAAAGCCCAGCAGCACAGCAGACAAACACATTTAGCCTTTAGTAGCAACAACAGGGAATTCGTTTGTCAGGAGAGAGTGGCTTCATTCCTCTTTGTCATATTGCTTTCTATAGATCCACCCTGGCCCTCACTGAGCTTCACCAGTGGCAACTTGGAAGGCAACAACACTAGAGCAAATTTCTTCTCAAATGCAGTTCTTGTAAGGACTGTACAACGAATTGCTTGATCCAGGAGAAGCTCCCAGAGATTAAACAATTCTATACCTACTCACCCTCCAATATAAGGACATATTTTCAACCTTAAAAGAGTGCCAAGAAGGGTTTTTTTTCTCTTATTGATTCAGGATTTTTACTTGATATATCTGCCTAAGGGGAAAACCGACCTCTCCTCATGCCCCTACCAAATCCTATCCCTAATCTTGTCATCTTGAAAGCATCAAGAGATTTCAACATAAATTGATCAGAAGTATCCAACTGTATTTGATATTAAGTATGTACTCTAACAACACTCAGGGTAATCTTGGAAACCAAGCAGAGCTTTCCTATTTATGGGCCTTTTTTCCCCTTTGAAGAAAATAAAGGGAAAAAAAAAAAAGAAAAACAGGAAAACATGAAAACTAGAATAACAAACAAGTGGAACAAGGTAATCCTTGGCAATAACTGAAAATGTGACTGCAGCCATTGCTCCATGCTTTAAGATGTTAGAAGAGCTGAAAATATTTTTGCATGCTAAAACCTGACATCATAGTCCCATGCTTTTTTCTGATGTAGGTGCCATTGCTCCCACTACAAGCTGATCACTTCCTCACACCCATCTTACTTTCTCTAGCTTTGGGTAGTTTTGAGACAGGTTCTCTCCTCCCTTCCATCTCTTTTAGTCCACAGTAACTCCAGGGACACTAGTGGAAGGGTGGTGGATATTTACTTTTCATTGAGGTAACAGTCCTACTGTGTATTAGAGCAAGGAGATTTTCAGATTACTTTATTTTAGTTGTTAGACAGTCTTAGTTCCGAGAAAAGGGGTTTGCAGTCTTGCAAACTGTTGAAAACAGCCTCTTAACTTATCAAAAGTTCTGATAAAGTGATTTGGAAAGCCTTGAAAAAAGACCTTGAAAGGAAAAAAGGGGTAAAACGTTCTTTGAAGACGGTTTAGATAGAAAGACTATAAATTTCTTCTGACCAGGCCACTTCACAGAGATTTACTCGATAAAAGCAACATGTTGATTTATTCAACTCCTTTCCCCTGCTGCCCAAACTGTGAAATGCAGGCAGATGATGCAATCCCTCCTAGAGAGAAGGGGGGGGGGGGGGGGAGATGGAAGAAGTAAAAAGGTGGGGAACAAAGCCAGCAAACAGTCAAGACACCATTTCACAGTGCAGCATATTGCTGGCATGTCCGAAGTTACGAAAGCTGTTCCTGAAGGGACTGCAGGAGCTCCCGAGTTCACCGCACTGCAGGCAGGACTGGAACTAAGGTGTTCAGAGCCCTCCGTCCCCAGAGCTCAGAGCCCACCCTGACAAGGCTTTCACCCACCTTCAGCCCAGGCAGGAAAAGCATCCGGAAACAGACTGACAATCTTAAAAACCAAACAAAGCTGTCATCACCATTTGTGTTTATTAAAACTGGAATCAAAGCCAACACTGGTGATTTCTCCTAACTGAAGATTAGCAGAAAGTCTTTTGTTCCAATGTCTGAATTCATCAAACGTGCTTGCCCTTTCAAAACATAACACAACAAAACAAAACAAACAGAGGCAGGAATTGTAGTCTCTTCTCAAATTGTGTATGCTCTTTACAATTTCTATATAATATGTTTTCAGGATTAAATCACTGAAATTTACTTGAACTCAAGGTCATTCTTTCTATTTATAAATGAGATATTAATTTCATAATGTTAATTTGCACACAAAATAGCCTGAAATAAAATTGACATAAAGTTAAAGCAATAAATTATTATATAACATAATGGATTCATTTTTTCAATGTAAAAATTATTTTAATATAACATATGTATCTATTATCTACACATCTGTGACAGGAATTTCTCTGCAAAGTCTGGAAAGGCTTGCTTTATTTCAGCACAGCTTTGAATTAAATAATATCTAGGGTATTGCTAAATTCTCCCACTTCTCCCATTCTCATTGTATTGCAACATGAGTCTCATGATATTTAGCATTTTGGAAAAATTCACTAGGTTCTGCTTTGAAAGAAACAGCTTAGGACACTGAGTTTTCATTTACATGATTTTTAAATAAAAACTACACTAGTTTTTTATAACTAGAGATTTCCTTATTATGTGTAGTAGCTGAATCCATTAAAAACCAGAAGATAAACAGGAAAAAAAATCAACCTCCATTAAAAAAAAATCACATTAAGTTCTCTATAGTACAAGAATAATTAAGATCCAGATCATTCCATTATTTCCAGTTTCAAGACAAGTGCATTTATTTTAAAACTATAATGTCTTCCTATGTTTCATCTTGCCTGTCAAGGAAAATGATACACAAGGGCAGTGCTTCATGAAAAATCAAGGGGTGGCTATAATAGCATGTACACAGAAACATAATAATATAGAGATATCAATTATTCCTTCTGTCAGCTTCATACACTCATACAATCTTCCCACTTGGTGGATATCTGAGCTGTACTGAGCAATGACTTGATGCACAATGTGCCAGCAACAGCAGGAAGTGAAGAAGCACTTGGTCAAATGAAAGAGTAAAGGAAAACAAGGTAGCACAGTGCTCAGTGACATTCTAGCCTTAAAGGTTCATGCCAAAAAATTATGACCAAACACATAGGTATGTCCTAGGTCATCTGAAAATACAGTTTAATGCCAGCCATGGACAAACACTTTTTTTTGGAAGAGACAGCCCAGAACCCTCAAAGGTCGAATCCGCAGATGAGGTGACTCAGGAGGGCACTGGTACAGATGCTCAAATTTCACTCCAAGTCCACCCCAAACTTCCCCATCATAACTGCTTCTTAAAAATATTTATCATGCACTGCAAAGAGCTTGCACTGATAAAACAACAGCTGAAATCATCAGATCTAACTTTGCTGAGCACATAAAAACAGTGGGCTTCAGATCTGCTCTCTGAGCAACCTAATGACAAACATTCAGGCAATCTGACTGGTAGGTGGCCCAAATATCTTGGGGAACACAGTGTTGTACCCATTTCAAGAGGAATCAAATAAAAAAACAAAATAAGTAATGGTTGCTCAAGAGAAAGCATGGTAGTGGCTGGACACGGGGATTGTGACTGCTCTACTTGTACTTGATTTGGGTTCTCTGTTCCATCAGCAGTGCTGTTTAGACATTTCTAATCCCTTTTGAAAATAGTACAACCAGAACTGAACAGTGGGACCAGAAAGCCTATGCCTAGACTCCTGAAACACTTTTCAGATCTGGAAAGACCCACCCTGCTGAATCCATCTCCAGACAGCATAAACACTGTAAATTGCTTGCTACCATCCTGTGACAGAAGCATTCATCATATCATCACTTGCAGCAATTCCAAAAGTCTTTGGCACTGAAATGGCAGACACAGCCTTAACTGACCATGCCCTGACCTCTGATACCTCTGATAGCACCAGGAGTGAAATAGCTTTTGGCTGGTGCACTGTCTGACTTTCAAACTTGAAGGACGAGTTCTGTTCCTCTGCAAAGTCACAGGGCAGAGGGCCCTGTGCACCTGGCCCCAATCCTCTGGCACTCAGGGAGCTTGTGATCATAGCAAGGACCACTGAAGATTAGATGTAGGCTACACACTTTTTTACCCTCTTCTTGGAGGATAACTAACCCCCTCTCCCTGTTACCTACATGTTTGAGCTAACTGTGTCACAAAACAGTGAGCAAACATCTCTGGGATGGACCATAGCTGATCGCTCAGAACAAGCACTGTTAGAAGCCTGACTATTTCAGGTTCTCCCAAAACCCATGTCAGAACTTTATAGTTCCCAAATCAAAAGATTTGTGTTTTCCCCCACCTTAGGTTAAGACCTTTCCTACTTCTCAATCACATAAAACCAATTCTGATTTAAGCCTCCCCAAATATCGACTGCAATCCAGACACTAGAGGGTAGCTTCAAGACTGCAGTTCTTGGGCAGTTCTGAGATCTTTACTCTCAACATCTTATTAGGCTGATGTCTTCAGCTGTCCTCGGGGACCTCTGCATGTTCAGCAGGACAAATAAAGCTGCCACTGACTGCATTGCTGCCACCAGGGTGTCACTGATGAACAAACAGAAATTTAGCCCCAAAAGTCCTGCCTCTCCGCCTCCCCTCTGACCTTTCTAAAGCAGGATATGTAGGATAGTTCCCATCTACTACAGGATACTGTCTGAGGCTTTTAGTGAATGTTATTAATAACAGGAATAAGGAAAAATAAAAGGAATTAAAATAAAAGTGGTCAGAACAAAACAATTTCTTGATATTGCGTGCCAAACCAAAGGAGAGTGACTTAAAGCAATTAAATCCAGAATCACTCCTGCTGTTCTTTTGCAGACCTACCACACTCAAAGGTACAGAACAAACAGCACTGAAGAATATTTACACTAAAAAAAATAAAATAGCCTTACAGCTCCATGCAAAACATGGAGACCCATGCATTTCTCCATGTTTTTTAGACTCCCAATCTGAGATTTAACCGTAAGTCTTACTTAAATAAACAAAGGAGCAAATATTTAACATTTTTATATTGCAACAACAGCCTCAGAAATATAGATGGATCAGTGGTAATGAACACTGTGGCTATGAGCCCCAGTCTCCCAGCATCTTGGAGACTGGGACACCCTTGAATAGACAGTTTTAGATGTGGAAAAGGTCCCAATACTGCCTTGACACTCACAGGTAGTGTAATTCAAACCAACATGTCTCAACAGCTGAGAAAAATAGCTTATTGCCAAGACTTACCTAACAGGTGTAAACAGCCAAGGAAATAATCTGGCAAGCCTAAAAACTCAGCCCAAAACCCATCACCAAGACAATAAAAACAAAGAAAATAAATAGGGGAAAAAAAAATCCAGCAATTCTACAAACACACTGACTGCAATGTTAAACAAACATTCCAAATTGCTTTGTGAATTGCCAAGTCCTGTACTACTAGGTTTCCTCCTGCACAGTGTCAGTACTGTGACCTCAGGTCTGGTTAGGATCACTGCTGTGAAAAATAAAACCTGTGCGATAGGCCACACAGTTTCTTTGAACAACCAATCATCTTCAGACTGGTTTGACCAGCATTAAAAGTGCATACAGAATTCTACAGGGAAATTTCTGCCTCTCTTAAAAGTCAATGACGAAAATTTCACTTGTGTCAGCACCATCAGGTTTTAAGCATGACCTTATGCTATGCTTGTTAAAACGTTAAAAATGTGGATCTTGGATAAAGCAAACAATATATGCATAAACAAGACAAAAACAGTCCTCAGTTTGAGAAAAATATCCTTTGGGAACTGCAATATTGGTACATTGAAATGATGTTGTGCTCTAATCCCAACACTGACTTTGTACCAGTCTTTGCAGTTTTCTACATACCAGTGACCACAGCAGGAATAGAGGGGCAAAACTATCTCCATAAGCACTTTGTTTTTAAACCTCATCCAAACTGAGTGGAGAGGAAAAGTTATATCCAGAGCTATAATATGATATTGTTAAGCGTTGACACTGAGTTTAACGACCAGCAAAACTTTTCCACTTCAACTGAATTCGTTTTCTTTCCTTTTGTTTTACAGCCTGTTGAAACAGTGATAGTCCACATCTGGTTAGTGTCTGGTTCAAGACAGACACCAAATAGAAAAGCCCATGTTTGGGATGAAAGAGGCAGGCATTCACTGCACAGGGCAGAGGAACCATTTAATGCTTTTCTGCACAGCAGCGGCAGGGCATGTGTGTGGAGTGGGAGTGGGGAGGGGAAGTGTGCTGCAATTTTGGGGACACTGTTCTGCTTTCTGAACCCCAAACAGTTCAAATTTAGTTTTCTTGATCCTTCTTTTCTCTGAATAGAGACTGTGTCTAATAAGAACAATGAAATACACAATAAAGATCCAGCTGTTTCAAATGTTTCCAACAGCGAATGCATAATGTGTATGCAGGGAAAGCATGAAATGAATTCTCCAGAGAAAACTGTATCATACATAACAGCCCAGAAGACCCCTCAGTGCCACTAGCTAGAGATGGTAGGAAAACCAGCAGTAATTTGTGAACAGGGCACTGGCAAACAATTGAAATAACAATCATATAGGCATGCTATTATAGAGGGACATGCAGCAATGGTGAAGTAATGAATACATTAGTGGAAAAATAAACTGAGGTCAACAGAGGCTACAAATGAGGACAGAAACTATGCTTCCCATTAAAAACAGTGAGAAAAGCCGTGTAAAGCGGTATTTCTGAAATGTCAATATCTCCTACATTATCAACACATGCTCCTTAAGCATCACTGTGATCAGTTTACTTGTTGCAACAATAGATGAGTAATTACTTAATGCTGTAAATTGATTGTATTCAATCTCTTTGAAATGTGATGAGCCTAACAGTAAGCTGGCATGTAGAAAAAGCATTTAAAAATCCAACATAATAAGCCTTATTGCTGCAATAAGGCATCAGAAACAAAGAAAACCTCCTCCTTAAACATGGGCACAAATTACCCCATGAACACCGGCACGTGCTGTACATGTGAAGGGGAAAAAAAGATCTTTCAGTGACTGTTCCTGCAAGAAGAGGATGTACAACCAAGAAAACTGAGAGGAAAAAAAACCAAAACCAAACCAGCCAAAGCAAGCCCCAGAGAAGCAGACAAGCAGAGGGAGCACAGCATGACTAAGCACTGGGCTCACCTACCCCACCCCCTCAAGCAGCACTTTGTTTTCTGAGTAAATAGCACCTATTTTGTGAGTTCTGTCCCATTCCCTCCATTCCCTCCCCCCCTCCTTAGTGCAACAATACAGGATTCTGCATATTCTTTGTTGACATACACATGCAGGGCAATGACATAGATATCCAACTCACACCATCACTTTCTTATCCTCATTAGTACAGCCTTCCATGCCTTGAAATTTTGCTCAACTGTTTGAGTGTAAGAAGAAAAATTACATTATTTGTAACTACAGAAAAGATGCTCAGCAATTTGAAAATGAGAATCAATTGAAAATGTTTCATAGCCATTATGATAATGATTTGTTAGTGTCAGGGGGCAACCTTCGATGTCGGAAATTTAGGTCCTGCATTAAAAAACCAAATGCAGCTACATAATTCCTAATGTGCTTAGTAATGGAATTCATGATTTTAACTTCCACTGAAACTTCCGTTTTCCCCTAGGATATGATTACAGGCACTTGAGGAACAAATATGTGGTCTTAAGACATAACATCTCTTAAACCTGCCTACTGCTTTACAATGAAACACGTTGCACTGTATTCACAATTCCCCATTGTACCTGCTGACTGTGATCCTGTTAACGTCACCTTCTGCACAAAAAACAGACAATAAAATGAATTGCAAGAACAAAAAAATCCTATTACAAAAGAAGTGCATTTGTAAGAAAATTCAATATTCTGCCCATGAAGACAAGAACTGGGTCAGAGTTTCTCCAAAAGATATACTTGTCAAAGCTATGATACAAATATGCAGCTATAAAATGAATTAAGCAATCAAAAGAGACAAGATCTAAACTTTGTTATCCTTGTTTCACTCTGCAATAGAGAGAATAATGAAGGAAGAGATAGATGCTATTGAATAAGGGGCACGTCATCTTCTCCCACATTATTCTTCATTATGACATACCACGAGCAGAGATTAAATAGAAGCCCAGATGAGTTCAAATGACACAGCTATCAAACTCAGGTGTTTCTAATAGGCCCTTCACATGGGTACTTGGACTATTAAAAAGAGGTAATGTAAAGACTGTGAAATGGATGAGAGAGGAGAGACAAAGAAAAGCAGCTAATCTGAACCACTTAACAGAATAACCACAGGGAAATGGGGACAGGAAGGAAGAGGCAACATTAAAATGTGTTTTTTTCTTCTCACGGTCAGCAATGCACATAAGAACCAATGTACCTCTCCTTTATATCGATGTAGATGACAAGGTCCTCCACAGAAGACCACAAAGTTATACCAGTATAAATGAAAGAGGATTTTAAGTGATCTTAGATTACTTCAGACTGTCTAAATTACGTTCATGCTGAAATGAAAGGCACTTTTCTCCACAGGGGTGGAGAAAACTTGACTTTATTAACACTCCTTTTCAGTCATGATCCAAGAGGTCTCCACACAGTGAAGCACGAGGAAAGCTGGACTGTCACCCTATTAGTGCCTTCCCTGAGAGCAAACCTACCCTCCAAGTATAACCCTTACTAGACATCTGAGAACCCATCAAGATGCAGACCGTGCCCAACCTTTCCCAAAGACACAACTCCACAGGGAAGTAGTCTTCATTATTGCAAGGCCTCTGCCTGTGGATCCATGTATCCTTTTAAAGGGAATAGTGTAGGAGCCCACCCAGGGCCGCTGTTCTTCCTGTCCCAGTCACTCTTCATTACTACTCCCAGTCACAGGCAGAAAAATAAGGGGATGCCTCTGAGATCCTGGGCACCAGCAGAAAATTAACAACAGCCTGGTGTTTAATAGTGACCCCCATTGTAACTACAGCATATGATTCTTCCTCTGTGAAATGGGATTTCTTTAGGATAGAGATTATAAACCATTGTGTTTGTTAAAGAACCACCACAGTCATATAAACAATAAGATAATACAATCAAGCAGTAAAGCTAATAGTGCCTTCTAGTCACAGATCTGAAGTTTAGTGACTCAAACCTGGCAGCACCCTAGGAGACTTGAAAAGAAGACCTTTTCCTCGCTGTTAGGAGAGGACAAATGAGCATACACAGGCAGATTAAATCATGAGCCCTTGAAAGGCAAGAGAAGAATCCGTGGCTTAGTGAGTAAACTAGCAAGTTTTAGACCCATGGCTACATGCTGCCCTTCTCAGTAATATCATTTTATTGAGGAGACTGTATTACTGGGCATCTCTATCTGTGCCACCCAGAAACATTATAGAATCACAAAACAGAGAGTTGAGTTAGTTAGAGATATTCCACTGTGACTCTCAGACTAAAATGATACTTCTTAATTTACTTTAGTCATTTTAAGATGCATAAACTCTGTCAAATAGTCATCATTACACTGGAATAAAAGCATTTATGCAAGGAATGATGTTTCTAACCATGCTACTGTAATTATGCAAGTATGAGTGGCAAAATTTCCCCATATGAACAAGCTCCTACTGTCTCTGGTAATAAATTGAGGAATTGAATAAATAGGAAGTAAATTCATTTCCAGGTAAATTAACTTTTTAGTAGAGGAGCCCAAGTGTTAAATGATTGCCATTGTTGGACTGCTCTTCCTTGATAAGCATATATAATATATATGGTGCCAAAAACCACGGACACAACAAACTTTTACCTGCACTTGCTGGGAGCCGAAGCAGGTTAAACTCATGAGGGCACCTTGCTTGTCCTTGGGATTTAACAACATTGCTGTCATAAGCTGAGCTACTCCACAGAGAAATGACAGGAACTCATTTCCAATCCCATTACACATACTAGGGTGTGTATGCCTTGCTTCACCTGTGGCTCCATTTAAACTCTTCTATTTGTAGGTACCACACTTTAACTTGAGGTGCAGCAAGTCCGTCACGTGCAGGGCCATCTGACAGGGAGTTTTTGTGCTTTCTGCATGTAGGAAGAAGACGTGGTAGGACATGCTACTAATAGTCTCACAGAATTATAGAATCATTTAGGTCTCAATGCATGTCACCACAATGAGCCAAATTCAACAAAAAGAAAAGACTTTTTTGAAGATATTTACAGCTGATGCATTTACAGTCTCCCACGGCAGTTCAAAACCTGTGCATTTTACAGCATGAAAAAAGAAATGGTGAGGGGGGTTTCTGGGCTATCCCATGCCAGTGATGTAGGTCGGGGTTTGCAGGGCTGGATCAGATGCTTCCTCCTCCCTGTCCAAAGCCATGGCAGTCTCACTGACAGTGTGCAATGGCCAGGAGACAACTACAGGGAGAGGAAGCCCTAGAAACATTCAAGGACAGGCTGGATGGGGCTGTGAGCACCCTAAGCTAGCTTCACTGCAGGTGGGGTTGGACTAGATGACCTTGAAAGGTCCCTTCTAATGCAAACTATTCTATGGAGGCCAGGGAGGACCTTCCTGTCATCATGAGGGGCACACCACAGCATGCCACACCATGCCCTTGTCGCTGATACTCACCCCAAATAGCTTCATGACAGCTTCAGGGAAAGGCAGCTGTACTCTTGGGGAAAACCAGACCACAGTGCACAAAGCCAACAGCAGTGTGGGGTGTCCACTTTGATCCTAGTTGTTCATGTCCTGCTACTCCCTTACCAAATCTCCCTGGCTAGCGGACTATGGGACAGGCAGAGCCAGACATAACTGGAGGAGAGGGGGAGGAGAAAAACTGAGCATTTGTACCTCTTTTTGGCTTTTAAGTATCCCTTAGACATAATAGCAATATATTCTGTAAAGACCTGCACATGGGCCCAACCATCACATTCAGCTGAGCCACAGATTTGCAGGTCCAAGTCTCCTGTTGCTGGCTTTGAAACCATTTAAATCCCCCAATACCAAGGGAGCCAGCAGCACTTTCCAGTGAAAAGCAAAATCGGATCTCAGAAAGAGAAATCAACGTGAAGCATTGCAAGTACAAGAAATGCATCTCAACAGACGTGAGAAACAAATTTTTGTGCTTCATTACCAAGTGAGAAGAGGTTTGGTGGGCTCCTATAGGCAGGACTTGGCTCACAGGCAGCTGGGCATAGCACCACATCTCTGTACCATACCTTGGGCCACCAAAGCAGTTTACACTCTGTCTCAGTGTTTCCCAGTCAGCAGGCAGGGAGGGTATGCTGCAGGGAAGGAGCAGTTACAATTGCACTTGCATGGACAAGGAAGATGTAATGTGTGGGTCAGTATGGGGCACAATTGGTTTCCTTTGCTGAAGCACATCTCTGCTTTCAAGCACCAGTGAAATGCTAACAAGCAAAATACTATAGCTCTATCACCTTTTCTGTGGATACAGCCCTAAGGGTGGCTAAGGGTCACTTTTAAACCCAGAAAATCAGCTGGCATCACAGTCAGGCAGCTCCTGAAGCCAGAGGGCCAGACAGCGTGCCGGCTCCCACTTCATTGCATCTTGCATTCCCTTTATTCAGAGATGATGCAGGAGCCACCAGCTGCCCCCTTGGCACCAGAGGAATTGGTCTCAGGAGGCTGGATCCCATCACTTGGTGTAGCTGCTTGCACCAGGTAACTCAAGAGCTTATTTTGGTATGAGTGTGCACAGATCCCAGCACAGCCCACTGTGCTGAAGGAGAACACATGAAGGATCAGGAATCTGAGCTCTGTGTGTGACCTGGCAGCTTGGTCTTTGGTCTCTGGTAGTTGGACAGCAACTAGACCTGCTGTCCACCTCAGAACACACCGGATGCTAAGGTGAGGACGGGGATTTCAGGAGTCCTGGGACTCTGACACAAGAGCCTTACCTTTGCCTTCGCTACCCAGTCTCAGAGCCAACACAGTGGAGGAACAACTACAGGGAAGAAAGAGCAAAGCCCACATTCAAATAGCTGCCCACAGGGATTTTGAAACAAAAAGACTTAATATATTAAAATGACTAAGAAAACAGACCTCTAACCTCTAGCTTTTGTGAATGCAGAGAAGAGTAATCATACAGACTGTTGACTACTAGTTACAGAGCCATACCAGAAACCCACTAATGCAGTTAGAAAATTTCTATTCTTAGTCTGAATTTGAATGCTCCTCTCTTGTGCACATAGACTTGGTTGGGAAAGTTAAATAAAATCCCTTTCCTTATATAGCAGAAACCATTTAGGCTACAAGCATCCCATGCCAGAAGGGCTTTCAGCCTAAAAATTACATTATAAGGACAATTCAGGCATTAATTCTTTGTTTAAGCCTAGTGGATTGAGCAATTCTTAAAATATAATTCTCTTAATAAAAATAATAATGAAAAATAAATCTGTGTATATACAGAAAAGAATTATAGAAAAGTCTCTCTTTAGGAGGGAGAAAAAGAGTTGAACAGACTTTACTGAGAACTTGCAGTATCTAACAGTTTGTCTTGCATGTTTCTAATATTTTTCTTTAAGATAATAGAGAATAGTGTAGACTCTTTTCCCTACTACTGTGCATGGTTCTGAAAAGTATATATATAGATATACTTTGGTATATAAAAGCCATGAAAAAAACCCAAACAACAACAACAACAACAACAAACCAGCTATAATTCAAAACAAAATTAGTATATTTTCTAGGTATGTAGCTGAATGTGGAAGGTTATACTTTATAAAATACCAGGAAACAAGAGTTAAAGTAATGTTCTTCTACAGGATGTACCTACTTAAGTTCAAGTGTCAGTAAACAGAGGGAGCAAACATCCTAATTAATCTGCAGGCCACAGTTCCCACCCATTACCCACCAACTAGTTAGTCAGAGATCTTTGTCTCCCAAACATCAATATAACTGATGAAGAGCAGCAGTCTGATGAGCAAAGGCTGACCTGGCAGAGCTGGGGGCACAGCAATCTGAAGAGGTGCACTTTTCTTCTACAACACCTTTATCCAAAAACCAGAAGCTTGTTCCAGAAGCAACTTCTGCAGACTGTTTTAAAGAGGAATTATAAGGACACTGAAAAGTTAAACCAGTTGCTCACATTTTTACGCTGAACGAGTAGCATTCTGAAGCTTCATGGTCTCTCTTCTAGTCCTCATAGTTGCTGGCTTACTCAGTATGCCAAGAGGACTCTTACAGATACTGCCTTGAATGTGTGCATCACTAATAGCTCAACAGTTCACAAAAATGTAAAAGAAAAATTATCATCAAGCTAAACATGAGCACAGGACTAGCATCTCCACACAGACAAATGCATTTTGCACTTAATTCTGAGCACAAGAAAGTAATTTTTAAACAGTTCTGCTAAAGATGTTGAATCCACACATACAGTTCCTGTGATAATACTGACCCAATGCATACATAAACCTCTACAGCTCCATGCAATGACCACCAGTGCCTGTGGTTCTAAACTGCAGTGCCAGTCCTGTCAACGTCTTGGATGGCCAGGGAAAAAAGTTGCTAAAACAGGACCTTTTTATTTAACAGGGTAGCAACGTAGAAGAGAACACTGGGAATATTTACACACACTGGCACAGAAAGAATGAGCCAGCTCATCTGACGGAACCACGTTGGACTGTGTGGAATTTATCTCTAGATATGCACATTTATACTGGGAGCCCAGGTCCATGACGACCACAGTGCACAGACAAAGGTATTGTCTTCTGGCATGCTATCATGGTGGTTGCAAAAGATGCAGAAGAATCCCTTGTTTGCAGTCTAGCTTAGCAACCTTTTGCTGGCAGCAATCGACTACACAGCACCATGCTCTGTGATGAACTTTCTCCAGTTGCCCCTTTTTAGGACAGGGTCTTCCCACATTAGGTATTTTGGGTGCCCAAGGGTGTGCATGGAGAAGGCAGTAAAGAGACATTCTACGTGCTTTACATCAGAAGAGACATAGAGCAGGTGTAGTGGTATTCAAGCAATTAATCCTAAAATCTCTTCCTAATGGTTTTAAGAGGCTGCAAATCCATACAGGAGAGAAGGAACCCCAGAGGACAAAACAAGTGAGAGCGTTGGAGCTAAAGGCATTGATACATGCTAGCACCTGCCTGCATGAGGGTGGAGAAAAATGGCCAACAGGCACTGCTAGAAACCCTCCATGTCCATCTGGCGATTGCACATGCAATCACTTTTTTATCACTGAGTATAAAAGTAGTGTAGCAGGCCCAGGAAATCACTCACAGAGCATAAAGTTAATCCACCAACACTGGCCAGCAACACAAGATGCTGAACAGAGCTCAGATTAAGTGAGAATTCAGCCCCACAACCTTCTGTAATACTTGAGGAAGGCACATGACAACTTTAAAGGTAATTTAGGGGGGTTTAAAACTATTTTTAGTAATTTTCATTACAAAAACCCCAGAGTTAAAAATTAGATGAGAGAGTTCAAACCCAACCTTGTAGCCTTATCACAGTGTATATTAAATATACGATAAAATAATCCAGCTAGTTCATTATGTCTAATAGCGTCTGTGAGTTTCTAAAACTGACATTTCTGTCGACATCTGAATTGGTCACTGGAGGTGGTAAATAAGATGATTTGCCACAGATGCGAGGAACCAAATCCCAGAGCTGTGCAGAGAACAAATGAGAGCTCTGTTCGAGCCACAGCAGAGCCTTCTTTCCTCCCCGTTTGAGGCCAAACGCACCCACAAACAGCTGCAATAAAGCCATCGCATCAGTTACGGCCCTACCGCTGCTGGGGAACTGCACAAAGTTGCATTTACTTGTTAAAAATGATTGATTTTAGCTGCCCTCCATATCCACGCTCCACACAATTACCCTGCACACTATACTATCTGCTTAATTCTCCCAAGTTGGCTGTGGCATACCGTGGCATGCAAAAATCAATCAAAATCATTCAATACGTCAGCAACCAAGAAAGAGGGGCTGCATGTCTGATCTCACCACTTGTTTTGCGGAGTACTTTTGCTGTCTGCACAGCTAGTGTGGAGACAGCGCGTTTCTCCCCTTTCCAACAATGTGATCTTATCTCAGGCAGCTGGCCTGCACTCTGCACTTTCATTTTTATTGTGTGGGTTCTCAAACTCTGATGCAAATAGTCTGCTGAACATCCTCCCTCCACGGCATGTAGAGGTTTTTTTTTCCCTCTTCAACCTCCTTCCACGCGGCCCGCTCCAGCGTCAGGCTGGCTCCGGCCAGCTCCCATTGTTCACATTGTTATTTTCATGTCAAGGGCGTGAGAGGAATTTTTTTTCTGCCAGAGCAACCATTTAAAGCCTAGGCCTTGAAAATACACTTGCCATTTGCAGGAAAACAGTTACTGGATTCTCAGCAAGGCCAAAGGTGAGGGACAGAGCCGTGTAGATTAAAAAAAGTGAACGCTGATACAAATGAAAAGCTGAACCAGAGAAGGAAGCCATTTGCAGAAGAAAATGAAAACACCAAAAGTTTAATTTGCTCTGCAGTGGCCTACATAGAAGGCAAACTGCCACAGCCGATTAGACGAGCGGTCCACTGGGGCTGTCGTGCCAGCACCGCTGTAGCTATCTCTAAAAGCGTGAGAGAAATGATGCGTGTGACCTGGAATGACAAACGGGAAGAGGTAAGGAGCCAGCTAATTGTGCATGGCTGTGCGTGAGCTCTACAGGAGGCTCCTTCCCCATACCTGCTTGTGAGCAATGCCATCACCTATTCTTTCAGGTACTATAATACAAATACTGCGTTGTGCTGCAAAGTTGCCATTCTTTCGATGGTAAGGCCACAGTGTTTATTTCATGTGCCTCCACCTCTTGCAACTGCAGGCTGCAGCAGCTGACAAGATGCTAGGAAATGAAGTATATCCTTTGATTTGCTCTACATTTACTATACTAACTTTACAGTAAGGAGTGTGAAATCTTTTTTTATTACTTTTTGGGGGTTCATTCAAGAAGAAAACCAGAAGGAAATGAAAATGTTTCACTATTCCCTTCACAGATTTGGGGTTTTTAAAATATTTTTAGCTATGATCTCCTTCACAGTTCAGAAAGCCTCAGGCCTGTCTCCTGTAACCTTGCTATAAAATCTCTTATGCACTGATCCTGCCTCCTCCTGTGACCGCTTTTATCACATCTTTTCCAACTGCTGCCACTGAAGGAGATGGCAACCTTTCACATGATATTCCTGCCTGCCCTCAATTCTATGCCATGTAGGTTTATACCTTCTAGTTGAATTTTAATCCCCTCTTTAATATAACTGAGTATCCTAGCAACTCCAGTGGCTATTCTGGTGTCCCTAAATACCCCCACCAGGTTACCCATGAGAAACTGTGAGTGTTTGAAAGAAAGAAACCCATGAGAATTCCTGAGAACCTCTGGGCATTGGTAGGGTTTTCAGCTAATATGGAACCTGCTGCTTCTCTCTGTACCTTCAGTGCCCTTCATGCTCAGAGAACCAGTTCCCAATTCACTTTCCACTCCCTCTTATAAATCCCTCAAATCCTTACAATGCTCTTCGTTCAAGTAGCAGCTTCTCCTAATTACATGTTCCCTCTTTTCTCTCTGCTCTGAGTTGCCACCAGTCATCAGTTGTTTATTCTGTGGCTTCAGAGAATGCCCCTTGTTTGGAATAGCTGATACCTGCACTTCCAAATCTTACCTCATCAGTTCAGGATAGGCTCCTTGCCTAGTAGCTCTGTATTTGCTTTCAAAGCTGTTATCAAAGAGGTACACTAAAAAGGTCTTAAAAGATAGAGGCACTTGGCCAGGAACTGGTTCTCCAGGACCGTACACTGGCCTTTCATCTCCCTAATTATGCTCCAAGTGCCTCAGCAAGCAGTCAATAACCGGCACTACAACAACAACTTCCCCTCATCACCAACAGCTAGTTATAACTGGCTAAAATACAATAGTTATTCATAAAGCTGTCTGGTCCTTTAAAGAAACGAACAAGTCTATTTCTTACACACTTGGGATATCATCCTTCATCTGAAGAAGCATGCTGAGATGCCTCTGGACTTCACCAGGATTGGAGTGAAGGCCATAATTCATTATTTTTGTGATCCCACACTATTTATTCAAAAAGCCTTACATGTATACTAGTATCTTTTAGTCCTGGTAATTTTTTAAACTTCAGGTTTTTAGGAGGCTTTACATTTTCCCTGTTGGATAATTCAGTCTCTGTTAAAGAAACACAGATAAGTAAAAATTTTATTTACAAAAGTCAGCTCTCCTCTCCTGCACCAAGCAGCTACTGATATGGTACTTAGAGTTTTAGCTCATTTTGAGCAACCCCAGGTTTCAATCACACTCTTCTGCGTATTTCTAGCCAGATTCCAGCATGACACTACTGATGGTCATGGAAGGCCATACTATTGACCTTCCTCACCTCTGTTGGCAACATTTGTATCTAAAATAGGGATCCCTATCTAAAACAGAAGCCTATTGCAGGTTTTTCTCTCACCACATCCAGCACACCTTCCTCTTCCACTCGTGTTATATACATCCCCACACACATTTTCTGGATGGCAGCCTACAGAACAATGGCATTGGTACAAGGGCTGGCAGCAGAAGTCAACACCAGCTCTGACAGGGTACAATGAGTAGATGGGTCCCAACTGTACTTGTGGTGGCCACTTGAGACAAACGAACAGCTTTTATCTCACCCTTCCAGGGCTCAGCCCTTCCAGGTGGGAGGGAAAGGAATGGTAGGTGTCTCCTCACTAGCACAGGGTTGGGAAGGTAGATTTGGCATGACCATTGGGTAATCCAGATGTGAGGCAGACGACTGCTCCTTCCTCAGAGGAGCTACCCACCATCAGTGTGCAGTCACAAATATGGCTATAGTCATGTCTCTCAGGGAAGCTTCCCTGCCTATCCCCTCCTCTGCTATTAAAAATAAAACCAGCAACATTATACAGGAAATGGAATTCCCTCAAATTTTGAAGAATTTATCTGATGTGGAAAGAGAACAGGTCATCTACCTCAAGTAACTATATGCTACATAGCCTTTGAGTGTGATGTACTGAGACAGCTAGGGAGGAACATCACTTTAAACAAAGATTATAACCACATAGTTTGTTCTTATAGTCATTGGCCATCTAAGCACTAATACCTTTGTCTTTGGCTTTGATTAGTAAACCAGTGCTTTATTTTATTGCTAGGCCTGCCCAGCTCTGTGGAACAAGATTAATTATGTTAGAAAAACAATAAGGAAAGAAGACAGATACAATGTTGAACAACGTGCAAATCAGAAGTATGCTGCAGGAGCTTGGAGGGCAGGAATATGGAAGTGCAGGTGGAGCAGGACACTTACCCTTTGCTCTAAGAATACCAATCTCATATAACCTGTGCCTCCTCTCCACATTCTTCCAAAGCAGCTACTGGGGTAGAGGCACAGAGCTCACAAGGGACATCGCCACACCCCTTACTTCATGTTGCTTGCCACAGCGCTGACAGAGGCAAACCAAGACATCAGTTCACTTCCAGAGCTTAAAGAGGAATAGATACATTTTGGTAGGCATCAAACAAGCTGTCCTTTGTGCACCTTGTCTAGGTGACACATTTCTCTGAGGGAGAAACGTCAGGGACACCAGCTCTCCCCCACACCCTGACCATGTCCAGAGGAGGTGCAGGACTCTACCACCCTACTTTGTTTTAGTAAACTTTGCTGCTGCTTTTAGCCTCACGCTCTATTGTGCTCATAAAATTCAGTTAGGACCACTATTGAAGTGTTAATAATTACTTAATAGTAATTATTTGGTATAGGTTCCCAGAGAACTCTCATTTTTCACCCTTTTGGACATTTTGGACATTCACTGAGTAAGAGTTATTTCTCAATAAAGCTGGAGCTAATCTTTCCTGCAGTTCAACTCATCCCCCTGAATTTTGATCATGCAATTGATAAAATTGGAGGGAAAAAAAACATTAAAAGAAACCAAACAGACAAAGGGCTGAGAGGCATAAAAATAAACAGAAAAGAGTACTGGATTACATTTTCAAAACTGCTACTAAATGCTCTTTGGATTTGTCAGCCCTCTAAAATAACTTGGGCTAAAAGTTTTGCATTCTTTTTATTCCACTGAGGAATTGTGCCCTTGACTACTCTCTTATGTATTTGCTTGTGGGGTTTTTGGGTGGGGATTACATTAAGAATTAGACAAACTTATGAACTACCCAGAGAATACAATCATTTACTCACAAGTAATATAAAGAATTCATGCAATCAATCTGATACATTCACTGCAGACCTATTCCTGTCTAACTAGTTCTTGGGAGGCCTAATTGGCAAGGGTTCCCTAATGAGCTAGAAAGAGAGAAGACTGAGGATGGAGTGGGGAGCACCACCCCATGCTTTGGAGGCAACTACTCTATTTTCTTGGAGGACTGGGTTTCTGATCCTTAAAAGACATAAGTGGGGAGAATGTTAAGAAAAGTGAAGAATGAGAATTTCCCATTGGAAGCCAACAAACTCTCTGCAGAGGATTTGTGATTTCTCCCTGTCCCCTCAGGTAACACAGAAGGCTACCAGAAGCATAGTCATGCCTCACCTCAATTTTCTTTTTCTTTGAGGCAGAAAATATTTCTTAGGCTTGCATTCTCGACCTCTGCATTTTACTAGCTGCAGAGAGCAAAACATGTTTTGTGCCAAATAATGACTTGACTTGAAAGGGTTAGGTTTAACAGATGCCAATATAATTCTTTAAAATCACATCCAACCCTTAATTGCTGGTAACAAAGACTATTTGCAGGGCACAGAGTTGCCGGGAATACTCTACTGCTTCAGTGTTGCTGGCAAGGAAAAGGCTTGTTGACAGTGCCCATTTTTCTGTGGCACACTGCACAACCTGGTATGGCTGATGCCGCCAGGGGTGGTAACACTGATGAGTGGGGTACGCAAAATGCCTAGAAGGTAGCACAGAAGGCTACCTAATCTAACTATAAAAATAACAAGACCGTGGCCAGAATAACCACCTCCAGACACCCCAGCCTCGTGACATTGTGGGCTCAGAAAGGCATCTAAACAAACTTTTTAGCCCCACCTTTCATGAACCAGTTGCTAGTTAAGAGGGAGCTATGGAGAGGGATGAAGAAAGGTGAAGAAATGAGGGGAGGTATAATAAGGTATGCAGACCAGGTGGTTGAGGCTGTCTGGAGGTACCTACTGAGAAGCCCTGCCCTTGATTCCTGAAGCTTGGGCAGAGCAACGCAACACGCCAGACCTGTTGTTCACACTGTACCACACTCATCAAACTTGCTATGCTATCATGAGGAGCAAAGGGAGGCAGCTGACTTCTCTGACTAGCAGGGGAACATCCGGGATGGACAGAGGAAGTGTGCCATGGCACCAGTGCCCATCCAGGGCACCTTTCTGGCAAACACCCCTGTCTTCTGTGCCCCTACTATGTATAAGGGCAGCTGGCCACTGAACACCTTATCATTCTCACCTTCCTGTATTCTTTTGGCTGGAATGAGACACCTTACCCAAACAGCAACAGGAAATGTTGGGCAACATAGTCTCCCCAAAGAACAAAGCAGCAGGTAAAAATAAGTAATATTTTGGCAGCATTCATCCCTTGCAAAAATTTTTCTCACTGGGGAACTTTCCTGAGAAACAGAGACATACAAAGGAGCCACCACCTTTCTGTCACCACCACTGTCCTTCAGTCCTGCTGTCACATACCCCAGCCCACACACACAGCCACTTCTTTTCAGAGCAACGTAATGCCTTGCTCCCAGGAGGGACACTCGATATACCTGGAGCCTTTGGAAATGAACACTAGTCACCTATCTTTCCCCCGGACAATGCTTTGTCCTCTTACATACTTTTTCTTGCCCTTCCTTGATCATAATCCTCATGGCTTTCACTTTCCTCTCCCACAGCTCACCAAAGAACACCCGTGTCCTGCGTGAAGGCCTCCTGTATCTCAATACTGACCATCGGAACCTCCTAATCCTTTGTACTCAGTTTTGAGACCATTACAGATGCAATGCAGATTGAGGCCTCCCAAAGCATCAGACTAAACACATCCTGTGACTTTCAGCTAACCTTCCACTGAGCAGCACTGTAATACTCACTTACAGACACTGTAAGTGCAGAAGCACTTTTTAATAGCAATAAAAATAATGTTCTTTTCACTCTGCTGAAAACATGGAAGATTTCCAGAAGCAAGTCAGGCAGTCAGCCTCCCTTCAACACCCACTCCTGCAGGCGTGCGTAGGGAAGAAGTTCACTTTCTGACATGGAAGCCTGTCATTCCTCCAACCCCTCTCTCTTCTCTGATGCCCACACTCTTACACTTTTTTCCTGGATACCTTCCCTCCCTCAGAGATTGACTGAGCCACCCACCCAGATCACAGGCCTCTATATTCAAGGTGCAGCTCAGAAAGTAAAAAGAGCATCTTTTTATAAGGCCGTGGTAACATACTAGGGTCTGGCTCAGTGAAAGAACAGATCAGTCACCCTCTCCACACCACCATAAATTAACTTAAAGTGATAAAATTATTCATTCAGTCTTTACTACCTCCTCTGATGAAGACTGTGTTGGCCAATTATTTCGAGGAATGCCACGTTACAAATGGGAACTCATTCACTGAAATGTTTTATAGGCCAGCGTTCATCAATTTTGCATAGGCTGCTTTGTTTTTAGAACTGATTTCTAATCCTAACTCACATCACAGACACACATCTCTGCTTGGATTAATTAAGATCTGAGAGAACCTTCTGCTCCATTACCCTCTGTTAGTGATTTATAAAGGAGGCCATGAAGCAATGTTCTTAATGATGATGAGGAGGATATTTTATCCCTTAATTCCATTCCTGGTTCCTGTGCTTAAAACACAGAGAGATGTAGATATTTCAGGGAATAAGGAGAAAATCGTTACTAGCTGCATGGCATCCTTCATTGGCAGATGCAATCCCTAAGTTTTCTCTCCATAACAAACTTTTTATTTCGTGATCCTTCACCCTTTCAAACAGTAACTGAAAGGAGGAGGGAGACCACCACCACCCAACACTAAGTGGACAGACCATCAGGAGCAGGAATTTGATTTTAACACCGATGATGTGAAACAGCTCAACAGGATCAAAAGCTTTGAAGGTCATAGGAAACTGAGGCAGGTAACAACAGATAGAGGAGACAGGATGACTATGCAAGCCGTGAGAGGAAGGACAAGAGGAGTCTGGAAAGCATTGAGGAAAGACACCAGGCTAAGCAAATTCTCCTGCAGGCGTTAACCAAGCTGCTTAGCCTCCTCAGACAGAAACCGTCTAGGTTTATTTTACACAACCAAAGTAAAAATGTCCACATCAGCTGTGAGCCACTGACCAAAAAGAATTCAACAAGGTGGGTAGCACTGAGGTTTTGCCCCTACTGAGCCTCCCACTGTTTGATGGGACAGAAATCCAGCTCCTGGCAGGAGAAGGCACCAAAGGGAAGGTGGAAAAGCTGAGTTACAGCAACAAGACTGGATTACCAAAGTGGCCAAAACAGCCACACTTCTGGCTCTCAAGACTTCTACTTTGACTTTATTCGAGCCGTAATCCAAAACAATCTTATCCCCACTATGAATTTCCCATAAACAGGAAGCAGCAGTGACATTGATAAAAATGACAGCTTCACAGCACCATGGAGGGGAATCCCAGGATGTTCCTCTCACAGGCAGTCACTGCTCTGCAAATGCTGGAGAGCTGCAGACCTTGGGAGGACAGCCTGTATTTCCATGGGATGAGACCTTGGTAAAGAGATACACTTTTCCCCAGCATGTCCTTCATTGCCTGCTTCTCTGCACCTCCCAGCATCCTCCCACAGTTATTTTCACTTAGAAAATTAGACTATCAAAAAAGCTTGTCTTCATTTTAAATGGTTTACCTAATCTCATCCAACCCCAATTTTAACTATGTTATTTTTGTAAAGATGAATACAATTGGCAAAACAAAAGTGTTTGTCTTTTACCTATCTACAACATAATCACACACAAAATACACTGTTAAAAGCAGGTCTGCTTCTTTCCAAAAACCCCAAGCTAGGTGGGCAGCCCACAGAACATACTGGAGGAATTACCTGGACTTATCACTGCAGCATCCAGGCACATCTGTCTCTGCAATCTTATACTAATTGTGCAGAAATATAAACCAGAAGTGATTTCCCTTATATCACACAAAAAATTTAACAGAACATAGAAGCCCTGACGCCAACAGAATCTGCAAGTGACATCAAAGAGGTGAAGCCCTAATCCTACCTGAATTCTTCAAAAGACAGCCAGAGTTGCTCTGTCTTGTACCATGCTGAAGACATACATATTCACAAGTAATTTGATACACAAATTATTTTGCAATTAAGATAGGTTTGACAGATACAAATGGAATCAGGCTAATTGTGTCAGATTGGGTCAAAATAGTATTCAATCATGGCCACTAAAAGAAAATAAAAGGAGAACCTGCTTGCATTTTACAAAGTATTGTC
The DNA here is from genome assembly GCA_024500445.1 of Entomyzon cyanotis. NCBI lineage: Eukaryota > Metazoa > Chordata > Aves > Passeriformes > Meliphagidae > Entomyzon > Entomyzon cyanotis. The sequence goes on from JAKEPQ010000871.1 coordinate 306,454, forward strand.
TGAAAGCCAGATTTCCTTCACACCAGTGCCAAGATGCAGAGCTCTGATTCTGTAGGTGTTCAGAGCCAGACAGGACCTTTCCCTCAGACTGCTCCCTCAGACACAGCTAATGAGAGCACCACTCTCCTCCAGAGCTCACAAAAGATAATGGCCTTTATTCTACAGGACTATTTCATTGACACTGATAGCTGTGACTTCTGCAGCTGAGTAAAGACAACAAAGACATGTACTTGTAGGACACTGCTAGCATTCATTTGCCCCCACACACTATTATTTCTTATCCACCCCATGTCCCTGCATCTTAGCCAGAACCTCTCAGTTCCCAATAGCCAGGTCTTTCTGTATTTTCCTAAGAGCAGTAACTTGTAAAAAAGCTGCTGAGTAACCAGGGACCTCACAGCATGAATACTTGCAGGAAGTACCTGCAACATAAATACACATACACATGCAAACAGGTAGGTGGTGATTCAGTTCACACCCCATGAATCCTGTACAGCCCATGTGAAGCATCACACAGCAAACACTGAACCACCTAATCTGTGCATGGAAGTCCTCTTCCAGCTTAAGGGGAGTGCCTGGGCAATATGAGTTGAGAGCTGATTCTGCACCAGTGCCTCAAGCCTGATGCAAGGCCAGAACAACACACTGGAGAAATCACTTCAAGGGATCAGACACAGCAGCTCAGTGACAGATCTGTGAGCTGAACACCAAATCAGACCCCACCGTGGCTACAGACTTCCAGAGAACTAAGGACTGCCCAGCTCCCTGGGCACATTAAGCCCAGGGAGAGAATTGCATCTACCTTTTCCATATTCACTATAATGATGGCAATTTCTCACATACACTCTGCCACGAGAGCTCAAAAGCCACGCAGCAGAGCAAACAGAGCTGAAAACACCCTTCCTGGCTTTATTACTACATTGTAAACAATCACCTTTGCTTCCATTATATTCCTACCCAGACACTCAGAATCTTTTTCATTTTATTATTTTAATGGGAGAAGTGTACACGCTCTATTTTCCATTAAGATGTTTCTGATGATCACCTCTTCATTCTGATCATCCTTCCCAAAGACTAGGTTATTTAAAAAAAAAAAAAAAAAAGGAAGTAATTTACTCTCCCCATGTTTACTGCATTTCTAAAGCTGACAGATTTTTTTCTTCAGAATTGATTGGGGGTGAGGATGAAGGGGGTAGGGAAGTTATTTGTTTATTTTCAAATGAAAACAGGCAGCCTTGGAGAACAGAAAGAATGAAATCTCAGAGGGCTCAAGCAGTCTTTAAAAAATTCCCCACAAGCAGTCTAATAGCACTAAAGGTTGATTCACACAAGAAATGATGCATCAAAGGCATATAATTTTTACTGTTACATCAAGAGCTCAGTCTATATGTATGTCCTCATGCACAGTCAAGGCCTGCAATACAACTTAAAGCTGAGTCAGACTGCAAAAAGGCTGTTTCATTCTCTGACATCAAACATATGTTAAGAGCATGCTCTCTTTACAAATTTCAGCAAAAATTTAGAGTACATTGATTGAGATATCAATATGAATTTTGAAATCATGTCCTTGAAGAAGATATCTGTATTTGAATCTTTACAACTTGTGCTTTAAGTGGCTGCATCCCAGCACAGAGAAAATGCGTAGCAGAGCCTAAACTCAAAGGCTAAAAGTTTAAAAGTATTTAATAAGTTTAGATGCCCCCTTTGAGATGCTTTGGGTGTGCCGAAACTGCAGAAAAATAAAAGCTCATAATTTTGTAAATGTCAAACTCTCTCCAAATTCAGATGTAAAAGCTTAAGTCCATAGCCCTATTTTTGGTCACATTCAAATTTAAATATGGACAGTTCTAGCACATAGTAATAATTCATACTCCTTCACAAGATCCTGATTCTTATAGTCAATATAGTTGAGCACTTTAATGTACACAGCGTGATGTCCTAGGCTTCATTTTAGCTGTATTTGCTCCCTGCCTCTGAAAATCATACTTTTTTTTCTTTTCTATTTAGGAGTCCTGACACAGAATTAAGTGTAGCATGATGTTTAAGAGCCTTGCAAATTATATTGGCCAGAGGTCTCAAAAGTTTGTCACAGTAACAAAGTATCACAGTCCTTTCACAGATGAGAAAACTTAAAGTGAGGAAGACATTTTGTTCCAATGGAGTTGATCTTAAAAAAACATTGCTGTTTTAAATGGGAAACATGCAGACTGCAGTATTACAACCTTCTACAAAGATAACACAGTAAAGACCTTTCAATAGCCAAACATGTCGTGAAGTTAGGCAAGAAATTAGCCAGATACTTAGCAGAAGCAAGGCTTTCTTGGAAAACTAAAAAAAGCTACAATTTCATAGCAAAAGATCTGAATGCTATCAACTAAAAGCAAAAACCCCAAACATTAAACAATTAACCTTCTGACAAATAGTCCTAACAGGGAATTTCCATAACAGAAAACATGTGGCCCAAAGAAGTTGTGCACCACTTAAGCGGCTCATTTGGGAAATACAATCCTTTGACAGTACTGGTGAGTAACACCAATCCCTTTAGTGGCTGAATTTTAGTAAGTCCTATGCACCACCAAGGATTCTGACTTCAGATCTAAGGATAAAAAGTAACACTGGAGACTCCCCAGAAGTGGACATTCTTCACTTCCAAGCAAGAACCCCGGAGATAGTCACGGTTCACAGAACAAATTTCCATTGCTGCATACAAAACAGCAGTCAAAACAATATCTGTTTCAGATCTTACTTAAAGCGTTGCTGAAACAGCCAAATACCAGTTCACTTACGTAGCTTGCTGATTTGCTTTCTGCATTTCCACATTTCCAGTTGAATGTGAAGATGTACTTTTCCCAATTTCTCTCCTGCTTCATCTTCTACATAAAGGTAATGCTGGGCAGCACATCACAGCAGCTGAATCTTTCTTCTTTTCAAACTCCAGGCCAAGGTTCTGTTTACACATGTTGATAAAAATTCTTTTGATAAGTATAATTTGCAATATTAAATGAACAAAAACCTGCCATTCTGATGAAAATTTGCAAACTATTAAACTAATAAACAGAACTTGGCCAGAGAATCAAGGCTTAACAAACATGGCTTCAATAACAGCTCCGTAAGAAATTGTTTGTTTCAGCTGGGATCTTCAGAAAGCAAAATCATGAATTTGAAAGTAGCATATTTTATGTAGTTGTCAACAGTTTTCTGTTGCTTGTTGTTCTGTTGCTGTTTTGTATTTACAAAGAACAATATGTCAGGGAAAAGCTGCACTTTTGGTGCAAAAGCGGTACCCAAGAGCCTGTAGACAACATACTTGTAACTCGGTACAGTGAGAGATTAATGGGTGGTTCTTGTTTCTGTTAACCTTATTTCCTGCACCATCACCATGCCAGTGCAGGGAGCCCTCCATCTTCATGGGCTCCAAACAGCTCAAAACAGAAGTTTTTGCAACAGGAGGCCATCTCCCTCCACAAAAAAACATACTCAGTTGTTATTTGGACTACTTAAATCTGGACTAACCCTAGGGACCTCAGCAGACTTACTGAAGACCCATGTTAACAAATATGAATGTAGGGTCTCTTGTTCTATACAGGCAAGCAATTTATTAGACAGAATGTAACAAACCAGACATAACGCCATAACTGCATTTCTTCCACGAAGGTCTCCACCTTTCACACTAAATCTAGCCCTGAGAGCTAACTAAATATTTCTGCTCTGGAACCCAGGTAGGTAGGTTGGTTGGTGGAACACTGCTGGCAATCCCTCTGCCTTGCTTAGAGGTCTTTTTAAATTAACATCGATATTTCATGTAATTGTTTTTTCAGCCTGGTCAGGTTTCTGTGCACTCTAATTGTTCTATATCAATGTGGTAAACACTTCCTGCAGACAATTTGTTAGGAAGTTTGGATTTTATATAACCCAGGAAATGAAGTCACCAGACCTGTGGGCTGCCTCTAAGTGATTCAGCCCCCTGGTTCCTGCCATAAGCAGGCATTTCAGACACAAAAATCCAGAGGCAATGACAAACTAGTGGAAAGAAAAAGGGCTCATACTAGTTTCTCCACACACTCTATTCATACTTAAAAATTCAGAAAGTTGCAAAGAACTTCCACAGACTTTCAGCCATTTATTTTTATCTCTGGCACCAAAATTATAAATAAATTCTGATCCCTCTTCTCCTCTTGTCTTCATTGCATTGGGGAACAAAATGGGACATGATGTGTAGGAGGGGATTGAAGTTTCTGTCTGTATCTTTTTCACTAAAGGAGTAGTACTTTTTTCTTTATTTCATATTTCTGTTGATTACAAAATACATGTGTCACTGCCTATTAACTTCCCTATTTTTGCATCATCAATCACTTATCAATGCTCTGGAAAAAATGCTATATAGCTACAGCTAACAGAGCATTCCCTGAAATCGCCTAAGGGTTCTGAAAAGTTCATACCTTTTAGTTCAAAATTAAATTGGATTTGACCATCTTTGGAGCTTTCTGCTGGTTATAATTGTTTCAGAAAGCCTGTGAGTAAATTCAGGAAAACGTCAGATCTAGACAGCAGAATGGGCTGCCCAGAGAAGTTGTGGACTCCCCATCCCTGGAAGTGTTCAAGGCCAGGTTGGATGGTGCGTTTAGCAACCTGGTCTAGTGGAAGGTGTCCCTGCCCATGGCAGGGGAATTGGAACAAGATGATCTTTATGGTCCCTTCCAACCCAAACCATTCTATGATGTAATCCTGTTCCTTGAAAGTTCTTTTACCAGACTTTATGAAAGGTAAAATTTGTCTCCTTCACTGTGAGTGGATCTCCTGAGCCATGCTCTTCAGCACCCATGGAAGTTCTTGCCTAGCTAGCCTTCACCACCATACAGCTGTGCCATGTGACCTCAACACCATCTTCCACCAAAGTCCTCTTAATATGCAAGAGGAACCAAAATATGAGCTAAGTAGAATAACATTTCCTTCCAATGGTCATAACAAATATCTTGGAAAGGAGGAGGAAAAAGAGAGACTAAGGGGAAAATATAAAAATACTGAAGGAATGTCATGCTGCAGACAAAGGAATACTCCTTGGCAGGGTAATATCCTGGAAAATATTCCCCATTTAATAAAGGTTTAAATCAGGAATTCTGTTCAATCTATATATGTTCCAGTGGTAAGATCAAACCACAAAATCATCTTCTGAACTGAGTGGCTTTGGGGACAGTTGCTGGAACCTGAGGGCTTCTGCATGTCTTAGCTTTCTACAGAGGAGCAATTTCTCTGCAGGTTACTGTCAGTTCTTCTGCCCCTATGATCCTTATTGTTGATGTGGGTGGGCACACTTAGGTATCTTCTCCCTTATACATCCAACACATAGGCAGAGGGTTGAATTGGTACAGCTCCTACCACCAGCCATCCAGTTACTGCTGCTACACCCTTCCTTCTCCCACAAGTACGCCACAACTGCAAATCTGTGCAAATCTGTTGCTGGTATGCATGGCTTAACAGTGTCACATTACCCTCACACTCCTGCAAACACTATCAGGGATTAGCACAAGCCAGTATTTACCTGTGAGCTCTGACTCCAAATTCAGCAAAATGTAGCCAGTCCCCTATCTAGCATACTCCTTTTTTGGCAGGGTCTACAGTAAAATCTGAGCTGGAGAGGAGAAGGAGGAGAAATCTGAATGATCACACAGGGGCTAAACAACCAGAGCGGTAGCAAGCAGATGAGAAGAGATAAGGAAAAGTCTGAGTCTCTCTTTGGGCACTTGAACAGGTCAGATCAGTCTTTGTGCTACCCCAATTTCAACCAAACACATGAATGGAATGAGTAGAAGACAAGTCCTTCTGAGTTTCTTGAAAACACCAGTAAAAGCAAAGAGCATAAAAAACCAGGTGGGCTTCCATGTGTGGAGATAGAAAACAGGTTGTGAAAGATAGAGCACCAACAGTCTCAGGGGAATAAGGAAAATATGAGAATTTTGGCTCCCCCCATTACAGAACATAGTCATCTACCATTAGGTGCCATTTAGATGTGCTTAACCTACTTTGATTAAATGCATGTAGCCACTTTCCTTTTACTGTCTTTGATACTTCAAAGCTATTAGATATACTGCAGAATTTACTTTATTTGGTTCACTTTTGCTCTCACTGAGGTTTTTCTCTTCAGAGGTCATTTGATCATGGAGCCAATTATAATATTCATCTTCCAAAGATAAGTGGAAATAAAATTTGAATTTAAAAATAAAATAAAATTCTTCCAGAGATGATCCTGCTGGCAGCCTGTCCCACTGAACTTAATAGGGATATCCCTGGAAATCAAGCAAGCCTGGTTTATCCTTCCATTACCCTCGATGCTGGCATTTATTAATTCCCAAGCATAACAACAATTCTGTGTAATGTTTTTACATATTATGCATGCACTCACACTGCTAAGTTCTTCACAGTTGGAAAATAGATTCAGAGCTTCAAATGGGTGAGAAAGGCAACAGTCATAAGAAAATCCCAAGGGAGAAACAAAAGGCCTTAATAGCAGGCTATTATTAAACTCTATTTGATATATTAAAAAATCACAAGGAAGCCTGTCAAAAAAATTGCCATGATCAAATAAATTGCAAGGCAAAGCTGCCAGTCATGTCTTGTGAACTGGTATGGCAGAGACGTGAAGTGAAATAAAATGCCCAGAGCCCAATACAAAATCAGGTTTGAACTGCCAAACTCACTCTTGTCCTGCATGTGGCTGCCCTGCCCTCCTCCAGGCTGCACCAGCTGCCACCTTGGCACCTCATCTGTGCTCCTGACTGGCCATGCAGCGGCTAAAGGTGCTGCGGAGTCTCAGCATTGGGGTTGGGAACCCCGCTCCCACTTCATTCCACCTCCTCTCCAGCGAAACTGTTCTTCTCCTCAGCTCCTTGTTATCTCCTGCCTACACACACGCTGTATTCATATGTACTTTGCCACTTTGCAAAGTGCTCTTGGGATTACTTAGGTACTGAACCAACCCAAAGTTGCTCCGTTTTACAGTGCTACATTCCTGGCTTCATAAAACTCAACCTCACACAGGAAAGAACTGTCAGAGAGATTAGCTTCAAAATGTTCCCTTCAAAGTGTACAGTGTCAAAACTCTGCACAGTGGATCACAATCAGTGCTTCTTCAATGAAAAAGCCATTCCTCCTTCAAAAGATTTGGCCAGTGAGGCACCTAAGGGGCAGACACAGGAGAAGCCAAGGCTGGACATGCAGCTTCTTCTCTCTCCCTTGCTCCCAGTTGTGCTAGTACTGCCCAGGTGTAGACATATAACCTGAGTTCTCCTTCTGCAATCCTCCATACATGCATTTCCCAGGAATAAGTGGCTATGAGGTTAGAACAGTAGCAGCATTACAGCCTACTGGTGTAACAGTATAGCAGGGCAAAGTTTGGAGAAAGAATTAATAGTTTTCCAGATAAGCTGAAAAAACTAGAGAAAAAAGGAAAAGCATCTGGGCACTAGGGGCCTTTTTCAGATTTTAGGAAGCTGAAGGCTGTACAAGGGGAATTTGAGAGTTAAGATAATTTTTTTTATTTTCAATTTGTAATAGTGTAATCTCAGGTAGCTTGTTCTCCTTCATTGCATTTACTAGACCTCTCGTTTGCTTAATTTCTTCCCAGGTTACATGCAGCAAGCTGAGCATCTGAAATCCAACAAATCCCAGTCAAGAAGAAGCAGCCAGAAGCCTAGGTGGCTTCAGGACATTTGTACCTGCACACCTTAGTGTCCCTGTGCACTTCTTTAGTTATTACACTTAAATAGAACTTTAGAAAGCAATAAACATTGCTCTGCATACATTTCCAGATGCTTCTTGTTCCCTGCTCCCCGCTGTCCCCTGCTGTGTCCCCGAAAAAAAAAAAAAAATTTGCTCAGTTTAAGGGGCATCAAGAGCTTCTGTTTGGTTGGGGCTTTTTCTCCCTTAAACAGTTTAAAATCTTGATTTTAAAACCTCTAACTTAGCTATCAAATCTAGTATGCTTAAGTGAGAAAACCCACTGACATCAACAGAATTACTCACATTAACAGTTACAGCTTGATTTGGCCTTAAGGCTTTAGATGTGTTTAAACCATTTAGATCAATTCTATGCCTTGGATTGGTTTAGCAGTTTAAACCATTTAAAACAAGGAGGAGACCAAAGAGGTCACAAAGAGAGCATGGGAGAGACAGCAGAGCTGCTACCACTTTATTCATCATGGAATGTGGTTTGTTGCAGTCCATGTGCAGCAACACCAGCTAAGACTTTCTGCACCTGCCTTAAAAAGCCCTCCTCCAAAGGCAAAATGTCTGAAAAACTGCTTGAATGTGGCTTCTGGACTTAAAAGCAATAGGGAACATACACAGTGAAAGACAATCTGAATTTGAAAGTCTTTTTTTCTTAGACACTCTCCTTGAAACTACAGGGATATTGTAAATTATCCCCAAACTAAACACTGCTGAGAAATGCTCACTTATTACACTTTATGTTGAGGTACAATTATGTAAATATATTTGACAAATATATAGTAAATAAAATTGCAACAATATCACCCAGACTGTCCAAAGCAGGCCATGAAATTATGCTAGGTAATAAGTCTGGGCCAACGATGTGGACATCCTTGCGTCAGTGCAGGCCAGGTGACAGAGGGGAGTACTGTGACTACCTCAAAGAAAGTACAACAGCATTGCCTCAGTGTTATCTTTGACTGGACCTATCTATCATCACAGAAGCCAGGCCACGAAGCTCTATTTTAATAAGGTTTCACTGAATGGCATTCTTTTATCCACTTCCTCTTGTTTATTATTCTTTCAAATATCTGATAAGATACTTTTCAACTGTGGCTATTCACTTTCTGTTTGCGTAGGTCTTGGGTTCATCACAAGTTACAAGGTCAGCATTAATCTAAACAATGGTTGGTTATGGGCAATTTTGCCAAGTAGAAAACACTCTAAAGGCTAGATTTTTATCATCAATAGGGCAACACACAGGCAGGAGACACAAGCCCTACTTACACGCGTGTGGATGAAGCGGAGCTACTCAGATGCCAGGTCATGGGTGTAGCACATGCACCAGAACCCACAGCTCCCGCCCAGGGCTTGTTAAGAAGAAAAAGTAGGGATGGAAGGAGGAGTTTCTCTCCCTTCTGCTCCAACGTGTCAGATGGTCAGCTGGCCAGGCACCTGTGAGGAGCATAGAGGAGCTATCCAAAAGGTGCAGAAAGCTATCTTAAATCTGCAGAGTGTATTTAAGGCAAGGAAAGAGCTTGTGAAGCGTGTCTTTTCCAGCTGTGCTCTGTGCTGTCATCCAGCCCATTGCAGTATCATTTATAGGCAACATACTGACAAGGTGCCCTGAAGAAAATTCCAAAACAAAATAACAAATTCAGTAAAACAAGGGAAATAGTAAGTCTTTGTGAAACCTTTAAAACTGATGTCTTTGAGGACTGCTGATTGACAGCTGACACAAAAGAGTAAAGCTCCATTGGCTTCTAATACCAAAATACTTTAACTGCATTTACAGTTTGTCATTTGTGGAGCCAAAACCTTCCAAAATATACTCCCTGAACCTGTAATGCATGCAGCTTATCTCTTGGCCTTTACAATCCCTTCTTCAAAACACACCCCTTCCTGCACTCTCACCAACAGTGACTCACACCAACCTAATGAAAAGAATTAAAACCCCAAGAGTAAAAAAAAAGGAGACAACTACTAATCAAATCTTGCATATGCAAGCAATTTTATAATCCTTTTTTACACAAATCTGTTTTCTGCAGGTCTCCTGTCCATGAGGTACACTGTATTTTTAAGACTGGGACTAAGCATGATGAAGATGAAGACCAAAGCACTAATACCCATCTATTACCATTAATGGAACAAACTGCAAAGTGATATTTGCTCTCCATGTCTTGTTTGACCTCCAGATTGGCAGATTAACCTTTTCCGGAGCAAAAGCTCTTTGCAAAGGCAAGGTAGATACAAGCACTGGCAATAGTCAGCCCAGCCAGAGCGTTAACCCTGACTCTGGAAAACAGCAGCACAAGAGGATAAATCTCTATGGCGATGTAATTGCTGGTCTCTCTAAGAATGGTAGCTAGCACTTTTCCAGGGCTGTTATTTTGTGATGAGAGCCAGAGATCAACGGAATAATTTCTTTCCTCTGATAAATATTCACGGTTTGCAAGAGCTGCTACCTTAAGAGAGATCTGATTTGGAGGCCTTCAAGAGAACCATTCCTAATTCCCTCATTAAACACCTCTGAGATATCCTGTTCTCTATATTACTTTTATAAACACCTGAAGTAAAAATATTTACATTATGACTTAACTATTCATTCTGATTGTGCAGTAACCTTGGGCTGACAATCCATATTGTGTTTTTTTAAATCCCATTTTATTCAGCAATTGTTAAACACACAATGGTCTGATGGCCCAGCTGCAGCCAAGAAGCACACCACAAAGCTGAGGAAAAGTGAAGGTACCCAAAAACTGATTCTCTGGCCATCACCATGCCACTGTCCAGCTAGCAAGGCCAGTTATCTAGTCCTTCTCAGTCAGATCCACTGCCAAAATCTCCAAAAGGTCAAAAGATCTGCTGGGAATGGCAGGGCTGAAGGCAAGTCTTCATGACTTCAGCCACCATGAAGAGTGGAAGTACAGCAGCTGTTAAGTTAAAGCTTTACAACCATGGAAAATTTTTATATGCTGACATAAGCCTCCAAAGCAGCCAAGGATGAGAACTCACCTCTCACAACATCAAAGCTGTTGTATTTGGGGTGATTCCTTTGAAATGGTGAACTTTGATGGGAAAAAGGTGAGGGGCTAATTCAGTCTGTATTACAAGTAGCTCGCTGCTCTTCACTTCTGCAGCTATATGCATCTTCACATACTTGTAGCACACTCGCTAAAGCATATTTCCTACAAGGATATTTAATACTGTTTATGAAGAAAAAGGTCAACGAGGGAAGCAAGATTAGATATTTCAAAAGATATGTTCCCTTCTGTTGCCATAACAAAGAAAGGTACATTAAATCAACACTGCTATGCTGAATTCAGAATTAAGCAGCCCTACTCACAGAAGAATCAAGAAAACAGAAAAAAAGCTGGTTTTCCTGACTATTTTTGTGGCATGCAGACCCATGGAAGCTATTGGGAGAAAAACAAAAATGCAACAGGAAGGAAAGACAAAACCCAAAAACCCCAAACTAAAAAAGGGAGGACATGTCTGTGGCTGCAGTGGGGTTATCTGTATTCTCTGGTCTGCCATAAGCTTTCTCAGTGACTTTGGATGCAAACTGGGTCTCCCACTAACATGTTTCTTTGGAAAAACACCCCATCTCCAGTTCTGTGCACCTGACCTTAAAATTTTTATTTTAAAAGACCTTTTTTTTGTTGGGGTTCTTTTAATCCCAGGAAGAGGTCGTGGATAAATTATTTAAAAGGAGTGAAAAGAGAGGGAGAAATAAACGTGAGCTTAATGTTTTTAAAAAGTATAGGATTTGCAGGCAGATGGTTGCAGGATTTCATCATCAGCTGGCAGAGAAACCTCTCCCCCTGCTCTGTAGCTGTGAAGATACCTGAGTCAAAAGTGCATGTCCAGTAGTACTACAAAAAGCAATGATCTGGCTTTCTTCAGGTCTGTTCCATAGCTCTGATCTGGTGCCCAATACAAATTATATCAGGGAACGGCAAGATCACATATAATATTCCTGTTACAATCACTCAAAGCTGATATTCCTTTAACAGCACTGCTGAATTATATCCTGGTCCCACCTACACACACAGAGTCCTTAATCCCACAAGAAACACAACAGCAAGTTTGCAATGTAAGCAAAGAGTAGACTATGTGGTGGCCAATTTCATGTTTGGAGGTTTTTCTGGGAAGGATTCCAACTCATGTGATGCACAAGACCCCTTCTTATCATTAAAAGGATGTATCACTTAGCAATATTTTACATTTCAAGACAAGGAGCAGCTAACTAAATATCAACATTTTAAAATAAAAGAACAGCACTTCCTCTGCTTTACCTGCGTTACTCAAAGGTTGCTCCTATCCCTTGTGTTTTCATATAGAGTTCTCAGAAAATTATTTGATACTATTTTAAAAATTAAAATAACAGCTAGTTTTACACATCATTCAAATGAGATCTGTGTGAGCAAACTGCTGCATTTCCTGAACAGCATGAATATCATCCTTATGAATGAATCAACTATTTCCAAATATGGATTGGAAAATATTCAGCTACCAGATATTTGGAAAAGCAAGCACCAAAACAGGCTCAGAAGTCCGATACAGATGTCTAGGACCCAAGAAAGTATTCCATTCAATCAGTCACTGGATTTAGAGTCAGTCATTTCTCTGAGTCACCCATTTCATGTCTATTCTTCACTTATTTTGGGTGTGGACTGAAAGCAGTTGCTCTTAGCTCCTGAAAACTCAATTACATGAAATTCTCACACCCCAAAGCAAAAGAAATAAAGAAAAAAGGATCACTGTTTCTGTCTGCAGTGAACCCATGTCCTTTGTGCAGCACCTTCTTCTCCAATCCCCTGTTGCTGCTGATGTATATGGCAAACGTCTGCTGCCAAATCATACTGTCCATCTTCCAAGCTTTCCAAGTTCCTACTTCTCTGCTCTACTCAGCAAGAAATATTTGTTGCTGGGTTTTGTGCTGATGCCTGCTGCCATAGATTTTGAGGCCTTGCATCTGTTAGCCATGTTCTCTCATTAAGGTTCCCACAACAAACAAAAGCCTCAAGAGTCTATCTTCTTCCTGCTCTTTTCATAATGATGCCCTTCATTCTCTGTCCATCATAGCTCATACTTTATCCATCTTATTTCCATTATAAATTCAAAATCTCAGCATTCCAAAACAGCACCCAAACAAAAGACTCTCCAGATATGAATGCCATCTCAAATCAATTACCAGGGCATTCATCCTTCACAATAATATCTCTATTATATTCTCTTACTATTGAATTCAAAGATTACACTACTGACATGCTTTCAGAGTTTATGGAGGTGGTGATGGGGAAAGAAAAAACACCATTCTCATAGCTGGTCAAGAGAATAATGTTTTTCAAGTTCCTTAAAATTTAAATTCTTAGCAAGAAGAACAAGGAGCATCTTTCTTGTTACATGTATACACTCTACATAACACAGAACAAGCTGACACACCGTCAAGGTGTTGCCAGAGTGCAGCCATCATCAGGCAAAATCAAATTCAATGTTAGGAGAACAACATTTCCATTCAAGAAAATTAGAACTGCACCTATATTTAGCCCTCTTTGACTCACATTGCTCCAAAACAAATGGAGACCACAGAGAACACTTGCCTCTTAAGAAAAGCAGCAGGTCCAACAAACCATCAGCAACCAAGTATTACTTATCATAATTAGATGTTTGAAGATTCAGAGTTTTTTTAATTAAGGTGTAAATAGTTTCACTTATAGAAAACTAACAAAAAGATTCAATGAAAGAGTCTAATAACTGTTCCAGGAATCTTCACTGAAGTATATTTTAACACTTTGATTATGCTTGAAAATTTATTAAACATTATAAGTGTTTAAAGTGGTCAAGTGCAAGCATGAAACCATATTTGTATCAGATTTAAAATAATCCATCCCTTGCTATAAAACATAAGCGAGATTATGCAATAACTCAACAATACAGGTAACACTGCACTGACAGCTAAACCCAACTTGCCCTTTTCTAAACACCTTCAAAAATGTTTAACACATTCCAGGCTGTACAGTCATATGTGTCAACTAGGACTCGGTATACTAAACCCATAAAGAAATATATGCAGCCTCCAAAAACCACATGCTTCATGATTCATTCTCCCATATCAAACTTTATTTCATTTCTTGCCTCTTCCTACTGTTTCCTGCATTTTAAGCTAAAGCCCTGCACAGCCAGGATTCTCCCTTTACTTGTTTCCTACTTTGTTTTGTTTGTGTATTCCTATTTCTAATAAAGTCCTTTGGCACCATATCAACACCAACAACACGAAAACAAGTAATAAAAAGTGCTGATTATAGGCATGTTTACCAGACCTCTGAGCCCAACATCCATTAACCACAGTCTTCTAGGACACTGTCAGTATCTCTTTGTAGACAGCCAAAATGATATGACAGAGGTGCTGCAAAGACCACACCATGAATCACTTTGCTGGTTCACATGGCTTATGTGTTTGGGAACACAGAAGTGCAGCAAAAAGTCCCTCACTGAACCAGCTGACACACAGCTCATGAAGCTAGTCTGTGTTAGAAAGGCCTCGTGGTTATCACCTAGTATTTAAGCATAGATTTATTCTAAGTCTGTGCTCTTGGATGAAAAAGCAAGCCTTGAGGAAAGGACCATGGAGAAATTTCTGGACAGCACTTTATATTTCCCTCCTTAGCAGAGGAGCATGCCTCAGCTCATATTGAGGATGGGGGCATTGTTCCAAAATGGGCTAGCAAAAATACACCTAATTGTTTACAGACTGTGTTATTCTTATTACATGGAAAAAATTATAAAGGTGTGCGAAGTATTCAAAATCTCCTTCTGAAATTTAGTCTTTCAGACAAACTCAGAAGAAACTGTAAACTGGCCACATGGTTATGTCCTATACGTTTCGGGTATTCAAACTGCATATATGCTCTAAACTAGAAGAAAAATTATTAGTTAACCCAACCCTCCTCCTACCATAAACGAATAGTTTTAATATATTAACTTTATTCACTGTTATTTAATATTTAAGCTGTTACTAACATCTATAATTTAATGTGGTCTTTAACTCACATTTTCAATACCAGCCAATAAGATTTAGCTCTTCTATGCATGTTACATTTTTATTCCCGCTAAATTTTAAGTTTTTAAAGAATTTTACTAAAAAATTCCAAAAGAAAAAACAACTTTCCATGAGAGTCAGAAAAAATGCTTTTTTTTTCTTCAAATAGAAAGTTACAGAAAGCAACCACTGTGGGCTACGATATAAATAGTTTTAAAATTTTTCATATGGTATGATGAATGCTTTTTATATGGTATGATGGGCATTATAGTCTAATACAACTTCTATATTGAATGTTCACCAGAAACTCTTCAGAAATTAAATCAGAACTTGATCCAATTCTTGATGAACTAATACAGATTATTTCTGAAGATAAGACAGCTTTCTACACACTTGAAAAGAGTTCAGGGTATTGCCAATGGGCAATCTAAGCAGTTAATAAGCTTAAATTTTAGCAAGAAAGTTTCGGTCTTGGCATTAGGAAGAACTCCAAAGCTTATGCCAGTGAAACACCAGAGTAGATTGCCTGCAAAGGTCATTGGATATTTGTCACAGGAGGCACTGAAGACAAACCTCCATTGTTCTCATGATCAGCTGGATTCAAAGAGAGGGCCCTGATGGCCTCCAGCAGCTCCTGTTGCTTTCTGTGAGCCAATCTTCCTGTGAACCTGGGACCCCAAGAAGCAGTTTTACAAATAGAATCACTGCAACGCATTACCTATGGATTTCTAACCTACTCAGATTACTAACCTACTCTAACCTACTCTAACCTACTCGGATTTCTAACCTACTCTAACCTACTCATCTAAACCTGCTCAGATGACTCTCCTGAATGCCAAGTAGCTTTCCTTCTCCTTGTGTTTCCCCCAGTACTCCATGATGGACTAACCAAGTGATAGATCATGCTTCAACCAGTCTGGAGCTATCTGTGCACACTGCTGCTGACCAGATGACTACTACTCCTGGGAAAACAGAAAGTGCATGATGATAACTTCCTTTGCAATTGAGAGATTCTTTTGACTCTCTGTAGCTATCCATCTTCTCATTTTCTTTTTCTGTCATCTTTGTTTCTGCTAGCCATCCAATCAGATATGTGGAAAAGGGCTTAAAACAAACAGAAAAGTTATCTGTAGATAAGTGAAGGAACTGAAAGGCAAATATAAAGACAAATATTACATTAGCCTTGTTAAAAATGCACTTTGGATTAATCTTCAATGGGAAGAGTTTGTTAAAACCTTTGAATATTTTCAAACTATAAATAAAAAAAAAAAAAAAACAAAAAACTCACAAAACCCCAAGGAAATTTTATTTCTTTAGTGAAGTTTCTGTAAAACACAGAGCCTTAAGTCATCACATGAATCACTGACAATTTAATCAGCTTCTGCGAGTTTGTCATCCTCATCAAGAGTTGAATTTAAGACCTTCAAAAAGTTCTTTCACTCTGTTTATGAACTGCTGCACCTACTGATTCAGCCACCCACACTACACTTCAGACTACCAGAGATTCAGCTAAGGATCCACAAAGCTAATATTCAGCTTAGAGGCTAATTGAGCTCTGGCCAATTTTGGTCTTGAGACCTTTAGGTCTCAAGATGGGAGAGCTTTAGGAAATCTTACTATAAAATGCAGCACCATCAGGCAAGAGCTCCTTTTGCCCAAACACAACAAACTTCACAGACATTTTTGAAAACCTTCATGTGAGCAGTGGGAGAACCCATACATTGCAAGAGACAGAGCAGGTATAAAATCCAGTGCTAGAGTCATCTCATCTACCCTAGAGCTGTCCTGGAAAAAAACTTTAGCCTGTTAACATGCCCAGATCAGGAGTTATTTTTTAAGCCAAAATTACTTTGCATGAATGAATGTGGCACATAACAGGGACAACTTCTTAAAACTAAAACTCTGTAGGCCACAATCTGCTGTTTTGCCAAGATAAATGAATACTGCCATCTGTAATAACTGACACTACAAAATTAGTTCAAAGTTCTTGGGATGAGAGATCTTCAAACCTTGTTCCATTAAGACCTCAGATCCTCATAAGTGTGAGCAGTGCACTTCCTGAGTCTTCTGCAGAATGAAATAATAGCACCAGCATTGTAGATGCCATGGTTTTCAGCCTTTTTATTACTTATGTAATTTATAATATATCAGATGTCTTTGCAGAAAAGCTGGTGTCGAGATTTCTTAGCATCTCTGGGTAAAGAATCTTACAGAAATACAAACAAATGCAACAGTAAATAGCATGTTAGCTATTCCTTCTGGCTTTTTTGGAAGTAGTATTTTATATCAGCTTAAAACAAATGGTGACCCTTTCACATGAAGAACACCACAGCTGCACAACTTTTATGGTTCAGTTTTGGCTACAGTCAGAAAAAACCTTGAGACTTTTTCTAAGACAAGAAAAGGTTTGTCTCTCATTGAAAAGACAAGGGCAAAGTGTTCAGTACCCCATAATTTGAGTACCTGGTACAACATCATTCAGCTGCCTGAAAATTTGTGGATAACAGTTGATTGACATTTTTATAAATGAGAGCAACATATTTTCAATACCTCAGTTTGTTTTCTGTTCCTTGACTTTTACTGACATCCAGTGGAGACACACTCAAACCTCTTTCAGGGGCTAATACCAAATCCTTTCTTGTAAAACACCTTTAAGTTAAGTCACCAATGGAATGGAAAGCCTGCCTTGAATGTATCTGGTTTTCAAAAGGCTCTTCCATGCTATGCTCACAATACACATTCCTTTGCAAATTCAATCTTTAAAACTGTTTCATTTCAAACACTACATATTCCCAGATCTGACTCAACCATTTTCATGGTTTAGTTTCTGTTTCAGTGGTACAAATCCATATTCTCCTCCTTCTTCATCTTATCAACCTACAAATACAGAAAAACAGAGCAGAAACAACGCCTGCTTCAAAGACTGTGTCCTCATCACTGTCAAATGAAGCCATCTCTGTGTTCTCATCATAATTTGAAAGAAGGCCAGCATATTATTTTTGTATGTGTGAACTCTGCTTACAGACTGGAGGAATTTGTGAATACCATTATTAAACTCCACATAAGTACATACAAGACAGATCTTAACAAGGGTGCATGTGGGATCCATTAACCAGAAAAATCTTAAGAATAAATTGAAATTAAACAATGTTACCTGAGCTTTTTTCTTATACTTCTCAAATAACAGTAGGTCCTAGAATCCATACTTATTACTCACAACTTAAATCCCAGCAATCCAACAAAATTCAATGCAGTGGATTCAGTCATGCTGAGCTGCTCAGCAGCACAAAACAAACCTAATGCCCACACTTCCACATCCTATCCACACTACTGACTGCTACTCAATAGTCACTCAAGAAAAGCAGAGGTGCTCTGAGATTTATATCATTCAATATGTCTACAACCCTTTCAAGAGAAATCATCTCCAGATTGGAGAACATATGTTTGCTACAAACTAAAATACCCACATTTCAAGGTGCAGCAGGTTCTTCCTGAATATATGCAAGCAAATCCCACTTAGATTACAAGGGAGCTCTGGACAAGGAAAGCTGGAAGCTAACACAGCCTAATATGAAAAATCTTTGCTCAACCATCACACAGGGAAAAGCACGATAGAGCTCATTACCCATGGTGAGTCACCTTTTACCATGGAGGTATGTTCTCTGCCTAGGCAATTTTTAATTAACAGCAGGAGTGGGACACAATTCTCTTTCAAAACACTTTTTTTGGTTTGTTTTCCAAATACAAAAAATGTCTGCATATTGGAAATGCAGGTTCAGCCCTGAATTTCTCAGGTAAGCATGTTTCACCTGGAAACTTAGGTTTCAAAGCATTCATACAGTTTATGGTGCTATACAAACTGTTGAAAATCTGGATCAAGCAGGTAGCAACAATGAACACAAACAGCTTCCACAGTACTGCCTGCAGAATAGGAAAGATATGAGCTCACACTGTGTGAGATACAGGTCTGGTAAATGAACAGCAGTAGGAAAACTGCAATTGTCCTTACTGTGACGTTACTGTAAGGCAAACTGACAAGAGTGGGTCTCTCACTCTTTCTCTCTTAAAAAAATTAATTGGAATAACAATATCAACATCAAAGATGGGCTGAACCAGGTAAATACTATTGATAATCACCCCAAATTCAGGCAAAACTGATTTATGGCTACGTGTCCAATCTGTGAAGTTCAGTTGCCTCTGAAGAAAAAGTAATTCTACTAGATTCTCCTCATCTCAGTTCCAGCAAGGAAAACAAGTGGGCAGTATAATTATTCTTGTGTGTCTCTGTGAACGCAAGAGCAAGAACATGTTCTCTGAAATACGTAATCACTCCCAAGACAGTGTCCTGGCACGTCTCAGATAATCCATATGACCTTCTGGCCTGTACCTCAAATAGGAACGCCTTCTTCATTTGTTTTCTTTGGCATAGATCTCCCTCTTACTTCACCTCCAGTTTAAGCTTCCTGCTTTCAGAAACTGTTTCTCTGACAGAGCGTGCTATCTAGCAAGGTTGGATGACAAATTTCTCTATGGGCAGAAAATAATACTTTCTATAAAGCCTGAGGTTGCTAAATGAGGTATCTCCACCCATCCTGTTCTTCAACAGAGAGAACCCCTTTCTAAAACAGTTTCCGTGGTTGTCAAGTATCAGAAGTATGCTGGTCTGCAAAAGTGCTATGTCATACCTATAAATGTCAAAACAGCAGCAGAATGTGGCCCTGACAAGGATTGATCATCTCATTAGTAGTCACTAATCAGTTAGATCATTAGTAGTCTGTGCACACAGTCCAGTCAGCCTCCTTGGGGTGCTACAGCTTGCATTCCTCAAGGGAAGAACTGATAGGAAGCAGGCCACCAGGACAAAATCCTGATGAATTCCCATGATATCCAAGTTTGGCTTTCTGTGCAACTCAGGAATGAGAAGCAAGCAGGCAAATTTTTGCTGCACTGTGAGATCCACATCACCTTTCCACAGACATTTCACCCAGGAGACCCAGGTTTAGAATTCACACCCAGTTTCTGCAGCTCTCCTGCTCCTCCTGCTGCCCCATGTCCCAGCCATGGCCATCTCTCTAGCAAGAACCAAGGTGGCCATCACCTGTTTTTGCTTTGGACTGGGTTGTGCTGCTAATGTTACATGCTGGTCTATGGTGGAACATAACTTTCACACCGTCTCACAGCCTGAGCAGCTTAAATGGTGTTTCAGCTAATAACAGGTAAGGGTGTGACAGAGAAAGGAAAACCCAAGGAAAGCTATACAAGGCTTTTGCCCAAAGCCTGTAGATTTAAACAGAAGCCTTTTTGAAAGGCTTTGATTTGATTTGATTTGGTTTGATCTTAAGGACCTCTGCCACTGACTATATAACATGTGATGTACTAATTGTGTTAAAATTCTGAACAACTTTTAGGAAGAGAAACACCATCAGAAAGTAGTAGTATTTCTCTAGTTAAAATGCACAGAAGCAAACAGAAGCAATAACATTCATGTTCTGACTTCAAGACTCCATTTTCCCACACTGTATGCAAATAATTCAGTCAACTTCACCCTTCTTATGCATTCTCAAGCCTTAGCATGGATATACAGACAGGGTAGTCAAGTTTTCTTTATAACAGAGATGTAAACACTTATAAAATGCAAGCCAGGATACTATCACAGACAGACAGAATTACATTACTCTGATGTGTTTGTTTGCATACTAATCACATAATACTGAAAACAGAGGACATTTGGTCATTACTTGCTTTCAACTGCCAGTGACTAGGGTGAAAAGATGAGAAGTTTAAAAAAAAAAAATCACCAAAAAAACCCCAAAATAAAACAGATAAGACTAAGACTGTCTTTCAGAATGGACAAAATCAAATAGCTATTAAAATATTAATTTTACACACAAACTGCCTTGATGTGTATCATACTTCTCTGTGTTTCAATTAATTTCAAATGCCAGCTGCAAGCAGCATGTTAAATACATTTACAAGACGTCTCATTTCATGTAGCAAGCAGTCCTTTATCTTTTGTAAGTACATTTTTTAAGACTTTTAGCAATGTTCTTCATGAGTTTTCTTAAAGATGCCTGCCCTTGCTGGAGAAGTTTCAATGTTGTACAGCCTAAATCCACGATTTTGTTACAAATGATTAATTAATAACACATCTCTCTCCAGTAAGGCCTTCGACACAATGGAGTTGAAAGCAAATTGTTAGTAAGTGCCTCAGTGTATACTCTTAGAAATACAAACTGACATTTGAATTATGTTCTGTGCAATTCAGAGCACAAAAGGACTCAACCTTGTACTGGAGTTCAGATAGTGGAACGTCACATAAATGTAATATTTTAATAATAATTGTTCGTACATGTCAGATTTGGGGTCCTGATTTATGAACCACATTTTAGAACAGAATCTGCCTACCTACCTGAAAACTTCAGCTTGCCAGCTTGCCTGAGCATCACATTCTTAAACATTAGGTATGCCAAATTAATGCAGGCACTTCAGTAAAAATACACTCGGGTGACCTGGACAACAATGTACAAGTTAGAAGTTGTAGGAATTCTGATCAACCAGTTCCCATCTGATCAATCCACAGGCTGATCAGGCATTTGGCAATACCTTATGCTCCCACACTGGAATGGTGTATGTCAGATGGAGCAGTACAGCTTCATGTGAATTATGAACATCAACATTTAAGACCAGATCCTTTCTTTTAAGAACATAACAAAAACTAATCCTTAATTCTTGGTACATGCAAAATGTAGTGGGATGCACAATGGGGCTAAAGGAACTCACAGTTGCTCCACACCCTCAGTAGGTTAGCTGAGGAGATATTAAACCAGCAGAGGATTTCTAAAATATCTGCTCCTGGGATGGCATCCTAGGGGAACAGACTAGGGAAGCCATAAGCTCCACTTCAGCACATGCCTGTTCTGGCTCCTCCTAAGAATGAGGCCAGAAGAGGAAGAGGAAACAAGTTGTCATATGAGACAGCCAAGCTACTACTAAGAGCTTATATCCCTAAGGACTCCTGTGGTAAACTTCTGCTGAATAGCACTCTTTTGACTGACCTCACTTAACAGTGCCTCAGACTGGATTCAGGAATACCTTGGCATGAGTGGCACAGCGAGGCTATTTTTTTAAAATAGACAGCATAGGTCCCATGAAGTAAAACTGCCCCAGGTCTACTGAAAACTATGGGCAAAAGAAGCTGCCCCACAAAATTCTGCTTCATGACTATGTATGCCTCTTCGAACCACTTGTAGTGACATGGCTCAGATATAACAGAGCCATTAAAAACTTGTCATCCATGCAAAAATAGTACAGATTATATTAAGCAATATATCTCATGATTGGGCTTTCTTAAAAGAAACTAATTATACACACAAGATTATAAATTCAGTAATACCTTAACACAATAGTGAAGTGTCACAGATGATCTATCTATCACTCACTGTCTGTTTTACTTGGGCTGTACATTCTGAACCCCATGTGCCATTAGGTGGTAACAAAAAAGCACAATTTTATTCTCTCTTAAAATGAAAGTAGAGACAAGTGCAGATTTCCCAGGAGGTATAAGCAGATTTCTGCTACCACTAGAAGTGTGCAGAAGTGTGCAAGAAGTGTGCAAGAAGTGCATGCCTCAAGTCTGATGCAGGTGCAGCCTTGTCTCTCTTTGACATAGATCAGAGGTGACTCGATCCTTGAGATTAATATTCTCAGTTTAAAAGAAATTATTAGACTTCAAGAGAGGTTTTTAAACCAAAACTAAATCAGTTTAATTCAAGAGTCAAAAACCCCTCCCTCTCTAGAGAATATTCTCATGCAGGATGTGTGGAAGCAAACCAACTGATGCAGGAAATGCCTTCCTGACACCTAGAATTTATAAAAAATACAGGACTGCAAGTAGTTACCAAGAGCATGATGCAAATATAAAATATAAAGTCTTTGTGTGCATCTGGAAAGCAAACAAAGAATGAACCTTCTGATGAGTCAATACAGACATCAACTGCAAGAAATTATACATGTAGTGCAAGTCAGCCAAGGGCATGTCCTACAGGTTTTGTAAGATACACAAGCAACACCATTAAGATACATTTGAGTAAGATTCATATTTCATGAAGCATGTGTAAGAAACACTCAACAGCAAAACCAGAAAAATTATTTCCCCTTTACCCTTTTTCTAGAAGTAAAAAGCAAATGCTGCTTTTAATTATCACAGATTAAAGAAAAGCCTATTAAATTATTTTTCAATAATAAAACCATTCAAAGCTAGGTCACAGCTGGTCTTTCCACAAATATACAGTAGGTAAGAAACAGAAAAAGATACAGGTCCTTCTCCTAACCTACTGCAAGGAATGTAGAGGACAGCAACAATTGCTCTATCCCAAAGCACACACAGGCCTGAACACACCCCACGAAGAGTTTTGCACGTATGCAAGAGCGGGAGATGTTTCACCAGAACCACTGAGATATTTCATGATGCTCAGAGTTCAAGCAGGACAGCTTGGGTAGCAGAGAACCAGCCCTGAGCCTGAAAGCTGAAGCCAGATGCGAGTTGAAAATAAGGTGCAAACTCTAAACAGAGAAGATCACTGGAATGAGCTACCAAGAGAAGCAACAGACTCGCCACCCCTTGAGATCTTTGAATCATGTCTGAGCACTTCTCTGGAAGATCTGCTTAACGAAACAAATGTTTCTCAGTACAGGACAGTTGAGATGGTTAACATGAAATCACTCGTAATACAAAACAAATCCCCCAAGGCGATCAAATGTCCCTCCTGGCCTTACGTCCTGGATGATTCTGTGAATCACATGGAAGCATCTCCATAGGCTCAGGACCTTGGACTGCACGTTATTAATGAAATGCTTTCATATTTATTTGCAACACACTACATGCATAAACATGTAACATGTAAAAAACTTAATTTCCATGGCCATCATGAAAAACATGGTTAATATATTTAGTTTTTCTCTGACTTTTAAGAAGCATATTAGAAAAAAAATATGTGTTTAGATAACTCAGGGAAAGACTACTTTTCTCAATTCTACAATTTCACTTACAATTAATGATCTCTATTTACATATAACACTATTAAAAAGTTCATTTTACTACAAAATTTTAAATTACTTCAGATATTAAAATCTACACAGATATTTTCATACCTGTGGTTTTGAAGTGCTCACATATAATAAAATTTGAAGCCTTCTATGCAAAACTTGATGTGCCTAAATTCTAAAAGTTTGGTAAATCTATCTTCCAACATCGGCTTTACAAACTGGAGCTTCACATGGCCATTTTCAGCATAAAAAAACCTACGTTCCTTGTCTACCAAAAAGCTCCTCTCGAAATCTTTAGATGCTCTCCTGCTATAGCAATATTTTCTTTCTTCCTGGAGTTTAGTCAACAGCCATCTCCAGTCACTTCAATTGGCAGGTTGGGGGTTTTTCATGATGTTACAACTAAGAACTTAATCCTGAATCCTTAATTCACTCATTGAATAATAACAAAAATTTTTGTACTTGGATTAAGCCAACTTTGAAGTTTACTTATTTTTTGTGAGAGAGAGATATGATGAAAGACAAGAAGTTTCCAGTACAAGAAACCCTCTTTCTCATTTCCAGTCTTTCCTTGAATTGAAACAAAAAATATGCCGCTCACACATATGATGTAATTTCTTTTGAACCATTACAAGATTCGGAGCTTGTGAGAAGTTGTCATCCATCTCTTCACTCAGTATCAAACTGGTCAGAGACTGGTCAGAGCACTCACACATACACATCTTGCTTCAGTCTCAATACCCAGTTAAAATCCTTTTTATCCAAGGTGAATTGTATGAATTTATTTTGCCTCTCAGAAAAAATGTCCAAGTCTCCAGTCATGCAACATCCATGAAAATGTCTCCTACTAGAGCTATTCTAAACAAATTAAATACACGAGGGAAAATGACCATATTACATTGCTCACACATGGGAGTTGGGATCTACGCATTTCAGACTTCTGTCAAACTAGAACAGCTTCTGCACATGTGAGTGCATACTCCCTCCCTGAGAGCATCCTCCATTAGTTTGGAAAATACAAATTTTCAAACCTTGAGAGCAGAGAATCTAAGTCAACCATTATACTTACGATAGAAAAGAAATTCTTAATTAGTTGTGATCATTTTACCCAGTCTCCTTCCCTTCCTCAGTTCCAGTGAAAACTGAGTTTAGCATTTGACTCCAAGTTGTCTCAGGCCAAGAACTTGGAAGAAAGTATTTTAATTTCACAGAAATGAATCTTCGAAGGAAAGAGAAAGAAGTCACTGTATAAAAAGCAGAAGGGAAACCTCCCTTTGAATTTAAGGAAGAGAGGGTTTTTTCAGCTTTAATACAGAATTGCTGAAAATTTTGATATTTTTAAATACATACAAGACTGGAACCCTCAAGGTTCTCATTTATGTCTTGCTATCATCCATCTTCCTCTTTTTTTCTCCAGATGCAGCTTGGACATTGTAATTCAACTCCCATTTCAGTAACATTTAAACTCACACTTACTTTGGGGCATGGGTTTTCAGACCCATTTGTCCAAATGGAGGGATTAAATTCTTTGAACTGTGGCTTAACTGTACTGAAGCAGAAGCAGAAGCAAACCCTCCTAACAAGCTTTTTACATAAATAGTCAGCTTTACAGTTTCAGTCTGCAGACTGAAGGAGGGATGGATAAAAAGCAACAGGGAAGGAAAAAGCAAAAACTTTTAGGCTGAAGTTTATACTCTTGTTTTAGACTTTTGGCGAAGTCAAGGTTCAGGAAGAGCATAAAACAGACCTCATGAAAGGTGTACAAACTGTACTGGAACAGGACAGGGAAGTCATTTGCCTCCATCAATATTTTTCTTTCGCACGTATAAATCATACTAGTTCCTTTAGAACACTACAAACTCCAAGACTCCAAGTAATTGCATACACCACCAATCTACACATGCTTCAAAAAAACAAAGGAAAAATGCACTGTTGAGAAAAAAAGCAGGAGAATACCAAGTCTTGAATTTATCACAACAAATTCTGGAGAATGGAATATATTCCTACATAGTATACCTCAAAACATGGACAAGTTAGGTAAACATCTGTCTTTGAAGAGACTGAAGAATTTAAAACAGACTAGTAATGATCCACAACAGTTGTGCAGCACATTACAAATATTTCTTTTAAATAGTTCAAGATTTTGTAACAGAACAGCCACAAAACAGTATGTTCTTTTGTTTAAAGATTTGTTTCTAAATTGCTTCCAAAAGTTGAAATAACTTAATGGTGCACCATTGTGAACTGAAATCAGTACGATAAACACTTATACACTTGCAATAGTAGGAAAGAAAATACAAAAATACTTGTTTGTTTTCTTCAAAACCCAGAAGAAATCCAAAATTTTAGATTTTCATTTACAAGTGTTCAAAGAGGATTTCTGCCATGAAAAGTGCTTCATATTATTGCCTTGTAGATTCAGTTTCCTTCTCTATTACCTAACTGCAAAACATACTACTTAGAGTCAGTTTTTTATTTTGTTCTTATTTTGTTTATGCTATGCATGAATATGTATAGCATCCTTGATTTTGAGGAAAGCAGTCTAATTTAAAACAGAAGATTTAACTTTCACTGCCAGCCAGTGAGAAAAGTTAAAAGCCACATGGGTTAAAAGGAGATAAATAGCTAAAAGTACTGCAATTGGAAAGTAATTATCCCCTGATGGGCACAATAATCTATATGTCTGACTTAAATTTCTTAACAGAAGTAAGTTTTAAATAACCTACTTTAATATCCTTCTCTCAACATATTGGTACATAGTGCTGCATTTTTATCACAGCTGTTATAACAACTTTATATTTATCATCAAGTCCCAGCTCTCAGTCAGGTGAGCCAGGTGATTATATAAGATTGAACAGTTCCTTAAGAAAATTGTCATTTCCACTGCCAGTAGTTGCAGAGAAAAAGAAAAAAATAATAATCCAGAAGTCTGGTTCTGTTACATCCTAATGACTCAAAACTCCAAAATATGCTATTGCACACACTGTGTTACTCTTGGATCATTTTGAAGATCTCTCTACTTAGTTACAAGCTTTTGGACAATGACAAACAAGCACATGGCCTTCAGTCTAACTCCCAAGTGGATCAAAAACCAGGAGATTATTGTCAACACACAAATGAAATTTCTGTACAGGGGGAAAATACTTATCACTGGACAGATAGGAATAAATCCTATCATTTCTCTAGATGTTTATATAAATGTGAAGAAAAAAATTAGAAAATAAAGGTATTTGCGACTTGTAACAAATCAAACTGTTACAATTACCACAAATACTTCTTCTGACAGAAGTAACGCTCCTCAGAAATTCCTGTATCAGAACAGTTTGAAAATTAAGTGCATTCATCTTGCCTATTTCCCTGAACTCCTGGAAGAACTACTTTAGGTACTGGCTTCCCACCCACATACCAGATGTTTCTTCCTTTAGTTAGGGATTTGAAATCCAACAAGATTGGTATTTGACTCAAATGTGGTCACTGCATATTTTTAAAGTTACTTCATTGAACAATAACTGCATTAGGCAAAAAGAAAGTGACAGTAAAACATGTTTCAGTCCCTAAGTGTTAAACAAAGTTGGTTTCCGTTTGCATTACAGAGGTATTTATGTATTGTTGAAAAATTACCACAGGAACTGAGTCATAAACCTCATTTACACATGGGCAATCAAAGACAGTCCTTGATAGAAATTCCAGGGGAAGTTCCAGGGGGTCCCATGCAAATCACTTGAGAAGTCAGCAAGAACACAATATCCAAACATAATTTACGTGAATTCTTGGCTCTAACGTGAATGCTGAACGTGAGAATGGATCTAATTGATGGCCACATGGTACACATTACCAGAGAATTTGTTGTATCTCAAAGACCTGAACTGTCACAGCAAAAGAAGCACATTAAATTTTTAAAAAGCTAACTTGCAAAAGGCTGCTCACTGAAAGTAGTAATTCCTCCATTATAAAAGAGCTATATATATTTATTATCACAGAGGGTCTTAACAGCTACGGTGCAAGTTAAAATTATGCAACAAAAGGGAAAGCTTTGCAGAGCACAGCTAAGTTGATTATTGTAATTCATATCTGGAAGTGAAAACACACATCCTTAAAACCCTTCCATCTGGCATAAGAGGTGACAGCCTGTTCAGAAATATAGATAACACTGAACATATCATCTTTATGCTCTCACTGAATATTTAATCCCACCAGAGTGGTGACATTCAAAGACCTTCAGGGAATCTGGCCAAACAAATCATTGTTTGATGCAGACCATGTCTGTCACCTACATATTACTGAAACACATAACTATTGGCCAATAAGGAAAAGACAAAAGATTCACCAGAAAAAGGCCTGAACAAAATTCACTCTCAGAAGGCAAATAAATGAGCAACAATTCTTGCTACTTCCCAGATACAGGGAGTCAGATTTATCTCTGCAAGACTTTCATTTCCTTTCCTATAAATACCTCAAAGTAATGACACATTGATGTTTACATGCACAACAGTGAATTAGTTACAACTGAACATGTTCACAGTCAGAAAGTTAAGTAACACTGTGAAGAGTCCATCAGTTTCTCACCACTATCAATGGAACTGAAAGAAAATTCCACAATTACTACCACAATCAATAGGGAATATTAAAGTTCTAATATGGATAGTTTTGCTGTCATCATCAGATAGGCTGATGACCATACTTATACTCTTAATTTTTGCCATTACAAGCTAATGCCTGCACCTGCTTAAAATAGATAAGACCGATAAGCTATATGATTTCATAGACCAATGAGAAGTTTAAATGTAATGCAGATCTGAACTGAAATACAGTGTTTTTAACAGAAATTAAAAGAACATACAAGAGAAAATACCACATCTGAGATGAAAAGAAACCTAAGTGTGCTTGCTGCAATTTGCAAAGTAGGGAACAGGGAATCTTCATTTCAGAACACTAAAACACCTGACATAAGAAATGGAAAATCCAGAAGAATAAATTTTTAATACAATAAATTATTTCTATAGCAATTTGCTCTAGAATTCCCTCTATAGAAAGACATGGTACTTCATGTATCACTGGGGAACAAGCATAGCATCTGCATTAAAAAAGAAAAACATGTGAGCAAGGCCACTGCAAATTAAACTTGAGGCCTAAAATACTATTAGGTCGTTCCCAGTAGTATAAAAATCTTTAAAACCAAGGTAACATACAATTAAAGGCATAGACAAAAGGGGAATTAATACAATGTCATTTATCAAAGGCAGGTAATGTCAGAATAGCCTATTTCTCTCAGAGGATAGCTAATTTTCTGAGAAATAAAACGGAGTAGATCAGATTTTAACAAAGCATTTGGTAGCATGCCATGAGAGGAAGTTGGTAAAATGGAGATTGATACTGTAATATTACACGGGGGAAGATAGCTATAGCAGATACCATGAAAGCCTTACTCTATTCCAAGCTGCAGAAGGTCTAATAGAGTTCCTGCAGACTTCATCTTGACAGCAACACTTTTTTATAATTACTTTGGCATGAAAATATGCACAAGAGGATGAAATCTGCTTAAAAGACCAATACTGACGTGACTGAGGTATCATTCAAGAAAAACTGGAGTGTTCAGAGACAGTATGAAATGCAGTAACATGAAACCAAAGTAATAAACTTCAGAATCAAAAAGTAGAAATTTACTGTTTGGAACTGACAGAGAAGGCGGGGAGAGGTTTAATCCCAGGATTGATTCAGAGATAACAGTGAGCCACCATGGATCAAGCAGCCTGAAAGAGGCAAACATTATTTAACAGTGTGCTGAATGAGACATCTGACACACATATTTATCATCTGCAATGTTGTGTGTAATTCTGGTTCCTTGCATATAGGGAAAGAGTCAAATGGGAGAATGATGCTACAAAAAGCAGAAGAACTGGAAAGCTTACATCCCAAGAGGAGACCAAAGAGAGTTCAGCTTATTTATCTCTGCAGAAAAGAAACAGACAGAATATGATTACAAAATCACAGGATATGTTGAGTTGGAAGGGACCCACAAGTATTTTCGAGTCCAATTCTTCGGAAAGGATGGACCCTGCACAGGACCATCCCCAGGAGTCACACCATGTGCCCAAGGGTATTGTCCAAAAACTTCTTGAGCTCTGTCAGGCTGGTACTTGACCACTTCCCTGGGGAGCCTGTTCCAGTGCCCAACCACCCTCTGGGTAAAGAGCCTTTCCCTAATATCCAACCTAAACCTCCCCTGACACAACTTCAGGCCATTCCTTGAGTCCAGTCACTGGTCTCCACAGAGAAATCAGTGTCTGCCCCTCTGCTTCCCCTCACAAGGAAGCTGTCGACTGCAATGAGGTCTCCCCTCTGTTTCCTCCAGGCTGAACAGACCAAGCAACCTCAGCTGCTCCTCATGGGGCTTCCCCTCAGGTCCTTTCACTATCCTTGAGGCCATCTTTTGGACACTCTCTAATAGTTTAATATCTTTCTTATATTGCAGAACCTAAAACTGCCCCCAGCACTCCAGATGAGACTGCCCCAGTGCAGTGCAGAGCAGGATAATCCCCTCCCTTGCCTGGCTGCAATGCTGTACCTGATGCCCCGAGGACATGCTTGGTCCTCCTGGCTGCCAGGGCACTGCTGACTCATGTGCAACTTGCCATCGACCAGGATACCCAGATCTCTTTCCTCAGCACTGCTTTCCAGCATTTCTCATTCCCCAGCCTGTGTGTACATCCAGGGTTGCCCCACTCCAGGTGCAAAATCTGGCACTTTCCCTTGTTGAACTTCAAACTGTTGTTGAATGCCCATCTCTCTAATTTTTTGAGGTCTCTCTGCCTTTGAGGGAGTCAACAGCTCCTCCCAGTTTTGTATCATCTGCAAACTTGCTTAGTATCCTTTCCAGCCCTGTGTCCAAGTCATTTATGAAGATGTTGAAGAGCATAAGACCAAGTATGGAGCCCTGCAGAACCCTACTAGTGACCTTGAACATATATTTTTAGGCAAAAAGTTGGAGGGAGAGGAATAGTCTACAATTTAAAGAGCACATGAGAAGCAACTCCAGGATGACTCTGCTTGGTCCCTAGCTGGCAAATAATGCCCCTGGTCTATCATGTTTAACATAAACTAAACTTATTTTGGAAATCACAAGAGAGTGGAGGCCTATTTCAGGCCAGTGAATTTGTACTGGTTTTGTCTGGGGTAGAATTAACTTTCTTCGTAGTGGCTGGTATGGGGCCATATTTTGGATTTGTGCTGAATGCAGGGTTGATAATATCAAGACGTTTTTGCTATTGCTGAGCAGAGCTTACACAGAGCCAAGGCCTTTTCTGCTTTTTGTACAGCCATGCTGGTGAGCAAGTTGGATGTGAATGGAAGGTTGGGAGGAGGTCACAGACAGGTGACCCAAACTGACCAGAGGGATATTCCAGGCCACATGACATCATGTTCAGTATTTAAAGTGGGCAAAAGAAGGAGGAAGGGGTAACATTTGGAGTGATGCCTTTTGTCATCCCAAGTAGCCACTATATGTGACGAGATCCTGGAGACAGCTGAACACCTGCCTGCCCACAGGAAGCAGTGAATTAATTCCTTGTTTTGCTTTGCTTCTGTGCAGCTTTTGCTTTCCCCATTAAACTGTTTTTATCTCTACCCATGAGTTTTCCAGCTTTTACCCTTCTGATTCTCTCCACGATCCCACTGGTGGGGGAGTGAGAAAGTGGCTGTGTGGGACTTGGCTGCTGGCTGGGGTTAACCACAACAGAGGTGAACTCTAGCAAACCTTTGGGTATGCCTTCAGCTGGTTTTGACTATTATAACTACCTTCAGAGCAGACCGTTATGTCACTGCAGTTCAGTCCCCATGTTTGTGCAGAAACTGCTGAATGAAGAAGGTGCCTCAGCAGGGACTGCTGAACAAATGACTGTTGTGAGGTTAGGAAAAAAATGCACCTAAATAATTTAAATTTACCTCAGAAGAACAGAGTATTCAAAGATCCCATGAGGAACACTGCTCCAAGTCCTGCAGAAGCTCTGCTTTCACAGCACTCTGAACTGCAGATAACAGAAAGCAAAAGAGTTTTAAAAATGTTTTACACAGCAGATATGAGCTCAGAGTTAGAGACTGCTTGAGGATTGCAATTTACCATCTAATAAAGTTCTTGAAGGGCATTCAGCTAGAAATTTGAATTAAATAAACTGTGCAATCTGAGAATTAAGAATGAAATAAACTGGTAAAGCTTATTAGTGGTAACGTTGATAAGTTGTTAAAGTTCTGCTAAACTTTGAAGACATGATGAAGGTGGATCAGGGGGAGTGTGTACCATTATGCAAAATTAAGTACAAAATTTCAAAGCCAGTAAGTCTGAGTGACAAGTTGGTTAAGTTAATTGCAAGCAAAAATGGAGCTCTAAAAATTACAGGGAGCATAAAACTACAGCATTGTTACTTCTAAAAAGAAAAATCAAAGGAATGTAATGATGGTACTTGAAGCGCATGAAGGAATAATGAAGCACAAATAGCTAGGAATATTAAGACTAACAATCAGGGGTTTTTAAATATATTGGAAGCTTGAAAAATGCTAGAGAACATTTAGTTCCATAAATAAGGTGACGGAGTAAGGAAATATTTGCTATAGGGAAAAAAATTACAAAATAATTCATTCTTTTTTTGTATTTGGATTTCACAAGCAGAATATTCTCAAATGTAATACCTTAGAGAGCATACTGTGGCCATGAGAAATTCAGAAGGAAGGAAGAACCTAATACTGTTGTTTAATACTAATAAATATCTGAGATCTCGCTTGAACTAAAATGTTGAATCTTAAGCTTGCCTTGCATTTTTTATTGCTTTAAAAAGGTGAAACTTTTTAGGAGAAAAAGCTTCAGCATGGCTTGCAACAGAAACCTGAATCCAGACAGAAGCTCCTGTTATGTCCACAGTTGCTTGCTGCCACAATGAAAATCCAGTCAGAAAGGAACATATTAGGTGCAGTAGTAAATAACCATTTGCTGACCACAGCATTAAGCTCAGTGAACATTGTGAAAGTCCTCAGTAAAATCTTTAGACATTCCCTCTTCATAAGCATGTTTCTTTGCATTGTTCCCAGTCAGCACCACAGGAATAAAATATAAGTACTGTATCCTTCCCCAGATTATGATTATTTCAGTTTTCCTTATCAAAGTTAGGACAAAGAAACTAAACAAAACAAAACTTAAGTAAAACAAAACTCTTCTTCTTCCTGCTGTTTAACTTCTTTCAGTGCAGCACAGAGTCAGGGTCAGCTGGTGGGCTCCTGTGCAGGCAGGACAGTGTGCCCCTGGGATGAGGGATTCCCTATGAGGCAGGGGTGGGAAAAGAGCATGTGTGCTCTGTGACATGAAGACTACTGTCAAGCACACAGACAGATACACTGGCAGAACTGAAGTTGCAAGAAGTATTCTCCCCTAAATTTTTTAGTATTAACTATGCCTTTACCATCAAAGACCTTGATGGTTTGGGATTTTTTGGCTTTTCTTCCCTTTGCTTCTGTTTGACAATAAGAAATGCTTAGGTGGAAGGAAAACAGTGCATCTTCCAGAGAAATACCTGGAAGGTAGCAGAATGAAAACCATTGTCATCACAGGGCTGAGCTGGACAAGAGAGACACTACTTAGTCCAGGGGGAAAACTCATTCAAAAACTGGCAAATGCACAAGTATTGAACAAGGTCACAGCTTTATGATTTATCGCTAGTGAGCAAGAACACAAGGAGGTAGAGTATGGTGAGTGATTCTTAGTTAAGAAAAATCAAATGGAAGTAATGCATTTAAAGTAGTAAATGGTTATATGAGTTGCAACAAGCCTTAGTCCATTCTTTTGTACTCGCTAATTTAGCTTTTGGAGAGACAGATGGATTGAGTTTCCCTTGATAATTTTCTTTTCTCTCTTTTTCCTGAGGGTAGATACAGCAATTGGTTTTCGGTTGGTTTTTTTTCTTAGCATAAATAGCTAATGAAATAAACTAATATACTCTGAAAAAACAGACCATAAAAAGCCAAACAACCTCAAACTCTAAAAAAGTAAGGGTGTGGGGTAAATACTGTTTGTGTTGCTCCTCAGATGGATGGCCCTTGGCTTGTTTCTTTCCCTATGCAACACTGGGGCTTGTGGTATTAAAAAATGGCTGCTGTCTGAGCTATTAGCAGCCAAAACAAACACAAAGATAGCCAAAAATTGAGGAAATGGAGACACTGAGCCATAAACATTCCTACTTTAATGCAGCAATTCAAGTTGACCAAGGTTAGTATTCAGGGTGTGAGTGATTCTCCACATGACAAAGCACAGACAAAGTGCAGGACAGTTATGAAACCTACACAGACATAGTCTTTAATACTTCCTGCTACTTCTGGTCACAATATCCTTCCAGTTTATCTGGGAGTATGCCAATAAACCCCATGACAAAATTAATCTAATGACCAAAACACTTGGTCATCTTCTCCTTGTTAGCTCAGCTAGCACGTTAATGTGCTGCAGAGCAAACCCAATGTACTACACTGGTTGCCTTCTCCTCCTCCAGCTTTTAGTTTAGCTATCTACCCTAACACAGAATGGATAAACAGTTTTCTTGCCAAATAGTAGTGGATTAGCCACAGCAGTAGTGACGACAGCACAGAGTGCGGAAGGATAAGAGTTACAATAGATATTCCCAAAGCAGTAACATGAGCTGGGATAAGACAGAAACGAAATGTCATCATCCAGATGAACACTTACACACTATGGAAATGATGGCTAGTATTTGGATTGAGCAGAAGGGTGAATTCGCGTCACACCAACTCCCAACAAAATTCATCTAATCAAGATCATATACGCTGACATTTAATCCCATAATACAATTCTTCATCTTGAATAGAGGTTATGTTACTAAAATCTATTTTATACAGTAAAACAAAATAGAAATACTCTAATAGTCATACTATAATGCCTGTGATTGGAAATACTTTGCTTTTGATATTCTTTCCACCTTGGCTCGATCCTGAGAACTACTAAACATGTATTTAATACCTACCTGAAAGCCTCTCAGGACAGAAGAATGAATTGGATGTATAGCTGAGAATAGTAAAATAATATATGATGATAAATAAAACTACCAAGGTTTCAGGGTGCCTGGAATACCTGAAGTGAAATCCACAATTTGCTATGCATAAAAAGGAAAAGCATTGTGACACTATATCCATGCTCTTTCTGATTTTAAAATTATTTAGAAAATCAAACAGAATATTTCATTACCTGTTCATTTCTGCTACTTCTGTATATACACATTAATGTAGTAGAATTGTTTACCACTTTGTGAGCTGGAGCCTGTTCATTCCATTTTATGCAGAGTAAGAACAACTGAAGCACAAAAGCATGTAAGATCTTAAGATCTTTAACCTTCAAGCCAGTTTCCAGTTCCACCACAAATTTTCTATGCATTTAGTTGGTGAGTCCAGTTTTCTATCAGGAAGGATGAAAAATGGGCACATTGTACTGAAAACTACACTTCAGACTGCTAGAAGCTGTAGCATTGCTGGGATGGCAGTGGAAGAAGCCCTGAGAACTTTGTCCCAGGTGTAAGATCTTCTGGAAGACATGAGACCAGAAGTAAGTCTACAAGCATAAATTTTGTACTGTATTTGTACTGTATTAGAGGAGACAACTGTTTCTTTCCCAATTATTTAAAAATTCTTTGGCAACTCTTGTGTCACAACATATTACACTATTCCTGAATTAATTGGCACATGGAATGCTCTGGTTCACAAAATTTGTGAGTCTGGAAAGTTTTATTAGGAAAAATTTCTTTAAATTATTTTGGGGACCATTATTTACTTCCATTTTTCTGTGTCATTTTCTACCTGTCTCATTACTGGATGTCCTTCAGCTCTTTTCAGCATGCCACTTACCCTCTCAGTCATTTCTGGTGCTTGGCTCTCCTCTGTGAGACTCCAGAAAGTCTGAAGCTCTCTCTGGTTCACTGCCCGGGTTATATTTCATTACGACTGCCACATTATCTGCAACAACCATCATTAAAAAGACTGCTACATTATACCTAGAAAGGGAGCAACATTTCAACAGCTTTGTGTGGCAAATGCACTCAGGGAGGGTTTCTGCTACCTCTTGCCAAGTTCCCATTGCTTCACTTTCCCCACTGGTTTTCCTGCTTTGTAACTCAGGTTCTGAATTTGTCTCAGGTTTGCTACGTTTTGCTCTCATTAGGAAAACATTTGGGCAGCAGTTTTTTTCCCTCTTGATGGAGAACTTGTTCCAGGTCACTGCTGAGCTGTAGACATTGCCCTTGAACATGCAACCTGTAATGAAATGAATGACTGCCTTGTAAGATACCAAATCTTTCATGCAGGATTCCCCATCCCAACCCTAATGGCTGCCCACTTACGTGGATGGATTTAGAATAACAGGGGAAAGAGAAAAGTGTAAAGGAAAAATTGGAACTGTTCCTCATCTCCCAATATATGTTTAGTAATGTATCTTGGGCAAGCTTCCACTCACCAGAAGTGTTTTGGCTTGGAAAGCTACAGAACAGCTGTGCTATACACCCAGTTGTTGATGTTTTCTTATAGATACCAGCTATATAAATATGCCTTAAGTTCTTAGATATTAATCCAGTGATTACTACTAAAGAAGAATATTATAGAAGCAATCAATCTAGCAGAGTTAAGGTTATAACTCAGAGGGTGTCACAGTTTATTTCACAGAAGAGGGAACTGTTTTAAAATAAGCACCTGTTTCTACCTCTCACCATATAAACCCATGCTGCCATCCTCTTCTAAGCCCAAATCAAACTGCTGCAATCTTTTAAAAATGTGAATTTTTACTCACATAGAATTTAATATAGATTAGAAAGAGTGTAGTTTGAAAAGTAAAATCTTTCATATCTAGAATGCATCCTTCCCAAGAATTTTTGGCTGCACCATTAATAGCCCTTTTTAATCAGAAAACCTACAGAAAATCACCACAAGACAGCATGAGAAACTGCAAACACTGAGCTGTTTCATATAATGTGAGGAGACATGAACAAGTAATATAGGGGACATCTCTTGGCTGGAGATCTCCTTGGAAGAGGAAAGGACAAGAAGCATTGTAAAAAGAGAAGCACTATTGCTGAATAAACACAAGTGACTAATTTAGGAAGGGCAGTTCTTAACAGACTCTGTATGCTGTACACCTGAGAGGAAAATATACCCTAGAGAGCAATTCAGAGCAAGAGACTGAACTGGAGGACTGAAGCCTCAGGATGATGCTGAAGCTGAGACGCAAGGAGACCAGAATATTCTCCCTTTTGTAGTTTAATGTGAATCAACACAATCCTTCATCTTTCAGGAACCTCTCTGCAGTTCCCCTGAGCCCCGACCTGAGTTGTTAGGACTTGTGCCAGGGAGCTTCATATGTAACCTATTGACCAATGTAGCTAAATGTTTCTTCTCAGCACCTATCATGGATGAAACTTTTGCTCCAACTTATCTCTTCTTGGAGAAGACACATAACATGAACGCTCAAGGACTCCATGCTAGCAGTAAAGCAACCTCCATTGCAAATCTTCTTACCTCCATCAACTCACTACTGAAAAGAGCCCAATCAACAAAGAGTTATTTCACAATTAGCTGTGCTCAGTTTTGCTTTTTTAATAATCACTACCTTTCAGAGATCCAAGCTTTGACAGTTCCATGGGCCCCCCAAAAGACAGGAGGATCAAACATGCTGCAGCTGTTTCTCTGCAGCATTTCTCTCCCTCTAAAAGTGTTCTGAAGTTAATTTTGATGAGGTTTGAAAAGAGTAGGCTTGTGCTCCACGCTGAAAACGTTCTCAATTTGACAGCTCTGTCTGTGTGGGGGAGGGAGAAATATCAGTGATATCTTTAAGTTATGCAATAAAAAGTTAGCTGTCTTCTTTGAATGCAGATTTCTATTGAAGTTTTAAATAGTCCTATTCACTAAGGAGAGGACTGAAAAGATGGTTAACATAAGCTGAAGCAACCTGCTGCTGTTCCTGTGAATAAAGCTGACCTTCTGGAGCAGTGGCAGAGGCTGTTGACTTTATTTTTCTCCCTGGCACTAGCCACTGTGTATCCTTACATGAGTATTGCATTTCTAGGCAAATAGCCAACTTTCATGTATGGCAGTACAGGTCCAGCATTCACTAAAACAAAACTTGCTTGCTTCATAAAGACTTAGAGGACTTGAGATTATGCTGAGCTTTGCACTGACCAAAACTTTCCCAAGGGATGGACAAAAGATTCCTGGGATATACAAAAAAAAAAAAAAAAAAAAAAGAAAAAAGAAAAAGAAAAAAGCATCAATGATTTTGCAACACATTCCAGAAATCACAGGCCATGAAACATCTGATGCTGTAAGTCTAGAAGCTTTGCTGTGGAAAGGCATGTCTTCATGTCTTTACCTTCTTTCATGCAGTGTTACGCCTCTATTTCAGAGTTGTAACAAGAAGAGAAGGTATGCTTCTAACACTTTAAAGAAAACCACCTAATGAGAAGCCTAAAAAGATCACAATTTAAAATTAGTTCTCTTCAACCTTTTCCCATCATCCAGTAAATGATCTTGCCTTTACAATAAGGCAGTACTCCTTCAAGCAGTTTTCCTTCTCCCTCACAAAGGTTTAGAATATAGAGCCAGTACTCCAGAAATTCAATGCGTGAATTTTGTCAACCCCATCAATGCCATATCAACACCTGAGTCCTTCAGGTGAGTGAGCTTTACCCACACTGTGCTTCAGTGAAGCAGGTATGTCTGCTGCATTTCACAGACAGAGCTTCAAGATACCCAAGATTATATGATTTACCAAAATCACAGGTGAAGTTTGTGACTGAGGTGCAGCACCTGAGCTTCAAGTCCAAGCCTTCTCTCTTTTTCTAGCAATATACAAGACCTCATCTTTCTTTCTATTCTTCTCCACAGTTCACTGAGATGAATGGTCTCCTTTTCTTCCCTGCTAGAAAAACAGACCAAACAGATATTAATCACAACTTCTTCTACTCCAGCAGGAACACTGCGGATCCAGGGAGAAGTCCAGGTATTTTTCCCATCACATTTGCTTACCCCTTTCTAAGACCACAGAAAGGGAAGTCAAGGAACAGCTGTAGAAGCCTCGGGTGCTTAGAGCAGTCTTCATTTTCCAAGCTCCCTTAGAAGCAATAAAGAGGTCATTGCAGGACAACTGCAAGCGAGTCAGACTAATTGCCTGGGGCCAGTGCTTCCCATAGACAGGATACCAAAGGAGCTGGCCAGAGCCTGCACCAGATAGTCAAGCCCAGAGGTTGAGGAGAACAACACTCTCAGCCCCAGCCCAAACAGTCTGCCTTGGGAAACCCATGACAATACACAAGGTCCAAGCATCTCTCAGTGTGGTGACCTTGGACCTTTTCCAAAGCAGTCAACACTATGAACATAATAGGGATATTAAGTGATAGACTTGTGGGAGGACAACATTTTACCCCAATCACATTGTCTGCAGGTTTGGTAGGAAAAGAAAAGAGACATTTGCAGGAAAATCAAATATTCTCTTTCATAACAAAGAGCAATATATTTTTAGGCTTACTAAAAAACTTACATTACTGATACATGTCAAGCTTTCAGATTTTTTCTATAATAGAAATTTATTTCAAATGAAGTAATTTTAATGCAAAAACAATTCCATTGTGCATTCCCTTTTTTTTTGCCTTCCTTTTCTTTTGGACCTTTATCCTGTTGTTAAATAATACAATATTGTAATAAAAATCGAAATGTACACATTTGTTTGTATTTATTTGTTAAAATACTACTTCCATGCCCTAAAGCTACAGCCTTTATTCTTGATTGCTAATCAACACCTTCAATACTTTCTGCTCTCAACATTATTATTATCCAAATTTCCAAAGTCTGTCGAAAGACAGAAAAGCACTGAAGAAGCTCCAGATGCATCAGAGCTCCAATACTAGAAAGATCTGCAATTACTTAAAAGTTAACAATTTACAGCACATTATTTTTGTGAAAGAATACTGAAAACAGGCAGTATTTTCTATGTGGAAATGATGCACAGAACTCTGAGCAACACAACATAATTTCCAAGTTGTGCCTTATTGAGCAGGGGTTGGACCAGCTGTCCTTCAGGGGTCCTTTGCTATCACAATTTCAGTAATTACAATTTTATCTGAATAAGCAAATAATTACTGCAGATTTTTCAGTTTTTCTCCATGTTTTTTTTTCTACTCTGAAAAATATTTGTGGAGAGACGTTTCCTTTAAATTGTCCAGTCTAATGGTCTTCTAACCACCACCTATCTTTATGTCAGAAAACATTCAAAGAATTTCTCTCTAGAAAGAAAGAATTATAATTCTTGAAAGCATCTGAGATATTTTTCATTCATTTACACCTCTCCAAGGAGCTTTTGAAATACAGTGCAGTAGAAGTAGAGTTGTTTACAGTATGCCTTGCTTGCCTTGCCTTCATTGCTCTGCCAGCAAGTAACTTCAGTATATATAAATATAAGTATCCATAATATAAACCCATTGCTATATTTTGATGTCTTCTAAGTTTTTCTGACATCCAGAGAGATAAAATTTCAAAGGCTGAGTCCAATTACCCCATTGCCTACAAGGCTTTGCAAAAGATTTCCGAGTATCTAAATGAGCAGTAAAGAACAGAGGCAAGAAATACAGGCTGGATGAAAAAGAAATGCACTGTAAAAAAAAATGTACAGTTAATTATTATTAACTGTATGCATAGTAATCTAACGCTTCCACTGAATATTAGCAATAACGATCAAACTGCCCTCAGAAAGGCTAAGTCCCTTCTTATGGTCTAGATATAGTTAAAACTGACAATAACTAAGCTGTCAGTATTAATAGAGGAAGAAGATACCAAAACCATCTGGAAACAAAGTTGGAATAATTAACTTGGGCTGAAGATTATTAGAAGCTGAAGAAGGTATGATTCTTATTTCATAGATCTACAAGTCTAGATAAAAATCTAATTAAGACACCAGGCTTCTGTTCAGAAAGTATTTGCAGATGAAACATCAAATTTTAAATTATATACTGAAGTACATTTTCTTTTACTGTACCCGTCTGTTCCAACACAAAAACCTAACTGAAAGAAAACCAAAACCCACTTTCCTGAAACTCCATGCACTCATCTGCAATGTTAGAGATAAATGACCTTTACTAACAACTGTCAGTCCAATCCACTTGATCTCATTTAGGCAAGCACCTTTTTGTAGTTTTTATTGTTCAATGGTCCAGAAAGTGACTATCTAAAAATATTGTGTAAAATTACATCTTCTTTTTACATATGTTCATACTCAAAATTAACCTTTTACTGTCAGAAAGCAAGTTTCTTCCAACCTGTGATTCTACTCTTAAAAGACACAGAAAAGCATTTTTATCTTGCTATGTGCATTGAGAATAGCACCAACTAATTACACAATTATCTAACATAATAAAAGGACACAATTACTTTCCATAATTCTGCTGAAAAAGGGCAGGAAAGCAACAACAATTTTGTGTGTGCACATGTAACTATTAAGCTCCACAAAAGCAGAGACAGAACAGCAACCCATACTCCTATCTTTAATGTTGAATACATCAAATAACTAGAAAGTCTAGCTGGCAGCTGTTTTTCAAACAAGAATGTATCTGTAAACATCAGCTATAGCTCGTAAATAATTTTTGGAGACAAATCCAAATAGGCCAAATCCTGTATTCTATGGATACAATTCAAAGAGGAACTATACTTTCAGACTTTAATAATAGTTTAAAAACACCAGCAAACTTTTCTTCATGACTTTCAAAGCTAAAATAAAATAAAATGCATTTTAAAATCCTGAATTTGCATTTCCTTATACCAAAGCACACTATTAGATCAATAACGTACAATTAAATTAATTGTGTGTTGATTTGCTAATAAACTTTGGGATATTCAGTTATACCTCCTACATATAGAAGATTATGTTGCACAGGGAGTTTTATGCCAGAAGTGTATATTTAGAGTTGGTTCTGCAAATATAACAAAACAAACTACCAAAAAAATAAATATTTACCTAACCAGGACTAAAAGTTTCTTCATGTGGGAAGAAGAGCCTGATGCTTAAACCCTGTACTAATGACAACAATCACAAAATAAAACCCGAGCAAAATGTAGTCGGTGGCACATAAGCTCTGACGAGATAATATCACATCTCCAAATGTCATTCTTTTTAACATATTTGAAAAATGAGGTGGAATTTTGAGCTCTTTCTCTAAAGTTTAGCACCTTTGTTATAAGCAAAATAACCACCCCACAACTTTTATTAAGCCAGTGTAACTGAGCTATTTGATGTCAAAGGAACAAGATGGAATAAAGAATATTATTGAACGTTACTTCCCCCATTTTCTGTTCAAAAGTCTTTATGATGAGATTACATAAAAGCTGTACTTTAGGAACTCAGAGAAGGGCTTTAATCAATCTCTTTGTACCTCTGACAAACTTGAATATATCTTTCTTCAACCATGCAGCCCCTTCAAATCAGCCTTCCAAGCAGATTTCTACTGCCCACACCCTCCAACTAGGCCTCTACTAAAAATAGAAAAAACAAAACCTAGTGTTTCTGAGGTAAAAAGAATAATAGAGAAGCAGAAAAAAAGACAAAAAGGAAAATGTGTATTTTATACATCATGGAGTATCTCACTGATACTCTCAGTCCCTCAAAGTAAAATCCCCACTTGCAGTTCCTTCTGCTGATCATTACCCACTACAACTGAACCTGCATCTGTTTCAGACTCAAAATAAAGATGGTTTGAATGTTTTTCAAGTGACTCCACTGGTTTTTTCATTTCCTGTCTGACTTCTCCTCTCCTGCAACGTGCTGTCATGTACATTCACATTTTCCCATTTC
Organism: Entomyzon cyanotis; assembly: GCA_024500445.1. Classification (NCBI taxonomy): domain Eukaryota; kingdom Metazoa; phylum Chordata; class Aves; order Passeriformes; family Meliphagidae; genus Entomyzon; species Entomyzon cyanotis. The sequence goes on from JAKEPQ010000871.1 coordinate 349,113, forward strand.
TTAAATGAAATATTCAGATTTCAGAGCAATCTCCTGTCCAGGGAAGTTTACTGACAAGTTCCCCAAATAATTTCTGATTTTCTATATACCTATGATTAAAACTAGATATTTAGGAAAACTTTCTTCTAATTCTTCTGAAACAGCAAAGAAGAATTTAATCAAGGAGTGACTATGTCAGACTGAGACAAATTTTGTATGTGGTTATTTTGCAGAGAGGCCACTCTTCATAAACAATTTGAGAAACTAGCTTTCCTTTGCAAAAAGCCAATGATTCCCTCTCAGCAGCATGTAACCATACTGCTGCTACAAAACATTCAGTAAGCAGTCGTAAACTCCTCGCTCCACGGGTATTAGATGTGATGCTCAGTACCTGGGAATGCTCATCTATGCAGGTCCAGATCTGTTAAGGACATTGAAGATCACACCATAAATGGAGTTTCCAAAGACTTTCATGCTTGTCAAAAAATGGGATACTTACAAAAGACAGCTCTGGAGAGTAAAACTGTTTCACAGAGGCTGGGCAATAGATGAACAGATAAACTTTTGCAAAAGGTACCCTTACTTCTTCATACTGCATGTGGATTAGCCAGTTTACAAACACATTGTCTTAATATATTTGGACAAAGAGCTAAGTCTTGATCCACATTACAGAACTCCACTCCTACACTTAAGTATTATATTCTGACATTATCTGTTTCTCTTATTATATCCTCAGGTTATATAAATTCTCAGACTTAAAAAACTTTTACATTTTGGATTTCTGTCCCAGAGCCGAATTTCACTGCACATTGCTTCACAATTTGGTATCAATTTCACTCTGACCTTTCATTTGACTTTCAGTCAGAACTAACATATCTTTAAAGATACAGAAATTATTTTGTTATCACTGTTCAAGCAGTCGTGGTGTAAAATTCAGAAGAAAGACTAAATATTTTTATTAATCTTACTGTCATCACATTTCTTCTACTGAGCAATGAGTGAAGAAGGGCAGTACCAGTACTGATATAATACTTGTTTCCTACCATTAGGCATATTCTCATATTCCCAATCAGATGGATTCACTCTGCCATCTGACTTTATAATTACTAAAGAAAGATGCTCCTAAATAATTCCACAACACTAATTTTTTTTGTCTGACATTCACTATTAATCAGAATTTTCAGGCATTGGCTTCCTGTTCTTGCTTCCTTTCCAGAAAAATACAGTAAGCATCTGAGAGAGAGACAACATATACCAGAGAGTGAAAAATTATTGGAAAACCAGAGAAAAGAATTTTAGCTTACAAATATAGAATACCAATGAAATCCTACAAGCATTAATTCATTTAATTCTCTGCTGCTTCTACCAAGCTTCTGACACCTCCGTGCATGTCCCAGTAAAACCTACAACAAATTGGGCAGCATTTTATTCTCTTGATGCAGGAGCTTTTCCCACCAGGAAATTGAAGATTGAAATATTTTACAGTTTCTTGTTTGCATTTTGTGAAAATTAAATGCTTCATTCTAATAAACACAGAATTTTTAATTCATTACTCATTCCTTTTAGGTTTTAATATTATCAAATATTCTGTGCAGCATTTTGTAAAAAAAAGTCCATAGGAGAAAACAAGACAACACAAAACAGGGCACATTTTCATCAGAGTTTTCAAGATCACCTTATTTTATACGGAAAACAGATGTTTGGAATCAGCAAATTATCCTGCAAAGATCAACTGTATTTACAGAACTGAAAATTCAATCTTAGTCTTAAGTTTTCACAGCACAGACAGTTTTGTAGCACTAAATCTTGCCAATACATGTGAAGGACCATATGATAACTGCAAGCCAGTTCTGAATGTCTTTCTGAAGAATCGTAACAGCAGAAATGGAAGTTACTGACTTGGGTCAAGAGTCAGAAAATTCTGTCTTTGTCTTATTGCTAAAATTGGATTAAGGTATCACCCCCTTCATTTAGCATTAAGAATGAGGGATGACAGTACAAATATTTCCCTGTATTTACAGATGAGTCACACATCAGAGGAAGAAATACATAAAAACTGGTGAAGACTCCTAGCAGTAATTTTTAACTGTGGTGCATGGATCCACTGGCCAATTTCAAGGGGCCCAAAAAAGCAAGTCATGGAAAGGCTGGTTCAAATAACATGATAAAGGAATCTGAAACACTACTTGAATACCCATAGAGGTCCAAATTTAAAAATATTTGAAAGCCACCAGTTACAACTGAAATAATCAGAGACACATTTCTCCTGAGACTACATAACCCACATGTTTTTATATCTAAGAGATCTGGCATCCAGTACCAAGTTCAACAGGTCTGTTCCCATATTACACCACTGCCGCAGCCACTCATTTAGCTCAGAGGTGCTATGTGGCTGTGTTGTGTGACTGAAGCATTTTCATTAGAATCCATAAATATGTGCTTTTTTTCTCCCCACCTAGAAAAAAAAGCTGGCTTTGAACAAGAAAGCTATACCCTGGCAGGCAGGCAATACCCTGCCGCAGGAACAACTTGTCCAGAGAGGTTGTGCAGCCACTGGACAGAGCCCAGAACAACCTGGTCTCATTTCAGAGCTGATCCTGCTTTGAGCAGAAAGTTGGACTAGGGATGTACTGAACTCCCTTCCCATGTGAAGTATCCCATGATGCTACAAAAAGGCATCAAAGACACATAGCCAGCTTTTACTTCACTTTTTTCACTACATTCAGCTACCTCTAGGATGTTTTGCTATTTACTTTTTTTCACTTATAATGTGTTCTGAGGCTTTACAGAACATTCACATAATATTTGCATGTGTTTCTATAAAAACATGAGAGTTTCTAAGAAATTGTTTGGGGTTTTTTTTTCTGATTTTTTTTTTTAAGAATGGGACAGAAAACCTCATGGAAATTCTTGATTCCAAGAAGTCTTCAGAAAAGTCAGGTAATCAAAAATCTTGAAGAAATCTCTGCAGCAGGTAAAATATTCCTGCTGAGAAATCTAAAGGCAGCTTGTGTTTCATCCCTATGATTACATCTATACTGCTTTTCAGAAGAACAGGCTAAAACTTCCACCCCAAAATTGCTGGGAAATTCGTTTGCAAATTGATTTGAAAAGTTCAATGAAAACAAAAATAGAATAGCAGGCTTCCATGCATTTATTCTCCCTGCACTTTCCTACCCTTTCAATTTTCAGACTGAAAGAGAAAATTCTTAGTTATTAAAGAATTTGTTATTGCTAAGGAAGGAACACTTACTACTGAAACACAGCATCAGAACCAGGCAACTACATAAACACTTACCAGAAATCCTTGTACTTTAACTACCTTACCCTGCATTTAGGGAACAAAAGAAAAGAAGCTATTCTGTTTGTTTGCTATCCATTAGAGAATGAATACAGCTTTCTCATAATATTGGTCATTTGCTAAATGTCCCCGTGAAGCACAAAAGCCTGCTGTCCAGTTTGCATGCCGAGTGGAATGAGGCACAAGCTACTGTTTTGCAGCACTCTGATTTCAAAGCCTTCTCAGAAATCTAGATTTCTTTGTGCTTTTTATCTACATAAGCTTTATTTGCTTTATCCTTTCAGAGACCACCTAAAGGTACTGTTTCATCTTGAAGCAGCTTGTGGGTCTGTATTTCTTCATATGATAATATACCCATATTTTTCCCATATATATCCATATATCTCCCTCTATGCTTATTTGACTTAGTGGTCAAGCAGCTTGCTGAACTGTTTTTGATGTGTAATATTCAGCCCTAATTTTTCGTTTATTGCATTTCTATCCAAATTTCTCTCTGATGCATTGTAAGCTGGTCTGGTTACTTTACATATCTGAACTTCAGCTGCACAGCCCCGCAAACCTGCTCTCTCACTTGCTCTCAATTTGTGTCTAAAGCCACTGCAGAAGCACAGTCTGTATTGCTATTGCAGCATGCTCACACTGCTTCTTTTGGACTGCTATGCAGTAATACTTCAGTCAGCTGGTTGTTAAAACAGGTTGTGCTTCACAGCATGGACTATGTCTCACCTGCTTCCTGCATTATCCCATTTCTTGTTTTACTTGGTACCGGCACATATTTTTTTCTATTTCTGCATTTCTGCTTTTTTTTTTTTTTAAACATGAATGTTAGTAGTGATGGAAGTGTTGGATTGGCAGTTCTGAGAGAGCTAAAGCAATAACCAAGTACCATTTTCCTTCTACTGCTCCTTTCCAAAACCTTGTGGTTCCCAGCTTCACTGGGGGGAGAATGATGTAACTGCAGCTCCAACTGCATCTCTCACCCCTCCCATGTCTGAGGCGGACCAAGAGGACTCAAGGGGCCACAATACTTTTCCTGTTGACGAAGGGCTCATCAAAACTGAATTAAGCAAGAAACACCTTGGCTACAAACTGCCAAATCACCTTGGCGTGACAGCAGCGTTCAGTGGCAGCTTGCTAGGCCAGATTTAGAAAATTAAGCCATCTGTCATTGGTGAAGCAGAAGTCAGAGATCAGCCCCTATGTTCCCTCGCTGGCTCAAAAGCTGTACACCCTTCTCTTCATAGTGCCACTTTGCTCACAGGAAAAAGAAAATCAAAGCTCTTCTCTCTCTCTCCCCTGCTTCATTAAAAATTGTCTTCTCTACTCCAGGAAGCGACTTCAGCAACTGGAGGGATTCAGGCAGTGGCAAAAACCTTGCTAAACATCTGGCCCCAACCATACTGGGTCCCTGCAGATCTCCTCCTAAGACACGGGAAGTTGCTGACTGGCATTTTTACATTACAAGGTGCTATCATCTGAAGCTTTCTGCTTAGCTGATTGTAACACCTTTACTGCCCTACCCCCACACTCTTTTGAACACAGGACTAGCCCCCCAACACCCCCCTTCCAAACAAGAGTATCATCTGTTCCCCCCAGAGGCTGCACGCAATTGCGGATCCATAGCAGGACGACAAAGGTGGTTTCGGCTTACATCTAAGCCTGCACTCCCAAGATTCAATCAGAGCTAGCTGGTGGCACTTGAACCGCATCTCTGGAAACCTGCCCACTTTGGTGGCAACCTGAGACAGGGCAAGGACGCCTACGTGGGTTTGCCAATCGATGCTCGCTCTGCGAGCAGCTACGAGGCGGGCAGCTCGGGGAGGAGAGGCGGCGAGAGCAGAGGAACCTCACACAAACAAAAGGTGCGTGCTGACGTGAATCTCCGCTAACGAAGCCTGCACAGAGCCCGTGCTCTGAGTCACCCGGCGCAGCGGCGAGCCGAGAGAAAGCTCATGAATCAAAGGGCCCTGCAGAAAGCTCATGAATCAAACCACCCTGCTGTAACGAGGGGAAGCAGTGCGGACAGGGGGAAGGGAGGGGAGGAGAGCAGGACAGGGCTTGCGTCAGACCCGCAGCCGCTGCCTCCGCGCTGCCCCTGCCTCTGCCGGCCGGGCACCGGGACCTGGCGGCGTCCTCAGCTGGCCCCGAAGCCCTGTCCGGAGGCCTTGCCAAACCAAACCGTGCCGGGGCAGCACACGGGGCGCGACAGGGTCTCGGCAGGGCACAGCCCCGCCGTGTACACAGGCAGCCCGCAGAAGAGCACCGCTCTTACACAGGGCAGCCTCTGCCGGGCGGGCAGCGGCGAAAGGAAGCGCCTGCGGATACCTGTGACTGTGGGGGAAAGACTCTTTCAGCGTTTTGTTCAATTAGGTGCCCATGGGCACGGTGGATCACAGCACGAGCAACAAGCTATGTAGAGCAGGCCCTAAAGATAATTTTTGCAGCTTCTTGAATGCGCAAAACAGCAAGTGGCACGAGTACATACACCTTAACCCATTTACCATGGCAGCGGCATGGACAGAGAAGCTCCCTTCCTTTCCAGTCAGCTGAAAACTCACAGGGGACAGGTGGGCAGCTGCTGAGGAATTTGCAGAAGTTCTTTTGTATAATCAAATGTAAGTTTACATAAAAAGCATGTCAGAGAAGAGAACCATAGACCATTCCTCCTCCATAATACATATACCAAGCAGCAAACCATATGTATCTGACCACAACCAGAGGAGGATTTTTTCACAGCTCCAACTCTAACCTGCTTTTCTGTTGGCTGAGTTCTCAACTCACATGGCTCAGTGGCTGGGCCATGAGGGGTTTGATGTGGTAATTGCAGGTGCTGGAGCAATTACACACATCTTCAGGCACACAAAATCCTGGGTTATTGCAGGGTAGGCCAGGAATGAAAGCCAAGAGCCTGCAACAAACGTTGCAGTCTTTCCAGGCTGGCAAGAGCAAAGGCCTCCTCCATCTCAGAGCCCAAATACTCAGGTGGCTCCTTGAGGGGAAAGAACAGTTTAAGCTGACAGACGATGGTTTCAGAGCCCACATGCCCTGCAGAAATGGCATATAATGCAGAGCAAACCTGCTCGCAATAAAGATTGCTCTCAGGCTTTTGGTTTTCCTTTATTTATTTTTTGGAGGGAGAAAAAAATAGAAAAGGAGGCCATTTTGATGACTGGTACAGAGGGGCTGACTATATAAATGCCATAGTGAAACACATGGTAAGGCCATCAAAATCATGTGCCTTGGGAGCAGGAGTGACTACTAGCCTCTCCTAGCAGAGGGAACAGGAACTCTCCTGTGTGAATGCAGTACTTTGTTTAGTGTTCATCTGAAAGATGAGTAGGGTTTGAGGTGGTAAGTATTAAAACCTTGTGCAGGGGATGTTCACTTGATAGATACTAGTTTACTAGCGCTTTCAAGAGAGACAAGCAAGAAGGGAACAGACTGGCATGAAAAAAAATCTCTGCAAATATTTGAGAATTTTTAAAAAAGGGTTGAAAAAAGGGGGATTTTAGAAAAAAAGGGGTTTGGTATTTTAAAAAGGTCTCTCTCAGGTGGCAGAGAAGTTAGAGGTGCACAAGGAAAAGAAACAGATGACAGGACCTTTAAGCCTGCTTAGGTTATCTTCTTAGAACAACAGAGCCTCAGGAACAGTTATGCACATATACCATTTTTCTTAAAAGGTCTGGTCCCATTACATAATTTCAAGTATTAAAATAAATTATATCATGTAGCCATCACTTGAAGCTCAATTAATTCTGCAGACTTCACTCACTTCACTCTGCCTGGTCCTGCATTTTCTAGAAGATGCTTGGTTTTGCTGTTTTGATGTCAAGTAGATAAACCGCTCAGGGGCATGTGTGGGGGCATTAATTGGGGCTCGGTGGCTCACTAACCACCACTATGCAGCTCTCAAGCAGAACAAACTCATTTCTGCCCCAGAGATTCCGCAGGACAAATGAGTCCTCTTCTCTGTGCCTCTCATTATGCATAAGAGGGAGAATTGCAGGTGTCTGAAATTAGCTGGACCTTATGTATCAACAGACTTGATCTGGAGGGTGGATGCATGCGTCTAGGTCAAGACAAATGAACATTAAGGAAATTTCGGCCAGAGGGAAGGGAAAGGCAGATAGCCTCAAGCCTGACAAAAATGTGATACAAAGAACACAAAATTTACCACAATGGAATTTGATCTGTGCAAGATCAAAACTGTTTCCCACAAGTTTAACTGTGACAGTTTGCCCAAGTTTTGACACTGAGAGTCAGAGGCAAAGAGTAGTTGAGCTGCACTGACTTAATAAGGAAATTAAGTATTCAGAAAGCAAAGGTAGTGAGTACCATCTTCCTGGGCTTGAAACCATTATCAGCTTGAAGATAATTCTACAATTCCTCCTACGGCATCAGAACTTTTACTGCAGAAATTCTTGCTCTGTATCTAGTTCTGCACTCAGCTTTGAAACTGGAACCTCTATTCTTAAGGGCTAGAGAGGGCTTGCAGCTTTCACTCAGGCCAGTTTGCAGTCACCAGGTTTTGCCAGCTTTGGAGTGGAAAAAACTGAGAGAGGAAACCAAAGCAGAATTGCCCAAATACTATTTCAGTATTAAAAGTGTAACTGCAAACCAGGGGGAACAGGATGATTGGATGAACTGCTGCTGCTAGTTTCTTTTGAGCTTTGAGTTATGGTGTGTTTGGTAATTTCACACGAGCAGTTCATTAATAAACTGGCATCCCAGCACCACTGCAACAGCAAGGCACCCTGCAGACCACCAGCTACAGCAAAATAACATTTCTCCCCAGCTTTTGTTCTGGTACCACTGCTAGCAGGATTGAAGTGTTTTCTTTCCTCCCTGTGCAAAGAACAATTAAAAGACATATGGAAAGTGTCTCCCTGGCTGCAACCTGGCTAGGAGGGGCCAGTTTTCTTTTGCCACTGATGGCAATGGGCAAGGAGAAGCACCTAGTTGAGTTTCACTAGTTGAAGAGGATAGGCAACACACAGTAGTTTTAGCCCAGAACACAGGAGGCTTGCCAGTACGTTGACTTCATATCACTGGCATTCAAGCAGTTAAACACAACTGCCAACTCTGGAAGATTTCCCACTCCTTGCTGAAGCTTCTCCCCAGTACACTGGTAACTGGTAAACAGATGGTACAACAGATATGGTGTCAGCTCCCTCCTTGTTGGAAATGCAGCTATCCAACATTTAGTCAACCTGCCTACAGTGAGAAATGACTGAATTAGAAGTAAAAACATTCTTCCATTTCCCTTTCACTTTTAACTACTGCACATACACAGTCTGTGCCTTTTGCATCTTTAACAGAGTCCAAAATTCATTTTTCTCAAGGGAGTCTCTCTCTGTAACTTACCCATCCTGGCTGTTGTGGCAAAAGGCAGTAAAAACTCCCCCTTTTTCAGTCTCCTACAATCAGTCTAGGATAAACAGTTATTCAGACCGGCAGCATTTTCCTCCTCCATGCTGCATCCAAGGAAGAATACAGACACTGCAAACAGTGTCATGAACTCCAACACTCCCAAACCAGCAAGACTGCCAGAAGCATCTGGCACTATTTTGAGGAAAAGTTTTCAGTTTGTTTCTAGTTGGTCTTCCTCTGTGCCTTGCTGCCATCTTTGACTCCTCTTCAGCCGTTTGTTGCAGCTTCACCAAGCTCTGCTTTTTGATAAACGTTTCTTGCACCCTCCACCAACTCCTTTGTCCTCTCCTGTGACTCCCACATCACATTCCCCTAGCTGTACTCACTTTCATTGGCCTCCCACCACCTTTCTGTCCTCTCCTAACAAGGCTTATTTCTATTCCCTCCAAGTAAGGCTTTATTTCATTAGTACCGTGCTTCCCTTGTTGCCTGCTTCCCCCAAAGCTCTGTCCCAAAGCCAAACAAAATTGCATCTCATTCTGAATTCTGCACTTCTAGCAAAGCATACATTTTCTTTTGCAAATGCCTTGTATTGAGACATAACTATGATTTGGAACAACTTGCCAAACAAATCTTTCTCTATATGTACCAAGCTCTTTAAAAGTCACTTGACATGGATAAAAAGCAAAAGGTTTTAAACAGGCTCCATTACTTTTGCCAGGAATGGATACAGCAAGGTTTGGGGAAATTTTATGTGTGTGCTTTTAGTTCCAGGCTAGTCAGTGTATTATGGAAAACAGACCTGCCTCCAGTTACCTAGAGACTGCATAACCAGGGGGTTCAAGTGACACCGTAAAACCACTCCACAGGAATATCATTCAATTGCTCAGTTCAGCAAACCTTCTTGCTGGATTTTCCTCCCTTATAAATTGCACTTGCCTATTCATTGTTTCCCATATTGCATGAGAAAAAGAAAAGAAAAAGGAGAAAGCTTTATTAATTTATGGAGATTTACACCCTTATTAAGTCTGAGATTTAAACACACAGTTCAGTCAGAAAAGTCAAAATTATATTTTTTCTGCTTCCATTCCCTTATCTATTATTTCCTCATCATAAAGGTATGCTCTCTTTCCTGTGGGCTCTGACATCACGCAGATATGCACAATAAGCTTTGTTATTTCCAAAATGCTGCTGCAATGCCAACTTCAGCAGCTCAGCCTCATAGCCTTCTCCTGTGATACAGCAAAGGATTTATTGCTGCTTTCACGTGAGTGAACTGTGCCCCCCAAGAGTAAAGTTTTTCTTCTCTGCTTCAGTGCCTAAAGCTTGGCTCCTTTACCAGAGAGGCCAAGTGCCTGTAAACACCCTCCCTTCTCAGGGAGCTGCACCTCTGCAAAGTAAACAGCGTTCATGTGGGTGCCTAAATACACGTTCAAGTGCCTATCTTTAGGCACTTGAGTCTGGAAATGCTGGGCTGAGTGAACAAGGCCCTGCTTGTGGCATGAATCAGTCTACAGAGCAAGGTAAGGACAGAGGAGTACCCAATTCTTAATTTAATTCTCTCAACCATCCTGCTGCTTAAATGAGAAACCCAACTGGGAATCTTAGTTACAGTAATATACTCACCAAACATATTGTATTCATTTATTTGAATTACTTTAGGAATAGAATCATCAGCCAGGAGAACAAAAACAATCCTGCACAAAATGGATAAAAGCTTCATAGCCTGGTGTGAAAGGAGTCCTTGGAATGCACCACATTTGGATCCAAGGACTCCCGTGGGTCTCCTTAGCCACTGAGGTGCCAGAGCCCCAGCAGCAGGCAGCTGGCAACACCACATTGCCAAACCTACTCCCTTTCTCAGTTATTCTCAGCTAGCTTCTTTTCTACCTGCATTCAGATGACAAAGTATTTGATCATGAATTACCATCATCATGGATAGGTGATTTTTATGCTCTCAATCTCCATTCTCCTGCTGCACACAGGTCACCCGATGATCCACTTCAGCAAAGGGAGGAGTGTGACAGAGCTGACAGTCCACATCTTTCATAATCTTGTTTTTGGTACGATAAAGCGGACATCTTTTAATCTTCTTCAATTCCTTCCCTTCACCCAGCAGAATCAGACTGGGAGAAAATGGTATGTAAACTAGCAGAAACTCTTTGGAAAAGAAACAACTACAGCAGAGGCTGGACTGCTCTCAAGCTTAAGCCCCTCTGCACAGCCTGGTGACAGCCAGAGCCAGAAGTAAACTTAAAAAGCAGCCATCAGACCCGCCTTCAGTCATAAAACAGACACATCTGCAAGGGAAAATATAGAGATCTGAAGTTAAGCCTAGTTTGGGAGGGTTTTTTTCAGTTTGATCCTGCAGCTTCCCAAGACTGCCTTTTGGGACAGCAGCTTCCTTCTTCCCTTATATCTGCAAAGGACAACCTCAGCAAAGAGAAGAGAAACATTTAGAAAATATTTGCATAAAACCATTCCCAACCAGAGCTCTCTGTAGAGTCCAGAAGGACAGGCGATATCATCGGTTTGCCAGGTCTGATGAAGCAACACAACCACTTAGACGTGACTGTGTTTGTTTGTCTCACTGGTAGCACAACCCTGGATCCTGCTGTCACATGCCTCTGAGCACTTCAGGCCAGGGAATGTCTCTCAAGATTGTTGGTAAATTCTTATCTGTATTACAGTTGCAGAGGTGACGTTTGCAGACGTAATCCTGAGCAAATCTGAGCCAGGCAGTAACCCTGGTAATTTGGAGGGGGATGGGAGAACAGCAGCAGCCAGCTGGGAGCTGATCAAGATGCCTCATGCACAACCATTTTGCCTTCTACAGCTGCTAGGGCTCAAGCTAGGACCTGTACTTAGCACGACAGGTTATGAACACACAGAAGAAAGGTGATTGCTGCCTGAAAATGCTCCTTGAATTCTTGATGTAACAAAATAATAATTTGTTTAGCTCCCTTTTCTTGATCTGCACTGCTCAGTGCTGCTGCAGTGGGGCCTGATTTGTACTTCGAACTAGCTGACATATTGAATGAAAAAGCACACTCGAAAAACACACCCTTTTGTGCTCATTTCAAAACTTGCTGAGGGGTTGTTGCGGTGGCCTTTATTCACACCATACCTAAGGGTCGTGCATGGTGTGTTTCACCAATGAGAAAATCCTTCTCTCTGATTATTAGGACGCAGTGATGTCAGCTGAGCATGCTTGTCACGAACAGGATGTAGAACCATTAGCATAAACATAATCAAAAGACACAAATTTGTCTCACCTCGGGCTTGCCCCAAGCTACCAAATCAGTTGACTGCTTTCTGCAGCTCGGTTCAGGTGCAATAACTCTTCAGCTGTGGAAACTCAGCGAGACACCTGAACCCAGCCAATATTCCACTGGCGTGAAATATTTCAGCCCTTTCACAATAAGCACAAAACCCACATGACTGGTCTACATTTACTCCTCTTAACTAGTTTTGCTTTCCCCTGCCTACATACTGTTCCTTGACCTCTAAAGATCTGAGAAGTGGAGGACACCATTGGGAAACATGTAAAACTTATCTTAATTTAGCAGTGAAGGCAAAGTTTACAAAAGTAAAGGAAGAGTACAGCCAAACTTGGCTGCTTTCCTCTCTCCCCCCCCGCCCCGCTGTCTCATAAACAGCTAAAATTAGCCAAAACCTACAACTTCAGGGAAAGGGGGGCAGTGAGGATAGCAGGGCAAATGCAGAACTATTCCCATTTCACGTCGCATCTAATGAAAATGTTTGGTCAGGACGAATAGGAAAAATGTTTTAAACAATGTAAGGTTTTATATTAATATTTTCTAACTGTAATAATTTCAGAAATCCTGATATGCTTCATTTCCACATTATTGCATGTCAATGTTTTGCTATAACACAGAATTTTTTAACTGATTAAAAATTAAAATGGGGTAAAGAAGTTAAAAATATTAAATAGACTGAAGACTGAATGTTTCACATTTATACAAAAGTTTTAGAATTCCCACTATGCCATTTTTATGATTTGACAACTAATCTAGGAAATCCTGGTTGTAGTAACATCATAATTCATGCACCCAGTCTGTTTGCTGAAGTCCTAAATTGAAAATGCTCACTTCTCTCCCTCAGGTAATGTCACCTGGCCTTGAACAAAGCCAGCAGAAAAAAAAATTGTGGGGTGTCTACCAATTCACCCTATGGGAAAGCCTATTAACCCATTTCATTTATAGTGGTTGATGTTTGCACCTGACAATAAATGGCTCTCAAACGCAAGAGCAAACTGTTTTAGAGCATTGCTTTCTTCACACATCTCTGGAGAACTAATCTGAGAAAGCTCCTTTGGGGTTTTCAACCAAGAGACAAAAGTACAGCACTTACTAACATCTTCTGCCACATCTGGGCAAAGGACTTTTCACCAGCTGAGATACACCAAGAATTATAACCTTCAATTGTCTTCTCAAGGAAGAGGCAGTTTAGAGACAAGAAAAATCTCCACTTCCTTCGTAATCACCAATTCAACTCTGTGCAAAGCAGTCAGTGGATAATATGAAATGAAACTGAGAACAGCTCTCATTTTCCTGAGCAGCTAAAGTGCAGTTTTAAACATGTAACAGATATTTTGCCTTTACCATTAACAAGCAGAATACATAAAGTATGACTGCCTTGATACCCGCTGAGCACTAGAGCTTAGACTTTCATTAACAACCTTGTTAGCAATAAGAGATGCACAGTGTGCTTCATTATGAAAATTGCCATAAACCTGTGCTTTTAGGAGCTACTGTGTATCAGCTATGTCTGCCTCTTTGAACTACAGAGTCTTACGGTACATAATCTAATCAAAATGCTAACAAACCTGTGTTCATATGATTACAGGAAAAACACTGCCCATTAAGAAACCCATGTGACAAGCAACAGATACTTCTAATGTCCTTTCATGCACATTAGAGTGATGCTGAAGAAGACATCTGTATGCTGCAGTGAGCAACAGCAAAATCACCAGACATGACTGGAGTCAAGAAATCACAATCCAACACTCCCAGAGGCTGGAGTTAGTATCTCCAGTAGCTCAAGTTTTGGTTATTGATGAGCCCCACCTTCATCCCCACTTATTCTGAGCAGACTCCTTACACTAAGCAGTGCTACACGAATGTTAACTGCTGAGTGTCTAAAAATCTCTCAAAGCAAATGGTGAGAGTTCCATTCTAGGAAACATTAAAAAGTGTGGAAGAGTAGAAAACATACTGAGGGGGTGGAAATTCAGACAAAAATGAGAGAGAAAGGCTGCTTTTTTACTCCTCATATCTTACCACAAATAGCTTCTCAATCCTATGGGCCTCCTCAGCTAAGTTTCATTTTGAGGGGCATTGGAGTAACCCAGAGAACAATGCTGTTATTGGACACTCAAAGAATACAAAGCCCATCAGAAATCTGCTTATCAACAGCAATTCACAGTTTTCACTTCCTTGGTGGATTACTTGGGTCTTACTCTTTTTTTAAGTGACTCCTAATCTGTCTTCCACAGTTTCCTGTATCATGTATGTTTGTCCTCTGTGTTCTTATAGCATCCTTGTTTTGTTCTCAGATCGCCATTTGCCATCATTAAAATTTTATCCTGAAATTTAAGGAAATAAAGAGTTGCTATATGCCTTGAAGCTCCAAATCCAAAAATAATTCAATCATTGGAGGAGGCAAAGGGATATATTTTTGTTTTGTTTGGGGATTTTTAGTTTTTCTAGTTGAAAAGTAGCTTAAGATTCTGGTGCATATGTCACAAGTTTCCATTTTAAAACTCGTAGGGCTGAGCATCAGACAAATAAAAGCTCTGAGACATTGTTTTTCCACCCTAACAACATGAAGAATAAACTATTTCTCCAAATACATTTTGGGGAAAAAATAATGGCTCTTGGACAGGAATTCAATGTGCCAAGTTTAAATTCTCTGCAAATCAGGACTGCAGAATTACCCACCTTTGAAACAATAGTTCATAACAAAAGTAATGCATCCTTAACTGGAACATTGAAACTGATGCTGCTGGGAGAGAGACTGAATGCATGTAAATTAAAGACACATTGCAAGATTTAGTCAGTCCTGCCCAGTATTTATGAACACTCTTAAAATATGAGGTCTGAGCAGACATCATCTATCTGAATAAGTTTGTTTAAAGTTAAAGGTTGTTTATTAAATGTTATTTATACACTGTTAAACCTCAGAGGGAGAAATATTAAATGTGTCTGGGATTCACAAAGTACACAAAACAGGCACTAAAATTGTACAGTTTGATATATAACATCCTATAGTGGATAAATCCAAGAACATCTGCTAAATATGTAGAAGACTTATTACATTTTCATACGGTCTACTTACTATGTAGACTTCCCTATTTGGCAAACAAAGTCTGACTATAGGGAAAACTTATTTTATTATTTTAAATCCTTTTAATACAACCCTTGGAGGATGCATAAATATTTCCTCACTGCCTTCCCTGTCACCTGATGGGGGGAACAGTTCAGTCCTGAACTGTTAAACTGGCTTAAATAGAAAATTTGTGTCTCGTGTCGTGTTTAGAGGATGGAATCTTTGTATTTCTCTTGGCAGTTCACTGAGCAAGGTACAATCTTGCATATTATCTCTCTCCAGAATTTTGCTGATGAATTTAGAGAGTCAACATAGATCCTAATACAGTGCTAGACCCTCCCAACCCCTGTGGGAGAACTCAGCAGGTTCTCCTCCCAGGGCACAGTGAAGTCAGACATTTATTTTGGCATCCAGAAAACTCTTTTTGAAATCTGCGAGAAACTTGGTAAGTTCCCAAAGTCTGGGAAACTGATGAAATACTGTAATTTTTTTTTCTTGCCACCGGGCAATAATGCTCTATGTCAGAAGTAGAAATGGCAAATTTGGGCACAGAGAAATTCTGTTTTTAGAAAGTAAGGGAAATCCAGTTGCCTTCCCCTCCTTTTCCCAGCTCATTTCTCTAGTTCTTGTTCATGTAAATGAGCAGTTAAGCTTCATCAGCAACAGTGAAATCGATTGTTTAAGATAAACACTTGAAAGAAGCTCAATTCAGAAACCAGAGAAAGCTCAGATTTTTTCCCATTCAATGCCAGAGATATATATCTCCAGTACCTCCCAAGAACATGGCTGAAAGTGCATCAAGTACAGAGGGCTACTCTCCAGAAGCCTAACTAGCAGTTGCTGTCATTTACTGGATCACATAACAATCAGGAGTGGCTTTTAGGCCAGGAATTATTATAAATAGGTAAAATATTTCTTAAACAAAAAGATCATTTCCCTCCTAGCAAGTTCTCCATACATATCACTTATAATCTTGGGCTAATAAATACTTTAAATTGCCATACTTAGATAACCATTCTTTCTTTTCCTTCTTTCTGACCCTTAGTACATTCCTTTAAAATTTCTCAGAAAATGAGGCTGAGTTTTAAGGTGAATATTGGTTATCAGGAATTTGTAAATGGCTCCGGCAAGAATGTAGGAACAGGTGTATCTTGGATGGAATCTAGCTATACAGCATAACATTCAACAGTTTAACTGATATACTGATGTATCAGTACAGACCTCCACTTCCACAATTACTTCGTTCTGGAGAATTATTATAGGACAATACCTCTAACTCTAAATGGTTGCTTTCAGCCACACAACCACTTAATGTAATGTCAATTCAATTCTTCTTTTATACCCCTTAAATCCAGCATCACCCCAAACTCTCAGTCATGATTTGATGTCATAACTCACCAAGCTCTCCAGGATAGGGACCTGATTTCATCATTTTTTAAGCTTTTACTAGGTCCTCTGTAGACTTACCAGTGTCAGAGATTGACAAACAAGTATGTATACTGATGAAATTGACAGTTACCTGCTAACAGACTTAATATCTCAGGATCCTGGTGAAAAAAACCATTAATTTGAATGTACAAAGCACTGGTTCTGTGACTGTATTTATTATTTAACATTTGTGTGCTAGAACCACAGATGGGCGAGCAACAAGCAATAGCTACTGGGGAAAAACATTATTACTCCTTGCAAAAATATATCCCTAAGATAACTTACAATATTCTCCTGCCAAAATGAAACAGATAATGATTTCCTTGCAGTCTGAGAAGTCCCAGATCGCAGATGGCCAGCTGAATAGTGGCTCAAGTAATGCTAAGCAATGAACAGCTGCTAACAATGAGGAAATTGTGCTTGTAAGGCCTGATTCAATGCCCATTGAAGTCAATGAAAATCATATAAACAGCAGTGAGTGCCCTACTGGCACTATTCTTTGGCAAGAAGCCAAAAATCAGATAACAAAATATTGTTAAATTCCCCCTACCAGAATACTCACTGCTTTCACAGGGAAACAGACTGATCTCCAGGCAAGCCTAGAAGCATCCTAGAGAACGCAGCTGCATTTAAAATGCTGAGGTATGTTAAAATAAGAGTATGGTATATCTTAATATGTTTTCTTTTAGAATGACTACAGACATTAAGAGATCTAGTTGATTTTTCCCCAGGTCACAGGCACATTATAGAAAAAACTGTATCTAATTTTGAAAGACCACTACCTGAAATCCTTCCTTTCATTACATGTTGAAGTTTATTAGGAAATGGCACTACTCTTGGTTAGAGCACCACCATCACTATTTCTATTAACATGCATCTATGAAGAATGTATAAGAGATCAAGTGTCTGCCTCAAGTGTTTTGTAGTCATTGCTTTAGCTGGATGAAGGTGGCTACCAACCCAAAAGGAAGAAGGTTAGAGAGCTAGAGGCAGCTCGGTTTTTGCAACACCATACAAAATAAATCTCTTGTGGGTTTTCTTAAACCAACAAGTATGAAATGGCAGGTAGCCAATTTTTAAAGTGCTTGGAAGGAGCAGCACTGAAAGCCTAAACATTTACAAACTTTCTATCCCTGTCCTAACCTCAGTTCAGAGCCTGACAAGTTCATGGTGCAGATCCTCTTGGAAATGCCATATACTAGGGCACATGAGAAATAATGAGGTGATTGGTGACAACTGCCGTAGCTTCACTAAGGTCAAACCATGTCTGACAAAATTGGTGGCCTTCTAGGATGGGGTTACAGCAGTGGTGGAGAAGGGAAGGGCAACAGAGGTGAACTACCTGGACTTGTGCAAATCATTTGACAATGTCCTGCAAAATATCCTTGTCTCCAAACTGTAGAGGCATGGATCTGATGGATGGACCACTTAGTGAATAAGAAATTAGCTGGATTGCACTCAAGGAGTTGTGGTCAACGGCTCAGTACCCAAGTTGAGACCAGTGATGAGTGGCATTCCTTAGGAGTCAGCACTGTTTAACATATCTGTTGGCAACATGGACAGTGGGATTGAGCACACCTTCAGCAAGTTTCTAGATCACAGGGTGTGGGGGGTGGGGTGGGGTGGGGTCAATAGCCTGGAGGAAAGGGATGCAATCCAGAGGGAACTTGACAGGTTTGAGAGGTGGAGCTGTGCAAACCTCATGAAGAAGACCAAGTGTACGGTTCTGCATCTGGGTCGGGGTAATTCCAAGCACAGGTACAGGCTGGAAGGAGAATGCATGAAGACTAGCCTGGGGGGAAAGACTTGGTGGTGTCTGCAGACAAAAAGCTCAATATGACCTGGCCATGTGCAGTTGCAGCCCAGAAAGCCAACTGTTTCCTACCTTCTCTGACAAAGACTGTGTTGGCCAATTATTTCAAGGAATACCATGTTACAAATGGGAACTCATTCACTGAATTGTTTTATAGGCCAGGGTTCATCAATTTTGCATAGGCTGCTTTGTTTTTAGAGCTAATTTCTAATCCTAACTCACATCCCAGACACACATCTCTGCTTGGATTAATTAAGATCTCAGAGAGAACCTTCAGTAACAGAGGGTAATGGAGCAGATTTATAAAAGAGAACATTTCTTCAGCTTGCTCATATGCTCTGCTCTCCTGGGTGTCTTTTCGGTCTCAGGAACAGAACAGGTACTTCTGTGTACCTTTATAGATTTTCCTTTCTGCTGCAGAGTCTGTTTATGTTCCATAAATGCACAGGTGGATGCACACCTGAAGTCAGGTCATACGAAGTGAAGAATCACTTCTGCTATTTGCATAGGCTGCAGGCAGGCATAGTGCAAATAACTCTTTGCAGCTGTATCAACATTCTCCAGTCTCTACTTGCGTTGTCCAAATCATCCTGTTCTGAGGCTTCAAAAAGAGATGGAAAACATGGCTAATCACAAGATTTACTAACTACGTTGTTACCAAAAAATGCAAAAGATTGGACTGGGAGCACCAAGGGACTAGAGGAAGCCTCAGCAATGATGAGCACAAAGGAGATCCTCCTTTGGAGAGACTCCCCAAAGGAAATATATTAATCAGCATAGGATGGGTGCTAACACCAAGGGAGCCCTGATGGCATTTCTGAGTGTCCCTGTCACTCACATCATGCACCTGCCACTCCTGTCACCTGGGACGGACAATTTTGGTTCAGAGCCAACTTGAAAGGACACTTCTGTTACAGAGTTCCTCCCCAGGGATAACATTGTGTTCCTGCTGAGTGAAAGGTCTTCTGCCTGGTCTAGTACTGCCAAGCAAGATCCCCAGATGCCTCCCTGCACAGCACAGATCTGGCCTGAAGCCCTGTTGCTACCACTACTGCTCCATTATATCCTGTAGGGAGAGCAGGGGCTTTTCCAAAGTGGAATATTCTTCCACAGTTGCTGATTTAAGCTGCCCTGGGCAAAAAAACCCCAAGAGCATAAGACAGAAGCGCTCTTGCTATGTCCACCACCTGCCATAGAGGCAAACACACCTTTTCATCATTTTGGTTGAGAGCTGGGCAGCTCCAGGCAGTTCCATTCCATTTTTCAGTCTGCTGTGATCTGTCAGCAGCCTGCCATGATGCACTGAGCTAATCACATCTGCCCCAGAGGCTGACATGCAACCTCTAGCCTATAGCATCCTAAATGAAAGTTTTTGCCAGGAAAAAGATAAAAAGAAAAAATTCAGCTCCAGCAACCAGTTATGAATGATGTAAAGGAAGGCACTGTCTGATGCAGGAGGATGCAGCCCTACGCACTGGCCTCACCAAATGTCTAGGTGAGGATTCTCATGTGAGTAGAACAGTTCAGATTTTCCACACTAGCACACACTCTTGCACACCCAGCCAATGCCACACAAAAACCAAGGAAAGGACTTCCCTCCCATCCAAATGAGTCTGCTGAGGTGGGCTTCACCTTTTTTGAGAGCACCAGACCAGCACATAAGGACCCTCAGTAACACTTCTAGGTATGTTTGGGCACCCTGAACTCTGCCCAGGTTCCTGGGAGAGTTGATCCTCTCCCTGAGGGCTTTGGAGCTAAAGCACCAAGAGATTAGTGTCCAACAGGAAGCTAGTGCTACAACTAGGGACTAAATTTGGGTCTCCCAAATTATAGACGTACTTTGAGACCGCTGGACCAGCCTCACTTGCTAATAATTAGAAGTTTAATGGCATTACTGAAATTACAACCAAATTTTACTCAGTTAGACTGATCAGTATCTAATTTTGAAAGTAGTTACATGTACTGACAGGATGATTACAGCTTTATTCACCCATTTTAGACTCAAATTTAAAATAAAATACACTGAGATTGTATCACATGATAAATTGCAGTCAGCTCTTAAGTCTATTTCTTTCAGATTTAATTCTAACATTGTGAAGCTGATAGCATCACACATCTCCAAAGAGGAGTATTATACACCCCTACAACAGAAGCTTGACAAAGGGACAGATAATACTTGTTTTGAGGCCTGGAGGGTCCCAAGCTACTGGCTCCAAAACCACAGTCTGACTACTGATTCACTTTAAAAATCTTTTGAAAACTCACATGCATCTACTTACAAATTCTCACTTGTACTCTTAGCTAGGAGACACTAGCATGGCAATAATTTTACATATGGCTTAGGAAAGTCTTTGGACTTAGTACCAATGATTTTCCTTTGATGCTGTATGATTGAGTCCACGACAACAGAAGTGCCCAGTCTGACACATAAAGAGAACCAGGCAAGCACACAGGTAAACAGTCCCAAATTGTCCTATCTTGTTTCTTTCTAAGGATCTTTCTACTAAACACAACCAATAGAAAAAGAAATGCATTCTGTATACTAATTTTGGTTGTCACCAGTTCAGAATGACCTACTTAACCCATGTATGTTTTCATTCATATATATAAAACAATTCTCATATGTGTGTGGCAGCAACACACTGTTAAAACATTTCCCTGCATTTAAAAATCAACCTGTACACGTGTGTATCATACAAGTGTCCTTGACACAAGTTGTCATAACCCAGCTGTACTCATCCCACGTGTGAGGCTTTGATCTGCACTCTGAAACTGCTACCACATTTGCTTTCCCTTTGGTTTTCCAGTGAAGTTTCGTGTTTGCTTTTCTAAGCCTGCTTTTATTTGGACTTGTTTAAATGTTGGCCTTCACGGAGCCGGGAGAGAAGAGGCGACTGTTAGAGAGTTTGTGCCCTCTGGTGTTCAGCGCTGGATACTGGCGCCCCGAAAGGCCGCGGCTCGGTGCTACCACAGCATCCTCCCCTCACCGAGCCTTGGCTGCCTCTAACACGCCTCACTTCAGCAGGATAAAGTACCTCCCTACTCTGCTTCAGTGTAGTATTCTCAGAAAAATACTGGGTAGAGATCACGGTCTCATTTTAAGATCATTTGCACGCTTTACAAGCAAGATTTTAGCTTTGGGGATGATTTCAGCAAGACCTCTATCAATGCAGCGGTTTCCAAAACTGAGGAAGACACTGGATGTAGCATGACTTTGTGTTTTCATTAGCTCAAATCAGAAAAAAAGTACAATGGGTAACTTCAGAAAAACAAATCATTTATTGGCCAAACCCCCCAAGTCTGAAAGCTGAGGATATAATCTAAGCCTACGCTAAAATACAGAAGCTCCCATCAGCGTGGTTTTCAGATGGCTGGTTCACATTTCCTGTAACCCTGGTTTCAGCAAATTCTTCAAAATCCCAACTAAAATCAAATTTGTGGGCATAACATTAACACTCTGTTATGCCCACGAGCACTAAATCTTTGCCAGAGGTGGCTCAATTACAAATTTCAGCAGGCAAATTCTGAGTAGAAAGCCGAGCTTACTTTCCTTCTGAAATCCATTCAAAATTTCTACAGTTCATTCTAAAGATGGTCTGATGTGGAGCTGTTCATTGTCGGGAGATTTAAAGTAGTTTGGAAGGATTTTAGTGATCATAATGATCACTGTTTCAGTGATCAATCACCACCACTCCACTGTCTATGCTATATACCTGCTGCATTGCCATTGCTCAGGAGCTCTCATTTTGGAAGAACAACTCACCTCAGCACCTACAACTGATTGGGATACCAGAGAAGTCCACCCCCTATTATTTGGAGCATCCAAACCTGAATAACAGTAAGAGTTTTTGGAGGAGGCCAGTGGCATCTATATCTATGACCTCTCAGTCTCTTCTGCCCTGCCTACACCCATGAACCTGCTACAACAGCTCCTCTCCACTTTGCACTGGCTGCAGACAAGTGATAAAGCTAGTTTAAACTCATATTCTGACTTAAATAAGCAAGATCCTTTTATTTGTCCTTTTGGAGGAACCATTTTCCTCCAATACTCACAACCTTTCCAGTGTTCTGATGGAGCTGTTTCTTCTCAGGGTGTTACAGAAAAATACAGTCTGAAGATCTCATTTACAAAAGTGCGTGAATCTCAGCAAATGAATCTTGCACAATGACATTCAAAAGAATAAGTTTCCAGTTTTCACCACTGTAAAAAATCACCCTAAAAAAGAAAAAAGCTCATGAAAAAAAAATTAAAGGAAAAAGAAAAAAGGCAAGAGTTAACAAAGGATCTGGATTCAATAAACTGTTTCAGTGGAAATTTAGGAGCCTAAACACTGAATCTGAGCCTAACAGCCCTTTGCTACAATTATATTCACTTGAATGTTGAGCACTGTGTCATTAGATGAGAGCATTCAGACAGTGCACTGCAGTAATAATTCACAAAGTGTTTACATTTCAACAAAGCCTTCTCTTGTGCATTCTTCTAACCATAACAGCAAATTTAGACATTTTATAAACTCAGCAGATTTGTTTTTAATTAAGGAATTTCACAGCAGTGAACTCTGATCACCTAATATTTCAAATCTGAAAACACCACTATTACAGCATGTTAAGAGATTATTCTCTATTGAAATGGAATATGAGTATGAAAAATACTTCATTCTCAGTATGAGTAATATTTCCCCCCAAAAAATGCCACAGTGCCAGCAGACATTGCATGAAGAGAGTGTCAACGTTGTCCCTTCCTGCAGCTCTGCGAGAAAACTGTACCTGTGACTCAGGAGAATATGCGCAGACACACTGCTTTCAGGAATGATCATGACCAGCTTCTGCATCCCTAAGAAATTCTGTATCTTTTAAGAAAAGCATAGCTGAAATCAATACTTGGCTGCCAAGAAAAGTGGAGGGATTTTGCTTTAGTGCTGTGGGATTCATCTTCATGACTGTCAATCATACAATAATTTTCACAATTCCAGCACTGCAGTCTAACAAGTGCCATAATCTGTGGCCCAGACCTCTTGCCAAGCAGGAGTGAGTTAAGCTGAAAGACTAGGACACAAGAAAGGAGGAAAGGAGTGCATGTTTCACCTGATTTGACCAGTATGCAATTTACACTTGAAAGGAAAACTGGGGAAAGCTCGATCTGGTAGAAACAGTTGGCAGCAGGGCCTGTTTGCAGCTAAGAAGCCAAAAGAAGGATTGTATGGCAACAAGGCTTCTGGTTTCTGCATGAATTTCAAATCACAGCATTATGTTTAACCTCAAAACATCTGAAAGGGAACGATGAAGAAGCATCTACCACCAATTAGTCATTATTTCTTGGATAGTCCATGGAAAACAAAGATGCTGGGTCAGACCAGTAGCTTCTGTCAAAGCCACAGGGCTTCCTCAGCAGCCCCTGGCTTTTTTTTTCCAGCTGGGCATACCCAGGATGGCATATGAAGCCCACATGAAAGGTAGGAGGACTTACCCTGGACTGAACTTTCAAGTATCTCCCATCAGCTGGGGCACACACCCTCTCCAGCAAGAGAGCTGCTTCCAGTGCCTACCTGGCTACTAAACCAGAAGGCTGTCACCAAACTCAGCATGCCAAGCAACTTTGCCATTCTCAAACATTTTCTTCCTAAATCCTGCATTGTTACAACCAAGCTTGTTCACACAAGACTATGAAGTCTTTCCAGATATTCTAAAACCAAATGAGGAACAGGACAGGAAAGGGAACTTCCCTGCACCAGTTGTTCCACCAGTAGCAGCAAATATAAAACAAGACAACCCTATGCACTCTGTGAGCAACCCGCAGGCTGAAATTACAGAGACAGTGCACCATCTCTGTAACAGCTTCTGTCATTCTCCCTCAATTTCTGCTTGCTTAAAGGCTTTAATGATACTATTGGCAAAACCCCTCCATTTAAGCTTAAACTCATCCTTTAATAACACAGATGGCTTATTTGACCTTTCACATCTAATCTGGATTTCTGTGGTTTAGCGTGTGTCCTCTATGAAGTCCTAGCACTGTGTGGAGCAGCACAATGCTGACCGGTGGTCAGGAACCCTTTGCTTTGCCTTCTGCAACTCAGGGGTAATTTAATCCTTTCCCCTGTGAACCTTCCCAGGTCTGAATACTGCCTCTGACACTGATGATGAGGACTGCAGGAAGCATGGAAAACAGGATACCGCAGGAGCACACTGATAGCAAATATTTGTGTCACTGTTCAAAATAAGCATGTAATGCTTATTGTATTACAGAATTTAATAAGATATAATAAGCTATAATCAGATATTTCAGATATAATATAAAGTAAATGCATTATAAATGCTGGAGAGTAACTAGAATTGATTAAACTGGATAATGTTGTTAAATGATATTTACTGCTAAAAGCAAAGGTTTTTGTTAACCTGGCATGCAAAACTGACAATGTGTCTTCAGAACACATTGTTTGCTGACAAAATCATACATTACCATCATTTTTCATTGGTTAAAATGATGAAAATACACAACAGGTTTTTTCCCAAAATAATAAAAATTGCTAGCAACTGAAAATACACAATTGTCTAACATGCAAACCACATATGTGATTTGCTGTGGCATTACCTGACTGCCAAAGCTCATGAGATTTTCCATGTCCACTGTCATTCTGGCTGTGTTTGGAGAGGAGTTGTTTCTGTAACACTTCAAACTAAATCTGTTCCAGGAAGAGTCTGGAAGAAGCAGTATACCATACATTTTCTTAATCACACGTTTATTAACCAAGACAAAAAGTAAACCACCAAGACAATCTGTTATTAGTTGCGCTGGAACACAGCAAAGCTGTAACATGAGCTGTGAACCAAGATATAAAATTGCCCACTCTGATCTTTCTACTCTTTTACATGAAATATAGAAAATGCTTCCCACAGAACTCCATTGGCAAAGTGTTACAACCAAAGAGCTTGCTAGCTAGCTGCACCTACTCTGGCAGAAGAACATGAAATAAATAACATCCACAGAGGGTCCACACCATGAAGGCAAAAGCAGAGCATGATTAAGTTATATTTAGTAATATAGAGCAGTTGCCTGTAGAGGGTAAGATCTTTTCATCATATCTAACTGCAAAAATTGTTGCACGAACTAGGGAAGATTAATTTTTGGTCAGTTTTCTTCATCCTTTAAACTTTTCTCGCTCCCGCAACATCAAACTCCCTAATGTCTTGTGTATGAGAGATGACATGTGTTGCAGTTACTCTGGACTTAGGTATTTGTTTACTGACAGGTCTGAACATGGGAGAACTGACCACCTGGATGCTCTCAAATACAATATCACATGGTTGAAGTTTGCCCAATTGCTTGGATTTTTTTCTTTGGGAACTAATTTGGGTCTTTATCATCCATCAGCATTGCAATGGAAAGGAATGAAACCTATTCTATTTTAAACTTCTATCACTTTTTGAACTTTGGCTAAATTTAGCCTGAGAGTTCGAAAGTCAGAGAGAGAAGAGGGAAAAGGAAAGGGCAGAGGGAAGAGACCCAGACACACTGCACTGCAGCTTCCTTAAGAAACTAAGCTTAAGTGGCACTGGATTCTTCTATGCCTGGTACATACCAGTGCTATGCAGGACTAGTGCACACTTCTCTCCCTCAGATAAGTATCTCCAGGTGACTTCTAATGGGCCTACCCATGCTCCATAATTTCTCAGCAGCCAAGTACGTGCATCCACACACTGGACTTTCACAGCGGGACACAGCTGCTAATGATGACAGCCAGCAGTGAAGCCAACCTCAGTTCAAACTGAAGAACAGTTCAGTTCTTCAGTGGAAGTGAAGAACAAAGAGTTTATGCTGAGCATCTTGGCAAGTTTTGCTTCCTGGTGCTGTGCCCACAGGAAGGCAGGGAGGAGAGCACACAGTCGGCACACAGAAACACAACAGTGGAGGCAGAGAATGGGCACCATTGTCTTGTCAGCTGATTGTTGGGTATGTGATGCACAGGCTAGGCTGTGAACTAATGAGGCTTAGCAAGAGAATCACTGAAAGAGATGCAATTTAACTTACCAGCAAATAATAAGCAAGCAAAGGTATAGTGACAGGATTGTTATGCTAGCAAACAAGACAAAAGTCATCAATAAAGGAAGATGCAAAGGAAAGGGAAGCTTTTGTATTAGCTTTCCTCATATGTTTTAGTTTTGTTTCTCAGTCTGTGCCTCCAGATAGAAAATTAAAATAAAAGTGGAATTAATCAGGTCAACTGTACAGTTTGGTTTGTGCCTCAGAGCGCAGATTGATTATGCCTGCGTGGGCAATGTTCCACCGAAGTTTCTCAATCACAGCAATAAAACAGGTATTACATTTCGTAGATCTCTCCCCTCCTTACTCCCACCCACTTGATTCCTCTCCATTCACCACTCCCCCCTTTCAAAGGATATAGAGATCTAAGGCTCATTCTCTCCTTTCCAGCTGAGTGCAGCATTGGGGAGAAAAAAAAAAAGGATCAGGTGAATCTCATAATGAGGGTTCATGATGAAAGGTGTTAAGAGAAAGCTCTGCTTAACCAGCTCCTGATAAAATTGAGGGTTACAAAGCCTTAGGAGGGACTCCAAGAGTTTGTTCTGCAATATTTTCAGCTGGCAGATAGGAAGGCAATAGAGCTATGCTTTACTGTAGTCACTGAGCAGGATAAAAGACATAGTAACTAATAGAGAGACATTTAGTAACTGTAACTATTTTCCCAACAAACAGTGGGACATGTCCCCCTACCCCCGAACAGATTTCCAGGTAGATTGCCATTAAATATGCTGAACAGCTGCAGAGCATCTATTTTGCTAGCAAATTAGTGCCTGCAAATAAGAAGCCTTTGTCTTTCACCGCTAGCATGGCAGGACATGCCATAATGACCACAGGACTCCTCTGAGGCTTTTCTTCACTGCGCTGTATATCTTCACCATGTTTCCAGTCCACAGACCATTGAAGTAAACAAGAGGAGTCCTACAGGTTTTATTGAGTTTCACCTTAGAGGCAGTTGTTTTGGTTTCTTTCAGTATTCATTTAGGCGAGCTACATAGCCTCTAACTGTGAAACCTCTCCTAATTCCAAAGGGACCTATAGAGAGGAGTTTGATAGCTGTCTGGTTCAAATATGAAATAACACAGAAAAATCAGAATAAGAGATCTCTAAAACACTTGTGGAGATATATTCAAAAGGCATATTTCCACATAAACTAAACCAGCCAAACAGAAAACAAACAAAAAACCCAAAACAAACCCGCACAACCCACAGACTGTTTTCCTCATCCTTTCAGCTTTTAAACTGCTTAGAGATGCACAGATGAATATTTAGTGAATGATTTCTCCACCACGCATGTATGCCCATTTTCTGTGTTCTACAGATACCTAAATTATTTCTTCAAGTTTTCAATAAAACTCTCCCCTTGGGCAATGAAATAAATGATAATAAGGCACAAAGAATATTTATGCAGTCATCACTGGAGTGGTGATGCAATAAACGATGAGCAGCCTGCAGAAAGAAAAAAATTATAACACTCAGGTTCATTCATATTTCACTCTCCCAGAGCCAGAGGATCTGTCAGGGAATCTGTCTGGTGTTTTAAATGTGGTATTTCAGAATGTGAGCCTTGTACTGATTCCCCATTAAACAAGAAACTCAGCTGGTGATTTCAGTATAGCTCCACATTTGATTTCTATCACTATGATCTGAAATACATCCCAATATGACATGATTGGCAATTGATGCAGCATTGTCTGAACATGGCTACAGTGACAGTCGAAGTGGCAGAATCTGCTCAATTCTTAGATATGCTTATCTTTCTTTCTCATCTTTCCCCAAAACTCACTTTTTTTCCCCTACTTTACCCAAAACCTCGGTGTCTCATACCACCTGGGTAGACTTCATCCCTCTGCAGGGCCACACTGCTGAGCTCTGCCATTAGACTATGGCTATTCCTTAAATATACTTGCACTCTCAAAATAATGGTTGGGGAAGGTGACGACCGTTGAATGAAATATTTGTGTGGCCCTGTTCCTTGCCAGATGAGATTGAAAGTAGCAAAGAATTCAGCATCTGAGGAAGAAACAGCAAGTGCTTAGTTTTGGAGCACAATCTGAAAGCTTGGATCACCCTGCCAACGGGCCTCCAACTCTTTGAGGGCCATCAGCTCCACTCGAAAGGGACACATTTGTCTTGTGTCCAGCAGCACCTGGTGTTCCTTTCAGCTAAGACAATAGGTTAACATAGAGGAACTACTACCCAAGTAAGAGAGCCACAGCAAAAGTAAAGCTTCTTTAGGAAGAGCGTTTCTTGACCTGAATAATCTTTACTTTTGGGATAACCAGTCCTTCGGGGCCATTTGTTTAAATGCTAATAAAAAGTCAGAAAAGAAACAAAGCTTCCTAGAACAACGGTAGTGGCAAAGTAACCTCAAAAGAAACTGTGTTAAGTGGCATATCTAGTTATACTTTGGCAGAAACAAGCCCTATAGTATGCCAAATTACTTTGTCTTAGGAAAGTAATTTCTTAATCTAATTTCAGAAGAGAACATACTGTTGACCAATTCCCAAGTAAGTGAGAAGAGTCCAGGAAGCAAAACCAACCAAACTACTATACAAGTTGCCAGAACATAATTCCTGTTTTCCCTCAGGAGAAATTCACAGCACTGTTAAGAAATCTGAATGGGATTTTGTGCAAATGGAATAGTTTAAACCAGCAGGAAGTAGCAAAATGAACATTGTTAGGCTCCAATTTCCATGCTGACGCAAATGGTACTCTTGGTTAAAGAAGGGACTGCCCCTTTCAGCCCGAGGTTCATTAAGGTGTTGTACATACTACTTTTGGAGTTAAAAAAAAAAAAAAACTGGGCAGGTAAAACCGTGTGCTGTTACACCACTGTTACATGAGTTAACAAACCTCATTTAGGATGTCGTGACTAAATAGAGCTGATACATTTATTTGTACATGACACTTGTGGGATGCAGTGCATGTAACCTACCTCATCTGCTGAATTAGAGTGGAAGACAGAAAGGTGAAGTACTCTGTCAATTCTCCCGTTTCAGAAAATAAAAACTTATTTCCAAAAAGACAGAGGACACAGGGGAGGAAGTAAGGAAATACCTAGCAAACTCTGATGAAACAATACTTTTCCCAGCTAGCTGTCTTCAGCTCCCTTCTTTTGTTACAGGGCAATACGTGAATTGATGTTGCTCATTGTCTACTCAGGCTTTGCTGCCATTTCTACCTATGCATTTTGAGTATCAGTCACTTATAAAAAGCTGATTTGACTTAGTTCCATAGATGGATTCCATTCTAAGGAAGTAGTAAAATGGTAAACTAACAGGATGGGAAAGACAATTACATGAATATCCCTTATTTGAAAGGGAGGCTTTGAATATTCAGGGAACGGTTGATCTTTTTTTTAGCTCCGCATTTTTCAAAACGTATAAAAACACATAACACAGTTATAGAATGGTACAGACTTTCACAGTTCCAAAACCACTAGCACAACACCATCCTGATCCCATATGGGCCCCTAGAGGCTGTGAGCATATACCAGCTAATGTCCTCTCTTATATGCAGTACGGATACTCAAATATTTCTCAAGTCTGAAGTTCTTTCTGCTGGTTCTGTCATTTAAAGCTGTTCCTATGAATACATACAATATGACTAATAGTTAAGTATATTTGTTGATGTGATGCTACAAATTTTAAAGTTAAAAAAGATGTTCCACTGGATTTTGAAGACCCTCCTATTTGCAGGAATGAAAGAAAACTCATACTCTGCAATAGTTTCAAGTTAGATCTGCATGTACATTTCTAAAAATAGATATAAAAATCATGTCCCTTGTGACAGAAGATAACTCATAAAACTCTTTGCATCCATTAAACATAATTTCTAAAAAGAATATGTTGCAAAACTTTTCTCAATACTGCTTGGGATCAACCTGTTAGTCAAACCAGAAATTTATTGGTTTGTAGTTTTTCCCAGATGAAGATTTTTCACAGATAAAGTACTCGCTTAAATTCCTCAAACCATCAGAATCACTGTGAATGTCTGTATCCCAGGTGTCCATATCTTCAAAAGAGATATATGGAGAACCTGGGTGTTCATCTCTCCAGGACAGGATATAGAATTTGTCTGTTTAGTATAGATTGCAGAATCACAAAAAACAGATAGACAATACCTCTTCACAAACCAGTTATTGCCCCAGAAATCACGCTTGCTTCTAGCGCTACTTATTTTCTTTTCCTCTGTATAAATGCCATTGTTGCTTATTCACTGTAACATAGAAGACAGGTTGAGGGTCTGAACACATTGTAACTCAGCCAAAGTATCAGATAATTTTAACAATTTGATGGGTAATTTGGGGGATTATGTTTTGGCTTTTTTTAGTGTTTCCACATATCTTTACTATGGGACCTTAGTATTCCAAAGACCTGTGTTGCAATGAATTGACTTCTCACATGGTTCCCATAAATTAAGAACTGAAATGGCTACATTTATCTAGGTAGAAAGAGAATTTTCTGAAAACTTAAATTGTGAAATTTAACTTTGCCCTTTAAATGGCCATTGCTTTTAAGAAAAATGCTACATAGCTATATAATCTCATCTATAATTTTGTTATCTATAAGTGAAGTAAAAACAGCACAGAAGATCCAAAAGAGAAACACAGATTGGGGTGCTGTCCCTCTCACCTACCTTTCTGTCTGCTACAATTTATAACACAAAGCTATTTGGCTGAAAACAATGAAACTCATAACAAACTCACTGTTCAAAAAGTGGACCCATTAATGTTATGGGAAGACTAAATATATAATCTCAGTGACTTTTTTAAGGAAAACAGTTACTCTTGCATACAAAGCTGTCCTTAACTGGAGACTGGCAAGCTGAGTTGCCAGGTATTTGAGCATGAGGAGAGCTCAGGCTGTCGTAAGTATCGCAGTTTGGCCGATGACCAAGCTGGAAAGGAGAAAATGAATATCACTCTGCATAAACTTCAGAAATCACTAAATTCTTATTTTAGTGATTAGATATTTTTAAAATGAGATAAAAATCTCTGACATCAAAATAAAGAATTCTTAGTTCCTAAAGTACAGTTTTCTGAAAACCAGATGTGAATTACATTTTTAACTTCCTACACAGAGCCCCTGCTTGGTGTAGAGTGCCACCAAAATCACTGATAGTGGTGCAGAAAAGGGAACTCTTTTGCCAAAGCTGGTGTTTCCACCAATATAACACCTTGATTGCAGAGGGAATAAACAGGTGATAATTACTTGCAATTTGTATGTGTTTCTCACAAACCTTTAAGTAGTACAAGCCTCCCTAGCTGAGCTGCATATACCTTTAAGCTACAATCCCAAAGTATCAGACAAGCACCAGAACCTTTGGAGAGATTTGTAGCTGATTGAAAAAATCTGGTAAGATTTAAGTCTTTCTTTGGCTGCAGCCACCACTGCTGCTGTACAGAATAAAGCAGCTCCGGTGAACACTCTTCCAAGTTGTAGGGAGCATCAATTCTGTTTCATTTATAAGCCAAAACCAGGCAAACATTTATCAGATCGAAACTGTTGCAGAAAGTAACTGTCCTATAAGGCAAGAAAAGGGGGATCCCTGTTTTGTGATCTGCATTGCAACACTCCCTGGACATCATGTAAATAAATTTTTACTTTTGATACAGTAAATGACAGCACTTTGAACTGCCATGGAAATTGTTTGGGATTTCAGGTGGGCCATTTCCATAACATTGCATGAATCACTACCTATGAAGAAGCATCCTGGAGGCCACTAGCAGGGTCCTTTCCAGCTGAGGACACTTGCAGCTAGAATTGAAAGCCAGGACTGCCTCCTAAACTTCATGCTTTGAACATCTTGGAACACAGTGTCAAGTGTCCCTTTCGAGGAATAAAGGAAGAAGGAAGAAAGGGAAAGAAAGAAATGAAGTGCCATCAGAAATCAAGTAAAAGAAACACCTATTTCCCCTGTGTTTTGAGAAATGTATTCTTCTGCTGAAGGATTTCAGAGGACCACACAAGATGTAAAAATGGCAAGAGCATCAGGGTGTTCAGTAACTTATGCGACTAATATATTGGCCAGACTGTACATGCACTCCAAAAATCTTTTTGTTATCTAGATCTAACATAAACAAATATTCAATCTTAGAAGATAAGACAATAGTGATGGGGCAGCAGAGCTTTGCCCAGTATTCTCCCTCAGAGCAAAGCACATTCTCTTCAATTAGTGTTGAGGAGGACAAAGACGAATGGTGAACATCTTTTGTGTGGTTCACAGGATCAAGCCTTGCTGGAAAGCTAGTATCAGCCTTTACAATGACGAACTCCAGCCATCACGGCCAGGAGGATAATCAGAAGCTGTGTCCCTCTCTCACCTTCTTGCCAAGGAAAGCAGAATTCAGTTCATTATGGCCATGGCAGACATCCTTCCAACCCCTTGCATGAATGCACATAAACTATGGTTTTACACTCATGATCAAAACCACAGGAAGCAGACTTCCAAAAGGGAAGGAAAAAGGGGCATGAAAGAGGAACAAAGAAAAACATGAGAGATCTGATTTTTCCCAGTGGGACAAGATGAGCTAGGACAAGGATTGCCTTTATATAAACTCTGAAATGACACATAAACAAGTGGGAAATGGGGAGTTCAAACAATGAAGAGAGACTAAATCACTTGAATTCACAAAGCTTGCTCTTCAACTCTCTAATTTACTTTTAAATTGTCTTACTTTTTAGTACATTAAGATAAATTGTTTGAGCTAAGAATTCTTACTGAGCTTTAAAAGTAAGACAGAAGAAGATATACAGCGTAATGCTTCCAATTTACATTAAACTCTATGCACTATTATCTTCTTATTATCTCCTAAAGATTTTTCCAGGCATTTAATTAACATATGACAAGATAGCCAAGTTAGCGAGAAAAAAAGTCACCATTTAATGCACTATGTATAGCCTTTCAGAAGTTAGTTACCCATTGTTTTTTCTCCTAATGCACTACCTAGTGCACATCTATTATGCTATTTTAATAGCAAGGCTCTGACACAGAAATAAAAGGAACACAGTTCTCCAGGTACCCACATTACATTTGCTAATTTGATTCCAGCACAGTGTCTTTCAAAGTCAATGAAACATAGGTAAAGTTTAGAAGTTTTCACCCAAGGACTCCGCTGTGACAAAGGGTGCTGGTATTAGCCTGCCTGCCAGAGGTCTGGCCAGGACCCGGGTCCCAGAGAAACCCTGGGGAGGCATTAATTTTAAATGAACACAACACTAACCAAGAGCCTCAGAATATCTCTAGAAAGGTGGTGGAACAATTACCAGGGGCCCAGGAGGTGAGCAATGCCCATGGGGTCTGTCAGGGCAGGGTTTGTCCCCCAGGACCTGTCCCACCACCCTAGCCAGGCTCAGGGGTCAGGACAAGTGATGGAGCTGAGACAGGCAGGGCTGTGGGGAGCTGGAGAGCAGCAGCTGCAGCATCACTGGGGACGGGACTGATGGCTCCGGGGGGCTGGGAAGGAGCAGTCAGGCCTGGTACGCACCGGCAATAAACACCCTAGACCCCATTTTTAGGTATACTCAGTCTTTTGCACACATTCCCTGGACACAGACCATTAGCCTCTCCCACTTTCAGCCTATTCCAATTAAAACAAAAATATTACCCTTGAAAAAGTGGCAGGGTGTATTAGCATGCTTCACACTTATATTTTATGCATCCCCTTTCTACCAAACACATGAAGCTCTCTGAGCTGCTGATCCAAGGAAGATCTGTGGGTTCTGCTTTACTAATGTGGCAGGAAAAGCCTGCAGCAAGTACAAAAAAGCAAGACGTGCTTTAGGATGAAAAGACACTGTTTAAAGCAAATTCTCCCATCAAACAAGAGTCTCTGTTTCTTAATAGCTCCATATCTAGTGCCTTCCACAGCATAAAATCCCCCACCTTTTTTTTTTTTTTTTTTTCTTTCCTTGGAGAAATGTAGTCTAGTAGTATTTTCCTGCTGCTCATCTCAGCAGTCACAGAATCTTGGTGGTGGGAAAGGACCTCTGGAGATCATCCAGTCCAACCCCTGCTGCTCAAGCAGGGTCAGCTACAGCAGGTTGCTCAGGGCTGTGTCTAGATGTGATTTTTATATCTCCAGGGATGGAGACTCCACAGTCTCTCTGGGCAACTTGCATTTCAATCACCCTTAAGTTAAAAAAATGTTTTTCTTACGTTTAAACAGTTCCTGTCTTTCAGTTTGTGCCCATTGCCTCTTATACTGTTGATAGGCACCTCTGAGAAGAATCTGGCTCTATCTCCTTTACTCCAGTCCATCAGGAATATATAGACATTAATCGGATAGCCCGAGTCTTCTCTCCTGTAGACTAACCGGTCCCAGCACTCTTGGCCTCTCCTCAGATGTCAAATGCCCCAAGCAAGTTCTCAACCACCTCTAAGACCCTTTGCTGGACTCACTCCCAGCATGTCCACACCTCTTGCCTCTGAGGCAAGCTCTGAACTGTACTTGATATTCCAAATGTGTCTCACCAGTGCAGAGTAGAGGGGAGGATCACCTTCCCCTGTCTACTGATGCTGCTTTCCCCAGTGCAGCCCAGGAGATTGTTGACTGACTTTGCCACAAGTGTGCCTTGCTGACTCATGTCTGTCTTGCTGTCTGCCACAAAACACAGGTTTGTTTCTGTAAAGCCATTTTCTGACTAGCCAGCT
The DNA here is from genome assembly GCA_024500445.1 of Entomyzon cyanotis. NCBI lineage: Eukaryota > Metazoa > Chordata > Aves > Passeriformes > Meliphagidae > Entomyzon > Entomyzon cyanotis. Next base: position 384,048 of record JAKEPQ010000871.1, read on the forward strand.
CCCAGCATGTGCTGATGCATGGAAGCTCTTCCAGGCTCAAGACCTTTGCATCTGCCTTCATGAGTTTCCTGTCAGCCCATTTTTCCAGGTTATCTGAATTGCAGCACAACTATCAGATCCAGCAACCACTCCTCCCAGTCCTGCATCATTTGCAAACTTGAGGATACACTGTCCCATCATTCAGGTCATTAATGAAGATGTTAAATAGTATTTGTCTCAGTGTCAATCTCAGTGACTAAACTCCAGCTGGACTTCATCCCACTGGTCACAGCCCATCAGCTCAGGAAATTAGCCAGTTTTCAGTCCACCTCACTGTCCACTTATCTAGCTTGTACTCCATCAGCTTGTCAATAAGGATATTAGAAGAGACAGTTTCGACAGCCTTGTTGAAATCAAGATAAGCATCATACCTTCCTCTAAACACATCTACTGAGCCAGTCATCTCATCACAGAAACTTATCCAGCTGGTCAAACATGATTTGCCTTTCATAATCCATGCTAACTACTCCCAATCATCCTCTCACCCTTAATATGCTTTGAAATGGTTTCCAGGGAAATTTGCTCCTGGAATGCTTTTACCCATCTCTCTGCATAGAGAGCTGGCACACTGTCTCACTGTCTTGGGTCTTCTGCAGGTTTATTAACATTTACAGCATCACCAAGTGTTTGCTAGAACTAATATCAATTCTGTTCTCCATCCTTCTCACCTAGAAGAATGGAAAAACAAAATCTTTTCCAGTCACATCATTCAACTTCCCATTGAGCTCAGAAGCAACAAACACCTGGAACAGTCCTCACTTGGGAATAACTACATTTTCAGCTCTCTTTTCTTGGTGGAGAAGGGGAAATCTGAATACCTCCTACTTTGCAAAAAAAACCAAAACCCCTCACAGTCTCTCACTCCTTGGAAAGAGCAATAAGAAAACCCTAGATTTCCAAGCAGTTTAAGGGGACAAATCTTATCAGAAAATACCAATTTCAAGTAACATAAATTTAGGAAGTAGAACCAAGCAGTTCTAGACTCTAACTAGCCACCTTTCCCCCCCCCCCTTAGGTCCAGTTCTACAAGATTTCACTTTTCCATACACAATTGAGTATGTCTGCCCTAGGAAAGGCAACAAATTGCCACCCTCAATACCTAAATTAAGAACAGTACTATTTGTGCATTTGGGATTTTCTGTCAACCTCCAGAACTCTTTGATCTCACTTTTCATATGTATATAGTCATTTAGCGTGAGCCCATATTAATTCACCTATTTATTAGCCTCAAAATGCTTTAGAGGACTGGAGCATGCTGACTGATTTATAAGATGACCCAGGAGTTATGAAGAGCTCGTCTGATCTGTAGTATGCAATAAACCTCTCAAAGACCAGTCCAAGCTGATTTCAGCTATCAGGCTGAAGGCTGGACTCTGAGAAGGTGCAAAGTGGGAGCAGGTGAGCAAAGGCACCTGCTCATAGGAAGAGCCACTTAGATTTTTCTCCAAGGCTTTTACTCTGTTTCAGATGGTAAGTGCCACATACAACTGTGAAATGTTTTCATAAAGGAATATAGACACTACCTTTACAGCTGATCTGAAGGTCTGCATCAGACTATGCTGATTTATTGAAACCAATACCCTCCACAAGACCCAAACCATTCATCAGGAACATGTCTTAGATTCTGTGTTAACTTTATTGTTAGGAGCAATATCAAAATGTTTCTATTCTCTATCTTGCTTAAAAGTACCCATCTAACTCTCAAAGGTAACAACCCAATAAGACAGAAAAGATCCGGATGACTGTGCTGGATCTGACACAATCAATGCGAGTACGTGAGCCAGTAAGACACCGGCTAATCTAAAGCACGTCATTACCCTCTTTCTCTGTTTGTCACAAAAGGTGGCTCTAGGTTTTCCTCATCGCTGCAGATCAAATCAGTAAAAGAACCCAGCTTTCCTGATGAGCAGCTTTTGCATGAAGCTTCCTTCTTTGTAACACTGTGAACAATTTTTTCAAGCATCTGGCATTTGACAGCCCTCAACTCTCAAAGAAATTTTCAATGTAATAGCTAAGCAGTAAGGAGGGAAGTTGTTTGAAATTCTTTTTCTTCCTTAAAGAAGTATTCCCAGTTTTAAAAAATCCAAACCTCAGATTTCCTTAGTACCCTCTGTGGAGCTACATAAAACATTTCTTCATTCTAGCTGTGATACACAGGCCTTTGTTTTGATATCTGTGAGAAAGAGATGCACACCACACTGCTCAAACTAGCAACTGGTGAAGATCACCTGTGTTTTCTCCTCTCAAGACGTCTACAGGTTTCTTCATTCTGTAAATTTAAACACTCCACATTTATGTTACTCTCTCGTTTGTTTGTGTATGTGTGCCTTTCTCTGTGTACCACAGGATGGCAGCAAATGTTAGAATATAAAGAAAACAGCTAGGCCAGAGACAAAATAAGAGTATTACAGTTGATTTATATATATTATTGTTACTTGAAACAAAAGGACTAGCTCCTGAATCCAAGTTCCCAAAATGCACGTATATGCATATATAAAAACACATGTTCTCAGGCATATAAACACAGTAATCCATGAATCCACACCACAGCAGGTCAAAAGCATTTACAAAAATATTGTTTAAGGGAAACAAGGGATGCCATTACAAAAACTGACTCTGCAATTGGCAGGATGTTTTGTTTGATCCAAAGAAAAGAATAATCAGCAAAATTGAGATGGAGTACAAATTTGTGTGGAATGACAGTAAGTTGCAATTGAGTAGGATTATATTGCTTAAATGTGTTAATATTGAAAAGGCATACATAAAAACTAAGCCAGAGGAAACAAATTCAAAAATCATCTCAAGAGACAAGTACTCTTCCTGTTTCAGGTACATTAAAAATGCATACAAAATGTTGTACATAGACAGATTCATTTGATTGAGGACACTTGCCACAGGCAAACTAGAAAACGTTGCTTTTTTAAAAATTTAGTAAATTCTGTATGAATCTTACACGGATTTCACAACCAGTGTCTCAAAATTTTTTTATAAAGCCTTCTCAATAATGAGGAGCTCAAAAAGAAGACAAGTAAAGGAGGACAATGCATATGGAAAAAACACCAAATAATCCAATAGTGAAATTTTCAACTTTTCATGCGAGCTGTAGACTTCAAAAGCTGAGATTTAAAAGTCTATATTAATCATTATTATAAAATTAAAGAATAAGAAACAATAAAGAAAATCTCAAAATCCAATAAAAACATTTTTAGAATGGACCACAGGATAAGGTTTTAATTTCATTTTTGTAGAACTACCTTTAATCAAAAATTATGAAGTCATTTGAGAGGAACTTGTTCATAGTTTCTAGTGATGAAAGGCTTGGTAAAGGGATGCTACCACAGTGCAAAGTTATTCTCTCTAACCCTTCAAGCAGTTTAAAAGGTTTGTAGTAAATTTAGATTATTTCTTTCTTTTTGATTCATGCCACATCTGCTTGTGCTTATCATTTTTTCTGCTTTCTTCCCACCTTACCATTTTCCTTCTCTGTCTGATGCCAAATTAGTCAAGAGACATGCTGTCATAGTTGGTAAATCATCAATATTCTGAAGTTACAGGCTATGTCAATTGTTTGAAATGTACTCCTTTCCAAAAAGATCAATGAACCTCATTTGAGGAAACCATGAACTGGCATGGCTCATTGTGATTTCGCAACTCCAGCTAATCAAACTTGTGATCTTTGCACTGTGACAGCTAGACTTGACACTCCCTCCTAGCTGTCCCCTTAGAAAAGCATGATGAATTGTGTGGTCACTGGACATAAAATCAGAGGGAGGGTGGGGCATGTGTGTGGCACAATTGTTCCTAGGGAATTAGGAAGGGATGTGAAAAGAAACACTGGGAAAAAGGCTTATGCCTTTGTCTCAGGCACAGAGCAATTTGTTTGGCAGACATTTTGGGTGGCCAAATGAGATTTATACTCACACATTTTAAACTATTTAAAGAAATTTTTTAAAAAGTCATATTTGGTGCATCGGGAAGAAGTGACTTCCGGATGTTACCGGCAGCTGTGCTTTTCTACTATATCTGCTTGTGTTATAGCCATGGCCTTTTCCCTCAAAAACTGTGGGATAACCATTGTACTTGACTGCTTCTTTTTAATCTTCTGTCAACTCCTGGCTGTACAATGAGGCAATTACTACTAACCCAGTCTGTACAGCCTTTCCTCCCTTCAGACCACTCTCATCCCACAAATATGAATAAGGTTCTGAAAAAAATAAACATTTTCTATGGTCTTCTGCAACCTTCTTGCTGTAAAAATAGATTGCAACCATGCTTATGTCATATTGTTGCTCAGCAACCTTTCCCCCCCCTTAATCTCCCTGTTCTCTAATATCTTATTGGTCTTCGCCATGATCCGTCTGCAAACTACGACTCACTAGTTAGAAACAGCACTGCCTGCTAAGCTTGCAGGACACTCTGCCCTTCAATGATTACAGAGGCTTAGGGAGATATACCTTATAGAGTAACCAGAAACAGGATGTTGACCTAGGGGAAAAAAAGGCTAATGGAAAACATGAGGGACAGGGAGAGAAGTCAAAGTGGGGGGGAAAAGAAAAAGTCCTCTATCTTGAGGAAGCTTACAAAAATAAAATAAAATTTATATCTCTAATCCCTTCCCCTTCTGTCAAGGTCAGCAAAGAGGAATCAACGACCTCATCGTAGTCTCTCATTTTCCCCAATGAGCTCTGGAGAAGGCTCTTTCTTTGAAAGAATAAGGATTGCCAGGCAGAACAGCAAGGACTTGCAGTTGAGCATTGGAAAAGCTTATTGTTTGAGAGGACATGACCAGAAAATGGAGCTTGCAAGCACAGCTTTCGCACACACAGTCATTTGTGTGAATGGACTCAGCAGATGAATGTCCAACAGAGCAGTGACACCAGTGGGTAAAGCCTAGATCCATACAGCTATTTGGAGGGGAACTTCAGTGCTTAAACTTAGGCATGTGTGAGCATTTTAGAAGTCATAAGGTATTCGGTCTGGCTTTCAGCTGCTGCTCTAGAAGAGTGGGTCTCCCATAAACTCCAATCTGAGCTGCCATCTCTTTGCTGATGTCTGGGATACCACAGCAAATCTAAAACCACATTATATGCATGCCTGTGCTTTGGTCCCTGAATCACTCCTCAAATATCTGACTTCCATTCATATATTTTAACCTTTATTTTATTTAATGAATGATGGGGAAAAAATGTCCGTCCTAGAATCTGTGTTTAACAGACACGGGTATCTGCATTTATATACCTGCCAAAGGCTAATATACCTTGCGTCTGTGCTGTTCTTATTTTCATTGCATCATGATCCACCTTCCCAGGCAGTTCTCATCAATGTCTGACAGAGAAAGCCTAGCAGGCACCAGTAGACCAGGACATCTCCAGAGGTAGCTAGAAACCTAACATCTATTTCAAAGCATCTCTGAGCGTTAGGCTATGGAAATGCAACCAGATTCTGGGGCAAGATTTTCTACCTTCTTTGCAAAGGTTTAATCCATCTCAGTGACTCTTCTTGTGACTTACCTGTTGTTTCATCTCTACAACCTCACATCATCTCACCTGACTTGAGGTCACAGCCAAGAGATTACCTGACAGCGGTTAGGCTAGTCAGCACCTTCCAAATCAGCAGCTGATGGGAGTGTTGCCAATATCAACCTTGGGAAGCAGAGTTAACAGTGAGGTAAGTACTGAAACACCTTTATTTTTCCAGATAAAAGATTACTCAGACTTCAAGAGAGAAGTATTTTGCCTGTTTAAACTGAAGTTATGGCTAGTTTTAGCACAAATAGTGACATACTGCAACAGTACACGTCAGCTTCTCAATGTAGAGGAATACCATCTATTTTTGTTCATATATTACTGATTCTTAGTTGATCCAGAATGAAGTGCACTACATGCAAACTGCAATAGTTACATTGAGCACAGAAAATTTCAGCAAACAGATGATCATGAGCTATTCCAGATTTCTTTCTTCCAGACTACATCAGAAGTCTAATTTCAGTATTTTACAGTGAAATAAAAACAACGTATCACAGTAAAATGATAGAATTTGTTCAACAGCATTAGCAAGGGTAATAACATTAACAACGATAAACCTTTTTCTCATACAATTAAGGACCTAAAGATGACAGATACAATCAGCTACTCTGACCTCTTCAGCTATTCAATGCACTAAGAAAAGCAAATTTTGATTTGCTTTCAGTGAGCAGTAAGGACATCATAGAAAATCTAAATATAGAGCATGACCTTGACAGAAGGCTCACAGGAGGTCTCTGTTTAAAATTAACTGGAAATATAAATAAAAACTCCACAATAGATTTCTACAATTAAAACAGATAGCTCAGTTAAACTCTATTAGTAAAATCAGATGGATTGAGGATGTCAGGGACTTGAATGTGAAGTAAGTCTGGAACTTCTCCAAGTCAGAGGTACCCAGAGTATAAATTCCAAAATTGTATTTTCAGTAATTATGAGGACTTGTGTTAAGGGACATCAGATCTAATGGATGAATATACCTGGAGGTGGACACTAAGACTAAGTTGAAAACCTACCAAGTAATGGAAAATAGGGTGAAATGGTAAAGAATGAGATCTTCCTAATACTAGAGATCAAGAAGGTAAAGGGTAAGTGAAAATAGTAAGAAATCAAGCCAAGATGTACTTTTCTACACAAAGAGGAGAATAAAGACAGAATAAGAAGGGAGCATGTTGCAGTTGGCATAGTGTAAAAACTAACACAAATTTGGTCTCAAGTGAATGCTTTGTCTGCATTACCAGTAACATATGGAAACAAACTTTGCAAGCAAATCAAAAGCTTAATTTACCCCCAGAGTCATGGTTAAAAAAAAAAATGGAAAAAAATACTGAAGAAAAGCTGAAGGCAGTGTACAAGTGCATTTCCATTCATACTATCGTAAAATGAAGGTTTCAATTCCCAGTTATTTATATGGTTACAAAACAAAGCTACAATTTACAGTTGGAGACTTTCAGAGTGATTCAAACTATGTAAAAGAATAAAAAAAGAAAAAAAAAATTCCAGAAGCTGACTGATGAGTTAAGCCAACTGAAGTGCCATATACTTCATTAAAATTACCTTCACAGGATCTGGAACTATTTTAGGAGGCAGTGAAGTCTTTAAGTGTCTAAAGCATCTTGCTTTTTTTTCTTCTAAAGGTTTATTTCCATGAAGTGTCTTGAGTTAAATATATGCCTTTCCTCTGACTGTTTCAGATTAAATAATAAAGTGCATTTATTAAGAAGGGAAAAAAAACCCTTGGGGTGGGCGGGGGGTGATATCTGAAGAGGCCTTTTTCCAACTGTCAACATTTTGAAGCTGAGTAATAACGCAGCCTTGGGGTTGCCATGGGAACGTGTTTCATTTCCTAGGTGACAGCAATTGTATGTCGTCACCAGTGAACTGCACTGACTCTGGAAATATGTCAAGTTTCCTTCAGATGTTGGCATCCCAAGACTTCCTGCGCCTGCCCCAGGCTGGCACCTCTAACCTGCCATGGCTCCCACAGGACACAACCTCTCATCCTCTCCTGGGAAGCACAGCCCTTTTTGGCCAGGGCAGGAGTAGGGTCTGAGATATTTTGGTTTGAAGACCCTAGCAAAGAGCACCTATCCCCTTGGTAGTTCCTTCCATTGCCTTATGAACCTTCTACAGGCAGCATTTCATTCTCACTTGGGTGCAGCTCCAATCTCCAACCCTTTGGCCCTGGATAAGCCCAATCAGCAAGGCTTACAGTATTAAAAATCACCCAAATCCTTGTGTCATGTTAGTAACAGACACGTTATTTAAATCAACTATTTTGGAATCACCTGTGCTAATAACCAACCTCTACAAATACCCATAGAGCTCAAAGACTTTCTAGACTAAGATGGTTTTTTTAACCTGGAACTTCAGGTTATATGACTGAAGACCCTTCTTTGCAGCACATATGTTCCCCAACATGACTTCAAGGCCACCAGCTGCACAGTATGACCAGCAGGATTCACTTGCCTATGAACACTGAGGGCAAATATAGTAGAATAACTTCTCCCTAACAGCTCCTCAGTGCTCATGCACTAGTCCAAAATAAGCAACTCTGATTCTGTAATAATTATTCTGCTCTGGAAGTAGAGTGATTATTTTATTCTGGGATAATTACTCCATTTCCAAAGTGAAATAATAGTTATAGAATAAAATCATTTTTATTTTGGAATATTCCATCCACATGTGGGAGTTATTCTAGAACAGCTAAATTATACCCTCATAGTTAGAAGGGAACAGTCCTGCCAATCAATTTTCCTCATACGGGCGAATCCTTAAATCATCATGCTTTTCAAAGGAACAGCGCAGAAGTTGTCATTGCATGACTGGAGACCCCTACTGTTTAAATTCAAGAACCTGCATTCACCTACAGTAACTCTGGCTAATAGTTACCCTAGATCATTTAGACAGAAGTCAATAAAGTAAATTACAAGTACATCAAGTGATTTTTCAGAGTGTGCTACAAATATCCTTTCTGGTAGATGCACCATATCAAATGATTTGAAAATAGTATCCATGTCATTGAATGCCTTCTCTCCACTAATATGGTCAGAAATTGCTGCCAAGGATGGCTCTGGTCCACACTACCCTGCCTGCTGAGGTAAATGTGGGTAGGGGGATGCACCAGCAGCTGTAGCAGCACTTGATTTCTGAAAGAGCTGGGGTCATACTCCAGACTGTGCAGCTGTTGTGCGTTCTGTTCTAGGGTAACTACCTTAGATAGAAATTTAAATTTACAACAGTTTACTTGAAAATACATTCAAAATCTCTTTTGACTTTGACCACTGTTTTCTAACATATACAGCTCTCAAGAAACTAAGACAGGAGTTCAATGCTAGTATCATTTTTACACTGCAAATTTTTATATTTGGGCATTAAGCTAGGCAAAGAAGTCAGAAGGCTCAGAAGTTTAGGTTCCCACAGCAACAGTAATTCAGCAACATTCAAGACACAGAGCGAGAATAAATTAACAGTTATTGGAAATGCTGCATATGTGCAGTGTGGCCATGTTAACATTGCTATGGGAACCTTAACTTTTGAATAGATAAGCATACTACCAAAATAAAAACCATAGAAAAGAAATCATTACCGATTTTGCTGGAAAAGACTACAGCCAATTCCTCATCTGCAATCTGTTGATGCAGAGCATAAGGACCTAAACACTCAAAAATCCAAATAGGTGAGAAAGTAATCTCTAAGAACATGGGCTCTGGAGCAATAACTGTGGCTGACACCAATGTCGCAGCTCTACTTTAAATTTAAATTTAGAGTCAAACAGTATGCAAAATCACTCCAGAATTATAACAGATTAAAAAAAATAGAAGTTCGTATACAGCTATTACCCTTCCCTCTTTTCCTCACAGATTTTTCATACATTAAATATTTTGGAATAACAGAGTGGAAACTTGCTACTGGCTTTAGTCTTTTCCAGCACATTTCAATTTAGGGGAAAAAAAAATTAAGCCATATTCTGGTATACACTTATTTAGTAGGTGGAAGTTTGGATTAACTCTCTCACATTATTTGAACTAAACCAAAGTGTTAATTTCAGAACAGCTTGATTTGAGCAGGTCTTTGGTTGTAGAAGTTTTCATATTTTTGAAAGAACCTAGTGACAGTAGGCTGCTACTGCAGCTTTGCTCTAGGAGACTGGATGTTGCCTCAGGGTAAAAAAACAGTTCTAACACTCCATCCAGTTCTCGAGGATGCATGATCTTGGACAAGTCAGGCTTCCTTCGCTAAGCTTCAGTTCCTTGAGCTGTGAAGCAGGGATAAGGACACACCTTTTCCTTTGGATGCACAGATCCATTGCATTAACTAAGTGGGTTTTCTCTCCTGTTTAAAACAACAGCAAAATCTTCAAGGCAGTACAGTACACTACTTTTTGCAGTATTTGAAGAGAATTCCAGCAGCATCTAAAATAATGGCTCTGCCAACTTGTCATCTATGGAAAGAAAAACTGAAAGCTCCTTCCTGCCACGGGTTTTCGTTTCTGTGTGGCATTTATGGTTAGTCCAATCCAAAAATCCTGTTGAACAAGTTTCTTCCCCGGAGTGACCGCAAGATCACCAAATATTTAGAACCAACAAACAGAGCAAGTTCCAGAGTCTTGGAACTGCAGAGGCAAGATAAATAGTGTTCTCCAGTCCAAGTCAATGCAAAAGGCTTTCTTGCTGATATCCTGGCAAGTGTGCCTGGAATTGTACTAACATCAGCAGGATTTCCTTGCTCACAGCAAAAGCAGGATATTGGCTTTGAAACAAGCTACACAGTTCAAAGAGACCCTAAGCTAAATTATTTGAGTGACTCTGATTTCTTGGCCTTTATAACATAGACTTAATGAAGATTACATGGGCCTATCACTTGAACATGTTTTCTGTGTATCATTAAGATTTTACTCAGGCCATGAACTTGAGTTTCCCTAGAGTGACTTAGAAAAAAAGGAAGCAAACTAACACTGGTTAGAATAATGCTTTTACAAAAACAGACATGTACATTTAAAATAGGTAGTGACGTCCCCTCTCTAGTAAATGGGAGACGAACAGAAAAGTTTGCCTGGTATACTCATGATTGAGTTTCTCACAGCAAACAGACACTGTATTATTTGATAAAAATTAAAGAATTTATACTCCTTTATATACCCTGATTCCTTATGTTCTTCCTCCACTAGGCAGGATACTGTATTTTCTAGACTGTTAGAAACAAGACTAGTGTGAATGGAGCCTGAGAAACAAAAAGTTTAGGTGGAAGAATTATGTTTACAAAATGTACTTAAGTTGTTGCATGAAAAGGACAGAAAGCATGGTTTACTTGAAGCCCCTGTCATTTCAAGATGTTTGCAGCTATCCTTCAATGAACTGCCAAGTGCCTTAACATCCAGCTGCCTTCAACATTTAGTCACCTCATAAATGGTAACCTGGACACATTTCAACCTACATACCACTATGTCCAGTACTCTGAAACCACTCTTTTGCTCTAGCCAGGACTCTCACCATCTCTGCTTGCTTTAGATCCAGCCCAGACTCACAGCATGAAGGACCCTTTTGTCTGGATAGGCTCCACTGCTGTCCAAAACTCTGATTTCTTCCTGAGACAGCTCCATTCCCAACTGCTCCTGTTATATGGCTTCTCCAACAACTTTGAAGCTCTACTGTTGCATTGCAATTCTTTTCCTTCAAAAGTTATACCAGCAGTGATGTAGCCCCATATTTTCTCACTCAGTCCATTAAGTGAGAGAAAAGGTATCACATTTTCTAGTGAAACTGATAAGTTATCTATAAATGATTTAACATATTTTCTGTTCATCAATTGATCTTAATTGAACTTTGTCAGGCATGCAGGTGGTAAATTCTTGAAGAAATATTCCCACTGCTCATGAACTTAACTCTGATGTACTGAGAACATTCCTAGCCTTACTGTCTCCTATTTGTGACAGGCAGGAATGATTTAGCTTGTTTCCTGGGTCAGCAATGGGAGTCACCAACAAAGAAGATCCTTCCATGTACTTTGTGTTCATATGACTATAGCCATCAGCTTACCACAGTTTTATCATCACAGTTGTATCTACAGAAACCATCTCTGCTGTTCAGCAGGTTTTTAGCCATCACCTGCCCTCCTGCCTCACTCTTAGAGGCATGTTCCAATTTTAGGATGTATAGAGCACTTGTCTCTGCAGTCTGACATACCATGGCAAGTGTAGTGTACTGAGACCATTCCACTAGTCTGCAAGTTCCCTATTCACTTCAGCATCCAGTGCTGGTATGACTTAAAGAAATCAAGATTATGTAGTAAATCTCTTCCAGATTCCTGCATCAACCTCAGCCATATACACAACATTGTGAGTTTTGGTAAAAATTACTCCCTATTAGCTCTTGCTACCGCTAATAACTACCATACAGCATTCAAACATTTAAATTAGAAAGAAAACATCACTTTTTCTCTTACCCTGTATTTCTTCTTTCCCTTTGACCCTATCCCTTGCCAAATGTAAGCTACAAATAGCTCACAACTGATTGAAACTATTCTCACTCTCAATGGCACAACATGGTAAGGGCTAGAGCACTAGTAGTGAGGGAGTCAGGTTATATAAGCAAACATAATGCTTCCTGGCTAGATGCAGCTGAGTTGCATTTATAACCTGATGCCTTGTCAAAAGATCCATATCCTGTATGCAAACCATTATGCTAATTTGTTTTATTGAATGTCCAAATTCATCATGCTCTAAAATGTTAGCAAAAAAATTTGGTTTTGAAACGTCAAGGAGATTAAGCTCTGCCTAGATGTTTCTGTTTAGATAGTACTAAATGCACAGTGATACATATCTTAACGTACACAAGTTCTAATGAACTGCGTGTATAAGGAAACTGGAAACATCTGCATGTCACTTTACAGGTTACTCAGTGCAGCTTTGCTTCCCTTCAGGTCTCATTTCATACTGCTTCTTAGTGTTCCAGACATAAGAGCACACTGTTGTTCTAAAATGATTTAGACAAAATAGCAAGGATTATACTAAGTCCAGGTAAAGTTCCCATTCTATGTTTCATTTTACTGTATCTCTTTCATCAGTGAGATGTTGAACTTCCGTCTTCTTTTTTTGCCCTTGCCAAAGATGGCAAACATTTTTCTTTACTACTGTATTTGGTGCTCATAACTGAAGAAGAATAATTAAATAAAGAGGACTTACATAAAATCACACAACTCAAAAGATGATACATCATTGCCGACCAAAGACTAGCCCTAAAATCTTCAACAAACCAAGTCATAGCAGTTTGTCAGCAACATACAATTATATTTAGTAAAATAAAATTCTGCTTTAAAATTAACTGTGCTGACTACCATATCTCAGACAATTACACCTGTAGAGCTGTATCTATTATATATCTACTTGATGAGAAAAGGGCCAGAAAAATATTTTCAAATATGGTATTTCTCTTAATATGTTAAATCTAACCCTTTTTTTACTGCTGTTGAAGCCCTCAAGATAGTACATTTTTTCTCTGTGTGATAGCCCAACACTCTTCTGTGTTTATAGTGGCTCTCAAATTTCTGCTGTCATTCATAATTTCATCATTACTCCCAGCTTTTGCGCCAAAGGTAAACATCAAAACATTGCTTTCTGGAGGCACAAGACCTCATGGAAATCCACTAGTAGGTCTTCATTGAGCAAGCCTGGGGCTTCCTTCTTTGTCTTTGCCTGCCACCCTCCCAACTTTAGATCCTTTTGTAACATATAGTACCTGTTTTTCTGTCTTTCCTTCTGTTCAACCAAACATTCTCTATGTGGCACTGTACTAAAATTTCAACTTTACTTTGTCTTTGGAGACAGCAGCAATATTTTCCTCTCCATTTAGTGTGCACAGATGTCCATCTAGCCACAGAAGAGAACAGCTATCAACTGGGTGAGCTGATGAAGGAAAAGCATCCTCAGACAAGATACCCTGCCAAGTGCCACTCGCTAGTGGGAGCTGTCACTTTCCTTCCACTCTTACCAAACCCATTCTTCCTGTCCTGTATGAAAAGCTGCAGGTTGCTGCAGCCTCACTAAATGGGAGGTGTAATGTGTGATTATTTCGCACCTCTCCTTCCCAAAAAAACCAGAACCCAAACCTTCAAAGCATCAGAGAGTTGTCCCTGCTCAGTATGAAATGACACCACCTCCAGGCAAGGTACTGTTAACAGTAGAAAGTCAGACACCAATAAAGCAAAAAAAAATCTAACCTAAAAAGAGCTGATCCTGCCCAAGCTGTCAGTAAACAGGGGCTGTGGGCAAAAGGCAGGATCAAGTAAGTCCCCCAACTGCAATGTGAAAACAGTGAGATAGCTGATTTTAATTATGTACCCATTCTAATCCTGCTCATTTTAACATTTAATAATTAAAAAAAAAAAAAAGATTAGAAAATATGACATTGACCTAGCCATGAACTACAGCACAAATACATTGCCCATTACAGTTATATTTTCACTGCCAAAGTAATTTTCTGAATCCTTGTATTTTTTTAAATTTTGGAAGTTTTTAACAAGACAAAAGAGAATTCTCCACATCCATCCCATATAAGTGATTGCTCTTAAGAAGGACAAGCAGTCTTATCTTGCACAACTTTTCCACAAAATAAACAAAGATCTCAAAACATACATCAGAGTTTTTTACAAATTAAAAATTAAAAATCACTGGTTAAACACATAAAATACAAAGACAAACCTACCCACCTTACAGAGATATTTTCATATGTTTGTTTAATATTTGGAGTGTGAAGGCATCCCTGTTTCGAGTATGCTGAAGTAACAACCACAGACGCCAAGCAAGCTGGCAGCATTGCTCAAAAAATTACTCTAAATCTGTCCAGTAGAGGGCAATGCCACACACACACACACACACACACACACACACACACACACACACAAAGTGAAAAGTTAAATTTGAAATGCACGCTTGTAAAAAATAAAACCAAATCTAAGAAATCCTTATCGTTCTAAATTAATAATTGTTTTATCTATAATATTTATATTCAGAAGTATACAGATCAGTGTACCCCATTTTAATGCCTCAAAGGACTTCAAAATTTAAATTTATACATTAAAAATCCTTCTAATGCTTTTGCAAAATTGACCACTATCTGTGCAGAAACAGGTCAGCCTTATGTAAAAGAACAATATGTTTTTATTTTATATTTGGCTGCAGGATAAATGCAGGAAGTGTTCTTGTCCCTTCATCAATACATATTTTAGTTGCTAAAAGACCTTCACTTTTTGTTTAAAATTGGTCCAGAAGGATACAGTTAAATAATTTTCTTCCTCTCACACTACTACAAGGAATGCTCACAACCATTAAACAAGATATTGTGTTTGCATGGAAGGCTGCTGCTGCAGGCCAGCTGTGTCTTTTACAGTTCTCAGGGAAATATTTATTTTTTAAACTGCACTTAGAAATAATCCAAAACTTCATCAGGGGTCTGCTGCATGTCCCTGCAGCATATTTGGACTTGCAGGTAGAAGGAGGTTGGGGCTGAAGCACCCGACCTCCCTCCAGATCCTCACAGACCCCAGCAGCAAAGTAAGACTGCAAGCAGTGCCCAGCACCCCCGACTCTCCAAGGACAGGAGGAGCCCTTCTGGAGAAAACCCGATGGACATCAGCCACCACAAGTGCCTGTTTATGTCTGGTTATGACTTGTTTCAAATGCTGTCACCTCAGGTTATCTAAGCTCCCAAAATTTTCCACTACAGTTTGGTATAATCTCAGGTTACCTTCTCAGATCTCCTACCACTGTGCTGCAGAAACAGAGAGAGCACAGCTGTTAAATGTAGCCCCACTAGCAGGCATGAAAATGAGACACAACTCACAAGTAATGGTACATTTTCTGACTTTTTTTTTTTTTTTAGTATGGCAAAGAATGGTTCATGTCAACACATGTCATCATCTGAACAGTTTTTTTTCCAGGGTATCCAACTTACTTGGCTGGATGTGGTAGTTCCTAGGGCAGCTGGTCAGGACTCAGAATTTGCCACAAAAACCCTGCAATACATTCCACACCTGGAGGGAGGAACAAGCCTCCCAAAGCCCGAGTGCACTGGCTGTTGCAAGAGTTAGCAGGCAGTGGGCGAGAACTCCTCCAGCTCCTTTTATCAACATGTTCATCTCATGATCTACTGGTTTCCTAGCAGCTGCCACAGCTGGGAGTGTGAGCGAGTCCCCCAGCCTGAAGAAGCATCCATGAAGCAGCTGCCCAGTTCAGAGAGTGAGAAAGCCCTGGAGTCTGCAGTGCAGACAGCAAGCCAGCAAGATGCTTGGATTATGGTGAAAGCTTATCAAAGTAGAAACTTCTAGGACAGCCTTACACTTTGTATGGTTTGGATTTGCCTGTGCAAAAGAGACAGTTTTAGAAGATCCACAACTTGCTTTGATTTACACCTCAAGGACTGACTCTTGCATATTTTATGGTAACCCCTCACTGCTTTGGTTACATTCATCTCACATGTTTTATGTTTTCTTCATCACAAAGACACCTCAAAAGTGTTTGGGTTTTTTTAATCAAAACAGCTGCTTGAAGAACTTGATCAAAGTTTTAGAGAAGTGCAGTTATGACATGTGTATGTCAAACAGTTTATAGCCTTCGTTATAGCCTGTATATAAACTACTAGTGGCATTTATCAAGATTAATGGACAGAAGAATTTTCTTATGATTAAAGATAATTCAGGTTAAAAAGTTAACTCAATTATTTTAATTCTTTAAAAGAAGATTTCATTTAAACAAATTTAAACTCACTGAAGAATTTGCTTTATGTTCTCAGAAAAGAAATATAACATACTGATACTGATTTTTCATGTTAGATATTGACCATATCTACCTGTTTTAAGGGAAAAATGGGTTTGGGTTTCTCTTTGGGGGCAATTGGATTGTCTTACTATTGTACTTTCTAAATATATTTATGGTAACATTGCAATAAGAGGCATTAAAATCTTGTCATAAAACTGATCTTAACATGATTTAGCTATCAGAATGCTAGTTAAGTATAATCAAAAATTTACCTACTTGAAGAAGGGAAACACTAATTTTGACAGAATTTATGTGACCTTCACTATTGTAGGCGTACCTCACCAGGAAAGAAAAGTAACTAAATGTATGTAGAAAGGATACATCTACAAATAGCGTATTATCATCATCCAACTTCAATCAATTTGTATCTGTCAACACACAGAGGGTTTCTGTATGCTTGGGCTTCTGTGAGCTTGACTTGAGGAAATCCCTTCAAATGAGGCAAAGCAAACATTTTAGCATTTCATATCTGTAGCCCAGAGGCACCTGCAACTTTGGCATATGGGTTTGAATCTTTTTTTTTAGATGCTATGAAGCTCCTACCTCAAAGGCCTTTTAGCAAACTATTAGGACAGAAAAGACCCCAGCAAATAAAAGATTTCTTCTGTGAGGCACAGGCCCTTGTCAGAAGGTAGAAATTAGCATGAGCCACAACATACAGGCTACGTGCACTAGATATGAAATTAAGGTGTTGTGAAAAACAGTCAGCATGCAGGAACAAAATGTAGGAGGAATTTCAAAATATATAGGTTATCCAGAGATAACGGCACAGGACAATGCTCAAGGGTGCCTATATGGAAGCCTGACAAGTACATAGAAAGAGTCTGCAGCCAACAGACTGACACAGCACACAGGAGGCTCTGCACCAGGAAGGCAGAGAGTCACTTAAGGCTTTGCAGTGCAGCTCCAGTACTTTTACTTTACAGAGATGGAAAAAAAATCAAAGCCACTAGCAAGGGAAGCTATTTTGTGTTAACTGGATAGGAATTTTTGAATACATTAAAATCATTCTACTACTCCGCCATAAGAGAGCAGTCCCCATGAGATACCTGTCTTTAAGTCCAGCAGCAATCATTTGTCCTAGCCCAAAACCCCAGTGAAACATCTCCTCCTCAAGTAAAAGTACTTCCTTCTATAATTAATATACATTTTCCATACATTCTAATGAAGCTGTTTATTTTCCCAATGGCCAGTAAAACCCTAACATAATCGCCCTCAAAAAGTTATCATCAGCTAAACTTCACCTACAGTGTAATTTCCCACCACCTGGGGCAAGGATAGAAACCAGGTGACTCCTGATCCCTGTCTCACCTCATCGCCCCACCTCAGTACCCTAAGGACAGGAACTAAGGAATGCAGACATGTGAGGAGCCATAGCAGGAGATACATCCTCAGTTTCAGAAGTCAGAAGGCTCAAAACATACATGAGCCATAGGCTAGAGATGTGAGCATGCTGACACCATCTTGATGACACTAGAGCTTTGCAACAGTACAGACACCACCAAGGCAGGCAGTCTGTATGCATGCAAGTGAGCAGGCAGAGATATAATTTTGCCGAGTCATGTTGTACTAACCTCACAGGTTTGGGGAAGGCAAGAGATCCTCCAGTTTCTAGCCAGCTCAGTCACATCCAGTACAGACCAGCTGAGGCTGAAGAGAACTGAAGTAAAAAAAACTGTCTCCCACTCATGAATTTTGTTGCCTGAGTCGCGAGTGTGCTTTTCAAAACTGCAATGGCTTAGCAAGGTCTACCAAAAGCCCCAGTGGTTGCTACAAAACATTCTTTCTGTATTTGATTTTAGTCCTTTAAGACAGGTTCACAGATCCACTGATAAAGGTAAAGATCCAAGTTGCTTAAAGTGTAAAAACAGCCCTTTTACTCCTCCCTGCCACTCATTCTAACCTAACTTCAAATTTGAGATGCTGGTTAGTTTTGCAATGAAGATCCATAGACATAGAGGTCCCCTTTGGAGCAAGACTGAACATAGAAATACGTTCATCTGGACTTAATTTAAAGCATGATACTTGTCTAATTCCACGTTCAAGTATTTTAAAGTTAGTTCTGAAAATAATGTGCTAGCTTTAGCCATTAATGTCTTAAGAACCTATTCAACTGCTTTTTTCTTTTTATATCACTAAAGCTGAATCAACAAGATTGCAAAGATCTGTCTAAGATCAGAGTAACTGCAGAGTTGAATTTAGCCCAGTGGTATTTTTGTTTAAAGGAAAAGCACAGAATGGAGAAACGCTGTACTCACGACTATTTGGGGACTGCATGAAGGACAAACTCATTAGGCTGAACAGCAGTACTTCTATCTGTATCTAGTAATTGTATGAATAGCATCTTAACCAGTTCATCTGGAGATTCCTTCAATAACTACTGTTTTCTAAAGAGGTGGTTTTTAAAGACCTTATTACTATATAGAAAAAAAAATTGAACACAGCATTTGAAATATATGCCTAAATTTCGTATTTTCACCAACTAACAGAATTAGAATTACTTCTCATTTCTTGCATAGTATTTTAAGGCAGGAAATATAATCCTTGCACCTGCCTCCTTTTCTCAAAGGGAGCAAATAATAATTTTAAAATACAAGATGAAGGTGCTAAATGAAATTCACAGAATAATTCAGCTTGGACAGATCTCTGGAGTTTTCCAGTCCAACCTTTTGCTCAAAGCAGGGTCAAGCTAGGATCAGACCAGGTTGCTCAGGGTTTTATCAGTTGGGTCTTGAAAACTTTCAATGGTGGAAGTTGAACAACCTGTCTGAGCAACCTGCTTCACCACTTGACTGGCTTCAGAGTGGAAAAAGCTTTTCATTATAGCCAGCCTAGACCTCTTGTTGCCACTTAGGTCCACTGTCTCTTGTCCTTCTGCCATGCACTGCTCTGAAGAGCCTGGCTCCACCTTCTCAATAGCCTCCTCTACAAACTGATGGGCTACTAGCAGCTCCAGCTGAAGTCACCTCTTCTCCAGGCTGAACAAGCCCAATTCCTTTAGCCTCTCTTCACCTGCCATGTGCTCTAGCCCCAGCCATCTTGGTGACACTCCTCCCAATTCCCTATAATTTAGCAATGTCTTTCTTGTATTTGAGGATCCAAAACTGGACACAGTACTCCGGGGGCAGCCTAACAACTGCTGAGTAGAGAGGTATAATCCCTCTACCTACATGCCATACTCCTGTTACTATAGCCCAGGATGCTGTTAGCTGCTGTCTCCACTGCCAGGGCACACTGCTGATTTATATGCAGTTTGTCTTCTATCAGGACCATCAAGTTCTTTTCTGTCAAGTTGTTCCTCAGCCTGTACTGTTCCAAGTACAGGAACCTAGGGAGAAGCCAAGTAGGCTTCTCCCTAGGTGCAGGACTTGGCATTTGTCCTTGCTAGATTTCATAAAGCTCCTGCTGGCCCATCCATCCTGTCTATGTCCCTCAGTGGTGGCTCTGCCTTTAAGCATGTTGACTGGTTCCAACATATTGGTATCATCTGCAAGCAAAGAGCAAGCCCTCCATCATCACCTCCAGGTCACTGCCAAAGATATTCATTGACAAGTGTCAGGATAGACCACGGTGGTACTCAGTTCAAGCAGACTCATTATTGAGAATGTATCCATCTGGTACATTCAAACCCTGAACACTTAATAAGCAGTCAGGATTTCAAGGCTTAAGAATACAAGTATAGCAGCATATCCAAATTTAATATTTTATCTAGTCATAGAAATCAGCTTCTAGACTGTTATTTACATGACCTAACTTTAGCATTAAGACTAATAGCTCCCTTTGTAGTCAGCAGAGAGAAAAAAAATCAGTACGAGCTGGAGACCAACTGGTTGGAAAGGTCAGCAGCTCTGCAAAAACAGACGTCAACACAACAGGGTGTTGACAAACTGGAGAAAGTACAGTAGTGGAGCACTAAATGACTAAGACTGTTACTTAAATAGCTGAAGATGCTAGAAAATACGCAAGAAGCTAGAGGAACTGGGTTAGGTTAGCTTGCAACGGAGAAGGGCAAGAGCCAATTGTTGAATTCAACAAGCTAAAAGCAAGTAGTAGAGAAGGTGGCATGAGAGTCTTCCCAAAATTGCACAACAAAAGAAGAGACAATAGTCACAAATTGTGATGCTGGAAATTCTGGTCAGATATAAGTAAAAAAATTAATCAAAGTGTTTCAGCATTGGTAAAGGTGCTCAGACAGGGTGCAAACTCTTCATCCTTGGACATTTTCAAAACTCAACTGGATAGGCCTTGAGCAATCTGATCGAACTTGGAAGTTAGCCAAGATTTGAGCAAGGGGTTGGATCAGTGACTTTAAGAGAGCCCTTCTAGTCTAAATTTTTCTATGATTCTATGAGAAAAGCTCCTTCACTGGGTGATTCATCTTGTCTTAAAATAGGTGTCTAAAATAGATTAGATGAATCACCATCTGGTGGTGCCTGTGTCTCACTGAAAATATTCTCCACTGAATACAAAGGCAATCTAAGCTGACCAGCTATTATTAAATGTCTTACAGTGAGACATTTGTAAATTGGAAGAGATGAGAGTCGTCATTAGTGACTTGTACCCCAAAATGATAAAGTTCTTGCCTTGTTTATATATTACCCCTTTAGGGCATGAACCACTTCCTTAATAACCAATCTCAGTTGTGGGAGAAGGTGGACAAAACCCTCATATAACACATAAAAATTATCATTACTTAGAATTTGAGCTACACAGCTATCTTTAATGGTTTTTGTTGCCATATGAGTACTTCCCTTCATAATACAATGGGTGCAGTTTAGTGATTGCATATAATGCAATATGTAACATTTTTGTCTTTAAAGACAGCTGACAAATTAGAAGCTGATAGGATGTTTTTCCCTAGCATGAGGATATTTCTATCTTGACAGCCTTATATTTTAAGACCATAGTGGATAAAGGAGAATGAGTTTAAATGTCCAGGTCATCTAGATTTTAGTAATAATAATAATAATAATAAATTTATTATTATTAACTGTAAATCCTTTAAGAGCACAGTTTAGAGCTGTCTGAAATGTTCATTGACAAGAAAACACCCAGATGTTTAATATGAGTAAGCAGAAACAATTGAAGCTGTAGGCATTTTTTTGGCCTTTAGAAACATTATTTAGCTAAAAAACATTTCTCTCCTGCCAGAAGCTGGAAGGCAAGGAAAAAGAAGGTAGATAAAAAAGAAAAACTAAATCTTTTTTCAGCCCTCCTCATCAACAGAACAACTCTGTTTTCTTCTATCTAATTGAAAGTATTAAACTAATTTTAAAAATCACCTTAACAACAATCAATGTTGTCCAATAATGTCTACAGAACTGTATAGGTGACGTGTCTAATAAAGTCAATGTAATATTTTCCTAAGGGAATTTTTTTCTTTCCTACCTATACTAATTAAGTTCCATTTTCCATGTTCCATAGATTCTCTGAAAGCAAACTTCCCTGTTATTTCCTAGATATCCAGCATCTGTATGTTTGGTGCATTGCACAAAGAGGAAGTTCCCTGTTTGCAAAAACTGACCCAAAATGAGAGGACTTCCACAGAAAACTGTGGTTGAAGGCAACAGGAAGAACAGAAGTAGCAAGTAACTTCTATTGCATGTGCTTTTTTTGGCAGCAGAAACAAAGGTGGGCATGCCCAGATGAAAGTAAGTACTTTCCAAAAAAGACAATCCTGGTTTTGCCACACAGCTGACAAAGTATATGAAACTATCTCACAGGTACTCCAGCCAGCCCTTCCTGCAGGGAAGTCACTATACACATCCCTGAGCAAGAGAATAGGGGAATGGAAGGACACAGAGACAACTGACAAACATATTTCCTCACAAAAGATGGTCCTGAGCCAAGCACCACCTCTCAGAGCAGCCTATCTGGTAGTTTAGAAACCTCTCTTTGTAACTACTACCCTGTCCCAGTGGAATAAATTTAAAGACGAGTGCTCATGCCCTGTTGTGACATGGACATCACTAAGAAAGAGAATGTTCTAAGCATCTTTAGAGAATATGAATCAAAACTTAACAAAACTGTTAACATGTATTAGGTTCAAAACCAGTCTACACTGATTAAGGAGAAAAGTCAGTCCTATGCAAGTCCTTGCCATAACCACCAAACCCAAGATTTTATGTTTCACAGCTGTTTCAGAACCACTGTTGGAACTTCTAATATATCAGATATGCAAATATGAAAACTTTATTCTTTTACAATTAACAGAGACCAATGCACACATGCTTATTCTGAGTACTAGTCTTTACTCCCAAGGCATTCTGTTACCTAATTGTAAGATACGAAATTACTCAGTGTGAAAAAAACTATTTCAGGTTCTGGATTTTATTTTAGGGCATTAAGATTTCTATATTGACACATAAATAATACCATCAGATCTTATTTTTCTTTTGAACTGAGAACTATGAAATATTGAATCCTACGTGAGAATGTGTATAAGATGTCTGGTTTTAAAAGAAGCTTGCCCATGCTTTTCCTATAACAAGGCCAGATCAAAAACTGCAGGGGCAAGCTCTTAGAATTTTGAATGAGCTTTAGTCTTACAAATATCTTCAAGCATGTTCAGGCAGCCAGCTTTAATCATATATTCTGGGGAAATATTTTTTTCCTGTATAGTTTCTAGTATTTTGTGCTGGCATCTCTCATGCTTTATTATATTTTGTGTCTTACCCTGAAATGCCATCCTATTTTGCATGACTGAATTTTTGAAATCTCTAATTGATTCACTGTAACTACACTAAAATCATCATGTATTAAGTCATTCTATGAGAAGTCTCCATCTCTCCGCACCACACAGGAAAAAGGAAAAAACCAGCCATAATTGCGAAAACAGAAGGGAGAGGAGGTGTATTAGAAACTGCCATTAGTCTGGCTTGGCTACTCAAAACCTTTTCTAACGTAATTCCACGGACTGATAGAAAATGAAACAGTTTACTGCATACGTATAACTTGTAAGAGCTAAATGTTGGCAAAATCCCAGTATCTGCTCTCAAGTGGGGACAAGTTTGTGATATAACTTGAAATCAAAGTCATAATTGTTTTACCTCAGCAAATATTACTAGTCCTGATTGTGACACAAGAAAAAATGCCTCAATTTGAAAGTAAAAACATTTGTTTTATCGAGCTTTGGAACATAAGAGTGAGTGAGAACCTCATTTATCAGACATATGAAAAATAGGTAACACTACTGAGCACCAGCTAAGTAAACACAACTGCCATTTATCAAAAACACACAAAGACCAGCCTCAAGCTAGGAAGGCATTTTGGAATTTAAAAAAAAAAAAAAAACAAAAAAACCTTTGAGTTAAAAAGACTTCAATTTTTCAAAATCTTTTTTTAAAAGGACTTATAGGTAAGGGAGAAAAAATATCTTCTGGATTTTTAAAATTGGGGTCAAAACCAGTTTGCATAAAGTCTAACTGCATATTGACATTTGCGACCACAGTGTGTAAGCACTGCTGACATATACAGAAGAAAATACTGAAGGCACCTGGAAGGCCAAGACTCAAGAGAGCAACATGGAAACACAGTGTCATTCAGTAAAAGCTTTGGCAAATTTCACACCAAGTCTCTACTCTTCCACTCCGCAGAAATTCAGATCTACACCAGAATAATAACATGTCTTCAAATAGGCAAAGAGGGACAATGTTGCAGGAGAGAATCCCAGAGTAAGTGAGATAAAACCTTTAGGTGTCTGATCTTAAAAGTTTACTTTTAAAAACTTGGAGAATAGGAACTTACATACTTTCTAAGGGGAGAAGAAAGGGAGAGAAACAAGGCAGACCTCTACAGAGTATCAGTCTTCTGACAGAAACATTATAAACATTACTCAAATTGAGGTACCACTTAAGTCTCCCAGGCCACATGTCACTAATCACAGTAGAGTCACTAGACAGTCAGACAGATTGCAAGCAAGAGGAAAAATATTGTTAAAGTTACAAAACAACTAGTGATGATACAATGAACTGGGGGGAAAAAAAGGAAAATATGATAGAAAACTAGTTCATTCTCTCTCCGTTTTGTCTGACTTTACAATAGCATGGATACATGAAGAATAATTTAGCAATTAAGGGTCAAAGTAACTTCACACCAAAGGAGTAAAATGAGAATAGGTCTTTAAGACCTCTCATGTCCTAAGAAGGTTTATAGTATATGACAATCACACACTACAAATTCACACAGATCTATGGAAACATCATGGTGCCAGGTTCACATCATCCTGCTCCAGAGTAAAAATTCATCCTCTGCTGACAGGCATGAGGATCTGCTCCTCTAATTCTCTTTCCCCACATAAGAATTGTTTGCCTGTTCTCTGGAAGGACCCAAGACCACTTAAGACAGCAGGGTTACATCTGCTGTCCATCATCAACTCTATCATCCCTGAATAGTTGAGGCCTTTCCTCCTACCTATCAACTACAAAATAATTCTCCCAGTTCCTGCTGGAACTGTTTTGCCTGTTCCTAGCAGCGTGCCAGATCACTCCTGAGGCACGTGGTAGCTATGGACCCCCCAGCTGACTTCTCCATCGCACCCAACTCTGATCTGGCAGCTTCCCACTGAATGGTTTTCCCAGCTTTGCAGCATAAAGCTTCTGGGGGAAGAGTATGACTGTGGCAGAACACATTCCCCTAGCATGTCAGACTATCTAAAAAGTTAAAAAGATGAACAGCCAAACTTCATGCTCAACCCCTCTTTCTCTGGCTGTTCTTGGCACACTATTTTTATATATATTAGAATAAAAAAGTTTACAATGTGTTCAGTAAGCTGAGAGCCAAAGTGAGGCCATCCTTAAAAAATGTTCAGTTTCCTACTCCCAACAAACTGCTCCTAGACTAATGTCTGCAACTAGACTCTTAGTACTAGGATGTAGTTTCAATTTTTCACAGATTTATTTTTTGCTGCAATGAACTTGTTGTAAACGAGAAAATCCATCAAAGGGTGCCCTACAATTAGAAAAAACAAGCAAAACAAAACAAAACAAAAAAAAATCTCAACCCAAATCGCAGGAAAAGAAGAAAACCAACAAGCCAGAACCATTTTTGAAAGATGGGTTGTGTTGTATCTAGAGGAATCTAGGGACTTGCACAGAAGATTTCCCACAATGAGTTTAATGCTCTAACCATGAATGAGGAGAAACAACAGAGCCAGTCTGAGAAGGATATAAAACACACAAGAAAGACTATAGGAAAACAGAATAACATCAAACTGACTTTGCTAAGACATCTCTTAGTTTATCCAAATTTTATATGTTTTCTTTTCCTCTTCCATAGTATTCTGACTGAATGGCACAGCCGTGAGGCAGTTATAAAGCTGTGGTACAACCCTGATCATTCTCCATAATAATTTTTAAGCCATAGGAGTGTTGGTCAAACCAAATTAAATACAACAACAAAAACAGTAATAGTAATAAACACAGCTATATTTTATAACATGCCTGGAAAATTCTGAATAGAACCAAAACTTCCCGACAGATTGCTGGCAATTCCAGATCCTTGTCCGTTATGCGCAATAAAAGCACAGACTTGACCTCTTTCTTATTGTAAAAATAATAAAAAAAAAATCAGGCCAATAAAAAAACAGTAAAAGAGTTCAGGAAGTGCATTGCAATGTGATTACAATACTTTTTGGTAAATTAAGCCACAGCCTTTGGCCATAGCGTGACCCAAAGTATGTTGTAATGGTCCACAAATTAAGTGCCTTCTATATGTTATGACTTAGGTATGTACTGGAAAATTTGGCTTCATCATACTTTAAAATATCAGAAGAGAAAATTTTACGTCCTATGACAGAATGCTTTATTAAAAATAATGATGTTTCAGGAACTTGTAATATTTGCAGGAAAGAATATTTCAGCAAGGAAATACATCTTTGGAGCATTTATATTTTTTCAGTGAGGCAAGTTACATCAGCTTTAAAAAAAAAAAAAAAAAATCACAACAAAACCAGCCTACACAAATATGTTCAGGTCCTCTCTTACTACAACATCAACATGAGAATATCCCTTGTGTACGTCTAAACACCACTAGACAAGTTCTCTCACACACACGTCCTTTGACACAAACACTCCTGCCTTTGCATGCTTGCACACAAACACTGCACTCACATGTTAAACTTCTCGCACGTAATCAATCCTCCAAGCTCTGGCACTCTCTCACACAAACACAGACGTGCTTCATACCTTCTCCTGCATTAGAAAACCATGTGAACCATCTGTCACTATTTAATCTCCCAACCCAAGCTAAGCAAATATGTCCCATCTCAACCCCAGACACCCCAGTCAGCCTTTCTAGCAATATACTCGTCACAAATAGACCATTGTTTTTGCTGCTGCCTACCTAACTTTCATTTGTTTTCCACTCCATCTCTTCTCTTTTTGCTGCCATATGCCCCATAGAAGGCTCTATTTTGCTGCTCTTTACAGCAGTCAGGCCTCAAGCAGTCCAGTGTTGTATATTGCATAACCAGGGCCAAGACACGTTTTGCAACAGGCAGCATACCACAAACTGCCCACTGAGATCAGTGAGCACCACAGATTTCCCTTTTTGTTCATAACTTCACCCTTCACTGTTCTTTGATTGGTGAGTGTTTAGGCAAATGGACACAAAGTATGAATCTTGTTTTAAAAAGACAGTAGTAATCATCAGAAGAAAAGAAAGAGAACTACACTTCAAAACCTTGATTGACTATATTTTGATTTCATAGATGAAAAGGAAGGAACAATTTTGGTGTTTGGGGCAAACCCCTCAAAATACAGTATCAGGACACGGGGGCCTAAAAGAGGCCTGAAAGCTTTGGTTCCACTGTGTAAAAGACAGGCCGGACAAAACACAGAAGAAAAAAGAAAGACCACCATGTTTTAGGGATCTCAAAAGTGCTGCTGAAAGCAGCATTCTGGACTTCGAAGGAACAGGATCAAAAGCAAGGCTTAGGTACTTTCAACATTTCAGGGAATGTTACAGTACCCCCCCATACCCAGTGCAGAAGGTTGTTATTGCTTACAAAGGTGTTTACTAAACTCTATTAAATACCTCTCCCAGTTAAACGTATCCTTAAACCACTGCTCTTTCTTTCCACAGATGAGAACAGAAATTTGTATCTATCTTTTGTACCCCAGAGACCCCTCAGGACCTCTGATGGTGATACTGCCAAACTAGAGCTTATGCCAGTCCTGAAGAACTGGTGCAAATTCCTTTCTGGAGACAGAGACAAAACACAAACCTCACCATGTCCAGTACTGACAAGTCTCCAGACTTGTCAGTACTGGAGATGGTGACAGAGTTTCTGGTGCACAAAATGTGGACCAAGCTCAAATCTGCTCCTAAGAATGGAACCAACACACAGTGGATATTTTGTTGCTCTCTTCTGAAGATGATTAAGATGGCATGCACTTAAGAAGGGCTTAGATATATCCAGATTTCAGCCTAAATATTCACTTTATTAGCTGGGGAAGTAGGCAGGGGATGTCTGTATACTTTTTGCAAAAGAAACTGTTGCATGACTTCTGTTTGTACAGCACTTGGGATAATATCACCTACCAGGGCCGTGAGTTGAAGCAAAGATTTTGGGCAGGGGGACCCACCTCCCCTCTTTTGGGAAATGGAACCACAGTTGAGAATCTCTACAGGCAGCTAAACTGCTTTATCAACAAGTGGAAGTAAAATATCTCACTGAAGAAACTAGCATTCAGAAGTCTAGGAACCACACACTTTCAGCAGGACTAGTCAGCAGACTTTAGATGTTACTGCAAAACAGAGAGAGCTTAGGCAAGCAAAAACCTCAAGTGTAAGAGTGCTCTGCACATCAGCCTTTTCTGAAAGCAAATCCCCTATAACTGACTGCCTGTCTTCAGTAAATTCAGCAAGTGGTATCTGCTGTGGCATGAGCAAACTCCAGGATAGAGAAGGCTGTCTGCTCCATGACCACCTGACTTTAGTGAAATTGGAGATTCAATTTTTTCCTCGATATCAAGCTTTGTTCACGTTTCACACCACACACCTCTTACCTAATTGCAGCTAATGTCTGTGCCCTAGGAGAAAATAAACTGAGACAGAAAACTTGTGCAAATAACAAGGATTCTTAAAATTATTAGTGAAAAAAGTCATATGAGGACTATGCATTTGTTAGCAGCAAATGAAAGAAGTTCCGTGATATTCTACTTGAGTCTTCTTTATTGTAATAAAAATGCATTTTGAATTGTGTGTAAGCCTTAAAGGAAAGGGACCTTTAATCATCATAGAGAGATATTAGCAAATGAAAAATGACTGGACAGTGGCTAACCCCAAATGCTGTCCTACTTCTTCATTGCTAGCCATGTCCCCAAACCTTCCAGTGACAAACTGTGCATGTTTCCAACAGAAAAGGCCAGAATGGAACTATTTTAATAGAGCAGATTGCTATAGGTGGAGAGATTATTTGTAAAGGTGGCTGAGAGATTTGGGTCTTTGACTTCAACCTAAAAATTAACAAGAAGTGGTCCATACAGTTAATAAAAAACAGGAAAAACCTTTGCCTTTTACAAATTTACTAGAAACTGCTTTCTTTGTGTTGGAACACCATGGAAGCTGGCCCTCCTACTTAGGACTTAGGTGTTCACTGAACCTGCTGGGAAGCACCAGGTAACATTTCTCAGGCTGTCTTTGGTCTCTTCTTAGAACACAAGAAAGACCTAAATAACTTAAGTGAAGAAGCATCTGTTCTTCTCTTTTCCAATGTGGTCCTGCCATGAACCACTGACAGAACCTACCTCTTTAATCCCTACATACACATGAAAACCTGAATGGAACAAAATCAATACAGGCTCTTTTCTTAAAGCAACCATTGCTCAGTGCTTTAATTTGGGATAGTCCTCCAGCATATCCTAGTGCTGTGAGATAGTTCCAGTAAACACAGCACAAAGCATGTCTCAAATGCCCATTTTATTTAAAACTAAACAGTCCTGCCCCTTCCTCCCCTTCCCAAAAAAACACCCCTCCCTTCCCTTTCACCTCAAGGCAAGCCAAAGGATTTTCCAAGGGGAAGGGGCTGTTTATATTAATTGTGTGTTGCTGAGACAAGAAGCAGGAGAAGCCAGTAACCTTGAAGTAAAGCATCTGTTCAAGCTACTGTAAGATTAACGACCTACTTTGTAGGCAAAAGAAAACCTCCCTAGATGAGAAAAAAAAAGTTTGGAAAACTCCAAAGCCAGACTTTCAAACAGTAATTGACTCCCAGACTAATGTGCAGGTAAAGCTACTAAAGAAGAGAACATGGCTGCTTGCAACTCCTACTCAAGAAAGAAGCCCAGTCACAGTAATCTGGATAGTTCACCTCGTGCAGTGAAAGAACATTCATAACATGTGTAATGTGTTTCAAATGTGACATTTTCATGAAAAGACAACAGAAAACAACCAAATGCCATAAGAGCTTATTAAAGGAAAACATGGCAGGGTTATTACACAGAACATTCAAAAAGAAGCATTTATTTAAATAACTGTTGCCTAGAGTCTCACATCAGATTCAATTCAATCACCTTAAATATCACATCAAGAGTTTTCATAGTAGGCCACTCACCAGTTCAAGCAAAGCTGAGAACAATAAATGAATGCTCACCTCAAAGTTCTTTTCCCAAGCAACACCATTTGTTGCTCTAGATCAGTTAAGCAGAGCCCAGTTGTTCTGGCCAATGCAACATTCCTAACTAACAATTTCTCCTATGTAAGGATGTACCATATTCATATACCATATTCTGTACCATGTCAACAAGGATGAGGTCAATAGCAGAAATAAAATTCTATTCCTAACTATGCTAAAATTCAAAGTCTTGCACTTAATAATTTAGATTTCGAAAAGAAAGCTAGATATAAACATAATATCTAAAATTATCAAATTTATACCACTTGTGGCAGAAGATATCATCTTAAAGAAGTAAAAAAAAAAGAACTCTATAAATTACAGCAACTAAAAGTATCTCTTCTGGAAGATGAATATGGCCTGTATTTACCCAATACCAATAGTCAAGCTGAGGAATTCTGGGTAAGAAAAAAAATAAGGACAAAAGTAGATTTTCCACAGAGAGGTTTCAGACTAGACAAGCCTAGCAATTTTTTAAAATTATTATTAAAAAAAACACAATATATATATATATATATATATATATATATATATATCACTCCAGTCTTGTAACCATTTCCCCCATTCTTTCAGTACAGCTTTGAAATCACTCTAAGAATCATTTGCTCCACCTGGATAATTAAGTTTTGTTTTTTTTTTTAGACTCTGTGTTTCTCATCTTCTGCTACCTGAAAAACTCCTAAGTTATTTCAAAATACAAAAGCCCAAGTGCAATGAACCAGTATAAGAAATAGCAGAATTCAGTCTACAGAATGAGATGGAGATGACACCAAAACTCATGTCTCTTTCCTTCTTCCCTCCCTAACTCATACCTTACCAAGCCCCAGATCTGACAAGATGGCCATGCTCTAGAAAGCAAGGTAGATTTAGAAAGAGAATGGGGAAGAAGAGGAGTTTTTATGAGGATGAAAAAGCAGAACAAAGCAAAATGAACAAAGATGGGTACAACTACAATAACATGTAGGCAGCACAGAGACATTTGGGGTTATTCAGCATCACCGTGATGTCTTTGCGCTCTTCAGTGATTAACAAACTGCAAGAGAGAATATCTGCTCTTTCCAAGTTCACTGAGCTGATGAAATAGCTGAAGACATTCATAACTTCTGACCTCAGCTGAAGGGTTGATCACAATAACGTAAGACCCATTATGTCTGGTCATAATTTAAATAAAAATAAGTGCAGTCTTCTGAGACATAACTCGACAGTTAAGGAACAAAAAACTACTTACAAAAACACACAACAAACCACAAAAACCACAACAACAAAAACCACAGAAAAACCCCCATAAACCTAACCTGATATTAATAATGTGTAGGCATATCATTACAAGTATTAAAAACTTATGCAGGACTTCAGCAATAACTTTTGAAGTTTTACAAATGCCATGCTCCAGACATATTCCATCTGCAGTAACTCTGGTACCACACCTGTACAGCTCAACAGCACATCTAACAGCACCACCATGGCATTCCTTTTTATACAGTTACTTAATATCTCTGATTTTCTAATAAAATGGGAAAGTTTAAGAGAACGAAAAGTTAATGAAAATCAGAGTTGTGCCAGCAGTTTCCAGTGATAACCTGACATGATTTTCCCTCCAGCTGATATCCAAGTAGCTAAGGAATTTATATAGACCAGCCCAGCTCATTCATTTCAAAATGAACTTTCTGTACCATGGGATATTCCAGATGTATCTGGAGGATGGAAGAAAATGGTTAAGGAAAATCATTAGCTTATATGTTATTGTAGCACTTATTCAAATTTTATGAATTAAGCATGAACAACTAAAGAAAAGGAAAGCCCAGAAAGTGCTCCATAAGGGAATTTGGAGGATCATTTTAGACAGAAAATCTAAAAAAGGAAGACTACAACTTCGAAAAATAGAAATATGGTACAAAATATACATCTCGATAGTGAACTTGCACTACTACAGCCTTCCTGGTATCCTCCTCAGTAACACTTACCCAAGCCCATTAACTTTTCTAAATTCTTTTGCATGGAATGTACAAAAATTTACAATATTTTTGTAATTTTTTTATAATTAACAAACATCACCACCACGCCCCAAAAAAAAAAGAAAACCACACAAGAAGAAAAAAAAAACCCACCAGTAAATCACTCTTCCTGATCACCCAAGTGGGTTTTGTTTCCCTTTGACTATATTTAGTGGGCAGCAGAAAATAAAAAAATCCAACCACCCTAAAACAATACTCTCTGATGGCAAACAAAAGATGTCTCCAAATACCCCCAGAAAGGTGTTTTAAGGAGTCAAAGGCCTTCATGACCTTCTCTTCTCTTTTTGTGGGGTAATACAAAAACTTCTCATAGCAGACTAAAATACTAAAAAAATTTGGTCAATTTTAAATAAATGTATTTTCAAACAGAAGGGATGATCAAACAAGAATTTATGTATGTCTAATACAATTACTTTTAAAAATACTGGCTTTTGGTTTTAGTAAAAGGTGATGGGATATTAAACTCAGTGAAGAGTCACCTTCAAACAGTAGCACAGTGCAAAGGACCAATTTACCATACCAGAATGAACCATGAGCTATTTCATATTTTAATTTGCATAAACTAACTGGTGCCATTCAAGCCGAGTCATGACAAGCTTGCAAAGACCTGAACTGTCTGTAGGTATTTGGAAATAGAGCTCACGCTTTGGAGCTCACAAAGTGCCACATGAGACACTATGTGGTTTGCCATGATTATGAACATAGCACAAGGTGAGACATTTTTCCTCAGCTTTTTGGCTTGCAGGTATCAATGCAAAATACTCAGGCCAAATCCTACTTGAGTTTGTTTGACTTAGGGTACTTTCCATGCTCTGTTCCATGCTGCCTTTGAAC
Source organism: Entomyzon cyanotis (assembly GCA_024500445.1). Lineage (NCBI taxonomy): Eukaryota > Metazoa > Chordata > Aves > Passeriformes > Meliphagidae > Entomyzon > Entomyzon cyanotis. The sequence goes on from JAKEPQ010000871.1 coordinate 416,886, forward strand.
AGCGACAGTGTCACAGAGCACAGATGCAGCTGGCTTTCACAGAGATGAGCATTTCTGAGGAAAAGGCAAATTGTATCAGAAACCTGTAAATAAAGGAGAATATAGGAGCAAGCAGACCAGACTTCCTACTCTCTTTGCAGACCTACCAGAAAACATATTCTGCCCTGTTTGCTGCTTCCCTTCTGTTGATCTTGTGTTTGTCTTCACACGACTTGATAGTACTTCTCGGCGTTAAAAAAAAAGCACAATTTGCAGAAAACTCACTTGCCCAAGTATTAAGAGATGAGTAAGTAGAGGGAGGTAAAGAAAGAAGAATACAATTACTTCAAACACACAATAAAAACAAACCCCAAAACCATAAAATGAGCAATTTTAAAAATACAGCCATGTATGTGTGTGCCAGATTTATTAGATGGCAGCCTCCCTGGAGCAGGGACCATGCAAGACAAGGTGCTTATTCAGTGCTCAAGTACAAGTTTGCCATCAGCTGAGGCTGCCTTTGGACATGACCTCATTGTAAAAACATTGCCCTCAATCACAGTGGTCCTTAAAAAGTGCCTCCTGGCTAGTTGATTGTTATTACAGATTTCACAGTAGCTATTAGGTATATTTGCATCTGTGTCTTTAAAATCATGAGTGAGAGAAAGAGAGATACCTGGGGAGTTGCGGGGGGACAAATAAAAAAGCATGTCGAACAGATGATCTTTACAGTTTCCCCCCTCCTGCTGCTAGAAGCTTCCCACTCAGCTTCTGCTCCTATTTGTTCATCTTTCTCTGGCAAGAACTACTCTTAACTGTGTTAATTTTCTTTTTGTGGGTTAATGCTGGGTAATGTGCTTGCAATTGCCCACAACTAATAGATTTCCAGTGATTGACTTTACTGCACTCTTGGCAGTAAGTAGGGCATATTTCTTGAACCAGGGTCATTTTAAGGGATTCCAGAAAGTACCTTCAGACATTTCAGGGCTTCAGTTAAAGAGCTACCTTCTTGGTTCCATGCAGGATTTTGAGCAGGAGGATAGAATCTTCAAAGGGAGGTCACTATCCTCTAGAATATTAAGTTAGAACCATTTCAAGACTTTGAACAAAGCATGAAGCATGACCTTTCTTTCATTTATTTATTTAAGGCTAAACTTGGCAGATTTGAGAATATCCAACTGTAGTTAGACAGCCATGATCTCAGCCTCTGGCTGTGCAAAGACATCTTAAATCTGTAGGTTCTGTGCAGATCCAGGGGATTTTTGCCAAAAAGTTTCCTGAATAAAATTAAATATTCTTCATGTTAAGCTTTACATTTTTTTCCTTCCTCCTATCCTAGCCTGTTATAATCCCAAATTAAAAATATATAGTGCTTTAGGATTAGCACTGCTTCTACAGCAGTTTCCCAGCCAAATATGACTGCTATAATTCTTTAACGATTGAAAAAAGGCTAGTGTCACACATCTTCTGCCTTCAAAAACCAGTAAGGCATAGCCTTTTCCTAATTACTGTCCAGTTACCTGGCAATGAGAAGGCAACTATACATGGTCCTGCCAAGAAAAATCTTGGGAACACCTAATGCCTGGGTTGCAGTCACAGAATGGATGGTGTCAGTCAAAAGCATTCTGTGAGAACAGGGCAGTGGTATATTAGAAGCCATTTACATCATTAACTTCTGAGGCCTAGGTAAAGGATTATCTAGATGCTTTGGCCCTTCAAACACCCCAAAAAATGTTGTATACAACACATATATAACTACATTGGTCTCTTCCCAGTGTTAATCTACCCCTTCCTTGAATTTGGCAGCTTCCCATCTTCATGAAAACCTTTTCCAAAGCTACATGTGCAGCATTAGCAAAGGTGTACATTTAGATTTCTTTGGAAGTACTAGCTACCACAAGCCAGGACTGTGACTTTGTATTTCACAGAGTAAAGAGAAAATGATGATGACCTGTAGCTTTTTCACTGTCTATGCAGTGGGTCTCTCCTTTCCCCAGACATTGCAGAGGAAGGTGTGTGGCTAGGTCACAGTTATCTTCCTGTGTAGTTATAAATCTGCAGGGCTGTACACTGACATTGTCAGTGTGCCAGCCATAGGCCTGTCATCTAGTCAAGTGCTTGGGTCTCCTGTGCACCTTCAACTCCTTGCCTAAACCTCAGCATGTGGCTCTTGCATATGGCACTGAAATTCCAAGTATTTTCAAGCACCAAGGTAAGCATATGCAGCTTGAAACTAACAGGCTCTGCAAGTCAAAGGACAAGTAATACAATAGTAGCCAACATTCAAATAGGACCTTCTGCAGAGAAGTGTCTGGATATTAAGAATTAACCTTTTTCAGGTACCATGACCAGAACCTAATGCAATTTACATGACCTGCCTCAAAACCCTATATGGGCCGCAGCACCACCTCCAGGAATCTGAAGTTTCATTGCAAGAAAATGCTGCAGTTCTTCATACAATGTGAAGAGAACCAAGCAAAACAACAACAACAACAACAAAAATCCACCCACATTCCCAAAACACTGTAGGCAAGGGTCTGGAGGTAACGAATGCAAAAATTGGCCTGCACAACACTCCTCATGTTTCCAAAAAATTACTGAGGTTCTTAAGAAATCAAGGAAGATCAACAAAGAAGAGAGAACTGTCCACAGCTCACTCCACACAACTGAGGACACTTTTCATGCTCTGCAGGCATGTTCAGCTGTTAGTTATGACTTCCCAGACAAGCCACAATGTGACTCTGGGAACCTGGTTTTGGTTTGGCCTTGAAAGTACTCACACGGTTTTATACAGATAGCACAAAAGAGCTGAAAAGCAGTAGGAAGATTCAGTTTTTTCTATACAGCCTCTAGGTGTGAATGCTCCTAGTCCCACTTATGGTGAGGTCATGCAAAGTTGAAGCCCACCAGTAAGTTATTAGCTTTTTTCCACAAAGACAGCTGAAGAGCTTGCATGGACTGTTAAAACAGAGACCTACCATCTGAACTTACTAATCTGCAGTCTTTGTTTCCAAAACATAACACTAGAAAGTGATTAGCAACATACAGAGCAGATCTGCAAAGCCTGAATAATAATTACAGCATAAGCCTATCTTGACTGTATCTATACTAAAGGAAATATGATAGAAAAACATGCAGGTGAATAAACAGTAAAAGCAAAAAATAAATCAGATTTGGCATGGGCAAAGCCTAGAAAGCCAACCTGATCACAAACAGAACAGTTAAATTTGTTACTCTAACCTAACAGCTACATAAGACTAAAACAAATGCATAATCATTACCATGAAAAAGAGCTATTCTTGAAGATAGTGCTGTTCTGATATTTAGCCTCTGCTCATTCAAAGGTTGCCTTCACAGGTGTCTTTACATCCTTACTCTATCTTTTTTCTACCTTCATCTCTAAACTTAAGTAGGCCTTCCCTTGAAGGCTGGATGTCTCTTAGTGCTTTCTGAGGATTGCTTCCTCTTTCATTTGTCGTAACTATTACTTCATAGTGCTATCATGTACTACTCCTTCACCTCTGATCCATACTGTACTGGTTTTAATTTTCCTGTATTATATCTGGGGTCAACAAAAACTGGAAAACAATGTATTAATCAATCCATTGCCAGCTGCCCCTCAGCTATAATACAGTACTCAAGTAAAACACAGTGTGGATGGTTTTAATATAGCTTGACACCGGAAATCCAGCTGCTCATTCCACATGCTATCAGACATGCTAGGAATGAGTATAGGAGCACAAGCTCAATTGCCCAATGTGTGGGAACACCTTAAATGCCAACATTGTTAGCCATCCCATTGTGACTGAAGTGATAAACATACAAACCAAATGTATCCTAGCCCATCACACCCAGACAGTATCTCTTCTCCTCCTCCAGCATAATGCCACAACTGCTGCTCACTGAGCTGCCAAGCTTTCTGAATTATCATTAGTAACTTAAAAACAGGATTATGCTCAAATAGTACAGAAACTTTAAGGGCACACAGTGAAAAACACAAACTGACTTCATTAATGAACAAGTGCTTCATTAGAGATTAGAGCCTCTATTCTTGTGTATTAACAACACAATGCCTTTAAAAAATAAATACATCTGCATTTTCACGTCACTTGCCTTGTGCATTTCTCCCCCCTTCCCATATAGAAGCACTGGACTCAGATATGTTCAGAAACCATAGGAAGGTGGTATCATGCATCCTCCTGTCAACACAGAGTGATCAGGTGAATGTGGACACTGTAACAGGGGACCAGAACTCTCCCTCACACAATTCATAGTAAGGGTAGAGGCTCATTTCTTTGCTGACCAGGAACAGGGAAGCAGCTTCATTTATTTATTTGTAGAAGGAGGAAAATGGCTATGAAAAACCAAACAGAAACAATGCAGTGCATTGCTAGTAAACCCAGGAGATTCACACAGATTTTCATTCTACCAGAAGTTAAAGGAAACCTGCAAAACTTTTACATTTTTTTGTTTCACTTCCTTTATAATTCTCTCACCTTTATGCTGCCCTCCCTATGTAGTTTTTTCTTCACGTGTGAGGAGGCATCCCAAATCAAGGCTCTTCCTACTGTGCCAGCCAGAGTTCCCCATTTCCCAGGCAGCACCCAACCAGTCAGGAGAGCACCTGAGGCCAGCTGAGGACCAGGTTCTTCAAAGACTAGTCCTAGTCCACTTTGGGAGGCCACTCAGTTACTTTGCAGTCAGGAGGATGTCTTCATTGAAGATCATTTTCAGAGCTGCTCTTTCTCCATTGCCTCTCTAGGTAGGGAGGCAGCGACCACCAGGTATGGACTCACCCAACTGCACAACTTTATTCCATTTAACCACAGTTGTCGTGTTAACACTTCCTATTACATTGGAGTGTCACCATCTGCAGGCTGGGGCAAGCCAGGCCCTCACAGGCCCTTCTTTTGCTCACAGACAGACAGAAATGGGGCTACAGCACCATCATTGTGATAACTACACCTTCATGGAGCCCAAAGCAGAGTCTCAAACAGTTATGACAAAGCTTCAAGGTATGTTTTTCCTTGAAATGCTGGTTATTTAACCAAAGCACCATTTTTAATCGCTACTCAGGAGACTTCTACACTGCTTTTTTTCTGAAATTATGATTCCTGTCTCACTGGGTGTTTTTATAGCATTACCATTCATGCTACATGACCAGCATAGCTGAAATATCTAAGTGCCCACAACTAATTAAAAAGTCATCTCCACTTTTTAAATGTTTGGATAAATTTATTTATAGGGCAAGTCAGCAATTCACCCAAAGCCATACTTTCCAACCAAAGCATCTATGTCAGGTACTTAAAGTATCACCCTTTTCCCTATGGCTCTGCCTCTCACATCAGCTGGGATAGCTTTTTTCCCCTAGAATGCAAATAGTGACCTCAAGACTTACTAGCAGTAGCTAAAGACCAAGCTGTACTAGGCAGTACTGCACTGCTGAACAGAAAAGTCCCCTCCTACTTGGAAACACCAACTCAGCATAATGTTCAAGCATCAGCCTTTGTATTTTACTTCAAACAAGGCTCATAAACTTATACCGAGGCACAGACTAGCACACCTCTCTAAAACAACTGGCAAAAGAAAAGCTCCTCAACAGTCTATGACACAGTGGATGGAAAGGCACATCAGCAACAAGGCCTGAGGAAGGTATTCTTTCCAGAGACCGCTTACAACACTGTTCCAAGAACAGCATATATACTTGCCCCCATCTCTCTTCCCAAACATTTTGAATTCTCCTTAGCTTTACATCTTTCCAGCATTCTCAGTTTGCAGCTCCACATAAATTTAAGTTGGTAAAACTGTCATCTTTTTCAGCTTATTAAATCTGATCCTCTGAAAAATTTAGACCCCATAGATTGTTCACAGCATCTGGAAGGCAGATCCTTGATTGTCTCAGAAAAAAGATTAAAAAAAAAATTAACACAGGAAATTACCGGTAACCATTGAGCTAATCAGCTTTGGAAAGCATGGTTTCTTTTCCATTAACAAAATCCTTAAAAAGCTGTTGATGCAATTCCTTTGTCTTTTTTTTTTCCTGGTGACACAAACTTCTTCCTGTGAATGGAGTCGAAAGGATCACTTCTTTCTGTGTTATTACAGTATCGGCACAAAACTCAGGCTGTACAATAATTCCCTTTCCTTTCCCATGCCCCCACAAACACATAAGCCTCTGTTGCTAAACACCTTAACTCCGATTAGCCAGATCTTCCAGAGTATGATCCAGAGACAGAGAGGGCTTGTTTGTTTCGGGGATCAGAAGCTAAGGGGAAAGAAAAGAATGGTCAGGACACAGAGGATGGAGAAAAGTAAGTATGAGAGAAACTGGAGCCACAAATCACACATACAAGTGAAGAGCTGTCAAGGGAAGAACTGCTTTGCTTTTCTACCTGTATCACAGAAACATCAATATCAACAAATGTTTAGGGCTCTAAGGAATCCCAATATTCACTTTCTTGATAAAACAACAAATTGAATAAATACTGTAACTAATTGTATTGATGAACACTGAGTATTTGAAAAACTGTAATTCAGAAGTTGGGTGCAAATCTGATTTTCATTAGGTCAATGTAAGCCTTCAGTAACAGGACAGAACCTAGTTTACTGTGCCTGATCATCCCAAATTAATATTTAATAATAATCAGAACTTAATACCAAATTTCAAGACAAATGTAAATGCTAAGCAATTACACAAATCATTCAGGTGTTAGTCAGAGAGTATAGTTCACTATAAAGTGCTCCCCCTAGTAATTATTAGGGAAGTATCCATTGCATAGAAGTGACCCTCAAGAGGGCTTTGTTTAATACTAACTAAGATCATCAAAACCTTGAAAACATTTACTTATGCACAGGATTAACTTCTATGTAAATGGTCAGTACCACTGAAATCAAAAAAGTAATCACATCTTAAAAGTTACTCACGGGCAGACAGGAGTTCAACTTTGTCTCGAAGAGTTTTGCAACAGTTCTCTCTTCAGAGACCAATTTTGTAAAGCCCAGAAAACACTCAACTATAACTCACATTTGTGATAATGGAGACCATCTGAATAACTGGATCACAGGGGAAGTGGAAGAAACACATTTTTTTATCTGCATACACAAGGCAAATAAAGAGCAATGCAATGACAATTTACAAATTACTCCTTCCTTGAATCCATCACGCTGAAAAAAGTCTGCAAAAAAATTTCCAAATTACTGTATTGCACTGTTTCCAGGAACTGCTGGAAAATTGTGAACAGAATTGTAATTTAGGCACAGTGTCATATTGCATTTGGTCCTGAGAATTGTCCATATTTTATTTGTTTGTTTTTAAAGCAACATCCTCCATTTTCCATCTTCCACACTAGCTTTCAATACATTCATAGAAAACAGTAATTCACAGAAAGAAGACCCTTCTTCAGGCTTTTTGTGCTACAGTTTTGAGCAAAAGGGTTATTGCCAGAAAGGAAGTCCTCTGCTTCAAATTCAGCTGAAAAATATCTTTGTCATTTGACTTGCACTGAAGCCTGAAAGATCTGGTCAAAAGTCAGGAGTCATCTGCTGAAATACAGCTGTCTACATCCATGCTAGATGTTTGGACTACTTTTATATTCAATTGGCAAAAACAGCACTTCACAGATCTGATTCTGCTGACTAAACGTAGACTTCCATTTCAGGAAGAGATTAATTGATCCCTAGAAATGTTCTGCTTCCTGATTATAAAGGGAATGCAGAGAGCTGAGTTTCAACAGACAAATCCCACCTTTTCTATGCTGGGAATCACACTGAACAACCTTATCTGGTTTCTCCACTAAGACCTTATCAGCTTTGCTGGAATTTCTGCCACTCTGACTGTGTAGTTACCCTAAGCTTCATGCACAATTAATAAAAAGAAAGGGGCACCTCTGAGAGGCAATTCAGCTCATGTAGAAACCTGAATTCTCCACAAAAATGCCACTGTGTCTTCAGAGATTATGGGAATGAGCCTCATGAGCCTACCTCTCAACAAGGTGAAGCAGTGAAGTGCTTTGAATTAGACAGGTTCAGGCTGTTGCTGCTGAGAAGGTGGGAGATACAGAGCAGTCTCATCCCTTATCTCCTCTCCACACCAGTGGGGATTGAAACATAGAGCACCAGACCCCACAATAAAAGGCAAGATTACAGTATGGATTACAGAGTCCTTCATAAAATACTTTGATGGAGAATAAAAACAAAGCCACACCAAGGAAGCTTGAAAAATCTGTATTGTGGCCTACATAGTGTCTGTCCACCCACAGCTTTGCCAAGTGAGGATAAACAAGAGCTGAATGAAACTCTGCAAGCGCACACTTCAGTTGGCCAAATATCCAACACAGTCTGGAGCAGCTAAGAATTAGTCCGCACTCTCTTAAGATTTAAAAACAGAGGTGCAGCCCCTCAAAAGGGTCTGAGACTCCTCTGTTAGCAATAGCTGCCCTCAGCTGATCAAGTAACATAGAAGCATAAGATGGTAGACCTGGATCCAGGCTCTCATGCATTCATGCTTCTGTCACTGAAAGAAGTCACCTCATTAGCTGAGGACAGCTGGGCTTCCACATTCAACTTCTGCAGGAATACAGGATTTGGCAGCCTCCAGAAATCTGAGCTCTCTGTTTTTCTTCCCTTGGTTTACTAATGCCCATTTCCCTTTCCCTGCCTCCCTGCTCCCAATCCACACACATTTTAACACTAAACCCCAGGTGTTACATGGTTTCTTCATACTTCTAGGCAAACACTACACTCAGTCTTGCCCTCCAAACTTAGCAAGCATGCCCTCTCCACAGAGGTAGAAAACCTGCTGTAAGAGCACAATACTTCATAGTAAAGTGCTTAAGATTAATTAAAAAAAAAAAAAGAATCTTCCCATCTCATGCCTTAAGAAAGTCTCACACCCACCATTTTACACAAAAATGCATTCCCTACAATACTGTGATACATTGCACACTCTTAATGGTTTCTACAGTTACGTAGTCACAGACAATGTAATTAACAAGCAACATTCCTTCTCTTAAAATAGGAAGGAGAAAATAAACAGAATAAAAGTTCACAAACATATATTTAAGCTCAGAAATAAAACTACAATTTTTTACCTAATTTCATTGTTTACTATGTCAGAAAAGACATGAGCCTAGATTATCTAGGTGCAAAACACAGGTCTTCAATCAGTCTGATTTACAAAATACATTGTGTCCCCTTATGAGGAAAATGATACCTTATTTACTCCCTTTAGATACACATCAATGCTTTATTAAGTATTTTTTCACTTTCCATTTGTTCTGCGCATACTGAAATCAAGCAGAAAAAATCCTATGTTAAAGTTATGTTTTCTGTTTCTTGTTACATAACCAGAAGTGTTACAGAAAATATTATTGTGGAGTTAAAAAAAAAAAAAGGCATTTAAAAAAAATTCTAACCAGGCAAACATCACTGCCTCACAATAATGTGTAAGATGCTTCTACACCCACTACTGGCATATATTTAAATTAAAATTACATGTAATCTATACCAAACTTTCTGAATGCTGAATCTCTGCTGAAAGCCCTCTCTGTGTTTAACCTACTCTATTGCTGACAAAGAGGCAAGATTTTCCAGGTTAGTAACAGCAAAATTCCACATTGCAAAAACATTGAATACTGTCATGCATATAATGTCATTGACAAGGTCTGAAAATGTCCCTCCCATGTCAAGATCAGTCTTAAGCAGAGAAATGGCAAGAAAATATGAACGTATTATTTTCTTGTAGGAGAGCCAAGCAATTAAAAACCAACAACCACATAAACCCTAAACCATATCTTTTGAGAGAAATGGTGAATTTCAGTGCTCCTTTCTAATAAAACCAGAAGAACACACCAACCACTGTGCTGGAAACATTTCCTTGCAAAAAGCAGAAACTCTGTGGTGGTAAGGGAATTTCGTGGTGTGGGTGATTTGTGACATTAGGATCCTTCACATCATTTACAAAAAGGGCCACAGACTCCATGTTGGAGAACACACTCATTCCAGCCCTCTCTGTTCTGTGTACACCTGCCCAGGCAAAAACACCATGTTTCTGAATTTGAGCATGCACAGAGACGTACTCACATCGCCACCTGAACTCACCACACACCCACCATCTCCCACCAGAGCCACTCACAACAGCCTGAAACACTACTCTGAATCCAACCGTTTGTTTCCTCTCCCCTCTGCATTACAGCCACAAGCCCAAAGCCCTGTAGGCTCAGCTTGGTTCATCTGGGCCCACTTTGTTAAAATAAACACAAAGGAAGGGAACCCACTGGGCTGGCTGAACAACAAGAAATTCGGCTGCAGAACTCCCTCACACTTGTGCGCACAGCTGATTTTACACCACTCAGCTGCTACGTTCATATTATTTTGTCAAAAAGTACAGAACAGCTTTCACCACAAATACTTCAAGCTTGAAAATTACAGCAAAACCAACTTTAGCTGGGTGCAAAGTGCGCTACAAGAGCGGCGTTTGAAGCCCCAACATGACGCAAATGAAATCGTACCAGGGATGGGGGCTTGCTGAGGGAAACTGGACCCACACAAAGCCACAACGTATATATTAGGTGCCCATAGCTCATCCGCTGCCCAGGCTAGGAGCGCACTGCAAACAGATTTACACGAGCTACAAATCAATGAGGCAGTGTGGCTATGCCCATGGCAGTGACAAACTGCAGTGGGGAAGGGAGCCTGCACTGCTTGGCAGACCTGCCATTCCCCTCGGCCACCCTCCCACACCCCATTCCCCTGCCTCCCCCGTAACCCTTCCCCTCTCACTAGTTCAGCGTGGCTGCGGTGGGAGCAGCCCTGCAGTTCTGCTCAGCCCGGTGGCGGGAGCAGCCTGGCCTAAGCGCCCAAGTCCAGTGCCGTGGGCTGCAGGAGGCCAGCCAGGCCCTCTCGTCCCTGCGGTGGGCTTCCAGCTGCCCACCGCCCGGCCACCTGCAGGCCTCCGCCGCCCTACCTTGCTCCTCGCCGGCCCCAAAGCAGGCTCTGGGGTCCTCGGGGGGGAGCGGGGCTCCGCCGCCCTCCAGGGCTTTGCGTTTCTTCGACATCTGGTCGGTGTTTGGGAGTTGAGTTTCTCCTCTCTCTCTCTCCGGGGAGATGAGTGTATGTAGAGAGAGAGGGAGAGTGTGAGGGAGAGAGACACAGGGAGGGAGAGAGAGAGATTGAAAGAAATCGCTGCTTAAAGAGAGGGGAAGAGACTTTGGAGTGGCTGGAGAGCAAGTAGGAGGCAGGGACTAAGTGGAGAAATCCTACAAATCACAATCCCATCAATTCAGCCCCACGTCTAGAGGGGCTGTTGAGGTCTCCCCTTCTTTGCTCATTCATCTGAGTGTGTGAGTGAAAATTAAAGATAGAGGTAATAGTCCTCTGTTGCTTTTCCAAATGTTAGCAGGTGGTGCTTTTTTTTCTTTTTTGGGGGGGGGGGGGGAGGAAGGAGGGAGCTGATTGATATTATTTTCCTCTGCTGGGATTCCTTCTGATTAAAAAAAAAAGGAGGGGGGGACGTAAAAGCTGAATGGATGGGGGGGGGGGGGGAATCGGGAGGGGGCGGTGGTGTGTGGAGAGCGGGGGGAACGAGAGGATTAAAAAGAAAACCAGGAGCAGAGGAGGAGGGATGACAAGAGCCTGCAGGTGCAGGGAGGCTAAATTCCCTGCAGGGGTCATGTGCTCTGGGAGCCGGAGATCCTCGGCTCCCCGGAGGCTGCCGGCGGGCAGGGGCGCGGCGCGGCCCGCGGGGGCGGCTCGGCGGGGGCTGCGGCCACCCCGCCCGGCACCTGCGGGAGCGGCGGCGGAGCGGGGCTGCGGGGCGCCGCAGCCGCCTGGCAGCGCTCACCGGCAACTCGCACCTTGCAAACTCCACCGCGGAGTCAGTACCCCCGCAGTCGGTCTTTCTCGCTCCCTTTTGTAACCCTTTCAGTCCGGGGAGCAAGATGTGCCGCACCCCTGGGGAGTCCCGTCCCGTCCCGTCCCGTCCCGTCCCCCGCGGCCCCCGACCTGCCCCCTCTCCAGGCGGATATCAAAGCTTCCTAGAGGGTATTTGATAGCGGGGGTGGGGGGGAGGAGGGGGCGAGGACACAACTTACCCTCGAAACTATGCACAAGCTCGTCTCTGCTTTCCCCTTCAGATCAACTTTAAAGAGCAGATTCTCAGTCAGTCCGGGAGGCAAAGAGGCAGGGGAGGAGAGGGGAAATTGTTTAGAAATAGCTGCTGCCAAGTGGGTGAAGTTCAGGGCACAATCCTGGCTCTTCCACGCTCCAGCAGCCCAGCATCTTCCCGGGGTCTGGAGAACAAGGTGTTCAACAAGTCTTCCTTGTTACCCGAAATTGATTGATGATGGCTTTCCCGCCGGGCTGTATTTAACAAAACGACGCAGAGAGCTACTCTGACAAGCAGGAAATTTTAGAGGAGCTTGCAATATAGCTGCGGCTTTAATTTATCTCTTTCTGTCTCTATACATACGTACAGACACACATACACATGCACACCTGTGTATGTGTATATGTGTATATAAATAAAAAGATATAACTCTATCAGTACAACGTTGGGTCCACAGGATCTTAGAAAAGCTTGCCTGTCGGCTGCGTGGAAGTTAAAGAGTTTTTCTTAAGCAAAAGGGGCTGATGCTTGGACACATCTCACGTCCAACAGGAGGCAATGACGTCTGTAGCTTCATTGCTATAACAGCACCAAGGCTGCAATTGCCATTCACTGAAATGATAAGGGGCGCTCAGACGTAAGCAGTCTGGACCTCTAGCAAGAGACTGAAGAGAAGATGATTTTTCCCCTCCCAAAACAAATAATAATGCTAAAAAACACCTAAGGAAAGAGACGGGGAAGCAGGGAAAGGAATCTAGGTCTTGCAGTCACACGCTTCTGCAACATGATCCTCTAGCACCAAAACCATTTATTTTTTGCGGCTGACTGGACTTCGGGAAATTTCAATATATTATGATTATTCGGGAGGGGAGAGGGGAGGATACTTTTCCCTAATTATCTCTGTCTCTCTTCAAGCAGGCATTGATGAAAGCCGGGTAAAAGTGCCCTCCCCCCATCTTTCCAAATATATTTCGGCTCCGGTACATGCTGAAGTGTTTATGATGTATGGCTAGATCTTGTTAAGTAGCAATTTCTTGCTGTATAGGGTGCAAGATTTTTTTTTCCCCCTTAGCCCTGGAAGGCACTTAGAAAGAAATGAGAATTTAAAAAGCCGATGAGAAGCAGCGGGCTCCTTCTCTCGAGAGGTCACACTCCCGCACCGCCGCGGCTTGCACCGCGTGTGGGGAGCGCGGCTGCCGAGCGCTGCCGAGCCGCGGCGGGGGCGGCGGGCGGGCGGTGCTGCCGGGCGCGGGGGCGGCCGCACCTCGGGGCTGCCAATCCCCGCGGGTGCCGCGAACGCCGCGGGGGCGGCGGCGCTTTCCCTGCCGCGAGCCGCTGCCCTGGGAATGACAGCGCGGGTGCCGCAGGAGCTCCCCGGCGGCAGCGGGCACCGGCACCGCGCCCGGCCCCGCCGCGGGGGAGGCAGCGCCGCGCCCGCCCACGCGTGTCCGCGCCGCGCCGCAGCCGGGCGGGGACAAACCCGGACAGCCCCTTCCCCGCGCCCTGCCCGCGCCGGAGAAGGGGCCGGGGGTGACACGGGCGGCGGCGGGGACGGTCCAGGGGGATGGCGGTCCAGCCGGGTGGCTTCGTTCCCGTACCGAGCCATACGGGGTCTGCGGCGCCGCGTGGCTGAGGCGGTCATCCCCACCCAGCTGGTGTGGAAGAGTTAGCTTTGTGAGGTGCCCCCTGAGAGCTGCTGTTTGCTTTCTATCCCCAGCCCCACACTTCGTGTCCAGATTTTTCCTTCTGCGTCCTGTCAGGCCCGGGGCAGGGCTTGTTTGGCCTCCAGATGATTCCAAGCAATAAGTGGCTACTTGCCCAAAGCATTGAGCCATTCTTTGCTGGAGCAATTGGAGATACCGGTGATGCAAGTGGTATCGCTGCAAGCCCAAAGCAGGTTCAGGCCAAAGCAGGTTCACGAGCTGCTGAAAGCACTCACAAGGTACCCGGTTCTTTCTCCTTTCAAATTTTTTTTTTCTTTTGGGTGAGAAGCGAAAGGCAGCAAACAGGAGTGCCAAGCAGGGAGAGGAGGCATAACGCCTCTTGCTAGCATGGATGTTAAATTTGGTATCTGTGGTGGCCTTTGAGATATCTGCTATGATAATCTCCCACACAAAACTTTGGTAAGATTGGCTGCATAGTAAAGGAGGAGATTTTCAAATCATTCGCAGGAGACACTTGCTTTCTTACAGAGTCTGGTTTAGCAAAGTGTTTATTTTTGTGAATGATTTGTGGAGGTTTTGGGGACCTAGTAGCACATCCCTTCAGAGAGATACTCTAAAAAATTTACAGAGACTGGAAGAGTATGTTTTTGTCAAGCTTTAGGCAAAATCCTATGCTATCTTCTATTTAATTTCATCTGAAGTACTACATTTCTAAAGGTTTTTTTTTTTCACCCATTCAGCACAAAGAATCCATGATATATCTACCACAAAATAAGACATTGTATTATTCTGCATCTGTGTTTTAGGAAGTTCCCATGAAGATCTGCCTTTACACAGGAGTTTCCACTAAATTGTTTACCTGATGACAGATCATATTTTCATTACAGTATCATGGAAATCAGAGATGGAAATACAGATTAGATCATCTGAGGGGAGGATATGGGGTGAACAAGATAATTCCACAAGCAATAATCTCTGAGGTTATACACAGCCAAACTAAATCTAACTAACCCCTTTGGGATTTTATTGCATCCTCTCTATTAGATGTTGCCAAAGGAAAGCTTTCCATGAAGTTACTTCTAGCACTTTTTTAAAAATTCCATTACACTACACAGGAGATGAGGACCATCTCAAGGAGTTGCCTTTTCCACAGTTAAAGCCTTTGACATAGAATCAGAGAATCATTAAGGTTGGAAAAGACCTCCAAGATCATCAAGTCCAGCCTTTGACTAAATACCAGCATGCTCACTAAATCATGTCACAAAGTACCATGTGTATACATGTACATCAAGAAAGAAGAAAGAAGAAATAAAGGGAAGGCAGTACCTGTTTCCATGTTCTATACCAAGGCTGGCTCTCTACACTCACAGTGTGGAAGAGATTCTGCTCTTCAAATCATTTTGGGATAGTTTTAGGGGGAAATGAAAGAAAGGGAGAGATGGTATATTGCTGGTTGACTGGATAAGGCCCAGAGTAGAAAAGTGTGGGTGGGGGATAATATCACTTTGAAACAATTTACCTTTGTTTGGGGTTTCTTGTGTATCACCATTACTTGCTTTTTTTTTTTTTTATATATATAAGAATTCTCATAGTAATCATTCCCACCTCCAGAGGAATGCTGCCTTCCTTCCCTTCCTGGCACTATGATTAGTTATCACACAGGTAGGCCTCAAGGAAAAATGCCTAAAATACATGACAGCTCTGCTATTAGTTCATTTTTAATGCCCTGAGAAAAAACAAATTTCTATGCTATTACTCATTTAAATGCTGCCCATTTTTAGTGAGTGGAGGAACTTCATTTGGATAAAATTATATGAACTGTTTCTTGTGGTGGACTTACATCACCAAACTCAAGCAAATAGCATTCAGTATATAAAGCCCAAAGTCTTTTCATCAGAAGAGAAGAAGGTCCTGATCTAAAACCTCTGAAGGCAAATAGGAATTTTTACATCACATTTGGTCATCCCTCACTTTGAGTTTTCAGAATTCAGCCTTGGGACCTGGAGTTAAGTTACACAGTTCTACAGAGATAGACTAGAAGTAGACTAGAAGTGTTTTCAGGTTTATTGATTTAGACTTGGGTGTTTGCCTCACGTGAGTCAGTAACTGAAATCATCAGGCAAAAGGCCCTCAATAAAAACAGCTCAGTTTGCAAACACTCTACTTTTTGCTTTATTTTTTAAAGCATTACTAGCCTAGCCTGTCAGCCACATTCACAAAGGACCATTCATGGAGGTTTTCACTAGTGTTCAGTGACTAGTCAATCTAAACACAGCATATTTTAAAGATATATAGAATTAAAAGTTCAGAGGAGATAGAAATAGCGATTGGTCAAGACAAACGCCCCTCTGTACAATACCTACTGTACAGACTCAGCAAATAACCAAACCCAATGGTCATAAAGACCAAGACAGATCTCGTATTGCAGCTTGCTTTCTCTCTCTTTTTTTCTCACATGCCTGACTCAGTTCAGAACTGTTTGGCCCAGCAATACTTAACAAGTACTTAAACAGCACAATGAGAGAATCAGTTCTATTTCATGCAGCCATACTATCACTTTTCCCAAGCAGTTTGGAATTTTTTCTTTGTGTGTATTTAGAGGTGACTTACAACACAGTGTTTCAGATATTGAAGACATCTGTATCACTAAAGCCTATTTTGTGCAAAACCCTTCTCCCCACTCAAAGGTGGTTTTTGGTATGTGCCCCTAAACTGTGAATACACTCCTGCACAACTTGACAGAATCCTCAGCATTTGTAGAGCATTTGTTTTTGTCTTCAAAGTGATTTGCTAGCATGAGTTAATGTATCCTTACAACACCCAGAGCAGTTGGTATATTTTATTATCCTCATTTTATAAGTTGGGAAACAGCAGCAGAGAGGTGAAGAGTCTGCTCTATCATCTTTATTCACATTTGATTAGTGCCTTATTCCCTGGATAGTTCCACTGCTTTCAGTGGGAATTCTTGCACAGTAAGATACTATTTGATAGGACTGAAAATCACGGTGTATTTCACTAACTGATTTGAGCAAGGCCATGGAGAGAATTTAGTGCAGGTTTAGAACTGAAATCTCTTTCTCAAATAAACACTTTCCTTTCATCCACTTTCCCAATTTAAAAACAAAACCCAAAACTTATCACCATATCTGTCATTTTTCCACCACCCAAGCTAATTTGCAGTAGTAATAATGATCAAGTAGCCCCACTGTACTGACATTACATACAATACAAGGTGACACAACACAAAGAAAACTCAAAGGACTCATGCAGTTCCCAGTTTCTTATGCTATGAAAATGACGACCTTTTTGATCTCCTATTAACAATTTCTGACGACTAAAATGACGACTATTTTGATCTCCTGATTAACAATTCAAAGGAGGGGGCTGAAAGGTACATCTCGTATGACAAAATTTCACAGGAAATTCAGCACTGGGAGGAAGGTAGTACTAAGTCAGTTTCAATATATAAAGCTATCTCTCTGGGTTTTTTAATACTGTTTTTTCAGCATGAAATGTGTACACTAATTCCACAACATTAATCTCTATATTTTCACAGACAAATAAAGATAGGTACATTAATTTAGAGATCTTGCTAAATTTGCTCTGTCAAGTTAGAGGGAACTGGGTGTTTTTACCTTCCAGAATCAAGTTATTTTGCCCACTTTTCCTTCTGACTTCTGCAAAGACCTCATATTTGTTCAACATATGTGACTACCAAGTCCTGACCTGTGTCTCCTCAGAAACCTTAGCTATCAATGTGTAGTAGCCTTTTTAAATGTAAAAATATGGTGGCTTCTTTGAGCCTTTGTCAGTTGTTAGAGCTGTGGATTTTTTGATTGGATTTTCACACACCTCTCTGTTGAGAAGAATGGAAGTGTTCAGAGCAGCAGCTACTAAAGACAGAGGAAAGTGTACAGGAACTTCCCCACCTCCTCTTGGCAGCAACTCTGATTCTCCAGCACTTTTCCTCTCCTGCCCTGCCTCTTCTCCATCTCTTTCTCCTCCTCCTCTATTTCTATAGCAGGAATTTCAAATCATTCACTCCTAGGAGGTAAAATCCAATGTCCCTGACCCAGCAGAGGAAGCACACACCTGCCTTGTCAGTGTCTGTGACTTCAATGTGATGAAACTAAAATTATGTCTCATTTTGTAAAAGACTCACTGGGTCATTCCACTCAAACATTTCTAGCTTCCCTAGACTCTAGCCCAGCATCAGAAGGTCAGTACTGAGAGTTTCTATGATAATGGGGGTATGTGGAACACTCCATACTTGGAAAGCAATTTGTGGTACCTTAGGTAACCAAAAGGGCTGGAACAGGAGAAAACTGTCTGCAAAGATCTCTTCTCAAACACTGCCATACTGGGCTTTGTCCCTGACACTTTCCATCACGCTTTCTTACACAGATCCAGGACCTGTCTTTCTTTCTTCATTTATTTTATTTACTTCCACAGCCCTCTTCCTTGTAGCCTTCTTTACAGATCAAAATCTCCACAGCAAGACACAGAGGCCCATGCCAGGCCCCTGGGGGCTGCTGGCAGAGTCTGTGGTAGGAAGGGAGCTGCCAGCACAGGGCTCTGGTACCTGCTCCCGGCAGCACAGCATCAGGATGGGAGGTGGACCAGGGAAGCATCCCCAGGCAGTGCTGAACAGCCCAGACCTGCAGTTCTGCACTGGGGCCACTCTGCCTGAGAAGCTGTTGTACCAAGGGGGTACCAACGTGGTTTGCCTGCTCTGCCTCCCCCACTTCCTCTGGCCTGCATATTTTGCAGCACAGAGCCTGTCTTCATGTCTTTTGTACCCAGTTGTTTAGAGCAGTGAGGTCTCAAATTCATCTGGGTGAAAAAACATGTTTGATTATATATGATTTCTATAGGAATAAGCAGAAGCAACTGAGAATCAGATTATGCTTGGTTTTCAGTTAAAAAACCCAATAAAATTTCAAGACTGGGGGTGGAACAATATTTTAGTTGAAATAAGTTGTTCCAGTATTGGAAAATCACACAATTTCCGCTTACTGTTCATTCAGCTTTCATTCTGCTTTTAAGCTACATCATCTCAACTATCCCAGTGGTTCACTAGAGTTATAATTTTAAACCTCCACCACAGTGTCCAAGCTACAGGTTTTTTGTTTCTTCACAATATTCTGTGAAAGACGGAGGGGAAAAAAATCAATTCTAACTGTATGTTTTTGTAAGATAAGCTCCACTCTATATTTTCAATGATTTTTAACCCTTTGTTTAAGGAATTCAGAATAAAGACAAGTTCTGTGAGAAATGTGAAACTCCTATTATGAATTCTATTCTACAGCAAGTCTTCTACCCATATGGTTTTGGCTCTCAAAAGATAATTGACAGTATTTCCATCTGAATATATGCTGTAGCAGAAAGAAGAAAACAAAAACGAAAACACTAAAAATATAAAATAATTTTAAAATTCCACTAAATGTAGCGTACTGTCAAAATACACTGTAAATTTAAAGGAGAAGGTTCAACAAAACGTCTATAGGCTTTAAGAGGCAATTCAGTGACCATACAGAAATAATTTTTTTCCCTTTTGATTCAACAGCACTAGCTCTTCCTACACCTCTTTCTAATATAAAGCAGGATTAACTGCATCTACTCAGAGAAAGTACAAAACTAGCATAAGTGAGAGAAGGAAAGATCTGGCTCCTGAGATTCAGCCCTATCACTGGTGGCAGCTTTGCTAGATGTGCTCTAAAACTCCTGCACATGAAAGAAGAGGGCAAGTTAGGCTGAGAAACCTGGTCTCCTCTCTCAGCTGACTTGGCTTTGAGCAGGAGTTTGGACTGGACACCTTCTGAGGCTCCTCCTTACCTGAATCTCTAATTCTGCTTTTCACCTTTTCAGTTCTTTTCACTTGCATCTTCACTAATGAATTTAATGGGAGCTAATTCAGACTTTTCTAAACACACTGGAGTTTTTGGGATGGTTTTTGTATTGGAGATTTTTTTGTTTCAAATCAAAATGTTATGCACTCACTTCTCTTTGCATGACCATTCAAGCATACTACATCTGTCTGAAAGAAGTGTTACACTAGTTCATCTGCTTCACTACTTGAAACTGTGTAAAAGTGAAAATGTAAGGCAGGAAGAGCAAAAACCACCACTACTCATAGTCACAAGTCTAAACAATGTTCTTGATAAAACTTCTGAATTAAAATCTCCATGAAAATTTTCAGCAATCCTCATTTCTTCAAGAACAGATTTTTTCTTTCAGAAGCTTTGTTTTCACAAGTTCAGTAGAACACAGGACAGACAGCTTTCTAGGGAGAACACAGAGGAGGAAAGAAAGGATTCTCCTCTTCCACCAGTATTAGTCTACACATTTGACCACAAAAGCCCCTGATGGTTGTGGGAGTACAATCAGATGACATGAGCTCTTGCATGTTCCTATGTTCCTGCCTGCAGAAGCAACTGAAGTGTTGCATGAGGAAAAAAAGTTACCTATTTCATGGTTTGACACTGGCTAAGACACAGACGCCAGCAGCCACCTCCTTGGTTTCCTGTCACAGATTCTGATACTGTATTGGCCTCTGATTTTTCCAGTTTGGGCTTGTGCATTGTTGGTTTTTTTTTTTTTTTTTTGCTTCCCTTCAGAGATCATCCTGCTTGACAGAGGTAGAAGAACTCTTTACATGCATAGTTCTTTTCATAAAAAAGTTGTAGTGAATAGAAAGCTGAAAGTTACCAGACTGATGTCTGCAATATGTGAGGTCCTTACTAAGCAATATTTGGGAACAGCATAGCATCAGTCATTAAGACAAGGAGGTATTTTCAGGGTTCCTTAACAGCCATTGGAACACTAAAAGCAGGGAACCACAGTAAAAACTTCAGTGTTGCCACCTTTCACCATTTTATGGAAAGTCTTCTGGTTCTGAAGACAAATCATAGAATGTCCTGGGTTGGAAGGGACCTTAAAGATCATCCAGTTCCAACCCCCCACTATGGTATGGACACCTCTAACAGGTTGTACAGAGCTCTATCCAACTTGACCTTAAACAATTCCAGGAATAGGGCATCTACAACTTCTCTGGGCAACCTGTTCCACTGCCACACCACCCTAACAGTAGAGATTGTTTTCCTAATATCTAATCTAAACCTACTCTCAGTTTGAAGCCATTCTCCCTTGTCCTGTCAATACATGCCCTTGTAAAAAGTACTTCTCTGTGATTCTTATAGGTTCCTTTCAGGTACTAGGCAGCCACAATTAGGCCACCCCAAAGCTTTCTCTTTTCCAGGCTGAACAAATGCAGTTCTCTCAGCCTTTCCTCACAGCAGAGATGTTCCATCCCTCTGATCAACTTGGTGACCTGTCTCTGGACTCAGTCAAACAGCTCCATGTCCTTCCTGAGCTGGGGATCCCAGAGCTGATGCAGCACTTCAGGGGGTTTGTCACCAAAGTGGAGCAGAAGGGCAAAATCCCCTGTAGCTCACCCTGCTTTGGATGCAGCCCAGGATATGATTGGTTTTCTGGGCTGCAAGTGCCTCTTATCAGCCTCTTCTCCACCAGCATCCCCCAGTTCTTCTTGGCAGGGCTGCTTTCAATCTGTTCATTCCTCAACCCAGGTGCCACACTTTGCCCTTGATGTTGTTAAGCTGCATGAGATTCCCATGGGCCCACTTGTCCAGATCTATCTGGCTAGCATCCCATCCTTCAGGTGTGTCAACAGCACCAGTTGGCTTGGTGTCATCTGCAAACATGCTGAGAGGGAAATCCCAATGACTACATTGTAGTTGCAAAGAAATGCCTGGTATTGGGATTTGAGTTCTCCTTTCTTAACTGAGAAAAAAATCTGCAGAGACAAGTAAACCCTAACTGTCTGTATTATCAGCAATGCAATCAGTGTTTTCCTTTGCATCTTAGACAGACTTTATGGGAAAAACCTTGAGAAACTTACAGGAAAGATGAATTTCTCATCCCCAAAGGCCACAATCCCCAAATTTCCTATAAGGTGCGAGAAACTCACAGGGAAGGGATGAGCAGGTGGTTTTCATTAGTGTGCTCAAACCTTTTCTTCCCAAGTTGTAAAGCAGTAACTCCCAGAAAATCCACACTTCCTACCCACAGTCATCAGCCTTCACCGTTCACATCCATGAAGGCTGATGCTGCGAGCCCACAGGGCCACGCAGGCACACACCGGGGCTGGGCGGGAGGGACACAGCCCCTGCTCTTGACGCAGGGATGGGGAAGGGGCCGCAAAAAACCAAGCCAAAACAAATTAAAAACAAAAAAACCCGAGGTGTCAATGCCCCCACCCCACCGCAGCGCTAGGCAGGGCAGGGAGACAGAGCCTCGCCCTCGGCTGCGGAAAGCTGAGGATGGGGATGGGGGGACAGGAGCGCGGCGCTCCCTCCCTCCCTCCCTCCCCCCACCGCCGCGGCGGCTGCTGCCGTCAGAGCTGCCTGCGTCAATGCTGCCTCAGCGACACGCACCGGGGCCCTGCGCTCCCGCTCCCCACCCCCCGCCGCTCCCGGGGAGGGCTCTTTTTCTTTTTTAATTCTCTTGCTCTCCCCCTCTCGCTCTTTTTTTTTTTTTTTTTCTTCAATGAGACGCCTTACTGGGATTTATTTATTTATTTTTATGATCCCCGCTCGTGAAGCCGGTACGGTTGGCGCGTTTGCGGTTCCTTTGTGCGAGAGGATCTCCATCCTCCCTCCTTCAAGCCACTTTTTGTTTTTAAAAAAGAGAATAATTTGAGGAATAATTACCATTTTATTTATTTCACTCACATCCCCGCAGGCACGGGTCGCCTCCGGTGCCGACCCCCATGCACACCTTCCCCACCCCCCGATCTTCTTCCCCCTCTCTCCCTGTCACTGCAGCACAGATTGGAACCAGGAGGCTGCACCAGCGCACACACTCAGCTTACTATATTATAACGGATTTCCCTCTCTTCCCAGAAAAGCAACCTTTTTTTTCCCGCTCCTGTTTAATAGCCCACTCATTCAGCATTTGTGCATTATCCACACACCCACCGTTATTTCTTCTCTTGCGACTGCCTTCACCACCCCCTCCATTAATCATCAAGTCCTGGGCTCTAAAGAATAATGGTTTATAAAATGGTCGCTCTGTGCATGTCCTCAGTTGCACACATAACCCCAGGCTCCTGTCTGTGTGCCTCTTCTGCACATCAAGGTCAGACGGAAGGCTTGAGGGCACAGTTAAACCCAAAACTTATTTATTGGCATTTTCTTCCCAACTGTCTCCTTCCACCCCATTTCTTTTCCTCTGGAGAATTTAATGGCAAAGCTCCCCGGATTTCTGTGGGGTCAGGCCTTGCCCTACTTCAGAATGTGTCTGTGCTTAGCTCGGCAGAGAGGACAATATCCCGGTCCTATTAAAGCCAATGGCAATCAGTGAATTCAAGCGTCACCGGATTTGGCTGGCAGAGCATGCACAGCCACGCTTTGGCCAAACCCTGCCCCGTTTCAATTCAGCTTAACTGCAGCAGTGCCAAGCTGCTGCGAAGCTGGCTTGTGATGCTGGCGCAGCGCTACCCTCTCATACAGGAATCCTTGGTGACGTTAAACAGCTGGAACAGATCCTGCACCTCCCTGCTGCCGCCATGCAAGAGACCAGAAACTAGCTTCCACCTCCTGGCACCTCCCCAGCAGATAAAGGTCCTTCGAGGTCGAGATTGGCTGCATAAATTAAAGCAGCCTAAAGACTATATTAATTTATACTGCAAACGAGCCTGGTGCTGTCCAAGTCCCAGTAGTGTGAGGCACAGCCATTTCTGCATCCTCCCAGCTGCACTTATCCCCACTCCCCTCCAGCCCAGGGCTGGGTATATTAACAAGTGTATGATAGCAAATCTTTTTCTGTCGATCCAAACCCCAACAGCTTCAGACAGTTTGGTCCTGTAGCTCCAACTACTTTGAATAACCATTGTGCTTCTAAATACAAAAACCCCAATTTTTAAAAGTGTAAGCAATTAGACCACAAACTAGATTTCTGACAAGAGAAAGGAACCTACCAATTGAATAACTTGTGCACAGTGAGAGCTTCACTGTGCATGTGAAACTTATTATTTGCATTTATTACACACACACACACACAC
The DNA here is from genome assembly GCA_024500445.1 of Entomyzon cyanotis. Taxonomy (NCBI): domain Eukaryota; kingdom Metazoa; phylum Chordata; class Aves; order Passeriformes; family Meliphagidae; genus Entomyzon; species Entomyzon cyanotis. Next base: position 440,713 of record JAKEPQ010000871.1, read on the forward strand.
ACACACACACACACACACAAAACCCAACCAAATCCAGTGTCATAAAAACAGTGCTGAATAGCAATAGGGATTCTCACAGCAACAGGAATGTGCTTATGCCTTTTAATACCTGGCTTATATATAAAACTGCTTTTACATTACTTCTTTATTCAGCTGCATCGTACTTGATTCTGTCAGTGACGATGTTCAGTAACTATCCATTTAACAGATAAGCCACAAAGCTATGCAGGACAGCAGTTTTCAGGGTCTCAACCAAGCCCTGGCTTGCCATACCAGAGATGATGCAAGCAGCTCAGCAATCTGCCCTAGTTGCAGGATGTTTGAGGAAAGGCAAGCGTTCAGAAGGGCTCCCACAGAGTCCCAGGGACAGCAAGCAGCCTGACTACCCGTGGTCATTTACATTCTACCACTGTGACTGTCCTTTCTTCTTAGTTGTTTTCTTTTTCTTTTTTTCCCATTTTATTTCAGCACAGCAAAACCAGCCTTGGGATGAATTTGTGTATATTTTTCACATTACAAGTGATGCAACTGTCAATATCCAAATATGTAAATGGAAGATGGGACAGATAGCATGCACTAACACATATTAGTAAGGGTGACTTTACTGTTCATTTCCCCACATTAAAAGGTGACCTTGTGAGAGCAAGGGCAGCCACTGCCAGTATATGCTGTATGATTCTGACAGTGGAATGATGCCCACAGAACAGGAAGGGGCCTGCTGTCTCTGCAGAAATAGTCCCTTTTTCTTGTCAGGGTGGCAGGGGGAGTGGTGTCTGCCTAATGGACAGGGTAACTCCTTGCCTTTTGCCCAGAACAAGGCACTGCACTCAATAGATCTGCCTTCGGAGAAGCAGGTTTGAAACCAGTCAGCCTTTGCTTTGCCTTGGGAGTTGCTCCAAGTCTTTGCCTGCAGATTGCAATGCTAAATTGAGACCATTATCTTGCATTGAGCTATTTTCATCCTGAAGTGCTTTAAAGGCTTAGCGGATATACAGGCTATGGTGCTATATGCACAGGAATCACTCCAGCTACTAATGAAATGCAGCCACATATTAACCAGAGTCATGTGGTGCCTGGTCCCTGGGTGCGATGGCTGCCAGAAGATTTTGCTTTATCCAGCTGATTTAAGTCTGGTTTTTGGTTAGTGAAATACTTCATGCCGTTTGAAAAGGACAAGTGTCAGGGTCTTTACATACAGATAAGTAGGTATAGACAGTTACACTCAGCCCTGAAATTTGGAACACCACCACTGAGACAAGATCTCCTCTGGAGTCTTGCTTTGTTCCACCATCTATATTCAATATTAATTATCAAAACAGTCCTCCTTCCACTCAGTGGCATGGGGAGCTGAACATCTAGAACTTTTCACCCATGGGGTAGTTATTCAAAGGCCTCCCCAGGGCTAGATGTGAATAAAAAACTACACATAGTGTTTTGGTGATCTATAGAAAATGAATTAATATTTTCACTGCAATTTCTTGTGGACTGTACAGGTAAAGCACTACAGCCACCTCCACCACTAGCTTTAACTCACACGTGTCTGTTCTGCATAGAAGAGGAAAGAAAAGTGAATTACTGCATATTTACTATTATGGACAATTCATTTCCAAATGCAAAAAGCTCAGTGAAATATAAACTGTGTGCCTAAAATGAACACTATAGCATGCACTTACTACTGTACATACACCTTTGCATAGATTGCACACGCTGCATTAAATAAGCATGCTTCCCTGTCTCTAGCTTGGGTAGAGAGGGAATTGTGTGGTGAAAGACGTAATTTGTACATTAGGAAGTCTCTGTTGCCAGATCAGCAGCAGCAGCACTGACGTCTGTACTCTCTCGCTTTGTTCCTGCTGCTATAAATCAAAATGACTACAGTCCAAATGCCTCACTTGTTTAACTATAAATGCACTGTTAGTCAGAAAAGTCAACACCAGGAGGGATCTAGATATACTGCATGTATTTTAAAATTAATAAACAGAGATTGTTAAAAAAAGGAAAATAACAAAAAACATAAATTTATGGTTTCTACAACAACAAAAAATTAAACAGTGGAATCCAACAGAGCTATAAAAATTTTGTGTTTAGAGGCACTGATGTCTTTACTAAATTAACTATCAAATTTCCCTTTCTTAATGTGCATTGGGATTTTAATTTTTTTTTCCCAAATTAATGCATTCTCTTTAGAAGCCTATTTTCTCCTGTGTCCTCATATATTTTCCTACAAGTGCAAACTACTGGAGGGAAATTTAAAAAAGAATTACGAAATGGGTCACATTTTATTTCCCTCTTTTTATATGCCTGTGTGTTTAGAATAAATACAAACATATCTAGCTCAGGCTGTCTCCCATATCGGAGGGAAATTTAGAAAGCTGAATATCTCTTTTGCAGGTAAAATGAGCTTCCAAGGCCTAAAATACAGCTTAGATCCCTTCCAAGTTCTAAAAGAGATCTCAGTATTTACATTAAAATGCTGGTGCCAGTGTCTGCTGCTGACCTGTTGCTGTGGGAGAGCAGGGGAAGTCTCTTACTAATGCCTGAAATCACTGCAGAAAAATGCAGCACAATTTCTTGACTAAATGGAAAGGGAACAGAAGAAATTAAGAAGGTAACCTTCCAATACCAACATCAGCTCAGCTGAGCTGTAAATCCTGTGTATCGGGCAACACAGCCAGAAATACGCTGAGCTGTAGTTCTGAAGAGGAAATAACAGGATCAGGGAACAGCAGGTGAACACATTGTTAACACCACACTGACGTTGCTTTTGAAGCTACTGCATTACAGTTCCTGAGACCACCACATTTCTACAGTAAGATGTTCAAAGCAAGAAGTCTGAAGGTATTTGTTTCACAGAGGCTGTCTTGTTCAGACTTGGCTAATGAATTGGTAACCAAATGTTCATTTTAACATCTGATCCAAAATGCACTGAAGTCAATGGAAAGTCAATTGGAAGTTCCAGATTATTGGAAAAAGTTACTGCAGAGACAATTTTAAAAAAAAAATTATATGGAATGGAGGTGTATTGGTTATTCAGCTTGTCACTGACTGTAGGCAAAACTGTGGAAGGGCAAAGAAGCAGACATAGAGTCACCGATTGTGTGTCACTGTAGTTGTCATGTGAATGGGTAGAGACTACAGCAACAACAACTTGAAAATAGCTGTATTTACTTCTTTGTTGTTGCAGGCCAACTTAGCCAGAATTCCTTCTCATTTGCCATGGATTAAGAGCATATACATGTGGTTACTATAGCTCAACTGGCACTACTATAATATTTTAGGATGTGGTAACTATATAAAATAGAGGAAAATAATGTGATCAATGCTAGTTACCATCACTTTTCAGAAACAGCCGAACAAACAATACTTGAATTTTTTGTTTTGTTTCATTTCAGTTTATAAATGTTAATGTTGAAAGAGAACCATCTTGAGGTAACAGGCTTCTGTAAATCTTTTGGATTCAGTTCCATTAACACTGATTTTAAAAGCAGTAAACAATAAGCAGACATATTAAAGAGTCAGACCAGGATGCAGTGTCTGAAAACGCAAAGCTAAACAAAGTCTTCTATGTTTTAGAGAAACTAATTAGCCCTTGCAATCACTTCCCTGGACACAGTGTGCTCCATCTGGAGTCTTCAACTCAAGATTGGTTGTAATCTTGCTGCAGAAGTTTGCAGTAGAGATTCTCTCAGCTCCACTATTCAGGAAGACAGACAGTTATCCTAATGGTCTTGCTAACTGAACACATGGTACCTCAGTAGCTGGTGAACAGTGAGCACAGATTAGTCTACTCTTTTACCTCTAAAGTAAGCTGTCCTTTGAGAAAAGTTCAGCTTCTCCTCTTGCATACATTTGCATCTATATGATTTGCACACAGATCTTAAAAATAACTCTAACAGTCATGCATTGCCTTTGTATTACAAGGAGACTGTAAGTTGGTAGACAAGAGTTCAAACTCACAGAAGAGAGAGAAAACAACAAATTTCAGGCAGGACTTTGGTTTGGTGCAGTACTCCCTCACATCTACTGAATTAGGAAAGAGATGGAATTAAACTGAGCAAATGTCCCTACAGAAATCTGATGAGAACTGCAGTGGAATGGAGACATCTAGCTGCCTTCTGTCTCCCAACAGCATCTGTGAATCAGGAAATCCTGGATTTGGAGAGAGGTTATAGACACTAACTTCTTTAGGAGAAAGTAAGCAGGCCCACCCTTGCCAAGAGGGAGCATAAAACTGGGATGGAGAGGAGATTATGCATGCTGTTTACATTTCCTCTTGTTCTCTCTGGACCCTTCCCTAACAAAGTCTTAATTAATTTAATTCTTTAAGTTTGGTTTCTTAGGAGGGCATTTTATTTTTTCAGTTTGGGTTACATGGTCTTAAAAAGAAGCTTTGAATGTGCGAATTACCACAAGAAACAATGCTGAAAACACCTCCTTGATCCAGCACTGAAGAGGCTGTATTGCTCAGGCTGCATGCCATTCCTGACTAGGAAGCCCAAAGGCAGGGCAGTGTGCAACACTGTGGTAAACTCTCCCTTGCACTGTAAGCAGAGCCAGTTCCAGTATATTTTCTGAGGCCCAGCAAATGAACAGACTGCACAGCAAGGTGGAACTGCTCACAGAACATCACACCTGCATCCCCACAGAGAGAGACTTGAGCAAGCTGAACAGTGTCTTGCTCTGTGGAGATACCATTGGAGCTCTGCCCACGAACCACAGCCTGCTGAATCCACATATGGAAGCATAGATTTAGACACACCATGAGCTGAGGGACGGAAAATTAAGATTTAATGTGTACCTACTTGAGGGCTTTGAAACATCATGTGTGTCCCCCATTTCATGTGGCCTCAAGCTGCTGCAGCCAGATGTCACAAGCTCTGGGACTGCAGCAATCAGCAGCAGGATATGGCAGTGAGGCTACAGCCTTGCTCCAACTGCTCAGCACATCTCCCAGCTTCAGCCTGTGCTTGCACTTGGTACACAAAAACACAGGCACGTGCTAGCTCCAGCAGTAACTAACCTTTCTACGCTCAAAAATTCTGACTCTACAGCTTGGGAGCTATCCAAAATTGCAGTTGCAGGCCAGCTGTTCCCTACCATCACCCGATAAACAAAGGCCAGGCAACTCTACATTTATGCTTCTGCAACAGAGACAAGAACTGGGAGGAGCTGAACCAGTTTTGCGTGAAAAAGTACAGGGATTATCCTAGTTACAACTATCTAATCACAACAAAATAATCCCTGTGACCATGGAGGTGAGGCCAGTATTCAGATAATGACGTGCATCTGGAATGAAATAGGAGATTTCGGACATCAGGACAAAGGAAGGGTAATAACAATACTGGCCCAAGCTCAAACACTAATGCATACCAAACATTAACGCACCACAAACAACAGCTGCTTCACAGGATTGGTTTTGATTTTCTTACAGAAGAGATATTACCAGCAGAAGGAACTCTGCAGTGTTATTTTTTTGGTAGATGAGGAGGTAGCTTGTGTTCTGAAGCCCACACCTATGTCAGAAGCAACATCAAGTCCACAGTTCAGACTAAGGCAGGCACCTCTAGCTCAAAACTGGCTGAGCTTGCAGGTGTCTCTGACAATATAAGCAGCAAGGTCGCAGGTGCACAAGCAAGTACTTTTCTCCCCTCAAGAAATCCCTTGAGAATGAGTTTGAGGGTGTTCTTACCAAGCAAGCAAGTTTGCACTGCAGCATCAACTGCTTTTCCTATCAAAGGAAGACTTCAGCCTCCAGGGATGTTGATTTAGCTGCTGTTCTCCCCTTCTCCTTTCCTCCTTTTGTCAGCCCAAGAGCAGCAAGAGAGCCAAATGAAATCTGCCAGCTCATTTGGTCTTTCCAAACCAATGCTTTGCCAGGATTTCCTGTGCCTTTTGTCACTAGGATTTTCAAAAGTCTCCCCAAGTCTCAGAGTGATCTGAAACCTCCTAGTTTCTAAGATCAAATGTATTTACTGTAATATAAATGAATCTTAACACTTTCAACTGGAGCTAAATTTATCAAAGGAAATCACGTAGTGAGCTAATCGTGAAGGCCATTATTCTAGAAGGGAAATGTGAACATAAAAGCTAAACTTGACCAGAAAATTTAAGCTGAACCTTTCCCCCAGTGATTAGGGCAGCAGGAAATTGAGGGATATATTTTCAAGAAAGCTGTGGAAACACGTTGTGAAGGATTCTCTCCATTTTGTTTATAGGTGCCAGGGTAAGCAATTTTGTGGTTTCCTAGAGAAAGAAAGATAAATGAACGAATTTGAGTTCAAACCTTACTTGTAAAAAGCCCTCATGTTGCCATGATTAATTTTGGCAACCCACCAAACCTGAGAGAAACTCAGTGGACCAGCATAATCCCTGATCACTGAAGTTAATTGAGGTTGAGTCACACCCGGAAAAATCTTGCCTGTTCATTCACTAATAAGAGAGGAGACTAAAACACTATATAGATAGTTTCTCTTATCGGGGGCAAGGTGTGCTAAAAAAATATTTCTGACTTAAAAGCACAAGCCTTCCTCCCATTTTCCCTAGAAGAGAAAAATGCAATTTTGTAGTAAATTCAGGTCTAGACTGCCAAGTTATCCTAGAGTGTCAAAGTTAGCTCGCTACCTTGCCACACATAAGTCCATCAAAATCTGCTGTGCTGTGAATGAATCTTCACCCCCTGACTCAATTCATGGTACCTTTTTCCTGTACCTGTTGTACTGTACTGTGGCAATCAAGTTATATAACATTAGTCTAGTGTAACACAATAGTGTAACCAGGACAATTCCCATGGTAGCAACAGGAGGATATCGGAATAATGTTCTACCACTGCCTTGACTTTGACTCAGTGCTTGGGCCTGCAGGATACCTTGCTTATTGCCTTGAAAAAGCCTTTACTAGTGAGGAATTCTACATAAAATACCCCTGAAGAAATGAAATCAAGGAATTTGTTTCATGCTGTGTATGAAAACAGCATTCAGACCCATGCATGAAATTCCTTCAAGTATCTTAAGTATACAAAGAACAGATTTATTGTTTTGATAGCAGTAGACCCCAAAGATGGAGTTACAAACATACCTCAATTTTTCCCAGCTGTAACTATTAGACAGGTGTTCTTCCTGATCTGGGATATTATGGTAGTTATTCAGTCATTTTAATTAAGAAATTACTTTACAAAGCCAGTTCAGACCTAGCTCCAATTTTGGGAAGCTTGTAATCAACAATAACTTCCTAGGAGATATTTGCCTTGGGTTCTTGACTTTCCTGGAAAAGAGCCACTGGGCTGGGACTTTACATCAGCAGTGTAACTTGTCTGTGTTCTTATCAGTAATGGAGGATGCCACTGTCTTTGAAATTACTCATTTTGATCTTTTATTGAAGCTTGAAAAACAAAAATAGGAGCATTTGTCCCTGTTTTTTACCACTGTTTATTTTTAATAAAATAAATATAATTTTAAAATATCTGCTGCAGAAAGGCTCTTAGAACAACCAAAGCAAAGACTAAGCCTAAATGATCCATCCCAGGTTTTACTTCATACTTCACTGCTTCTGAAAAAGGAAATTTTGGGTAGTTTATCAATTCCCTGTAGATATCCAGCCAGGATGTATGTATTGAATTTTAAAAAACCCTTCAACTTACTTGCTGCAGTGAAGTACTTTGGTTAGCTCTTTACCTGAAGTAATAAATTAAAAGAAACCCATTATCTGGGTTGCAGTGCAACTCATTTCAAAAGCCTGACACTTACAGTAGAGGAACTCTTAAACATATAAACATTCCCCGCTTTTACTAGTACTAATCTCCCAATTCACTTTAACCACAAATGATTTTAAATAGTCAATAGATCTTTAGAATCACTTGTATTTGCACTCCTGGAATAGTCATCAGCTGTCCTAATATATCTACATTAAGGTAATCCATCCTGAATATAGTTCTAAAAACAATTAATTAAAATGGGGAAATATTTGGAACAGTTCTGGTAAGATTTATTTATAAAAGCTGTTTCTGTGGGCAGTAGTAACTGTTGTACTCAAGTCTTTAAAGCCCCCCTGAGAGTATTTACACCTAAATGGAATGAAGATTTTTCAGAAGAAAGATAATGATGACAGAATCAGCAAAGTTATGTGCTACCTTTTTGTTTAAATGTTTTTCTTCCGCAGCAGGGTTCGATGGGTACCCCATCATGGTGTTAGGGAACACTGCTTTGCTGAAGCTTTAATTCCCATTGATGTAGACAGAGGAAGAACAGTGACTATCACATACTTTCACAGTTTCACAGAAATATCCATGCATATTGGAAGAGCAGCACAGGCACTGATAAACATCTCTGTAGCAAGAGCCCACACTTCACATGTCAAGAATATGCTGCACAGAAAGTGCAGAACAGTTGCTCTTAGAGCTAGTTAGGGACTAGAATTCCACTCTTCTGGAAAATCCTCACGTGTTTTTGTTGCATATTACAACAAACAACAGCAACTTCAGATTTTCGCACAAACCAGTTGTGAAACCAGTGAGTTAAGAGAGCAACGTGGCACACGATGTTCTATTTCATTCTAATGCCCCTGATCAGTTGCTGTGTTTCATGGAAATGTTATTTTGGGTGACTTTAACCCTCTTTTCTTCCAGAGCCCATGCCCCAGCTGCACCCTTCCTCACGTGCCTCAGCAACTGTGCCTGCACCAACACCCTTCCTTCTCACAGATGCCTACAGCAGGAGAGCCAGCAGGCCCTGTGCAGGGGGAAGAAGGAGGGCTACCAATTGCAGTAGAAATCAATTAGCTTGTAAGAAATTAACGACAAGCCCAAAAGCCTTCAAACAATAGTCAGGCAGGCGGCCTGCACAGCCTATCCACATGTTCACCTTGCAAATGCTGGTGTCTAAATTTTATTGCCAAAATATCTAGAACAGGGTACTAGAACTGGGTTATGATTAGAGCAAAATGGAGGGAGTGCCAAAAAGTGAAAAATGTCACTTACTTTATACTTGTCTCAAAACCTTATGGCTTACCATCCTGAAAGGAGACAAGGGTGCTTGCAGCAACAAAATCTTCCATTGTGGAAGGACTGACAGATCTAATCATCATTTCTGCCTCAGAAATTTTTAAAATGCAGTATGTGAAAACATGCTGACCCTTGGGAAATAAGTGAGGCTGTTAAAAATAAATAGGTTCCAGCTTTTCAGGAAGAGCAGATTCACTACAGTGACGTAAAAACACCCAGCAGCTTGTCCCAGCCATTTCCCATGAGATGCTGCTGATGTAGGAAGAAACAGCAGCTTACACAGCTGCCTGGAAATTTAAATGCCAGGATGTTACTTCTTGAATATCTTATTTTTTTCCAAACCTCACCTTTGACACAGCAGCAGTACTGGCACAGTCCTCCCATACCCTCAGACAGATGCTATGACCTATTGAAGACTTTAAAAAAAAACCCAAACAAAACAAAACGAAAGAAAAAAAAAACAAACAAAAACCAACCAAACAAACAAAAAACACCAACCAAAAAAACCAAAAAACAAAAAACCTTCACAAAATAAATTGTGTCTCTAAATACATTATAAGATAGTCATACTAATATCCTCTTACTGTTGAGAAAAAAAATTAATTTTAGAAATTAAAATTTCATATTTTTCATTTTAGGGTCTTCAATTTTCTATTGAAAAGGATAATGCAACCCAAGTATATTTTGGGTTTCATGTCTATGAACTTGCCAAAAAAAGGACCAATGCTGTGGTATGACACCTTGGTGCAGAGATGCAGTGTGTGGTGAGCCTGAGCCAAGACACAGAAAATGAAAAAGCAAGTTCTGAAACAGAAGGTTTCCCCCTGAATGGAATTACTGATTTACAGCAGACTGTTTCTGTGGTACTACAGCTGCAGGCTTGGTAGTGACAAAGACAATACCTTCATTTCAAAGCATATGTCTGCATTTTCAATTCAAAGCGGTTTGTTACAGACCCATGTAGAGACTGCTTGGGTGAAGTATTTAGTCATTTTAGTTAGGAGGACAGTTCTTTCAGCAAACATTTCATGATACATCTGTTTTCTCTCATGTTATTTCATCAGGATCTAGCTCCTTTACTGTTTCCTTCTTAGATTTCCACTCACTTTTTCCACAAAAATCCTGTTAAATCCTTACCAATGTTTTCCATAAGGCAGAACGCATGAATTAGTGTTTGTTTGTAAAAGGAGTGTAGGGATTACATGCTGGAAAAGATTCCATACACATAATCACTTCAACACGTGTCTTTCCACCCCACTTACAGTAAGACTGCAAGTCATGTTAACATCTCAATAAGAAAAAGAATATTGGTTGGCTTGTGGTACTGCTCCAAGAGAATGAAGAAAGGACTGTTAGTATATATTAAAAATTTGAAAATATGTAGAAAATATAAACCCCTAAAAATATACATCCAGAAACTGATGGAAAGCAGAATCATCTCAATAGGTTCTCCTTGCCAGATAAGGAGTCAGGTAAGTGACATCAGACAAGATCCATTGTCTTTTCACCCTCTCATTTGCCCTGAATAGTATACAGCCATTGCTAGACCAGCAGATCAGGACCTTCACAGATTTCACAGATCAGGACCTTCAACAGAAAACAGTCTCTTTTCAAAGAATTTTTGGTGGCAACATGTGGTAGCAAAAAGCCACAATCAAAAACTCAGAGATATAGTGAAGTTGTACGTTTTTGAAGAGAAAGCCTACAGAGTGTAACATTTACAGCACAGAAGTTGACACATTTAAGCAGGTCGTTATACATGTAAGGAGTAGGAAGAAGCCAAACCAAAAAATACCCTGTGGTTTCTACCTCAAAGAGCTTCCCTTGACCAATTCATCATCCCCCAAAACCTTCCTTTCGCGGACCTCTTCATCGGGAAAGGGAGCCACATAAAGTCAAATTTGGTTATTCCTGTCACAGGAAAGTCAATACCTCTAATGATCTCAAAGGCTCATTGTCCTAAAAGGGGAAGGAAGCAGCTCTCCAGTGTAACCAAACACAATAGGAAGGCCAGAATTTTGCTGTTGTCTTCAGTGGTACCGAGGCTGGTTTTGCTGTTATTTCAGAGTACATGAATTACTTGAACAGCAAAGTTCAGCCCTGCCTGCAGCCAGAAGCAGCAAAACAGGCACAGCAAATGAGTGAGAGCCCATCTCCATACCTGCTGTCACTGGAAGTTGTTCTGCAAGCAGCACAGGTAGCAAAACCTGGTTTCCTGCTGGCATATTGCAAGCATTACTTCTCAACCACCTATCCCAGCAACAGCCCAGCTTCCTCCAGCATCCACCCCACACCCACACTGTGTCCAGTCACCATCCAGGTGACCAGCAAGCCCACTGGCCTACTGCTGCACAGGGCCCTGGGCTGTCCCTACAATCCTGGCAGAGGGGTGAGAGGAGCAGCTCCTTCCTCAACTCAGTTCCTGGTGTTACCCAAATCAGCGAGAGTTTAATGATCATTGAAACCTTCTTTCAAAGTTGGTGGAAATGGAGCAGTGGGGCTAAAAAGCTATGAGGGGAAAAGGGATGGGGATGGATAAACAGACAGTGAGCTCACATGTCTTGTTTCGCAAGGCTAAAAGGGAACTTTTTATATATACATGTACGAAGGGCTGGTAACTGGCAGGATTCTTAGTATCAAAACAAGCTTGGCCCTGTTTTAAAAAACCATCAGCCTATTTGAAGTTTGCTGGTGTTTTTTCTCTGGTAATGACTTTAACAGTGTTCTTCCTTTTACTAGCCACACCAGGCACTATTCCATTCAACAGGCTAAAGCTCTCTGTTCTCCAAGTCTGCAAGCCCAGTAAGATTGCTCAGTGAAGTCAGCCAGAGATGTTGTGCTTCTTCCTGAAATGACTCTGTTGCAGGTGGAGGGGGCGACACTTGTATGAATCAAGACAATCTTCTCCGCAAAGACAGAAAAATGCATCCCCCATTTTGCCCTGCTTCAGGTGGAGGCGGTCCAAATCCAGGATGGACATTAATTGGAGCAATTCTACTGCAAGGGGCTCCAATAGTGCTAGATGCCAAAGAAAAATGTTTTCCAGGCCTTCAGCACAGCTGGAGCTTTGGGAAGTCTGGCTTTGATTCACAGGAGGGTGTAAGTGTCACAACATTCACTACTGGGGCCCTTAGCATTTTTGATAAATTATTGGGTAAAATCTCTAAGTTAGAGGTAGGGGGGAAATAGGGGGCCTGGGATTTATGGCTAAATTGAAATGTAAAGAAATTGGTTTGAGGATGACTATATAAAGTTTATTAATTTTGAGAAGTTTATTTTTCCTGATTGCTTTAGATTAAATATATTCCTGAAACAAAACAAAATCACAAAATTCAAATTGAAAATTCAGAATCCTTTTCTGTATTATTTATCACATTTTTTTGAGAGAACAGAAGCCATTCATCGCACTTAGTGTGACTTAATGGCTAATTCTGATAGAACCAGTCCTCTACAGCATGAAAAATTCCCTCTGCCGTAACAAGAAGATGTGAATGGTGCCATATATCCTAAGCAAATGAGTACTTGCTCATCCCCAATAGTTACTTCTTTTGAAGTTATCCTTATTAGGAATAACTGGATACAAAACCTCTATAGTTCGTTATCTGCTTTGTCACATAGGCAGGAAACCAGAGTTCACCATCTGTCACAACAATTTAGCCTCCCCACACACCAAATTAAATGAAGATTCAGAGTTGTAACTCAAATTTTACTGCTTTGGTCCAGAAACTGCGATGCAAGTTTCACTCCTTGATCCATCAGTGTTGGCATATGACCTTCATGTAACTTTTATGCCCAGCTTCCATCTTTGTAAAAGTTGATGTCACTCACTTTTATAAAGTACCCTGCTCAGCAATGTTAGAAACAGTGCTAGGTAAAAGACTATCAAAATTCTTCTGTCCATATCTTGTCATCCAGCTTTAAACTTGCCTCTGAGCATAAAATGGTCCTCAGAAATTTGTCCTTTTCTATTTATGTTTCGTAGGTATCCATGGAACTATTTATTTAACAAAACGTATTCTAACAGAGGCTGTTAAAAAATTACATACACAATGGTTACATAAAAGATTATCGCCTCATTTTAGCTTCTCCATCTTTGGGTGAATTTGGAACTTCCGAGTTGTCTGCAATATTTTACATTAGAGGCATTTAGGAAAGTGCAGGGTCTGCTCTACTGTGCTACAATTCCAGCTTAATTTTCATTCTGTATTATATTGTCAATTCATCTGCCTCACAGGACCTCACAGCAGTCTCCCAGTACCCAAAAAGGTTCTACAAGAAAGCTGGAGAGGAACTTCTTACAAAGGCATGTAGTGAAAGGACAAGGGGAAAACAGCTTCAAACTGACAGAGGGGAGAGTAAGATTATATACAAGGAAGAAATTCTTCCCTATGAGGATAATGAGACACTGGAACACGGCTGGCCAGAGAAGCTGTTGATGCTCCATCCCTCTAAATGTTCCCAGCTGCATCAGACAGGCTTTGAGCAACCTTGTCTAGTGAAAGATGTCCCTCCCCATGGAGGAGGGTTGGAATGGATGATCTTTAAGGTCCCTTCCAACCGCAACCACTCTATGGTTCTATGGAATCTGATGGCTTTCTCTTCTGAGTAAGTATTACACAGACAGTGGTGTCCATTTAAGATGGAAAATAAAGAGTTGCATTTACATTTACAGAACTCATACACAAGAGTTGCTCCCTTACATCAGATCCACGTGCTTCTAAATAAAAGCAAGAAAATCCTCAATAAGCAGTTTTGAAGTGACTTTTTAACTGGATTGTTTTGACATGAGTTGGCATTTAGCTCATGTCCCATCCAAATCCAATTACAGCTTTCAAATGCTCAGCTTTGTAAAACTTCTTAGAAGAAAAAAATACATTCTAATTTTCTTTTAATATCAGGTCAGGAATGAAAAATTTGCTTATGGCACAGGAAACAAGCCTGTTAAATCTTATGGCAGGATTTAAAAAAAAAAAAAAGAGTATTTGGCTCTGTGGTTCTGCTGTTCAGTCCTCTCAGCAGAGATCATGGTCATCAGATGAACACACATGGTAAAGTGAATTCCACCAGGATACCACAAAGCAATTGACCTAATTCTATAGTCAATGTAAGCCAGCACTGACTGTTAAAAAAAAAATCTGCAGGAAAATAAAGTTCAAACTGTTTTTTATAAGCTATATTCTCACATAAGTAAGCACCACTGCTTTTCTGATATTATTGAATGACCCACAGATCAGACTTGGTATGAAATGATATCAGACCAAACCTGCCTTGTAAGAGATAGCCTCCTTTTACAGTTACAGTTTCCTTTTAAATCTGTCACTTTCTTGCCTTCAAAGAGACAACTGCTCTTCTTCTCTTACCCAAAATCCCAGCCAGATCTGATATCTAGACACACACATTGTTACAGTACTGCATTTACAAGTCAGCCCCAAAAAGCAGTGAGGGTGGATACTACAGACCACCTTGAATTAGGCAGTTTTTACAGATGTAAATGGAGAAGCCTTAAACTACACCTAGACACAACATTATCAATCTTCCTTCAAGAATGCCAGCAATTACAAAGCATCTAAGAATATTTTTAGGTGTTTGCCGGTTGGTTTGGTTTTTTATTTTTGATTAATAGGAAGCATAAGAGGTAGAGAAACACTGAATTCAACCTACTTACCTGCTGAAGGGATTATCATTGTACTGTCATTAACTGGTTTATCATTAATCATTGCACTGTGGGAAAGCAGTGAAGGATAACCCCCTTCTACATCCTCACCTAGTATTCTGCTCAACACCTGAACTGCTGATCTGACAGCAACCCTGCCTAGATCAGTCCTGGATCAGGCACCCATCAGCTAGCATCCGTTCAGCTAGGTGTCTTTCACTAGGTGTCTGCACTTTTAAACAGTGCAGAAGTCTGAAAACTGTTTACAAAGTCTAGTGCACAAAATCTATACTCTGATGTTAATCATCTATACAAAGAATATGCAGCTCCTATTGCTGTGACAGATAAACCACCAAAAAACAGATGAGAGTCAACATCAGACCAAAACTACAGCCAGCCCAGCCAGCAGAATAGTTCAGTGTAGTGAGACCTGCCTCCCTGTGCTTTCACATGTCTGTGGGGTTGCTGGTCACTGCTATTATGACACAGTTTTAATTATTTCATCGCCCATGTGTGCAGCAGAAACATCAGGCTGGCATCTGTTTGTTCTAACAAAGTGATAAACAGGTGACTGCTGTAACAAGATGGCTTATGACCATGACTGCTGTGACAGTGAGTGGAAATTGCAGAGCTTGATGCCATATGGGTTGCATTTGTCACCAGACAAGAGAATGGAAGAGAAAGATGAGCTTCTCTCACTGCTATCAAAAGCTGTTTCTGCCTCAAGACACCAAAACCACAGCCTATGGCTTCCTGGGCAAAACCTGAAACACTTTCCTAGTGTTCTCAAAACCTGTAAAATCTTTCATTGTGCTGCCTTTGCTTGGCCATAATTTGATCTCATCACTTCCTTGCAGGACAACTAGGCCAGAGTCCAGGTCCAGCCTGGACAGTTTCCCAGTTTGAGAATTAGGATGTGGCTGAAAAGAGATAGAGTGCAGAAACAGCTGAACCACAACTATCACTTCCTAGGGAGGAGTTGCAAGTAGCTGCCAAGTCCCTATGCAAGAGGCGAACATCGCTTCGCTCTCTGCTATTGTGAATGAGCAGAGCATGGGCAGCTGCGTGTTTTGTGTTCGTGTGTGCTCTGAGCACAGCGAGGGGAGCCAACAGCTCAGGATTGTGCAGTCACAAACACCACCTCAGCTGTGGATCATAAAGGCCCCCAGGCTGCCACAAAGGTCTCAGTTCCCTGTGCTTGGCTACACGGGTGAGTATTTGCACATCCAACTTTACATGCACAGCTTTTGGATCGAACAGGATCTTGCTTAGTTTTACACAGCTCCAGCAAGGCAGCTAATGAGTGGACTGTCTAGATCTCTGTCTTTGATCTAGGCACTTAAATTGCACTGAAAATGTGCTTTTGATGTCAAAATACTTACTCCAAGAATCTTGAATTAATGGCACTTCTGACTTGTAAACTGACTTGGCAGAATCTGTCACTGGAGAGGGAGACTCTAAGGCAGATATGTTTCTGTTAACTTCAACACAGAGTCACTTGAAAATTAGCCAATAGCTAGTCTTATTTATTTCCACTTATTGACACGTAAATATCACTAGGAGTGGTTATTCAATGGATGATTAAGATGCTAAGTGATTAGGCCATATCCTACCTTTGCAAAAAACCCCACAGAATTGCTGCATTGGGAAGTAACTTTGGAGATCATCTTGTCCAACCACCCTCTTCAGAGCAGGATCAGCTACAGCAGATTGGTCAGGTCTGATTTTGAATAATTCTAAAGATGGAGACTGTACAGCCTATCTGGGCAACCTGTTCCACTGCTTCACCATCTTCACCTAAAAAGTGCTTGCAGTATATTTAAATGGAATACTTTGTATTTTGGTTTGTGCCCTCTGCCTCCTGACTTCTGACTTTTCTTTTAGATTACTTAATTCAACAAGTCAAAGCTTGCATCTAATAAAAGAAATCCTGTCTATTCCTCCTATGGGCCTCAGCACTGGAGAGGTGAGTATTAGAATGGTTTTGGAAGCTATGCAAAACAACACTGCAGAAAACGCACATTTTCCCTTGAGAAACATTCAGCTTCCCAGGACACTGCTGCAGGACTGTCAGGACCTGCACATCACAGCTGCAGCCCCAGCCCTGAAGGGCTATTCACATTTCTGGGTGCACAGATAAGGCATGCTTTCCACAGCCCTTCCCTTTCCTCAGTGGATGTGAAGAAGTGCCTTCTTCTGAAAAGAACAAAGCCCTTGACTCCATGACAATAGGACAGGGCTTGAATTTCCCAGATTCCCAGGATCTGGAGATTCTGCACAGAAATGGTTACCAAAATTATACACCAGAATATGCAAACATTAGCATTACTTACAGTTTTCTTTCATGCTAGAAACTCATTTAAGTTCCACTAAGAACTTCCCTAGGTAAGGATCCAGCAGTAGAGTAGCTTGAACATCATTTTATACCTTAAAGTGCACAAGCAGAACAGGTTTTCATCAACAAAATCTCCAGCTTCCTTATGGAACTTCTACGAGATTTCCTTTAGTGATGCTGTTACAGTCCCTAAAGCATATTCCAACATTTTTGTCACCTGATCAGCCCTGCATAATTTTCTTGATAGCAGCTGTGTGTGCTCTCTTCATACTTTTCCCCCTAGTGCATTAATACTTTTTTTCAATCTTTCCAGGGATTGCAAAAAATGTCTTTTGTTTCTTCCTTTTCTTACACTCCCTCCCACACTAACACCAGCTTTTGCTTTTGCCTAATGGAAACCATCCAAGATGCACCTTTAAAAGACAAGAAGCAATTCTGAAACTTTTTTTTTTTTTAAATCTACAAGAAGAAAAAAACCGGATATTTGCTTCTGAGAGACCTGAACTTAGTTTATGCTCTGCAACCAATTTCCACTTTAACCTCTGCTGGACTCCCCTAGCCTACTCTTGTCCAATTATTCTGGGGAAGTATGGGAAGAATAAAACACCTGAAAAAAAGATATATTGGGTGAATTCATGTCATATGACAAGCATTTTCCTCTTACAGCTTTTTACAAATAGATACTAGAAGACTGCAATAAAATAGATTTCTTTGCATTTATGTTGTTGAGACTTAAAATGGAAGCCAATATTATGTAGATATCTATTTTAGTGATGCCCATAGTGGGAAAAAATCAGGGAATAACAGCAGTGGAAATGAGCACATCACCTGTAGAGTTATGTTCAGTAAGAGTCTCTCTCATAGAGGCTACAAAGCTGGTGACTGAGATAAAGCAGAAAGAATATTGCAAACAGTGTGTTTTGCCTGAAAGAGTCACCAGATTGTAATATGGGCTATTCCTGCAGCTCTTGTACATGATGAGTTCTCCAAATCATGCTAATGTTTATTAACCAGAGAGGAAGAACAGTGGAAAAAAAAATGTTAATTTGTGACCCAAATTCCTTACACTTTTTAAACCTCTTTCCTCTTGAACAGAGTATCTGAAAGCAATATCCTGGCATGAGTTTAATCAAATTTAAAGTAAGTCAGGGTAATCTTCTGGGGCCTGTTATGTCTGTGGAAAGTTATTTCTTTCCTTAAGCCCTGCTTCCCTTCTGGAAGTCTGTTAGTCATGAAATAAGCAAGCAGTAGCGTCTGAGGCAGTAAATACAGCAGTCACCCTCCATCCTAGCCTCCATCCAATCTCTCTTTACTGCTTCCCAAAAGAATACATCAAATTTCACTAATGAAACAGCTACTTTTTTTCCTCCCTGAGCTAAAGGGGAAAGAGTAAGAGAACAAACAAGAGCAGTGGCAACCATCATAATGGACAGACATTACAAGGTTTTGGCAGTCATATTCAAATGCTGGAACCAGAAGCTGGGCATTTAGTATGATTTGAGGAGACCAATTTGAACCACCATTTTCCCTCTTGTTCTTTGAAAAATATTTTACTTAATGCATTAATCCAGTGCTGTTATACATCTGGATTTCTGGCTGTTGGCTGAAATTCCTGGAAAGCCCCTGAAAACTCCCTTGTGTTTCTGTGTTTGGTTTTTTGTTTTGATTTGTTTGGGGTTTTTTAGTCTCTTTACCCACAGTAAAGTATCTAGTTTCTTCCTTTATGCTCTTTTCTGTCTTAAAGCCATCAGTATCACCAGCAGAACTTGTTTTTCTTTGCTTTTCCTTCCAGGAAAGAAGGCTGGGCTCCCTTAAACCTCTTCATCACTGGAGTGACTGAGTGTCCCACTGGGCACCAACTGCATTCACATTAAGTCTCTCCATGCTACAGGTCTCAGTAAGGCACAGTAGACAACTACCAAATCCAGCTGGTTCTCAGTGCTCAAATTTAAGTAGCAACTTGTATCCTGGGTCTAAGGCTACATCCCTACAGTACTATCAAATCTCACCTTTGATTTTAGTGTGATTAGTGAAGGATGTACCTCAAACCCCAAAGGCAGCATAATTAAGAGGCATGAAAGAGAACCTGTCTTATACCATGTTAGCTTAGAGGACTCCTCATGCTGCACATTAATCCAAGTGTAAGAAAAAGACAAAGCAGACATGGGTCTGCAACAACCCTGAGGACAACATAAAACTCAAAAATCAAACAAACCCTTATTGTTTTTAACTTGGACTAGTTATAGCTCCAGGCTTAAAGCCATTCTCTTCATGCAGAGAGCCCTTTCCATGAGAGATCCCCACACAAGATATTATAAAACTTGGTGTGTTGGGGAACGGGGAAGGTTGTTTCCAATTCCTTCTCTCAAGCTGCTCTCAGTGCAATGAAACTTTCTGCACACATAGCTTTTCTTCCTCTGAAGTTTCCTTTATTCTTTCAGCTCTGATTTCTGGGATTTCTGTCCTGTTATTTTCCCCTTAAGCAAGATATTATTAGAGCCTCTCCTTCCCTCTCCTCTCCCTTCACATGCTGTCAAGAACATTGCAGAAAGAGTTATTGCCAATTCATTTGCCTGCCTGCCAATTAGCAGTATACTATGTCAGAGTCAAGTGAGTAAATACCAATAAACCATATGACAGCTATCCAGCCCATTTGACCCTCTGACAGTTTTCAGTGCTTTCTATTTTATTAGAACGAGATATTAATAGAACAGATACATTTCACAAGACACAGCAGTGTAGTACTTCGAATCAAAGAACTAATTTTTTAGCCAGAAATGCAGATTCTTTAGCATGGTTCTTTATGCCAAACACTGTTAAATCATGTAGTTTTGAGGATTTTTCCAGTATTTCAGCAATAAAATAATCACATTGGTGAGTGGATATCCTCCTAACTTGTTCTATCTTCCTAATATTTGATTACAAGTATTTGGTACAGGGACCAGCTTATTTTGTTTGCTCAACATCACAAGATCCCAGGTCTACATCAGAATAACCAGGTCCTCTGGCAAAACACAGTAGTTTAGCAGGCACTTTATGTTAACAGATGCCTTAGCTATAAATAGAAGGAACAGGTCTCTCCTCCAAAACACTGGCAATCGAAGACCTCAACTCCATATTGTGCATGGTGCCAGGGAAATTTTGCTTGCCCAGACACACTGTTATTTGAAGGCAGCACAACATGGGCACAGAGGGCAACTGCACACTTCCCAGTGAGGTGCTGGAGCATAAACAGACTACAACTTGGAAGCAGCAAGCAACCAGACATATGGTCTCATGAAAATATATCTATCTCATGCCATGTATATTTTTAATAGAAGGAAACAATCTGACATAGTTCATACTCAACCAAGTTAAAGCTATTCATATTAATATGAAATACAGGTTGGTAGTTTTGAACTTGTCTACTTGAATGCTGCAATTCTTTGGCAATCAAATAACCTTATGCTGCATCCACTTCTTTTTCACTGGAAAAGCATTTCAACAATTATTTCCAGCTTGCACATGTTTGAATGTCCACCCTTACAATATCAATAGGTGAATTACTGTAGAAAGTCCCACCACAGCTCTGAACTGCAACTGAGAGTGAAGCAAGACAGATATCAACACCCCAAACATTCACACTCGAGCCAGGGCTATATAACAGAAGAGTCTCTTTGCAGCAGTAAACCCAGGCAAGTTTTAATATGTGCTGGCATGTGGAAATAAAGACAAAGCCTAATGTGAACAAGGCACAGTGCTAAAGGACACTTTGAGAGTTTTCAACAAGTGACAGACCACTGTTTTCTGACAAAATTAGACTGCAGCAAGTAGCTAAGTCAGGATGCCTTAGCCAGAGATTTTAGATGAAAGAAAAGTTCCTTCTATCTGCATTCTTCTGAGAGGCACATGCAGCTTCTCCCAGTATTTCTATTTCAAGTAAGATGCTAATATTGACTTTCTACCAAAAGATCAAAATTTACCACAGAAAGGTTGTGCCTGTCCCCTCTAAGTCTCTACATTAAAGATCCTTACATCTTTTTCTTAAAATCTTGCCCTGTGCTGTGGAATACAGAAAACCACACACTATTTCCATGCAGCTATTCTTCAGCAATTGTGTCAAGAGCTTTCTCCCTTACATACCTTCAAAGACTTACTTTGAAGCAACATTTGAAGCAACATATTCTGTAGCCACACACCCCCCAAAAGCAAAGCTCTGCAGTGCCCAGTCCTTCAGTGAAGCATTTCATTGTGCCCCTGCTCAGCCGTTTTTTTCAAATGAAAACCTACTGTAAGTAGTAATTCACTAATAAGGTACACAATCCATATTTCCCCACAATCAATAGAGGAAAAACATGTGGTTAACAGATTTCCTTAATGAAATGGACAGAAACCTACATTCAATGCTACTAAACAGATGTAACTTACACTTGTGAAAAAGTTTCAAAACAATTCTCCCTGGAATAGTGATATGTGTTGCAAAATACCCATTTCATCCCTGTATCCATGTTGGAACATGTATAAATGGATTGGAACAAGTCACACTTGGTAAACCATGACTGCCTCACTGTGGATTAAAGCAATGCTTGCTTCCAGTCATTTGCTCTTACTACCAAAATATTAGCTTTTTCTTCATCTCTCAAAAAAAAAAAAAAAAAAAAAAAAGACATTTTCTCCAGGTGAAAAATCCCAAGTATTTCTGAAAATATTATCACAACATTTGGTTGGCTGACAAGTAGCTTGCAATAGGTAAAGCTGAATAATTACTTGATCATGGCTGAGGTCACAGCTATGAACATCACCATGCATATCACAGCAGAAATGAAAGCTGCATGTGAATTTATTCTCAGGTTTTTTCAAAATTCTGAATAGCCTTACAAAAAGTTGTGTTTCAGCACTGAATACTGGGTGTTAAATAACATTTGCTTTAAGATACATTCAAAAACCTACCTATCAACTTTATTGCTGTACCCAAATTCCCATTTCCTTTCTCTGAATATTCTCATGAACTTATCTTCCTTGGAAGCACAGGCTTTCTGAGCTCCAGCTTTGAACATCCTGGAGGATTTGCTTAAACAAGTACAAGTTCACATCTGATCAGATGGACAGCAAGAAAGCAGATTTTATTTTTACAAGAGAATGACATTCTTGCTCTCAGAGCATGACCCTTGCACATCTTTGTATCCATTACTTACCACATGTTGGTCCTTTCAACCTGGTTCAATTAAAAGCAGTTAAACTTGACTTGCTATTCCACATATTCTTATGTCCAATTCTTTTGCTGCAGCCTCTGCAGCATCCCAGGTTGCTTACAGCAAAATCAGTGTTTATGCAAAGCATGGACATTATCATACACAGAAGACACTAACTAGTACCTTGTGACATACTGAACCTCTCATTGCAGATGCATGTGGTTTAGTTACTTTAGTGACTTCTTATCCAAATCCAGAAGAATCAGTTACAGAGTAGTCTGAATTATACTGTTGTACTGTAAAACACATATCCTTGGCAATTCCTATGGATGGCTTCTGCATGGAGACACTCTGGTTACTGGATGAAATATTTCCTTGGCTAGATCAATAGCTGTAGCTGCTAGCTCTCAGAGTAATGTATCTGGTTACTGATAGATTACCTCTGCTGATCTACAGGCTTCATTGTTTAATAAAAAAAATTTTCATTAACTTTTATATGATATCTGTATTAATAAAATTGAGATGTCTTATTTCTTCCACTATAATCACATATTAATTTCTAGCATTTGCTTCGGACATAGGCTCCATTGCCTTAAACAGTCAGGATATTTGCTCTTTTGTTTGGGGAACTGTGTTTGTGAACCTACATTTTTGTTCTGTTCTGGAATATGAGTTCCCTATGGAAGGAAGAATCCAAACCAAGTAAAACTGCTGTAAAGACTACTCATTAAATGGTTTGAGCTTTTCCATTCATAATTAAGCAGTATTGTCTAAACTAGGAGCCTCGGAATGGGGCTTGGCTGTGCTGCAGTCAGGAGCTGTGGCACTCCCAGCACAGGAGCATCCTCCCAGGCAGCTATCCCCAGGGACACTCCAGCACCACCCCACTCCCAGGGTATTACCTGCCATTCAGCCACACCCATTTTGACAAAACATAATTCCCCACAAAAGCAAACAAAAGCTAAATTTATCAATTAATTCCTGCCCCCTCCTATTATTGACTCCATCTTCCATCCTCTCAGTCTGGCCCTCACCAACATCTATTTACCTGAAGTTTAGAAGCATCAGCAACTTTTAAGTCAAATTGTAACTTCCAAGTGCTCATCAAGAAGAAAGTACTACATAAACAATAAAAAATATTATACATCCATCCCCATGCCCTTAACAAGACACTGAAGGGCCTAGGAAAAGTCACAGGCAGAAGCTTCAGAGTGATGCAGGAGGCAGGGCAGAGCAACACTGGGAATCTTTCATGACTGCTTAAACTGAAAATATTTGTGCAGAAGAAATTTCTCTCCCTCAGACTCTTTCCTAGTGTCTATTGATTATTATTAATATTATGAAAATACTCAAAGAGTAGCTTTCACTGTCCTCATATGGGACAGCTCTAAATTTTAACTGTTCCAACATAAAGTGATGGGATATTCTCAGGGGCTGCAATATCCCCTGAAAGTCATGGGCAAGTGGGTGATCAGCATTTTCTTCAAGCTGTATAAGACAATTACAGTTTTATTGGGAAAGATTAAATATCAAGATAAAATCTTCATGAAGAAGAAAGGAGGAGGTAACCTTGCCTTAGTAACACTCTTGCCAGGAAAAAAAAAAAAATCCAAGTCATCTCTCTGGTCTTTGATTTTCCTATTTACTTGGACTTCAGTGAAGTCTATACCCTTTTCCCCACAATTAGAACCACACATTCTCTCTGCTTGTCACCTCCTTGACTTCGTGTGAAGTATTTCACACAGCACAGTTAACTTGTTCCCTGCCCTACAGAACTAAGCTCAGATTCAGACAGACACCCAAGCCCACGCCCCTATAACCCTCCCATCACACCAGATGCCCTCACTCACATGCTCCAATCAGCCTAAGGTGCCTGGTCTGCACACACAGGGTCAGACAGAGGGGTGGCTGATGCAGGCATGCAGCAGCCTCTGGCCAAGGAGACCTGCTCCAGGTTTTCTCTCCAGCGAGAAAGTTCCTCAAGGCTCAGTTTCTTCCACACATTTGGGATGTCTCTGGCTTCCTGCTCACATGCAACAAACTGAGCAATAGGTTCAAAAGCTTTTGGCATAATACTGACTAATAGATTGACAGGCAGCCAGTAAAGCCCCAGCAGTGCTGTTTCCTTAGCAAGCAAGAATGAACATTTGTGAAAAAGTTGTGCTGGATGGTTGGAACTGCAGGGCTTGATGGGGAAGAGAAGGGAGGAGTGTGAAGGACGTTTTTGTTCTTTGATCTTGCTGCTAAATATATATGTTTCTTACAGTAACTGATCTACTGATTTTGAAAACTCATCTCTTTCTAACTTTTAAACCCTCTCTGTCATATGAGAAACAATAAATTCATAAGCAGCATTGACAATGGAAAGCCAATAAAGTTTTTGAAAGCCAAGGTGCTCTGTTCCTAGCACATGCTTTTCCCGCATATGCAAAGCATCTGTGGCTGAAACAACTCCTCGAGGAAACTCAGGGGAGGAAACTCAAACATTATGAGTCAAAGCTGCAGAAGGAGAGGCTATTATTCACAAAAATACCTTCCTGTCCCTAAAAGAAAACACGCAGGACAAGAACAATACATAATCACTCACTGTAAACATAAAAAGTCTCACTCCAGAGACATTTTACCTTGATGTGCCTTGCTCTGGCCTGTGCCACTCTTCCCTCAGCTCTGAAGGCAGAGCCTGGCCAGGGAATTATGACAAAAGGATTGCTGAATAAATTGGTTTTGTTTCAAAACCTCAGCCCGGTTTTCCAGGAAAAAGGGTTTAGTTGTCTCTTTCCATGAACAGCTCTCCTCCCTGGAATGGAGGTTAAGAGCTCCCAGTCAGCAGTACATGGAACCTGTACTGAGAGGAAGCATTGGAAGGACGTGGAGGACAAAGCAGGGGAAAGAAAAGGCCACAGTAATCATTACACGGAGAAGAGGAAGTTTCTTTGTTAATTAGAAAAACACGTATCCTTAACAGCTTATGCAGTGGAGCAAGAACAACATACAAAGTTGTCTGTGATAGGTTTGATTTTGCCTGGCTCCTGCAGAGGCTGCAAACAGCAGCTCCTAGGGCAGCCTGCCACTCTCATGCCCCCCCAGTGCAAGATCAGCCAACCTGACCAGGTTGCATCAGCATGGAGCATGTCCCACACCAGGACGCAGCGTCATGTGTTTGCTTTGGCAAGGTGGTTGTGGTGAACGTCAGGCTGCTCCACCTCAGATCACAGAGCCCAGGGGCACTGGGGGTGAGTGTGCAGGGCTGAGCCAGTGGCACAGCAATGCAAGCCATCCACCCAGCCCAGGGGAGCACTGAACACCCCTAAGCTGGCGAATGCTGCTGTATGTAGGCAACCTGACCCCCTAGACAGAAGTCAGGAGTTTATTCCCAAAGTCCTTTTCTCCTACCAGAAAAGTCAATGTGACAGTGTGCTGTCAAGGACTTGATCCTAAGCCAGAGCCCATTGTGGTCTCACACAGCACCAATCCATGTTCCAGTCTCTTCCCATTTAAAAACCAGTGCCAAGGGTTGAAGGCTTGGCCCCAAGAAGCTTTGAGAGCTGGCAACATCTAATGCCCAGAAAGCTGGAGAAACACCCCAGGCATAACAGCAGAACACACTGCAGTGAAAGCATGAATCAGAAAGCATGGCTGGGCATGACAGTATCTGGTTTTAGAGGAAATTTCAGAAAAGGAAGGGATAGTATTAATACACCAAATTCTGCTCGTGCATTTTAGCTCAAATAATCTCTTGTTTATCCTAGGTAATAAATTTCTACCTATGGCAGGTTTTCACAGTGAAGCAGCTATCCCTTCTGCGAATAGTAAAGATAACAGTAGATTACATAATCAGATTCCAGACTTCCCAAAAGATTTACCCCTCTGTCAAAGCGCTCCTTTGGAAAACCTGAGCCAGTTCCAAGAGAAGCAGCTTTTAAACTAACCATGTACTGATCCAACACAGGGCTCTAAGTTACTAGACAAGTATTTTAACTATTGTGTCTGATCTGACTTAGCTGGTTAGCAATCTGTACTTTTTAAAACAGTGTGCTTAGCTTCAGAATATACTTTCACATTCTGTTTGTGCTGAGTGTAAACTGGTGTATTTCCCTCTACCAAAACAGAGATAAAACATGCATAAATAAGCAGTGAACAATCAACACATTCATAAAAATCAAGTGCTGTATGGAGCATTTGCTAAGGCCAAAGTCTAAGTCCCCTTACTCCTGTATTGTTCTCAAACATCGTTGTCAGGGCCAGCAGGAAGCCTCATACACTCTCAGACAGATAACAAGATAGAAAACTGTACTGAACCATGGACATTGTAACTGCAACTACGCACCTCGGACTCCTGGCTTCACGCCTCTGTGTAATGTCACTTGGTGAGAGTGTATTGGCCTTTTGCAAGAGAAGGATTCTTAGCTCTAAGGCAAAAAACCCTAGCCAGAGCAGTGAAAAGCCCTGAGTTCACTGAGGACTGCTCTCTTCTCATCCATCACACTGCCCTCCCCATGCCTGTAGGTTTATTGTTTTTATTTTTAATTATGATATTTCTTACATAAATTTCTAGGATGCTTCTTTCCAAATTAGAAAGGCCTCTTGTGTAACACTGAAGAGCCCCAAAGGGAAAGCTACTGTCAATGCCAGACCAGAGTCCCAGTCCAAAGGAGTGGTTCAGAGTCTCGTCTCCTATGGCTTTTTGCATTCCAGGCCAAGAGATACAAAAAAGAAAGGATCACATTTTAAGTGCACATGATTTAAAATAAATTGCTTAAAGTGAAAAAGTTGGTGTTCATTAACAGACTTATTCAGAGATATGAGAACAAATCTCAGCAGTTAACCAGAGCAAGAGTTGCACATGCTTGGCTGCATTTATGAAACCCTACCCAGCAAAATGTCATCACCTTTCCTTGGCTCATCTCTTCAAAACTCCAATCAAAAGAGATTTAAAATGGTCAAGAACATCAACCACAGATGCCCTTAATCAAAGGTAAAAAGGCCAAGACTTTCAGCAAGGCAATCCTGGCAGTGCTGCCTCAGAGACGGAGCAGATGTACAAGTAAGGGATGGATTTATTTGAGTTGATCATATGTGAAACAGCACAAAAATAATTACTACAATGCAGGCAAATCTGAAGTTTCTGCTCTTGCAGCTTTCAGATATGCACTTTTAAACTATGTTTAGTTCTCTTCCTCGTTAAATTACCCAAAACTTACACAGCACTCCAAGAATCAGCAGTATTTCAGTTGTTAAATGCAATTTATTAGCAATAGAGACAAGGAGCAAGTGACAGCCAAAATGTGAAAGGCAGCTCTAAAAAATTTTAGTTCGGCTTTGTCAAATGCAAATACAGTGATGGCTTTCTTTTGCAGCAGCATTTATTCACAGGGCCGATTTGAGGTTGGTTCACACTACAGAGTTACACCCCCAGAGAAGGGAAGCCCAGTGCACGTTAGTAATTAGTACACAACACGCTTGCCTAGCAATTAATTTAGAGTTGAGAGCAGTGCTAAACCACACGTCCTGTTGCAGCCTCACCGGCTCATAGGCAGGAGAGGGAAGTCTGTCCACAAGAGGGAGATAACAGACCAGCAGTGAAGCCTTTTCCTCTGCTACAGGTTCTCACTCAGAGGCTGGTACAGCCCAGGCTCGGAGAGATGCTCCTCCCTCCCTCCCTCCCTCTCTCCCCGAGAGCCTAGAAAGCATCCTACGGGATGGGGCAGGGGAAGAGCAGAACCGAGCTAAGCGGGAGAACAAGAAACACTTTAGAGAATAATAAATTAGTACCCTGTGGACTTGCTTGTTTTGAAATTTTGAAAATGGTTGTGAGCAGACATTTTTTAAAAAATTGGCTCAAAACAACTGGGGCTATGTTGGATTTCTTTTTCTTTTTCTTTTGGGTTTTTTTTTTTTGAGTATTTGGTCTAACAAAACAATTTTGATTATTCAGGCAAAAAGGAGATGTTCAAGCTCACAGTAACCCAAAGAGGAAGTCTGATGCTTCAGCAGGATTATTTATCAGTCCAGAGTGTTTTATACTATCCAAAATACATCAAAGCATTATTTTTTTCCTTATTGAAGTACCCCTGATGTGCTGTAACAGAGGTCTGAGAACAGAAACTACCAGTACTGCGTCGGCACGACCAAGGATGCTTTTATTAGCATTGCTTGCCCTCTGGCAAGAGCTACGTTGTCACAAGCAACCTGCTTAAACTTGTCCGGAAAATAAGAGTGGCATTTTTGTGGTCACTTAAGGACCTTGACAGCCCCTGGCAGCCAGCAGAACTCTAGCTCCCATGCCTCAGGGAGCACGTGTGGCACATCTGCAGCACAGACCCCCGGGGAGACAGGCCTGGGGCTACATCCTGACCATCCACTCGGGTGTGACAGCACAAGGATGGGCTTTCTGCAGTGCTCCTTCTCGAGGCCTAATCACAGAGCTGTCTTAATTTTTCTAATTCTAAATACTTGCTAAGTGCCAATAGTGACACCCTGAACCCTACAAAAATTTACCATGAGAGGGGGGAAAAATTCAAGGTGATGGAGCCTACAGAAGGAAGTCCCTGCACAAGGTCCATTCTCCAAAGCCTGATTTTGGTCCAAATCACTTCCATGTAGCAATGCACCAGAAAGCAGCATGGATGAGGTTGCAAGAAGAGCCAACAGGGTGAGCCTGGCAGCACACACATATATACTTATGAGGACCATCTCATTGGCAGCAGTACACCATAACCCATTCCAGAGGGACAGAACAAAAGCTAAAGCAGAGACGAATGTGTCTGTCAGAGCCTTTGAATTTTTCTTAAAAGAAAACAAACAAAAAAAAATACAGTGCCAAAAAAAAAAAAAAAAAAAGACTGAACACAATTAAGAAATACAAGTTTCAGGACAAAAATAGACATTTCAGCAATAAATTTCAATCTTTAACTTAACTAGAACCACCACAAGCACATGACACAGAGGTGGAATAAAACTAAGGATGACTAACAACCGTTTGACATCAAGTCTGTCAATGCAATATAGACCATACTGGCAGCCTTTCTGAACATGGGCTTTGTGTCATCAGCCAAGCTTCAGTGGTGCAAATTCGTACAAGGAAAAAGAGAAAGCCAAGTCATAGGGTGAATCTATCTGCTGAAACCCAGCTTCTGGAGCACTCTGAGAGCTGAATATGAAGTTTGCTTTATTAAATTACCTAACAGTAGAAATTCAACAAAGAAAGGCATTCCTTAAACTGGCAAATTAGCAGACTGAGGGAATGCTGTCATTTATTCACTAACCAAGGCAAGTCAAAATTAAAAGTTAGCTTTGTTTGCTGTCACTGGTCAGTTTAAAAACACAAATTCAGTCTTCTGACAGGCAATTTTTCAAGGACTGTTTAATTGCTACCATTTTTCAGCAGTCAGTGTATTTGCAGAATTCCCTGGCATCCCCCAACATCAGCTCTGTGGTTTGCAGAACCAAGTGCTTTCAAGATGAGTACCATTCCTCACCTACACAGAAAAATGTGCTTGTGAGTAAAAAAAAAAAAAAAGCCTACGTAGAAGAGAAACTGCTCATGTCCAGTTGCCAAAGTTAATCTCTTTTAACTCATCCTGGAATGGAAGGTATCACTAACTTTATATTCAAGTTAGAGTACAGTTGCTTGTTATTTTTAGTGTGCTAAAAAAATAACTCCAGCTTAGGGTAATCACACTCTCATTAATTTCATGTTACCGTCTACACGAAAACCCCAGCGACAGCATGAAAATCCTCTGTGATCTCTCTGTAGAAGAGATCACTACACTCACTACAAATAATCTACTCAGAGAGATAAAAAAATTTCCAATAATGCAAGACAGAGCTCATTTTCTCAAGTTTCCTGACTCAGTGCTCCCCTTCCACCTACATGTCTCAGTCTAAGCCTGGATTTCCCCCTTCCTCTGCACAGATCCCCAGCTCCTGCCCTGCAAGCATCCTGCCAGCAGCTGCACAGCAGCTGAAGCACCACCAAAAGGTGACAGATTCTCTGGCTGCCAAGGGCATAAGGAAAGTGTATATCCAGCCTGCAGCTACTTTTCATGGTGATTTTGAGAGTTTGCATGTGTGCAAACTAAAGGAACAGGAAGGAGGCGGAGGTTTCCACAGGCACCAATAGCAAGACCGCATTTCATTTTGCAGAGATGTAAATTAACTACGGGAACCGCATAAACCTGCTGCTGGGGCGAGTGGAAATTTCTCTTTCCCCTCCCACCCACCATAGTCAATGTATAACTGGGCAGAGAACAGATGATGGAAACTTATATGAGCCATCCAGTAAGAGTGGGACAACCAGAACACATAAATATCCTGGATTACAAGTATTATAAATACCTCTCGCGCAGACATGCACCTTTGGACAGTAACTCAGGCACAGGACACAGCATGGAACACCACTTCTAATGCATTGAAACAAGAGCTTTCATGTGTTCTCAGAATTACTGAAGCTTCACAATTACCACAACAAATGTATTGAGATGAAGGATAGATCAAGAGTTAATGTTTCACACATTTAGTGCAGTGCCCAGAACCCAACTCAACAAGCCAAAACTTTTTAGAAAAGAGTGACAATGATTGTATAGGGTAACTAGCAGCAGCCACCTTGAATCTAAAACAGCAACAAATTCATGAAGCCAAGACAAGCTACCAGCCAATTTAGTTCCTCTTGAAGGAACCTCCTTTTCTAGGGGTCAGCCAGGTTTTTTGACACTGAGACAAGTTTGTATTTTTGAAGGCTTCCAGAGTCTCCAGGTTCCAGTTAGCAGCCAGCTCCCCCTCACTGGGGATGCCCTTGCCCCCTCAGCACTGGCAGGTCAAGCAGCAGCCAGCACCACCACTGCCTCCCGGTCACCAGGAAAGGTAGAAGATTAAGCATTTTTCCACCCTGGAAGCAAGAGAGGCCTGCAGCATCTAAAGACAGGACCATAAGCTTCTTGGCAGAAGCAATCACTAGCTAAGTACATTAGTGATCACCAAGACCACACTGGGCCAAGCTGCTCTCTGGAGGCTGCACCACAGGGCAGCTCCCAGGACCAGGCTGCCAGCTCTCCAGGCCATCCCACCACAGCAGGATGGTCAAGCAGCTGCTCTGCCCCAGCAGGAAAGAGTGAAAAAGACCTCACCAATCTAAAGCAGCTCATTTCTCCCAGCACCATCAGCCCTACCACATAACCCCAGCCCTGGAGTTCTTCCACTCCTTACCTACAAGCTCAAGGCTGGCTGTTTCTGAGGAAAAGAGGACAGGCTCACCACTATCCTGCACATCCCAAACACCTCTGCAGTTCTCTTTCTTCCCTACTGGTGGATTGACCTCCCACACAGTCAGCTGGCTCTGCCTGCTCCAAAATCCCCACCTGTGCCCACCCTGACCAGAATCACCTGCCTGCTCCCCCTCAGAGCCCACAGAGGCCAGCCAGAGTGGGGACTGTGCTACCTGTGTGCCAGCTCTGTGGCTAAGACAGCCCAGTTTCTGCAGGGCCTTTTGTAATGGACCATGAGCTGTCCAGCCTGCACACCAACCCCTGCGTAACTAGTATTGGATCTGGGATCACAAATGTGAACTAACAGGCAGATGTCATTCTGGAGCTGCTGAATGTTCTGGTTTCCTTTCTGTGTGTCCTGTCAGGCATCTCTGGGTTTTTGCCCATTCAGCAAGTGAATTTTTTCCAGGTTGCCTGTGTAGCTTTTCATATACTGACTGGCATAACTTGGGCCTTGGGTGACACTGCAAGGAGAGGTCACTGAACAATATTCAGAGAACCCAAGTGCAGCAAGCCAGACCCCAGGCACTGCCAAGAGTGAGGACCACAATGCCCACAGTCTGTGTGCACAAAGAGAGGGGAGAGAGAAGTGGGGTCACTGTACCATTACACACCACGATGGAAATTAAGGCTAATACAGGGTTTTTTCCACAAGCATTCATTATCCTGCTTCTGTTCTCACTGAGGAAGAGGAGATATAATGAAGAGGCAAAGGCAGAAAAGCTAATGGGAGATTGACACTTTCATGAATATCTTAGTCTAAAAGTGAAGAGATCTTTGACAAAATCTCCTGGAGATGTGAGGTTAAGAGATGTCATTAATGCAGAGCAAAAGTGAGTTTCCTCAAAGGACAAACTAGAAAACTAGGGAGCAATGGAAGTGGTATAAAGTTGACTGGGACAAGGGCAAAGTCACAGTCGGAGACTAATAATACTTTTGAACAAAAGATGGTAGATCATCAGCAAAAAATAGCTAAAGAAGGTTGTGGATCACTATGACCAGTCAATCACTGATGTAACTCTAGACAATGAAAACGTGTTTTTCAAAGTTATCAAAATGGCTAATTCCAGTGGAAAGCAGTATGCCATTGCATAGGCTCTTCTGCAAGCCCATGCTTTGTAGCACAGACACTCCATCTCTCATCGAGCCAGACAGGGACAGAGGGCTAGCACGATAGGAAAAGCTACCAGAGAAGAAGAGAGGATTTTTATAACCTATCAAAAGAGAGGCTGAGAAATTACTTTCTAACAATACATATCAGCTTAAAGACTACCAAGGGAGAACAATCATTTAAGCTGGGAATAGGTCTTGGCTCAAGATCAGATAGTCATAAAACTATTACAGATTAATTTCAGCTGACAATTAAAAGATAGCTCCTAAGCAATGAGGAGCAAGGGGACTACAAAAGTCTGCTAACCAAAAAAAAAGCAATACTGCTTGCCACAGGTATACAGGCACACACAAAAACCTCCCTAGGATCTCACCAATTGTTTTTAAGATAAACCCCAGTGCTTTCCCAAAAGGTCTTGGTGAAGGGATTTTCTATCATTAAGGAGCTAAATTCAGGAAACCACTTCCAACTCTCTGGTACAAGCCTGGTAATTGCATGTCACAGAGGAATTGTTGGCATTGATGAAGTTACTGAAGCAATTAATTAGTTTACTAGCATCAAGAAACAGTAACCTACTTTTGTAGACCTGCAAGACCAGGAGAGGAGAGGGAATAGCAAGAAAAAGCTGCAAGCTGCTTGCCCAGCAGGTACAGACTGTCATCTATAGAAGGCCTCTGGTCACATACCTGTGGCACCATCTCAGGTGGTGCCTTGGGCAACAAGGTTCAGAGACATGTCAGAAGTGCAGCACCAGAAGTATATTTTGGTAACTGTGCCATTCATTAAAAAAAAAGGGGGTGGAGGAGGAGGGAAGACCAGCCAACCTCTTAGAAGCTATTGCTGGGAATGGGCTTCAGCACCTCATCTGCTCCTACTGGCACTGTAGATAGACTTGAGAAATTATAAACATGATAAACACAAGCCAGCACTTCAGCTAACAAAGACAGGAATAAAACTAGCAGTGTCCACTTAGGAGAGCAAGGGGTGCAGATGAACACAAAGGACAGAAGGACGAATTCTGTGAATAGTAGAGCAGTGGTAGCTCCAGGAGGAGATTCCTGAGAAGCCCTATGCCTTCTCTGTTTACAAAAACAACTGCTGTAGCCAGCCATACAGTCTTGGGCTTTAAAGCCCTCAGTGTCCAGATCCTCGATATCACGGTGTGTACAGTGGGAGAACCTGGGCTTGGATTGTTATCCTCTCAAAGAACTTTGGCCATTGTCAAAAATAACTGTGTCTGGAAGGTGCTAATAGACACTAAGAGAAATGCACCATGCACCATTCAGACTGGCTCCCTCATTTTCTTTACCTCAGTTGCCAAAGGCACAGACATCCAGGAGCAGCCAAAGCCAAAGCAAATTACTTTCTGCAAAGATATAAGCCTCTGGAATGAGTCTCTGTGTTGTTTAAAAAAAAAACCAAAATGTTTCTGCTTTTGTCTTCTTTATACCTGTCTTCAAATATATTTGGGGAGTTTAATCTTTTTTTACTTTTGATTTTTATTACTTTTAATTTTATTTATATTTACATGAGTGATGCAGTACCTAAATGTGTATTAACTCATAAATCTAATTGACACCTATTGAGGAGCATCAGGCTGGAGGCAAGCATGGGAATACCAAATCTCACATTTTACTCCTGCTTGGAACTGACCATTCACATGGTTTTTGGAGGCAGAGCAAGACATTTCTGCACAACTGGGACAAGGGTTTTACTGAGAT
Organism: Entomyzon cyanotis; assembly: GCA_024500445.1. Taxonomy (NCBI): domain Eukaryota; kingdom Metazoa; phylum Chordata; class Aves; order Passeriformes; family Meliphagidae; genus Entomyzon; species Entomyzon cyanotis. Next base: position 474,962 of record JAKEPQ010000871.1, read on the forward strand.
TTTCTACAGCCAGCAATGAGTTGTTACCCAAAGCAAAATAAAGGTAAAAATCATTAGCCCACTGAGATGGCAAAGAGTATAGGTTTCCTAACAGTTCTGAGCATTTGCTGACAGTTCAGTTTCTGGGCATTTGGACCTCTCCCAGCCTCACAGTAGTCCATAGCCCATGTTTGCTTTATGGGTCCCCTGCACTGCACAGGCCGCCCAGGGAAATGATGGAGTCACCATCCCTAGAAGTATTCAAAAGACGTGTAGACGTGAGACTTAAGAGACATAGTTTCATGGTGGACTTTGCCATGCTGGGTTAATGGTTGCACTCTTAAAGGTAACTTCCAAACTAAATGGTTCTACAGCAGATTGATCCTCCTCTTCCCCTGATGTGTCTGCTTTGAAGACACAGCTTTTGGGGGAGGGATAAAACTGATTCCCTCCACAACACGAGCTGGGCTCCCCCACCTTGTCAGCTCTCAGAAGTAGCATGTGTGTGCTCAGCTACACACAGAGCCACTGTAGCAGTGAGTAACAGACTCCTGAAGTAGCTGAAAAGACCAGGCAGTGGTTTGGCATTTATTCCTGGGGGCAGAGATTCAGAAACACACATGACAATCTGGGTATCAGCGTGTAACGCAGGAGCTGCAAGGCTTGCATCCAGCTCCAGCATTTACCCTATAAACTGGTCACTGTGGGAAAAGAGCTTTCAGCCAGCACCAAATGCAGCTACCATCTCTGAATACCACTCAGTCAAGGATTTACCAAAAAGGAGGGAGAAACAGAGGTGGGGGAGTGGGGAAGACAGGGAGAGGTGGAAGAGAATTCTTTGAACTTTCACCCACAGACAGAAGTTGACGTGCAGCAGGAACCTTTTGTGAAACTGCGCTGTGGAAGGTCAGCATGCTGTAGATTCAACAGGGCTGATGTGCATTTGTTTCCCACCACCCCCACAAACTGAAATTCAAGCATGGAGTTTTTCTTAAGAATCTTTACTTTTTTTTTTTTTTTAATTTAAATTATACATCCGAAATACAAGTATAAAACCTCACAATGAAATATGCTGCTAATTTCTACAAAATAGTCTAAATAATAATGCACTTACATCATTTACACAATTCACCTTCACAATAAAATAGGAGCACTTAGATCAATATTTACATATTGACAGAGGATGTGGTTGTGCAGCCATCCACTTCTGGTGCTGGCTCCTGCTGCGGTACCTCTGGGAGACTGCTGCCTGCAGTCACAAATAGATCCTTCTGCAGGGAAAAAGCCCTGCCAAAGACTTTCTAGGTGCAGGGACCTGCCCAAAGGGTGCCAAATAGACCAAAATGGTGGCAAATATTTGCTTTTTCATCTTAAAGCTGCCACTGTAGCACTTAAGAACACATCAATGAGTTATCTAAGGAATTCCCTGATACAGAATTTGGCTTTGCTATGTTAGGCACTTCGTTATAAAAGTTATTTATTATGGCTTATGCAAAAGAGCTCACTTTCCTCAGGATATGTATTTGCCAGTCAGTAGGAGAAAGAGACATGTCTAAGGGCACACTTTCAGGCAATGTTTTGGGTTAGCCTGCATTAGAAATTTGGATCATATTACTTCAAATCAGTAATGAAGGAAGTATTTTATCAAGACCTTTTCCTTCCACCAAGTCAAGCAGTCAGTGTATTTTAAATCTTAGTAGATCTGCAGTTTCACATTTCAAAATTGTTGGCAACTACAGATTTCCCTCTTCCAGGTTAACTACTTACATCCATGCTGTTCAGTGTGCTATTGGGTGACATATCCCACATATGATTGTCTTAAAAGAGTACACTGTAGGTTGAGGGATTATTTACATATCTTAACATGAAGAAAATAAAGTTCTAACTTCCCAAATAATAAATATAGATCAGAGTACAAGACTGAAATAAAATAAATTAGAATGATTCCCCAGTTGTTAAATTCCCTCTCTTAAGGCCTGAGCCAAAGACCCAAAAAACCCAAAACAAAACACCAAGAGACATATTTTCAATGGTTCAAAAAGGTCTTGGATAGGGGTCCTCAAACAGCTCAGACACTGGCTGTTTGAAAATGAGGTGTCTAGCTAAACTGATGGATATTTGACACCTATGTGATCAAACAGCAAAACCTACCCCTAAAAGGCATCTTTTGGGTAAAACTTTTTAGACCAAACATTAATACTGTTTTTATTGGGAAGAATATAGTTCTTGAAGATTGTCTCGACATTAATTCAGCAGTAAGGAAATAAGCATACAGTTCAGAACACAACGTATTTGTGAAGCAAATACGTGTTAGTGCACATGATTTTCCAAAAACTTCACTCCTCAGCTACATTTGTGCATATTTCAGAATGCTTCTAACTAGATGGTTAATAAAAGTCTTCTCATGACTATAGCTAAGTTTGCCATTAAAAAAAATTAACTGAAAAACAGTTAGGAGTAACTTACTCAAGAACGATGCCAAATTTCAGGTCCAAATATATCAGAACACAGAGAAATTTGGAATCCAAGTAAAAATCTTAAAACTTAGGTCTATCAAACTTTAAAAAAGAAAAAATATTAAAAGCAGTGAATCTGCTCTCAGAATTGCACACTCACCAGGTTTGTAAACTCTACATGAAGTCAGTGATGCACTGTTCACTACAAGAGGTATAATGTGGATGCTCTAGGCAAAGCAGTGCAGATGCTTTTTGTTTGCAGTTTCCTTCATGTCTCCTTTTTCTCTTCCTTGAAGATTAAGCATCTAAAGTAATTCAGTAGCTAAAAGTGTCTTGGAGGGAAAGGCCTGGGTTTACATGGAAGGGGGGGTGACAGGTGTCCACGTGGATGCCAGCCTGGCATGTGCAGAGGTGTCATACTGGCTGTCGGGCAGGTCCGTGGGCGCCCCACCGTCGTAGAGGGGCGAGGCAGAGGAGGTGGCTGTCACCGGGTGCGGAAGAGCGGAGTAGTGTGCTGGAGAGCCACGCAGAAACTGGGAGCTCAGGCCGTTGGACATCCCGCTCGGCTGCGACACCGGCGTGATGGTGCTGTTACTCACCGACCACAAGTTGGGGTACTGACTGACAGAGGGAAAGCCAGAAATAAAACAAGTTATTAGTGACTCTGCTGCCTGCTGGCAGTTCCTTGGGTCACAGCATAGCCCTAAGGCCAGCTCCATTTGCTGGAGACAGTGAAATGCTCCAGGCAGTTCCAAGCCACTGCGAGGCAGGAAGGACCTCCAGGCAGAATTTGTATTCATGGCACCCCCACAAATAAATCAAACTTCCCTCATTTCCAACAGATAGGGGGTTAGACAAAAGGGGTGGCAGAAACGCCTTCCTTGAGGTTCCACAGTTCCAGTTCTATTGGTTTTACATACTGAACAACTCAGTCCAAAAATTGAAACTCAGGGAACTTAGTAACTACCTAAATACATATCCTGGGGATGAGACAGAGAAAAAAGTGCTGGAAGGACCTCTTTACTGAATTAATCTGTGTTCAGGACTAAAACTTATGTTCAGTAATCCAGTTAACTCATACGCGGTAGTAGTACACAGCCTGATTAACAGTTAAGTGTCAAAGCACATGGTTCAAATAAGAATGCTTTCCCCAAACAGAATGGTAGGTCTGAATTGCTTTAAAAGATGTCCAAATCTCATCCCTCTGCAGTTAATAGCAAATGTTTTACCACCTTTTCTGTATCTTTTTGAATTTTCAAGTTCAGCTCCAAGGGACTTACTGCAAGCAAAATTTTTGCTAAAGAATCCAAAAGTTTAATTAAAATAAGTACAAAGAGGAATAAAAATTCACTTTTATGATTGCAAAAGACTTTCACTACATGTGCCATTCCATGCTATGCTGGTTAGTGTGGCAATGCTGAAGTAAAGAATTACTGTCCCAACCATGTGCTCCTTCTCCACACTACAGTTCACTGCTCCATCATTTGTACCAGAACAAGGAAGCAGTGACCAGCCAAAATGAGAGATTAAAAAAAAAATAAACTTTTAAAACACCATTATGCATAAGAGAGATGAAACTTAAAAGAGCATCCTCAAATTCAATGTAGGCTGGTCTGAGTGATTTGCAATCCTTAATCTATTAAATATTGCTGTAACAAGTATCTACATCTCCAAAACCAAGACATTAAAAAAATATATATATTTCTTCAATCTGTTTTCCTTGTGGGTAGTCCTTCTCAGTGCCTCAGAGTGCTAATGATTCACTCCAATGGCCAAAAGGGCTTCTAATATGCTGGTGACTCTACCTCCTTTTTCAGCCTTTTCTTCCTAGAAAGTACCAATATATGGATTTTAGGGCTCCTGAGGGATGAACTCCTACCTGGAGCTGGTAGCTGTGCCAGTGCTGTGACTCATGGGCAGCATTGTTGTGTGTGTAGTAACTCCGAGAGAGGACCAGTTGTCATGGGACTGCAGCATGGACAGGCAGGCAGAGGAGTTGTCAGCATAGGCTGCTGAGAAAACAAGTAATCCCTTACAAACACTAGAATCAAGCCAAATAACAATCCTGTATTTAAATGCAATGCAGAGGTTTAAACCATCCTTCCCTCTTACTGCCTTGGAAGAAAGGGAAAAAAAGAAAATAAAAAAAAAGAAAAAAAAAAGGGACAAAATTACACACACACAGAAAAACTAAAGCCAGCAACCAGTTGTGTCAAGCTCAAACTTCTACTGGCATTGCCTGATGTGCTGTTTTGCTTAACTCACAACTGCAAAGTCTTGTTTCTGTGAAGCAGCTATGGCCAAAAAGCTGTCTGCAAACCACCTGCTAATTCAGTACACGCCTACTTAGTCAGGGGGGAAGAGGCAGGCTTCCCCCCCCATACTATCTCAATCAGCTGGGAACCTTCCAGGACACCTTTCTCTCCATCACCTACACTGGCAGTAACAGTCTGGCAGAGCTGGATAAAAAGCATATCACTGGATCACAGATCCCAGTTTTGAGTTGAGCATGCCATGATGGGCGTTGAAATCTGCCTTGGATGCCTTGGAGCCAGCCTGTGGATCCTCACACCCTCAGGAGTGATTGGACTGTGGCTTAGACTACTTGGCTTATGACCAAAACTGGCTGGCTGGCACAGCAGGGGCACTAGGAAGCTGTAAAGGGAGTCCCACACAGCCACCCGTAGCAAGAAAGAAGTTGCTGTGGTAGCTGGCCAAGGGAAGGAGGTTCTTTGTTGAGGACCATGAAACAAGAAAGAACACCAGAGAGGTTTTGTTCTTTTATTCTATTTTAAGTCACAAAACTTGCATAAGATTTCCAAAATGCAAGAGAAGTTCACAGAAAGCTAGTTTTTCACTTCAAAATGAACTACAAAGCTACACACAAGATTGGTCAGGCTGCATCTAGAAGCCCACCTATTACTTCATATTTCAAATTATTAATTATTTTTTTTTAGATGGGAACCTTCAATATCTATGCAGCCTGGAAGGCAAAAATTGCTAACCATTCTTTGCCAGAAGAAAGAAAAAGGAATTAAAAAAAAAACCAAAAAACCACCACTGTTAAAAGTCCCCTTCTCACTCTTAAGTACCTAGTGCTTGAGACACTACACTTAAAGATATTTGGCTTTTTCTGAGCACCCCTTTTAAAAGCTCTGCAGTTTACTCAGAGCCATATTGTTTCTATCTATCCAGTGGTGACAGAAAACAACCTTGATGCACAGACATCAACCACAGCCACAGGTAACAGAAAATAACCAAATCAGACCCTCAGTTATAAACATACTGGGGACATGTACTCTTCAGCCCCATTTCTCTGCAATGCTGACCCCAAGCCCTCTGCACAAACTGAGCCAGTTATCGACCTTCATTTCTGGTGCATCACACACAATGCCACTGTTCAAAGCTCCCATCCTCTCAGCTCATTCCCCACCTTTTCACAGAGCTGCAGCTTCAGACTTACTTGGAGAGTTGTTCCTGTGAGTGTAGGGGTTGGCGTAGGGCGCAGGGCGGTGGTTCCTCAGCGAGGAGTACCTTTCACAGCTGTGGGCAGGGGAGAGCGACAGGGGGGCTCCAAACTGGGCGTGAGGGTTGGCAGGTGGGCACAGAGTCCCACTGCCAGGAATAAGCCAACTGCCCACTGTGGAGAAGCAAGAACTCTGTAAGAGGAATGCGTAGTGCAGCCAGGCAGAGAATCACAGCAACAAGACAAATAACAGCAAGGAAATGCACACTCAGGAAAGGAAACTGAGTTTCAACATAGCTGGCAAATCTGCTTTACAACTTTCCTAAATGCTCTTATGAAGGAAAATTAGAAAACAGCTTAGAAAAAGTCTAGTGTCAAGCTACTTTTTTTAAATTACCATTTCATTACAACCCCAGAAAGGAAACACTGAATTGTTAAACCCTCCCATACGTAGGCAGTGTGTGCTCAGTACTTGTTAGCATAGTGTTCAGTTTTAAATTGCCCTTTGGGGCTCTCAATCTACAGCTAAGCTCTGAGGTTTCTCAGACTGCTAAGAACTCCCCTTAAAAATCAAGTATTTTCTCTGAAACCAAATAATTCCTAAATCATTAAAACATTAATGCTTTTCAATCATCTGAAAGAATTGTTTTAAGCAAATGGCCAAAATTTTCTTGGAGTACTTATAATACAAGTACTGTCTCAATAAACTTTATGAAATAAACTTTTATCTCCATGTCCACGTGAACATTGTTGTCCTTGTCTAAAAAGGCAGCTGTCTTTTTGGACATGAAAGCAACTCTGCAAGATTCTATTAAATAATTTTGAATGCAATAAATCTTAACCACACACAGAGATTGTAGTGTTTATACAATCATAAACATGCATGAATCACAACCACAAAGATTGGTAACATTCCTCTCCCTGTGAACTAACAAGCCCACCATCAAAACTGGTCCCAAAGTTTTGCTTAACTTGACAGAGATTAGATGGAAGAAATCAAAGTTATGCTCATGATGCACAGTGAAAAGAAACATACACTGTGAATATCCAGACTGCTGGTTGTCCCCCACTTCCTCCATCATGTCTTTGTGATCACTTCTATAAAAGAAACCATGTTGTATTAGTTAAGAATATGCTTTCACAAATCTATCTTAAAAATCCACATTTTAGAATTAATTTAAGAGCTCTCACCTTTCCTTTGCATCAAGAAATGCCTTTGCAAACGGATTGTATTTAATTTTTAAAGCTGTGATCTAAAAACAACAACAAATATCTTTATTCACATATATCACCATTCATTATCACACTGATATTAGGATTTTAATTAGGACTATCCACTGAAGTTGGTAAAATCACATATTGTTGGAGAAATAAAAGTAGGCCCATAATAGCAACCTACGGCCACCAATTCAACAGCTCCTTAAAGTCTGAAGTATTATCAAAGGCTAGGAATTAGCCTCTCTGTCAGATTCTAAGAATCTGAATTGCCTGAATTTATTGATCATCTGAGGACATACCTAAGAAAAGTAGTACACTAACTAGCTATAAAAATCCTCACATTACATGCAAGATCAGAATGGACATCAAAGAAATCTCAGAAAACTTGATAATTACAGCTTCATTTAACACAGATATGCATTTGGGCTAACAGAAAAAAGGGCAGCTTCAAAAATAGCACATTCAGTCATTTCACTGTGTAGCTGAAAATGACAATTATATTTTTTTACTACAGCTGTTTGCCCCCAAAGAATCTTCTAGAAATTACTTCCCTATAATGAACTTGCAGTATATATTGAGAAAAACAGTGTTCAGATTTTTATTCTATCATTCATTCATGGGCCTTTTACATACATTAATTCTATTTTTTATATTCAACGTAAAAGAAAAAAAACACAGGAAGAACTGAAAAACACGAAGGGAGAGCCATTATTTTGCTCTGTAACATGCACACTTTGCTACTTGAAACCTCCCGGTAGTGGTATCCTCTCTTCCCTGCTGTGCATACCTCCTCATTCTGGTAGGCCGTCACAGCTATAAACTGGGTTTCTGGGAAGGAATGGCTGGTGATCATCCGCTGTGGGCCACCCACTCGCACGATGTGAATCCGTGGCTCATACTTGTGCAGGGAGTTCAACATGATCTGTGAACAAACACGACAGGTGAGCACTGATGAGCAGTGGCAGATGCTGGCAGGCACACAGTGCACTTAGGCTTTAAAGTAACCTTTAAAGTTAAAAGGCAACAGGCACAAATGAAGCTTAAAACTGAAGCTGTGAGAGAAGGAAAGGCACGCTGAGGACAGACACCACAACTTTTTGTGCAGTTATCCTCATCCCTATTACTTGACAAGACACTCGCCGTGTCACAAATGTATCAATGATAAGTTAGCCAGAAAGATTCATCTACTACACTGCAGTCATTAGCAGATATTCAGACTAGAAAGAGATTTTCAAAAACCACAAGGCTATAAAACATCAAGGCACCGACCCTCGATGGAAAGAACAGCTCTCCTGAATGAAGGACTTTGGGGGACAGAGGGAAGTGCGACCCATCCCAGCACGTTTGGTAAGAAAAGTATGAAAAAGAGCATTAAGGAGAGAGCGAGGCAGCAGTGCGGCCGGGTCGGTGCAGCCCCGGTGCCGTGTTTACCTGCCCGCCGCCGTTGAGCTTGTTGGTGAGTTTGACTTTGCTGAAGGAGACGGGCGCCTTCATCCAGTGCGCGCCGAAGTTGGGCGAGTCGGGGTGGATGTAGACGCAGCTGGGCGCCTGCGGCTCCGGCTTCCCGCCCGGCACCCACTCCCCGTTCACGTACTTCCAGCGGTGCCCGTCGGCCGCCACGAAGTCCAGCAGGAAGGAGTACATGGCGTTGGGGTCCAGCCCCGACACGCTCACCTTCAGCACCGGGAACATCCTCCTGCGGGGCGACAGGAGGCGCGAGGCACGGCGGCGGGCAGCCCGCGATCCCCGGCCCCGGGCAGGCCCTCGCCCCGCCGGGACCCCCGGGAACCGGGGTGGGGAGGCAGCGGGGGACGCGGGGCCGCTCCCTACCTGCCGTTCTTGGTGACGATCATCTCGTTGGTGAGCTCCTTGAAGCGCAGCCACAGGTCGCTGTCCTCCAGCGCGACGCGCAGCTCCCGCTCCGTGGGGTCCCCCTTCTCGCTGCCCGCCTGCAGCTCGCTCTCCACGGCGCTCAGCAGGTGGTCCACGCGGTACTGCGGGGGTTTGCCCGCGCCCTCCGCGCCGGGGGAGCTCATGGTGGCCCCGCGCCCGCCCGCCCGCCCGCCCGCCCGCCCGCGGGGCAGCTCCGTGGCACGGCAGCGGCGGGATGGATCCGGGCCCGAACCGCCTCCCCTCGCCCTCAGCGGGCCGGGCCGCTGTTATAGCCCGCCATAAACGCCCCCCCGGTGACATCACCGCGCCGGCGGGGGGCCCCGCTGATTGGCGGGCGGCGCCTTTGATCCGGGCGGGCGGCGCTGCCCATTGGCCGCCCGCGGCCATATCAGAACGGTGCCCGGGGGAGCCTGTGATGTTAATTGCAGCCCGCGGCATTAAACGCGGCTATTTTATGTAAATCTGCCCCCAAATGTTTGCACCTCTATCAAAGCCGCCGGGGCCGGGGCTCCGGCAGCCGCGGAGGAAATGGCCCATCTCGGCAACAGCCTCACAACCGGCCAGCGCGGCACCCTCCCGCCTCCCGGCGCAGCGAGACCCCCGCTCCGCTTCTAGGCGGGCAGTCCTGGACGGGAGACACCCCCGCCACGGATTCATATTTAGGGAAAAAACGGGAAGTCCCCTTCTCCAGGCGGCCGCAAGCTCACAGCAGCACCCTCACCCCCCGCGCCTGTCCCTGCCCCCTTGTCAGAAACTTCTGCTGCAGGGAAAGGTGCAGCTGGCAGCGACAAACCTTGCGGGAAAAACCAGCCGAAGAGCTGAAACCGCACTGTCCAGCGGCTGAGCACAAACCTGGCACAACACTCCCCTCGCCGGCTCCCCGGCTTTTAGCCAGCCCGAGAGCCCACCCGTGAGAAAAGTGTCAGTTTGCCTCATAGCTCCAGCACGGGCTGCGCCTTTGCAGCCGAGATGCTCGACGCGATGGTTTGGAGCCATCCCACCCAAATAAAAGAATTTTTTATAGAACCTAAAAATCAGATCGATGGCTACCCGCCATCCCACCTAAATAAAAACATACTTCCGAAAACCAGATCGATAGTTTCATGGAGGAAGGAGAAACTCCCGCGTTCCCGAGTTCCTGAGGGCAAGAGGGGAGTCCTAACCTCATGGGTGAAGCTTTGCAACGGGATGAATTTATTTTAAAGTTATTCTAAAGTTATTTGACACAAAAACGAGGGCCGGGACAAGGGAAAAAAGGGCTGCTCTGAAGCACTCCCGCCGGCCGGTGTTGCAAGAGTTTGCATTCTCCGTGGCTGCGGCGGTCTGTGGTGTGAGGGAAACAGTTTATTACCTTTCCGTGAGAATCCCTGGATAGAGGGTGAGGGGGAGAGAGGTGACAATGAGCAGGAAATAGTTCAATGGGGTCTCTTTAAACAATAACAAGTTCTTTAAACGGGAGCAAAGGAGAGGGTAAAAGAAGCAGAGCGGTGTAAAAATCAGAGTTGTTTTCAAAATAGGCATCTCCTCTTCTCCAAACACTGCGCATCATCGCTGCCGGGATTTTTCAAATTTTCGGAGAAAATGCGCGGGGTACACTGTCAATCTGCCTGGCAGCAGAAGGAGTTGCAAGTCGGGGCTGCCAGGGGAAGGCAAGCTGAAGCTCCCTTTTGAGGGATGCAGACGGTGGCTCAGTCCGGGCACCGGCTCTTTCTGGGGAAAGATAGCCCCTGCCCTTTCCATGCTCTGCGCCCAGCGGAGCAGCAGCACGAGCGTTTCTGTCCTCGTCAAACTTCAAACAATCCCAAAGCTTCCGCTACTATTTTCGGTTTCTTTTTGGTTTAGTAACTACAGTTTAGGGCTGTCTTTTCATTACGCATCACCATCGAGCTCATACATCATTAACTTACTCAACTCCTCAGTGCTTTTTTCTCCTTCAACCTGACAAGCCGAATTCCTCGGACCACCTCTCTTCAAATACTGTGCAGAAACACATTAAAAATTGTTATCCCTTCAGATTAATTCCTGCGTTAAAGTTTCTTAAAGTTCTTTCTGCCTGAGTACTCCCTGCTTTTCGTCCTCTTCGGAAGGGGAAAGCAGCATTTGCAAATAAATGACGGACAAAGTTTACTAAGTTGATACACAGTTACTGCTAGCATAGTTGGAGATGATCTTCTCGCTATCAGGTGTTTATTTCACTGAAGGAGCTCCGCTCAAAACAAGCAAACATGACCTAACAAAAGCCCCAGACGCTCAAACACCGCCTGAGCATGGCTCTCTGGCCCTCGGGTGGGCTGGCAGCCCCATCTTCGGGTTTGTGCTTTGAAGGCGACATTTCAAACATCTTAATCCTGAAAAAGCCGAGTTCCAGGAGAGGCTAGCCCCGAAGAAGGACTCGGACGGACTGTCCCCCGCTCCGTGCAGGTGGCAGGGAGAGAAGGGACTTTTCACCCCTTGCAGAAGTCGCGTCACTTTTCTGGTACGGTCTGCGGGGAAGGAAGCGAGGGGGGAAGGGGACAAGAGCAGTGGAGGTGGTGGGGGTGGTGATGGTGAGTCTCGTCTTGCCTCAGCTTTTCCTCAGCTCGACGCCACCTGACAATGAACGTGTTTAAGAGCCACAAGCAGCAGGAACAGCTGGAATTGAAAGTGACAGAGTGTTTTCGGTGGAATATGAACCATTCTGAATATGAATACATAAAATAATTAGAAACTATCTAAAGTTGTATTTAGGTGATCTGAGCTTTTAAAGCACCGTTTAATTCTTCCAGATGTATGCGTCAAGGAAGGAGCAATCTCTTCTATATCTATATAGATACACTCAAGGAATGGGAAGCCCTTTGGCAGCAGGCACCTATATGGTTAATATTTTTTGTACTGATTACTCTCTTTAGGCAAAGAGAAGAGAGTTGAAGTAAAACTTGATTTGATATATCTCACGTTTTCCTTAATACTTAGCAAATGAGTGAGCCATTCAACCCAGACAAATAATGTATGCTCTCAAATTTAGCTGGTCTTTAAAAAGAGAAGTCTTTCCAGCTTTAAATTTTGAAATTACATTTTAAAAAAAAAAAGTTTCCAGGAGTTATACATAATCTTTGGAACGCCAAAAAACCCCATAAAAATTAACATAACAACCTTCCCCCAAAAAACCGAAAAACCCAAACTGTAAAGTTTTTCCTGGGCTTGGATTCCTGTAGTCTTTATTTTATTTCCTTCCCCTCTTTCTGATCTTAATTGCACTTTGGTTCTCAGGAGAGAGAACTCCCCACTTCCACAGTCTTTTCACCGGGAGCTGCAGTGCATGACAGTTTACAGCTAAAAAACTTCCTCCAGCCGAACAGCTATAAAGATTCCCGATTTATAGCAATACTTTCCTTCTTGCATGGGAAGATTAGTAGCCTCCAGCTGTTACTTCGTGTTCAGAAGGCCTGTCCATCATTCCCTACCTTATTCCCCAGGACATTGCAAAGCCCCAGACACCTTCCCAGCAGGAACCAGTCCGTCCCTGCTGTCCCAGGATACCAGCTGCCCCTGTGCAGCTTTAACCGCCTGAGGATGCCGTGCAAAAATGTAACAGCGTGCTTAAGTATTGGAGGTATTTGTTTAAATGTCTTCCAAATTGCAGTTCTGGGGGGACACGCGTGATTAACACCACCTTTGGTGCAGATCCACGTCCCGGCAGTCCCCCCCCAGCCACGTCCCACTCTGGGCAGCAGTGCCAGGCTGGGCCAGCACCCACTGAGCCTGGGGATGAAACCCACATTCCAAAGCTCAAAATTTCCCACTTCTTAGTCCCTGGAGAGTAACCATCTGCCTTCCCACCACCCAGCTTTTTTTCCCCCTTAAGAAAAATGAACACATTTATCATTACATATATGTAACCAAGATGTCCTTCAGGAGGAATATCCTGCTGATGCTACTATTGAGGTATTGATGTGGATGGAAATGCCATTTTCCTGGGAAGGTTCTGGATTTTATTTAATCTGGCATATGATTTTCCTTATACACAAGACTTACACAAAGCCTGAAGACTGAGCTGGAAGAGCTCTTTACAAGAACTCACCACTTTGTAACCCCAGCGTGCTACCATATATCCACATTGGACATGCTAACCTGTGAAAACATGCAGTGGTTTTGTCCCTGTCAAGTTTATGCATTGTGAGAGTTAAGCCTCTGGAATAAGTATGTTTCAGATTCTCCACTTTTAGTATTTAACAGGACTGATTTTCTCCACAGGTTTTGATGCATATACATTTTTGAGAAACATTTTATTTTCAAGTAGTCTGAGCAGAGCATAGCATGTTGATTTTCGTTTGTTTTGCTTTCACCCTTTAGCATTTGGGAGGGCAAGACAAAGGCAAAGTGCCATCCTGCATTTCTGGAAGGTGGCAAAACTCCCGTTGACTTAGTCAGATCTTTGCTTGAATACTGCTAAGTACCCTCTCCAGCTCAAATGCTCAGATCCTGAGGTTTCCCTCATGAAAGTCAATGATCAAACTTCCCGTGACTTCAGCTCCTGCTGCACTAGACAGCACCAACTGGGGAAAAACAACAAAATAACCTGAAGCTCCCATGAAAGTCCTTAAGGGAGTGTCTGGCTCAAATATAAATGAAATCAGTAAACATGAGAGTAGAATATATTGACCGACAATACCTTTTACAATATCTTAACAATATTGCTTAGATCATAAGAACTATTTAAACCAGACTTTTCTGAGTGAACTAGTGGGAACAAGGAGATGACACAAATAAGAGTCACCCACCACTCTTAACAGGCCATTTCATTTAAAGATGCAAAGAGGGACAGGCACAGCAGGGACTACAGGGGATGCAAAGAGAAGCAGAATAATAGATGCTGTTTACTGCATTATCCTGGCCTAAAGGATAGATTTGAAAAACTCCAACCAAGCAAAAACTAAAACAACAAAACAAACAAACAAACAAAACACCTAACCCCACACTGAAGGCATATTCTGCTTCAAACAGGGATTGTAGAAATCTGATGACAGAAAGTCCTAGTGTTGTCATAAATGTCCTAGCAGGCATCCTGTTGGGAGACCCTACCATAAACAGCACCTTTTCTTATACTTCAATCCACATAGTTCCCAAACGGCACTAATGTAAAGTCAACTTTCCTTGCTGAGATATGCTGAGGGAGGTTAAAAAGCTAGTGTTCAGGTCTTAAGTACAAAAGTCCTCAGATTTGCTAACATTAATGACCAAAACAGACTTTTACTGTAAGTATTCATCTTTGCCCTAAGCATATGCCTCTCTTTATAAAATTATGCAGTGCAAAGAATGAAACTTTCTTTCACAATTCTTTTAACATCAATAAAAGATTTAAGGAATTCGGAAATCCATAATTTTTCCTTTATCCCTACTTTGAACATTTCATGAAGGTAAGTGTAAAGCTCAAGACAATCTGGGTGTTTCACAGCTAGATAATATTAAAACCTCTACATAAAGAGATATAAATCCTAATCTGTAACTGCAGAATTTTTAAAACTAAGTCAATCTCTTTTCCATTGTTTTTTGAAGGTTTTTTCCCCTCCTTTACTGTTTAGTGCTTTTCTTCCTTCTCCTCACTGGTCCACAGGAAAGAAAAATACACAGTGTTAAAAAGCATTATTTTATATTTTATAAATAAGGACAACATTTTTAGTATTCATCTGTCAATTTGTGTCTAAATCTAGATTATCTCATGCTTTGGAATTAGTAATTGCCTTGAATGTGGTCTCAAAGCTCTCAGCTCCTCCTGAATCCTTTACTGCCAATATTATTTCCTGATTTCTTGCTCTAGGTAACTCCCTCATCCACACAAAATAAAAGCATTTTGACAGCTTCAGTGATGAGTGGTTACTGAAAACAAATTCTCTCTCATCAGCAGGGAAGCTCTCAGATAGAAAACTGTTTTCTTTATCTCGTTTGAGTTAAACTCCACTGACTGACACCAACAGTTTTGTATAACTCTGATGCTGTTTTCATCTGTTGGTGCAGCAGACTCAGAGGAAAGGACAGAAACTTAACTCAGTCTAGGGATTATCTGAACTCACATATAGAATGGTCTTACATCAACTGAGCTGCTTTCTTGGTCCCTCCACTGTACCCTGTCTTACACTGCTCTGAACACAATTAATTTATTTCTTCCAAGCTCTATGTGACATACCTCTTTTCTCCATAGCTAACTCTTCATCTTACCCATACTCGCTTCACCAACAAGGTCTCTGCCACATCTAACTATTTTAATATTTTTATTTTTAAGAAAGTGAAAAATTCACAAACTGATCAAGTCACCACCACATTTTCCTGTAAATCTTTTTCCCATTATGTGCACAGCATTCATGTTGAGCACCATGCTGGACAGGTCTGCTCAGAGGAAAATACATGGGAGAAAGACCACATAGAGCAGAAGAATGGGACTGTCACATTAACAATTTTAAATCTGTACAAGGAAAAAATAAACCAGGCAACACACATTGGAAAGGGGTAAATGCCGAAAATGATAAACTGCTGACACCACAGCTCCTTAAAGAAGCTCCTGTTGGTCTTCTCAGAGGGACAATGGGCAAAACTAATGCCAGCTTCTGCCTGTCACACACGGCTCAGACCTGAAGAGCACCTTCTGAGATGTACAGAGATGTTTGTGGTTCTCTGCTTGTGGCTTCATGAAGAATGTAAAATGTTTTGCTAACGTCAGCCTTTTTGCATTAAACATACCTATCAACAAACACAAATGTTTCTTACAGTTTCCTGGTTTGAATTCTAAGTTAAGGTTAATTGGATCTTGGCCACTTCCTTTGGCCTTGTGCCACCTAACAAGTTTAGATATGGGGAGATGGCTGATTTAATGTACAGCACAAGAGTTTGAATGCCAGGAGAGCTGATTCTGGGCACAACTAACCCACTGTCTCACTTTGGGCAAGCCTTCAGGGTCTCATTTCGGTAACCTTCACAGTGAAAATATTACGCAAAAATTTTCATTGCTAGTACCCCATCCTTATTTTCTCTAGAACGATTTGTAATGCAAATAAGCATCCAATAGGCTAAAAATGCATAATGAAAAGTAATTACATGTCAAAACAAAAATTCACAACCTTTGATGTCTGGTAATTCAAAATTGGTTTGATTTTCTAACAAGGTTGCATTTTTCCTGCTGGATGTTTTTGGAAAACTTATTTTTTTATCAAACTGATCATTTTAGTACACTTAGTTCCAGCACGCTGCAGGCATTGGTTCATTTTGCACATTCAGTCTGTTAAATAAAAACCCAAACAACACAACAAGAAAACCCCAACAAACCTCCCCCACCCTGAGCCACTCCACAGAGTAAAAAGGAACCATGTAAGCCCTACCTTTTTGTCTAGCAATTCGTGCTGTCAGTAGCACATGCAGATAGACACAACAGAGATGATGAATGAGGAGCAAATGACAAATGTGGGGGGACCACATCACGTAATAACCACCACTGCCTGTGCCACAGGAGGCAGTGCCAGCAATGCCCAGGGGACACTGCAGAAACATAAATTTCTCTTTTCAGTCATGGAGTTTCCCCTTACATCCATGTTAATGTAGTACATTAATAAACTTGCAGATGTGTTGCAAATATGTATTTGCTTTCTTCCGTTTTTTTAATCAAGCTGAATCAAAACAATTAGATTAAAACCAATCTCAATCATGTTATATTCATCATTTTATACCAGCAAAAAACACCACTAATTGAAGCCTTCTCCAATTCTATCCTTACACAGCTTGTTATTTGCATTTAACACTGGCTTCGGAAAAATTTTTTTAAAGAAACCAGAAGGAAGAATTCAATATTGTCCAATTCAGTAATTTCAGGCGCAATTCACTTCAAGAATCTTGTGGCAGATGCCATGTCTCCCCAAGAATTAATTTCCTGTTTCTGCTTGTCCAGATATCAAGGACAGAGTCAATCTAAGAGGTAGAAAAATAACTTTAAGGCATCTTTTTTAAAGAAGAAAACACTTCACTTCAAGCCTTAATACATCGACAGCTTTGATAAAAATAGGATTTAGTTCAAGACTTTATCCTTGGCAGATGTCTTGTCTCACACATTAAGTTGTGTACACTTGTAGTAAATATATTTCCATTCAGAAAGCAACTGTTGTGATGCAGTGAAAAGTTTTCACCCCATTTTATATCTAGAAATACAAGATTATAGTGTGCAACACTGGAACAATATGAAGTTAATAAGTCAAGTATACATTTCTGATAAAGAAATTACAAAACCTGCAAACTCATTTCATTAATGAACTCTTATGCTAAAAAAGTTCCTAAGCCTCAGCTAGTTTCTACAGATTTTACCTCAGAAATATTTCTGTTGAAAGCATAGGAAATTTTTCCATGAGTAATCCACACAAGAATAAAAACAAACAACGGATGAATACATCCCCAGTTCTTACAATTTTTGTCCTCAGATCAATGACCGGAAGCTGGAGACTCTTGTATTTACAAGACTGGGTAATGACTTGTGTGCCTATTTTGTCATTGCTGGTATTTTTCTTTTATTTTATTTTATTTACACCCTGAGTAACAGTAAAAATGAAGTGTAACTTGGAAGAGTGCACACATTACAAGTCTTCCTATCAGAAAATAAAGGATTGGAATTAACCAAGACTCCAAAATTCTTGCTTTGTTTCGGCTTTTCTTTTAAAACCCTTGCTCTGCCACAAGGAGGTTTTGGCAAAACACTTCTTTTGGGAAGGGGGGAGGAGATACAAGAGTAGGGGGAGGAACCTAAAAATCTCCACCTTTTGGCCGTCTCAAGTACTTGTCTGCCTGGAAGCTCAATATGATGCAATTAATGAACGGCAATCCTCCACCCTCAGTGCTTCCTTCCCTTTCTCGAGACAGATGTGCTGACAGCATGGCACCTTCTTTAAAGGAGCTCAGTTTTATGGAAGCTGATCTCTCAGCAAGGCACGAGTGGCTACAAGCTTTTGGCTGCCCCATGTATTTTCAAGCAAACTCATTGTGTTTCACACCAACTATTCAGAGACAATACTCAGAGATGAAAACCATTTCTATCCAGGGTCCAGCAACTACATCTTTTTTTTCCAGATTGCTTTCAAATATCCATGCACGCTAACATTTTCTTTGGTTGTCCTAGCTTGCAAATGAGACACATTTGTCTATAAGAGTGTTTTCTATCTTTTTTTCTCATATGGTGCACATATTTTACTCTGTTTAGCTTTTATCCTATTCCTTCTACACATATTCTGATATGCAGCCTCAAACCAGTTTTCTCCCTCCAAGCTTTTACATCTTACAAGATGTGCAATTCCACCCTCTCCTCACTTATATCCAAATTCAAGAAAGAACAGCAACTCAACATTCAACCTATCTGGGTTCCTAAAATTAAATGCCTAAATAAATTACCTGTTGTTCTGGTATATAATTATTACCAGATATACCAGATTATATATATTATAATCTGGTAAATTACCTGGTATTCTGGTGCTTAATACCTACAATTCCTACCAAAGTGAAGAACTGTAGAAAACTAGGATATTTCAGCCCCCACAACCTCCATTTCCCATCCGCCCTCATACACAGAATGTATATTCTCAGTTTTACTCACCCAATAAATTGTGGTCGGCTCAATGACACAGATGAAGCAGCTTTAAGCAGAAATTAAGTTATGGGATTGGATTCTCATGCCTAAATTTCACCACAGAAGTTTGATACATTTTTTAGCTTAAACATTCCAGTGAAAGAAAACAAGAAGATAAAAGAAAACAACTAGATACACAGAATCCCAGATTTCCTTCCAAGAGGCAGCACAGCTCCAGGAAGCCTTATGGATATCAACCAGCTGTCATGAGCGACAGAGAAGACAACTGCTCATTCCATGCTTCATGCTTCACTGTGCCTATCAAAAGCAATCTGAAGGATGTATGTGGCTAGCACAGGTCTTTCTCATGAGAACTTTCCTCTGTGTTTTATAAACAAAGATAAAGTTTGGATGTTATGAAAACAGTGTTTTGAGATTTGGACAGTTTAGGCCTGGCCAATCAAGCCTAGGGGGAGGTTTCTGGCTGACCAATCTGGGTGACCTCTGAAAAGTCTATATAAGTTGGAATCAAAATAATAAAGCTCTCTTTTCTTGCCACACTGAGAACCCGGGTCCTTTTCTCTGCTAGCGGCTCAACAGCGACAGATGTACACAGAATAATATTTTACCCTTGAGTCTTTCCCCAAGGAAATTAGTTTTCCTAACATTGCCAATGTTCTGACTCAAAGAAACATCAGAGGAAAACAGTGATCCCTAATATATTTAAAGTGATTGTGGAGTTAAGTTTTGTGTGTCTCCATGAAAATTTGGGTTAAGCTTCCAGCATGATTCAAAACAAGAGCCACAGTTTTAAAATGTTATTTTAAAAAGACACAATTTTCTGTAATTATCTCAGAGTTAACAAAGCAATATGAACTTCTACAGAAAACAATTTATAAAGGGTTCTACAAACTATTAGAAGTGGAGTTTTAACAGTTTCAGACCAACTAATACATCATTTAAACGGAAATATTGAGTAGTAACTGAAAATTCTCAGTAACAGGTAGAAGGGTGTTTTCAATGGATATATTTGAGATGCCTCCGTTGAGAAACTTTCACACTGAATCACACATATTTCTAATTACCTTTACTTCAATGTTTTGTTAGTAGGCTTCCAAGTAGAAATCCTGAAGTGGCTGCAAAAGTTCTTTCTTCCCTTCCACTTGCAGCTGAAGAGCTTTGTGCATAACACCAGAGGATCTCCTTCTGTTGCTGAAAGTCCTGGTGAAAATCTCCTTCAAGAGGACAAACTCATGGCAATCTCAGGAAGGGAAAACCAATTGCCTATTTCATATCTGTTTTGAAATTACTTTCCTTATTCTACGTAAATTAACAGCTCTGGAAGACTTCGTAGGGAAAGGAAATTATTTTTATAGATTGCTGGAAACTGAACTTTTCATGAAGAACTGGCTAAAGATCTTGTGTAAAAAGGCTGTCAGCAGAAATATGCTACTCTGGAAAGGGATGCCGTCTTAGTAATATGCTTTAAAACAAACTAATTACACATAACATTTCTTCTGCCTTTTCCCATCAAGTGGTCATAAAGAAAGAAGCAAAATAAATAAGTAAACCTATTTGAGAATGCTTTCATCCTAAAGGAACATGGAAATACATGGCTTAAGAGTCTTGCCTGAAGAGCAACTATGGTAATTTAAAAGTATTTGTCTTGACAAAAGTGTCCAGATTAAAGACTAAAAACCAGGGGGTTTTGTTTGGGTTTTTTTTTAGCAGTTTCCAATTATTTAAGCACCTCACAGGAAGAGAGCTAAGATTCAGATATTCAAGGCTTGAAAATAGCCATGGTAATGACAAAGTAGAGATTGACCTGAGAGTCAATGCAACCTATGAGAGTCACATAAATTACAATAATTCAAAATTCACCCACAAGTATGTGAAGACTGTTTTCTCTGTGGTGCCTAACAGAGGTTGGGAATTTCTATGTGTTTTGTGTTGGAACATAATTTAAAACAATGATTTGAGTTTGGCACTTACTGATACACCAGGAATAAACAAGTTGTTAAAAACATCACAATCTTTTGAAAACCATATTGATCCTTGAGGTATTTTCTTGGCCTTTACACTACCTGCTTCTCCTTATGTTTTACATTACCTTCAGTTATATGGAGATAATGAAAATATGCCTGTATTTGACTCGATTTAATCTATCATTGTCAGTACAACAAAACATTTTTACATTTGAGCAGTTGTTCAGCAGGAAATCAGCCCAGCAGTGACATATAAGAAAGAATCCTAACTCTTTTTTGAGGTCTTCTTTGCTTTGGGATATTATCTTCAAAGTCTTCTGATCTTTCCCAAATTCCTAATTATGTATTTCTTTTCTTGCATACTAAAACAACTGCTAGACTTGGGCCAACCTAGGATTCCAGGACCCTGCAGGGGAAACCTGCCCAACAATTTAATTTCTGTCTTATATGCAGGAAGGGGCTCCCTTTTGGGGAGCAGCAGAAACCACAGTTCAGACAGAGTGGTTTTAGGTTGCCCCTATAGTAAAAACCCTTAAGCTGCTATTGCAGCCTAATGGGGCTGCTGGTGTGCATTCACACAGTCCTACTGAAATGCCCTCCTCATTAAATGGGTTATTCAGAAGCCAACGTCTGCACAGACTTCGGTTTCTATATAACTTTAGATTCAATGTCAGGGTCAAAATACAGCTCCTGAATGGCTTCAGGATGGCAGAGTACCTGGTGATCCCTAGGATTTGTGAATTAGTGCAAGGAAAGGGGAATAAGTAGATGAAGATCTGGTTATCTGGTCAGGTTTCTTTGCAATGCAAGGTCTCCTCCTTTTACACTAGTGTACTGTAAATTGCCAGGGAATTGCCGGCAAGGATAACAGCATTTTGTCACAGTTGTGATTAAGAGACTGAATCTTTAGTGCCCCTTTAAATTGCCTCTCCTGTTGTCCTAATTCAAATAGAATTTCATTGTTTTCAATGCATGGGAGGAGGATTCAGGGGGAAATACTAGCAAATTTCACTTCTGTCCCAGAGAGGTATGCAAACAAACAGCAGAAGTGAACTTCTAGAGAAATTATTTTACTGCCTATTAGTGTCTGCCAGTTCTCATAGATCCATCAGGATGCATGAGAATTCCCTTATAAAGTAATTTATGCGCTATGCCGCAGAGCAGAACTCTACTCTTTGGATCTTTGATATTAGGGATAACAAATTTGTAGGCACCTTCACCTTCCTCAGCACTACCATGCAATCAAAGCTGGACTGGTCTGACTGATGCTTGTTCCATTAGATCAGTTTTAAGTAAAATATTATAATTATCTCAAGCATAGTCTAGAAGCAGGCAGGAATTGAAAAACTGTGTGAAGAACCTGATTAAAAAGCAAAGGTGTTTAATTTCCAATCATACCTTTCTTTATGTCCTGGATTTGGCTGATACAGTGCTAATTTTTAAATAGCTAAGACATACATTTTAAATAACAGACACATCACTCTGCAAAATCTTTTTCTTGGTTGCTTAAACTTGTTTTTGCAGTTACACTCCTAATCAAAATATGGTGGTGGCAAAAGTTGTTTTTCATGGTTTTGATGAAAAATTTGGCATATGCCCTTTCAAAGCTGGAAAAATTATAGCTGTGCTTTCTCTTCCTTTTCAAAGATAACTATAACTGTCTTACCCAGATCACCTTCATGGTAGCAGGTTAATATTGTGCACCTGAGGCCTTTCTGTACTCTAGTACGGAAAGCTATAGTTCATTGCTAAACATCCTTACAGGGATTTGAAAAGATACTCATTATTTCTATGTGTAAAAGCCCTCTGAAAACCTTATGAGGCAACTTCAATCCACCCTCTTCACTTTTCTTCACAGGTATAAATGTGCTTCTTAAAATGTTAAACTTGTGAAGCAAAATTCTTAATTTTGTACAAATCACTTAAACAGAAAACTTTCATAATTACATGCAAGTTGCATACAGTCTTTCTTGGGACTTGTGTATCTTCTTCTAAAGGAAAACGTCTTTGTTTTATGATAGCATTTTCTTAAGGCATATGATGGTTTCTTCTTTTCTCTGCTATCTTCTTGTCTGCTGTCAATGGGGCTTCAAATGTTCCCTGTTTCCTCCCTGGAAAAAAAATAAAAGGAAAAAAAGAATGAAAAAGAAAGAGTTGAGCTCCTGCTGCACATCTCCAGAGCCCTGTGGGAACAAAGAGCCAGGAGTGATGGGAGGGAGGATGGAAAGCCAGTGGGAATAGGCAGGAGACAGCAAGGCAGTGGGGGAAGGGGCCATGGGGCAGTGGGGGAATGGGAGCAGAAAGGAGCCAGACCTGGTAAGCTGAGGAGAAACCCGGTAGGAGAAACTTCTTTGTTTGCAGGAGAGAACAAAGGAGAAGGGGAAATTATGGAAGAAGCAGAGCTGTCGGATTAGAAGTTGTTCGTTGTTCCTATCCACTCTCCACCCGCACCCGAGAAGGGGAAAATGAAAACACACAGGGGAAACTGATTAGCATGTGCAAACAAACATGCTTCTTTTTCTCTGCTTGCGACGATTAACTCCTATCCTTTTTTCTCTCTTTGTTTGGCACTTTGGACAAAAACAATCAGATATGAAAATACAAAGTTGAAAATCTAATATGCCAAAGCTGTAGAAGATATTGACTCCACTGATCTTGACACATTGATCTAAATTTATTATTTCACCAGCTCAGAAGTACTGGTTTCTCTTAGACAGGGCTGACTACTGCAAAGAAAACTAACCTGACCAACAGTGATATAATTTTTTTCTAAATCTAAAACTTAATTTTTTTCTCTATCCTGAGAGATTTAGCAGGGAGAAGTTGGCATTAATGTCACAACTTTTGTATTGTTTGTGTACAAAACTTCTTTGCTTTAGGTTAAAAACTCCTAGTGGAAACCATTTATTTGTGGAAAGAAATGTCAAACCTTTGTGAGAAATTAATATATATCTTCACTTATCAAGCAGACCATCTAAAATATCAAAACCAGAGCAATACTTACTTTTTCTAAGTTAACTAATATCAGTTCTTTGCTGTAGGACTGAATGTTTTCCTCCTAGCAATATTACAGCAGAGTAGTCAGCATTTCAATGTAATCTGCACTACAATGCCCTATGTTAATGCAGACAGATACTTCAAAAACAGAACAACATGTTAATTGTCCCTCCCATATAACTCTTGGGCCTAACAATTAGTACCCACTTTTATTAGCAGTTAAGTGCAGAAATATACCATTTAAAAATCTTACTACCTTTGTTCTGGATTTTAGGTGACTTCCACAAAATGTGTCTTTACTAATCTCTTTTGTAAGCTTGCATGTCTGTTGTAAACAGCATTTTTATTCCCTGATTTGTTGCCTGGATAGTAAGGCAAAGAAACAGGGCACTTTATTTCGCTAAAACTTCTGTTTTCTTTTAATTTTATTTAAGAGATTAATAAAAGCTGGAAAATTTTCTTCAGTGGTCTTGGATGAATTTTGTTTCCAGCTCTTTATCTGCTGTACTTGGAAGTCTGAATTTGGTAGATGGAAATGAAGCTATCTTGGGGGTTAAACTATTCAGTTTATAACTTCAATTTCTTGATCAAATCTGAAAAAAAGGCTCAAAATGGAGCAGTATCAAACTCAGGAAGATTCTTCCAGTGAATGCAAATTATCAGAATATTCATGTTCTCACAAAACAGGCTGACCAATCCCATTTTTGTTCTTTTATGAATTTGTATTGCTGGCTTCACTTTTCACACATTTATTATTTCAATTGCTCTGTTTTAAGACATGCTTTGTTCTGTGCAAGATAAACAAAACAAGCAGCGATTTTTGGAAGTAAAAAATTAACTTGTCTTCTAGATTCCTTTTGCTGCAATGAAGTTATGCTGCCCTTACATACTCGTCCCTGTCCTGCTGCTAACCAGGGTGCTTATATATTGTCTCCTCCATCATGAATGATTAACTTTTTAATTTTGTTGGAAATCCTAAATCTCAATGAATATTTCTAGTTGAAAATGGTGAATCATCTGTGAGAAGGTTTTTTTTCCTTCTCCACTAACCATTTTTGCTTCTTTAAAGTGTTTTCATCTCTCCCATTTCAAGAGTTGTGTTCTCTCATACAGCTGAGGGTCTTGTCTCTGCTACATGAATCTGTGGTCTCATTAGTTCTATGAGCAGTGCCTGAGGGAGGGTAAGACAGTCCACTCATACATGAGGTATGAAGACTTCCATCAAATGAAACTGAAAATCATTTTCTGCATCACACCAAGAGTATGAACATACTTCTAAATAAGCCTATTTTACTGTTTCCTGGAAAGCTGAATTCATTGATTCATAGTCAGTTTTGTTGCTGGCATGTACTGGTACATGGAAGGTCTTACACTGGAAAACATTTCCTTCCAACTTAGTTGCAGTACAAAATAAAGAAAAAATCACTGGTATTGTGCTTTTCAGTACTGGAAGTGTATCCAAATGGAGAAACTCAAGTTTCATTACAGTAATTTAAACTTTGAGTTGCAGCAATAACAACCATTCTGGAAAATTACTTTAGAGATTTGCTGCAGAAGAAGAAGATAAAAGAGTGGCAAAATTTCTTGTCTTCATGTAGGGCCAGGATGATCATTAATACCAGAAATTCCAAGTATTTATAGATAGTCTTTACCTGGTGAAGCTTTTTGGGAAATTATAAACAGGTAATTTTGTGCTTCTATATTTTAGTAATTCCTTTCTAGTCAAGGAGATTTCTTCTTTATCTGCATAATTAGTCAAATGAGTAAGTCTTGATTTAGCTACTTAAGGTTAAAAAATCAAAGTTCACCATTACACTGAAGAATTACGTCATGTAAATTAATAGTATCAGTCAGTCATAACCAAGAGGTGTATCATCAGTGTAATTACATCAGCTTATTTAAAAATACTTGAGTACTTTGCTACTTAATTAAGAACGGGGAAAAATGCAGTATTTGCAGAAGTACACATTTTCACAGAATATGTATTAAAATGGAAAAATCTATACAAAAAATAATCTGGTTTTAAGTCAAATCTGAGTCCCAGTCCTAGTTTGTTTAGCCGGTCTAAATGTTTGGAGCCAAGTACAAGATGGTGGCTTATTTGTGACAGGGCTCCTTTGGTTGGACTGCATACCCTATTTTACATGTATTGCAAGGAGATGCCCCCTCTAGTAAGTGAAGGATTCACGAGTGAGTGTAACACAGGAGGACTGAGGTGCTGTGGGAGCCTGACAGAGGCAGTCTTTTTCTTTCCGTGTGAGTTACAGCCCCAGTGAGTCAGTAGAGTACAGGTTAACACTGAGCTGACCCAGAGCACTTGGTGTCATTCCAGCAAATGAAATAACACCATCTGAGCCAAGAACATCAGTGTTTTAGTGACAGGCTTTTTGAGTTTTCGAGTCAAAATGCAGTTTTCCAGACTGAATCTTGAGACTTCTTTCTTGTGTGGGACCAAAATATTTTACTGTTTTGGTTTTTTTGGTTTTTTGTTTTGTTTTGTTTTTTTGAAGGCGAATATATTTCAAAATTCATGAATTCTCACTTTTCATCAGATCCACTCCTAACCAGAAAACCTGTACTTTTAAAGATTCTAGTACTACATTTTAGGAGAAAAGTATTGATAGCCGTATGTGCATGCCTATCTACAGCATAGAGTAGAAGTCTTTCTGTGTTGCTGCATTTAGACTTAAGCACAAAGTCAAACCCAAATCTCCCTTCAAATTAGACAAAGCCTCCAAACTTGGTTCAACAGGCTTATAGAACCAAACATAATCATTTGGAATAAATGAGGAGCAACATACCAAGCACTGGATGCTTCAGAGCCATGTCCTGAAGAGTCAATTTTATTTTGGGGCTAGAGCACTGGCACTGGATTTCTGCAAGACATATAAATTACACCTCTGAAAAGGCTTATTATTATAAACAGTTTATTTCATAGACTTAATCTAAATGTTTACAGCATTGTGCTATGTTTGCAATAAATTCATATTAAATATACTTCTTCTATTGTAATAAATTAATTTCTGTCTCTTCAGTTATTTAGAGCATCTCTTCTCTTGTAGGACAATATCAAAACTTCCTGACCTCAACCAAGGAGAAACTATTAATAAAATGTTACTCAGAACACCTAAACAAATTTATCTAAAAATGAGCTGTGAAAATTTTATTTCATTTACTTTTGCATTCAAGGAAATTCAAAATCAGTTTCTTTTAACAGTACTGAAATTGGCACAAGTGGCACAAATCCTTGGAAAGTAAATGTGTGCCTTGCTCTGTTTGAAGAAATCCTGCTTCAAAATGGCAAAGTTATAGACTTTTGAAAACATGCATCCTGGTTTGCACAGCAGGTTTTTAACATCAGAAGCAAACACCAGGATGTGATGTTCTGAATATTCACTTTCAGTATATTTGAAAGCTCACACCTACTTGTATTTGAATGTGTGATTACTTTCAGTACTGCATTGTTCTGAATCACAGTTACAAAAAGAAGAAGGCGTTGGAGACCTTACTGTTTATAATAAATCATGCTTCTGCTTTCAGTCAGTGAATGAAAGAATATAGGCATTTTACTCACAGGAACTACTATTACTCTTGTAGAAATAAACTTTAGATAGAGCGTCCTGCAAGAAAGGCTGTGATCTAGCAAATATGCTGATTGAAATCATTATGTGGAGAAAATATACCCACATTTCTGTGACCCCATTATCTTCATTTCTCAGTTCATAGAAAACTTTTCATGCTTTGGAAGATCTCTTGCAGTGCTGTCCCTGATGTTTTTCTGGCCAAAACTGGAAATGTGTTTTCCTCCATCACTTTCTCAGTGACACTCAGTGATTTATGTTCTCTTGCAAATGAATAATCCACCTTGGGATAAGATAAAAACAAAGTTGTTTTGAGTAACAAAAAACAATTCTGCACCCTCATAGCAGAATACTGAACACAGCTAAATGGCATCAAATATGGTCACAATCAATAACTTGCTCAGAACTGAATGCATCTTTCGAGCTTTGGCTTGAAACTTCTGTTAGTTACTGGAACTGTTCACCTTTGAGCCTTGACCGTAACTTTAGACTGAATTTTGGAGTGAATTAGAACGTACATTTCTGCCAGTTGGCATGGGGAGTGACGTTTATGGCTAACTCAGTTCTGAGTTCACCTGCCTGGATTCATCATAAGTGACAGAGGATAGCTGAGATAGGGAGAAGGTGAGATGCTTCAAGTAGGTGCTTAAAAATAGGTAAGGAAAATGCTGTCACAATTAACTGCTATTTCATGTGTGCTTCCTGCACCAGAGTAACAGTTAATACCTCCATGCACACTGCTCACACACTGCTTGCTAAGTACACAGGGTGAAGAAGCAATTGGAGGAATAATGCAAAATGAGTTAGTGAAAGAATAGTATTTACAGGTTTTGTTTCTTAAGAAGAGCCATACATCCCTGAATCCAGTAAGAATGTCCCACAGTCTGAGACTATTATAAGCCATTTGTGGATTTTGCTGGTTTTGATATTCATTAAAGTATTAGCTAAATAAGGGAAATATTTATTTATTACTTAATTCTATTTCATCTCTTGAAATAATGGTTCTTTAGTCAAATATCTCTTATTGTTATATCAAAAAAATCTGAAATTTGTTTAAACAAAATGGGCCTTTACTCTCAGATTTTCCCTTTGACTTTCATTCATCTTATTAGTAGTAAATAATCAGCATTCCTTTTTATGGTGTAGTATAATAAGAAAAGCTTACTCCTGGTTTTACTACAGTTCTGAACTCATACCTGTAAACTGGTATTCTGTAAAGGTCCTGATATCATTTGCTTGAAAGGTTTACCTGTAGATATCATGAGATGTTAAAACTCATTTTTAATGCCTAGAATATTTAGAAAAATAAACTTTTTTAATGGTTAATATTTGAGAATACAACATTTCTAACCTGCAGGGTAACAAAAATGTGAAATGTACATCTAAAAACTATTTTCAATTTATCACCTTATTCTTGCCACCAATTCCTTTGAATTCATTTTCTTTCAATAAAAGTCATGCAGAACAGGGAGAGGTTGAAAACAGATGTGACCTCCTGCCCCTCCAGTCTTCTGGGCAGATTTCCCACTGACCAGTGAAAAGTGCACTTCTTCAAATAATTTTTAAAATAAAAATTATGGCTAGTGTTAGCTCTCATGACAGAGCTTAAGATACCCACCTCTCCCATCCCTGTGCCAATACTCCATAGAAAAGTGCTTTAGTCCTTATTTTGCCTGGCAAGACCTTAATTAAAAAAAAAAAAACCACCCAGGGAAAAAAAACCCAGGGAAAAAAAAAAAAAGAGCAGAGAAGAAAGCTGTAATTGTTGGCTTACTGACCAGATCATAGATGCTGTAACCCATTCAGCAGCTGCAAACTGATTGTTTTGCTCCAGCCTCCTTCTCCAAGTAGCACCAAATAGAGAATAATGCTTGGAGGAAAGCAGTAAAGTTCATCAATCTGTGAATATATGGCAGATATTGTCGTTGCTGCTGAATCATCAGATCTAACTGTGGAAGTATCCTGAAAAAGTGCACCTCTGCATACCAGGGCTGTTATGGCTCTCTCCCAGCATTACAAGCAATATCCTCTTTTTCTGGAGGACTGAGAGCCTTTTGTCATAAAAGCAAGTGCTTCATCAGAGCTCAAGCACGGAAACAGGTTTTGTTTCACAGGAAAGAACACGAAGGTCACGGTAAATTTTAAATAACTCAGCCTTCTATCTAAAATGAAGCCTCACTGTGAATTTGTCCTTGAGGTCATTAAAACACATGAGAAACCATCAAAACTCTGAGGTTGCTCTCTCTTTAGGAGTCAGTCATATTCCTAAGTGCTTCAGTGAAGCTTAACCACGAAGTTTCCAAGCAGGTCCATCAGCTTCCTAAACAAGACTGGAGTTCTGCAAGCAGCGGACTTTCTTTAACACTAACAAATACAAGTCACCACTCTGATCCTCCAGCTCACATTCTTAGTACAAGATTCATTACATTTCTATTTTATTGCTCTATTTATTGGCAAAGGACTTTGAAATGGGAAAACAGTGATCTGGTCTTAATGCAACTGGGATTTTCTTTGTGTTGATCTGGTTCTCTGTCTCTAAGGCCTTTTGGTCCAATAGAAATGTATTCATTCATGGAACACAGAACATGAAACAAAGTAGATATATAACCTTGCTTGGCCAAAATTTAGTGCTATACATGGGGAAATAAATCTGAAATTGAATCACCTTTTAAGGTACCTACTATCTGGTCCCTTTCTTTTTTTTTTTTTTTGAGCACATGGTTAACATGGGAGCAACTAGTGTCAGTTATTTTAATGATTTTTAATATGTGGAACACTTTTTTTCTGCATTATATTGGTAGTCTACAATTGTGAATAACACCCTGCCATCATTTTTGCAAATGGAGGAAAAAAAGAGAAATATTTTTAAATCAAAAGTTAGCAAAATAACATCTTCTGAAATTTAACATAAATCTGTTAAATAGTGAAGCTACTTGCTCTTTTAGATAAAACTCAGAAGACCTGAATATATCTTAATATAATATTAAATATGTTCATACATAATGACAGTAACTGACCTCCTGGACAATGCCAAAGTAAGAATACAAATAAAAAGAGTGCCTTTCATGTTGAAAATATTTCTTACTCCTTTTATAGGTTTTGTACTATAAGTAAAAAAAAAAATTACACACTATGACTATTATAAACTAAGCTTACTCAAAGGAATTTTCATATTTAAATCAAGTAGGAAATAAACATTGTCTACGTAATACTGTGCAACACTGGATGTTTAATGATGTCCTGAAATTCCTATTCACTCAATTCATTTGGTGACGCATTGCATTGGACTCAGAAATATTATAACAAAAAAAAAAGATCCAATATAAAAAATCTTTGGTTTAATTGCAATTTTTGACCATGTTGTAGTAGCTGTAAAAAGATGTAACATTCTTTATAAACTATAACTTTTATATTATGTGTATGGAAATATATAGTGTTTAACTCCGCCTATTCTGCTGAGTGGTCCAGCAAGCAAACATGACTTGTCACTGACAGTCTGCTTTTCATTGCTTTACTGTGTGACAGTATCCCCCATGCATGAAATGCATGTTTACATGTAATTTACAATGAATAAATAAATTGTCATTAATGACTTTGAGTAGCAATTTTTAATCTTAACAATCTTTCATTTTACGTGTGTATGGTGGCAAGTTCATCGAGGTCTTTATTTTGCTTTTCTGTATGAATTCAGCAGCTTGAATTATCTGCCTGCCTCTTGAAGGAAGCAAATACGGCAAAAAAAGCAACAATTATTTCATTACTAATGAGACATTTAATCCCTAAAATCTCTAATCTACTGCTGGTCCTGAGTGACTTCAGGACCAACAGTAAGCTAAGGCTCTGGAGCTGTGCTTCAGAAGATTTCAGGAATGATTTCAGGACCTTAATGCCAGGTCCACTTTCAATTTATAAAGTACTGGTGTGGGTGACTCATTATACAACACTTTCAGCATTCTGTGTTCCACTAGAGTGAGACTAAAGCAACTGGTAGGACTGTACAGAAACGAGAGCAGGGCCATATGCTTGGTGGGCTGCTCGGCTACACATGGAAAGTGACTGATTACAGCACTGTGGGGGCTATTTTTTTCTGTCCCATATGTAACACTAGGCAAGAAGTTACAGTGAATTAAACTCCTGAAACAGCAAATGAAATCAGACAGAATGATGTAGCCTGACGACATCTTGGGAAACAATCTGAGAAACCAGTAGTCTGGTATATGTAAAGTAATGTTTAAGAACAGATGTGACATCCTTTGGCACTGATCCTCCAATACGCCTGTGCCTACGTGGAGTCTTTGGGACTTCAGTGACTTGTTTACGCAGAGCTCCTCACAGAGCCTGGTAGAAATAGTGCCTTGCTATGAAGAGCAACAGAAAGTGCAGCTTAACTTTCATCTGGAACTGCTGTCCTCAGGACTTTTGAAGTTGTATTTGTTGAGTGGCATGTCACAACTGCTTGTAGCACCTACAGATTTAAATACATTCTGAGTATATGCGAATCTGCCCATGTGCACTGTGTCTTTGGTCGACTGGGATTTAAAGAGCAAATGCTCTCATACCTGCTTAATTGGAATATTTGTCCCTTTGAATCCAAATCAACGCATTTTTTAAAAGGATCACCAAAATCTTCCCACACTTTGCTAAATTATTTTGGTTTCTGCAGTAACAGAGCATGCCCACAGTTACTAAAAATTCCTCTGCTTTTTCATAATTTAGTCCTTTAAGCATCTGAAAAAAAAGCCCCGCTAAGGTGGAGAAGACCAGGGCTCCTGGGAAATACGGAGTTAACACAAGCCGATTTGGTTGCCAGGAGTAGGAAATAGCTCACTCACGCAGTCAATTTGCCTAATTGATTAGAAGCCTGATTGCACCAGCGGAGGACTGGATACCCCGGGGTGATATGCATGCACAGAGGCTCCGAGCTTGCGCGGCGGCTGCACAGAAATGGGGCTCCTGTGCTGAGAAATCCTTTGCCACCGTGCCTTTTCTGGATCGGCACCCGCGCCCATCTCCAGCGTGCCCCCGAGCACAACAGCGGGTGGTAGCCTCGGAGAGAGGGGTCCAGCAAGGGAACCCTGGGTGTTACCTCCTGGGGGTTGCTGAGAGCCCGGCGGGCACAGAGGCCATCACGGCTCTGGGGACACTCAGCCCCCCCGCGGCGAGGCTCTCCGGCAGGAGAAATCTTGTTTTGCCCTCCCAAATGCTCCCCACCCGCAAACAGTACGAGGTTTGCTTCTGTAGCGTTTCCTGCTCCATCGCTCCTCAGAGTGAGAACCAGTAATGCCCGAATGACAGCAGTGCCGAGGCTTGGCCCCGGAGCGGCGGCGCGGTTCCCTAAGCCTCTCGCTCGGGATGCTGCCCTGGGAAGTCCAGCGCACTTCACAGTACAGTAACCCAGCCCCTCGTCTGGGCTTTGGCAGCTTGGCTTCATTACTATTACCATGATAAAGACCAGCTTTTTTTTTCGACTTCCCTTTTCAAGTCTCTACTTGCTCTTGACTTTTCTGCATTTCTCTTTGAAACCTTGACACTTTGGTTGTTCTCCCAGACAGATCTAATTACAAGAGTTCAAATAAACCTTGGGGTTTTTTGTTGGGCTGGGAGGTGAGGGAGTGAGGAGAAAGCATGGATAACAGAGACATGCTGTGAAGATTAGGTGGGAGAACTCACCTCCTCCCAAGGCTCTTCAGGTCTTCTCTGCAATTCTGAGGCCCCAGAAAGCTGCAGCTGTGGAACATAATCCAACATCCAGGTTTAGCATAAAACACAAATACCAAAAGGTGAGTCTAACAGGATAAATAGAAATTGGAGACTGCCAACTGTTTCAGTGTGCAATACTCTCACTTCTAATGACACCTCACCATTCTTACCTTGAGAAAAAAATTTATAACAGTTTAAATGTTAAAAAGAAGAAAAATCCATGTGAAGGCTCATTCAAGCATCATACTGTGAAACAGCATGGTGGCTTACAGTCTGCTACAGCACTCATTCAGTGCTGATGTGAACAAAAATGCCTTTTAATCTTTTTCCCCATATCTCCTGGTTTCACTGGAATTCCTGGACAGTTCCCAAACCAACCTACTCTTCTTAACTTGTAGGACTTACTGACCCCCAAGTTGCTGGGGCTGTAAGGTACCAAAAGAATAATAAATTTATTTCTGGGGCCCTTTATGAAAAGTTATCTCTCTGATCCAGACAATGCAGGACTCAAGTCTACTTTCCTAAGAGCAGCAAATGACTCATGGTTTCAGTGATGGTTCACCTGGGAGTGGCTTACAGAGATTCTCCTTTATGTCAGTACAAAAAAAGGCAGTCAGCTACTGAGGGCAATACAGACATCATCCATCTCTAACAGTGTAAAAAGGAGAGCTATGGCAGGGGTTAAACTTTTACCCTGCTGACATTCATAAATCACCTGGGACAAAGACACCTGGGAGAACTGAGCCTCGCCTCAACAGAATAATTATTTCTGCTATCTCCAATTCAATATTTAGTTCTGTCACTAAAGGTGCTAATTCTTTATTAGGAAGTCAGTCTGTATTTCTATTTGGAAGATAGGCCTAGCTTCTTTTTCTCCTATTGCTTCCCAACTCCTTTTCTTTTCCAGGCCATAAGTCCATGTACATCCATACACTTCATCAGTGAGGCTCCTGATTTAGTATTCTGAGGACCACTATTAGAACCACTAGACACAGCTTTAATCCTTTTGACAAACTATTTATATTCCTCCTGCATTAATCTTAGAGTCCATAATACATCATGCAGTGACAGAGGAGTGGATAATTTTATTAAACCTGTAGTTGACACCAGGTGGGAAGAGACTACCAGGAAGCTGGGTTTAGAATACAAAGTGATTTGGACAAATTGAAAGCATGGTCTGAAGCAGCAGCAGCAGGCTATTCAGCATAGACAAAAGCAAGACAGTGCACACAGGTAGCAATAATGCACTACGTGGAGCCAAGTTGCCAAGCAGCTGATTTGAGAGTGAGATGAAAGCTGAGTAACTATCGAGGATTGCAAGCTTAGCAAACCCAAACACTGCAAGAGGAACTAGCTAAATCCAAGCTGGAAATCACAAAATGTAATAATCCAATCATTATGCGGTGTTGCATCCTCAAGGGAGTACCACATCCAGACGTGTGTGAGCTGCTTCAAGAGGGACACAGAAAAGCTGAAGTGAACAATGAAGGTCAACAGAAGTTTAGAAAATGCAAGTAATTAAAATGGTGATAGCTTAAAAAAAAAAAAGGCTGAAGAAATTATGATACCCAAACCTGTATGAAGGAATTGATAGGGTTTTTTCCTATTTATTTAGTTACCTGGGGAAAATGATTAAAAAAAAGTTGTTTAAAGGAATGGCTTTAGTTGAAGGAAGAAGGTTAAGGTTCCAGGTTGAGAAATACACATTTTAATGGTAAAAAGAAGGAGACTCTGGACCAAATTTGACAGGGAAAGCAGGTCCTTAAGAAAAAGTTAGATAAATATCTATTAATGATGAGTCGGTTTTATCTGCTGCTGCACTGGAAACAGAAGGGGCTTAGACCATCTTTTCTTTAAAAGGAAAGAACCTTCCAGTTCTAAAATTCAAATAACCTAATAAGTCTAAAACTTTCACAGTTAACTGAATTTTCCGAGACCAAATCCCTTAAATAAATGTACAGGTTTCACAAGGGTCTCATAAAAATAAACCAAAAAAAAAAATGAGCCATGTTATTAGTTCACCTATATTCTACCATCCTCTACAAAAAGCTGTTATCTGTTCATAATATTTTATTGTAATATAATATTGGGAAATAATTTCTGTCTTATGCTTAACTAAGTAAGGGTGCAACAAGCCATAAACACGAGACAGACTTTAAGGCCATTAGTCTACAGAAATTACTTCTGAAAACACCATGAACTCTATCTGCAGTATCTGATCCTAAAAAATAAAATCAACACTCCTAAACTGGGAGCAATTTCAGCTAGAGAAAACCACCTATCCACATACTCCCTAGAATGCTTTTCTGTTAATTCTTATGTCCAGAGACAGAAAAAAATCCATCAAGGAATGACAGGCAGATTTTTTATACTAGACCATATACTAGATTACTAAAAATAGATTATGTAAAAAAAATTTAATAATAGCTTAAACTAATTTACATAAATGTTTTTCTTTACCTATGATATATCAAATTATGTATTTTAACTACAGTTTATCAGCATGAATCTTAGCTTTTTTTAAAATTTTTTGCTTAAAAACATTATACAAAAAATCACATGAGAATAATTACTCCATGCTCCAACAATTTTTTTTTAAATTATACAAATAACCTGTGTAAAACACAATTCACAGTTTGGTGGCCCCTTTCGGCCTTCTTTGAAGCTATTAAAACACACTGGCACACTGGACTACATTCTACTCCTGCATAAAGCTAAATTTCTACCTGAAATTGGTGGATTTATAGTAATATCCAGTGTTACTTTTTCTTTTTTTTTTTCTTTAAAGCAAAGAACAGACTCAAGACTACTGCAGTTACAAAGCACAATGAAGTTTTATGTGATTGATATTACATCTTCGGACATTACTGTGAGATCACTCTGTACTTTACAGCAGGACCATAGTTGATTCTGTTGATTTTTTTTCCCCATTCAGTCTGAATGATTTTTTGTACGTCCAGTTAATTCCTAAATTAATTTTCTGAGGCTTGAGCAATACTCACTGAACTTTTTCAGTATTTGACTGTATAATTCTTTCATCACCTCATAAAAATTCTCTGCCTGGTAGCTAGCTCATTCAGTTCTGAGTTATTAGAGTATTATCTTTGGATCTGACCCTAACATAGATTATTAATATCAAAATACTTACTCTTAACTTACAGTCTTGTAGATTAAATGCATATAGTTCCTACATGGATAACAACAGCAATTTGCATTTTCCCCCTGAACGTAATTTAACATGCACAGACAGGAGCAGGGACATCCTAGTTCGAAGTGAACTTTTGGCCTCTTGGGGGCACAGCAAAGTTTGGTTCCTACAGCAACTGCAATTCCTCTACAGGATCCCTCAATTTTGGCTTTCAGCTACAGGGGTGCAAATCAAAATCAATCTCCTGGTGCTACCATGGATATTGACCAAAAGTTAACATTATATACATATATTCAAAAAATTCAACCTGTGTGTCCTGGAGGTGTGTCCTGGTTTCTATGGGACTCGTAATCATCAATTTCCTGGCTAGAATGGAATCCAAATTTACCCTGCATCATAGCTTTAATGTTTTTCACACTTGCAACAGATACAGATTTTAGCTGTAGTTCAGGCGTTCCCAAATGGAGTAGCTCTTTTCCGTGATATGGAGCTAAGACATTTAACTTTAAAAAAAAACCCAAAAAAACAAAAAAACCCCCAACCTTAAACAAACAACAAAAAAAAAAGGAAAAAAATGGTTAAAAAATAATAGTCACACTGTAATGAAACCCTTGCAGTATTACCTTCAGCATTTCCAACAACCCCCCACCACTATCCATTCAAACTGGTGGCTCAATGTACCTGAGACAGCTAATTAAAAAAGGAAGTGGTCAAAGTCATGCTTTGTTTTTTTTTTTTTTAAACTTCAAAGGTGATCCCTCTCCTTCCTCCTCTTTACATTTTACTGTCTGGCTTTCTGCCCATCCTGCAGCTGTTGGCTGAGCCTGTCTTTCATGGCGTCAAACCTGCCTCCTCACGGTCCATAAAGTTACAGCAGAGATCGTGATACGCAGGTGTGGAAAAGCCAGAAGTGCAAGATGGGCCCGTTAATGATTTTTCTGGCACCCCATGCTGAGCTGCTGAAAAAAAGAGAGCAGCTTGCAGAAGGCAAGGGACTCTTTGTTTGCAGAGGTATTTGAGATTGTATTACTTCTCCCACAGCAAAGGTGTTGGGGTTTCACTTTAAGGGCTGTTTACAGAAATGATTCACCTTTTATACAGCTTTTAAAAAATGCTTTGAGGCTTTAATTGGATGCAGGATTTACATCGCACCAGTATGAAAACTCTTACTTTTCATTTAACCCCCCATTAAATCATTCAATGATCTTACTCAGTGATAAGCAACCACCTCCCATTGTGTGGACTTCACAGAGGAAAACAAAAATCAATCATTAGGGATTCATTTATGTAATAAACATTCTTCTGGAAATTTCTGCACCCATTTACATTTGGGCAATGAAGGCAGAGGGGATCAATTGTTGGGGGAAAGAAAAACAAAACAGGAAAAAACACAACAATTTGCTGTTGTTCATGAAATAACTGAACCATGTAATAAACTATACCTAAAACTCTTATCTTATAAAAGCCACTTAGTGGTCTGCTGTATTTTGAACAGTACTTGAGCTATGAAATGACCATAAAGAACAACATTTAGCAACTCCAGCTCAAGATTTTCAGTAATGTGTGCCTGTAACTAATAGTCTACAGAAACCATTTTCCAGAACACACAAGTGACACATGATGTTCTCCACTTCTCAGAATCAATGGGACTTGAATTTTCAGATCATCTAAACAGCAAGGCATGGCCTGTGTGTCACAAAATATTTATTGTCCAACTTCAACTAGTGTCCCTATATCCCTCTAGGAGAGAGAGCCTGACCAGTGGTTTTGGGTTTTAAATCTGCCCCTGAGCCCCTAATTAGGTGTGGGATGCTAGCACTTCTGCAACCTCTAGGTCCTAGATTCCCTAGC
Organism: Entomyzon cyanotis; assembly: GCA_024500445.1. Lineage (NCBI taxonomy): Eukaryota > Metazoa > Chordata > Aves > Passeriformes > Meliphagidae > Entomyzon > Entomyzon cyanotis. The sequence goes on from JAKEPQ010000871.1 coordinate 512,807, forward strand.
ACTCCAAATTTTAGACACCTATATTTTAACTTTGGCCCTTTACATCAATGTTTTAAAGCTAGGCAGTATTTTGGTGCTAACAAAGAGTGAGCAAATAAGGACTGAGAGAAGCAGCAAGATATTGAGAGGGGATGGGAGGTTTAAGAGGAGCTAGTGAGCCAGAAGAGTGTCAGCTGCACTATCACCTCTGCTGTTTGCCCGTACAGCAAAAGTTTAGCAAGGTAGGGATTTGTCAACACAAAGCTACAGGACATTGCCCAAATCTCAAATGTGCAAGTTCAGTTCTGCAGCTGCTTATCCATCTACACCCATGCCATGGTTTAACCCCACCTGCGGGATCGGGGAGCAAATAGCGAGGGTAGAAGCAAAAACTTTATCTCAACCCACAAAACTTGTGGACTGAGAAAAAGACAGTTTAATAGGGAAAGGAAAAGGCACACAAACAAGCAAAGCAAAACATAGGCAGGTAGGTGTTCAGCCACCTTCAGGAGACCAGGGCCCCATCACATGCAATCACCAGTGATTTGAGGCAGATGGAGGAAGATATGGGAGCTACTTGGGAAAACAACCATCATCACTCCAAACATCCTCCCCATGTCCTTCTTCCTCTACTTCATATATTGATCGTGATGCCATACGGTCTGGAATATCCCTTTGGTCATTTTGGGTCCCCTGTCCTGACTGTGTCTCCTCCCAACATCCACCTGATCCCCAACTTCCTCACCAATGTGGCAGTAGGAACAGCAAAAAAGGCTTTAGCTCTGTGTAAGCCTTGCTCAGCAATAACAAAAACATCTCTGCACTATCAACCCTGTGCTCAGCACAAATCCAAACCTCAGCCCTGCACCACCCACTGTGAAGAAAGTTAACTCTACCCCAGACAAAACCAGCACAACCTATATGATGGATGTGCCCCCTCTGGGAAGCAGCAGTAGATGAATTACAAGCTCAGCTCCTAACCTGCTCACGTTTTTTTTTTCCTAATACTTTTATTTCCCTGAACAACCATTTCTTATGCAGCAGTTCCTAGAAACTCAAAGCAGGACTGGGAGCAATCACAAACTTGAAGTCAAGCCAACTCTAAATGTGCTGGATCCAGGAGCACGACGCTTCTGCAGTTGGTTGTGTTACTGTGACTGCTTCAGCAGTTCGTTGTGTTACTCAGCGGCTTATGAAGTCCTGAAGTAGCTGGACATCTCTTCAAGAAAGACCAGTGGGAATCAGAATGCACCTAATTGTCTGCAACAGGGAAAAATGCAGTGTGGTTTTCTGCATGCCTGAAGTGGCACTTGCTCACAGCTGGTATGGCATGGCTTTGCTGACAAACAGATGAACCGAGCACCCTTTCTAAAGCCATCAGGGAATGATATGCATGTATTTCATGCTGCTCCTAAATCCAGTTCTGTTGACAGATTTCTAAAGGAACTTGGTACACATAGGATGCTGTCTCTCCTATTTTCCAGTAACTGCTGTGGAAACTCTGCCAGTACCTTCAGCATGGAAATATAACAAAAAATGCCCAACCCAGAACTTGACAAAGATTCTGTAAATCTTTGACAAAAGGTCTGTAACCTAAAAAACAACCAAAGCTCAAAAACCTAACTCAGGAATAGAACTGTCAGAGTATTCACACAGAGCAAGGAAATAGGGAAAGAGATATAGAGAAGGTAACCACTCTCTGTATTTTTACTAGGAACTTATTTCCTAGCTGTCAGAAGGAAGAGTAAGGTGAGCTCATGAATAATTGCTTTTGCTGGTTCCCTTGACCTCCAGACTAATCTTTAGCTCTCCATCCTGCAGCAGTCTGTAATAATCTCCCCACTGTGTCAGCAGATAGATTTTAACAGCAAAGCACAAGAAACAAAATCTTCTTTTAAACTCAACAAATCTCAATAGCCTTTGTGCTGCACCCACAAGTCATCTCATTACATGAACGGACCTTTATCATTATGTTTGCAATGCCACAAAATGTCTTCCCAACTGGTTGTACCATAATTCTTGACAACTACTCTGCCATCAGCTTTTCAGGAAAGAAACTCTGACCTCGCAGCTCTGGAGGGTCATAGGCCAGTCCTCTGTGTTCCCACAAGAAAATCAGTTTTTTAAAAAGCATGCTAGAAACTGAAAAGGTGAGGGAGACTGGGCATGAGGGGGAGATGTTGCAGAGTACTATGGTAAATTATCTGCTCTGCCACAGAACCCTCCTGTAGCCACATGCATGCTATACAGTCTTTTTGCACCACAACTCTTTTCTCTGGTGATGATGGCAGTAAAATAATAATAACTCTGTAGAAATGGCTACCAAGTGCAGTTCTGGTAAAGCCACTGGAAAAAGCTGCTGACAAACACAACCTTGAATTCATACACTCAGCTTAGTAATTATAGAGCAAAATTCAGCTGAAATGAGCCAGCAAGGGTTGGGATTTTCACACTTACCATAGGAAATATTTGCTCAGTTTCATTTTGGGGCTTTGTGTGTTCTTGAGAACGAAGTGGCCTTTGGCAGGGTGCCAATCCCAGCAGTCTGGCTGGGTGCTATGGGCAGAAGAAAGAAAAAGTCAGAAGGATGCATTTTCTAAATGGGATATTCAACTCATGATATCCCATGACAGTCTTACAGAACATTCATGTTACCCTGGAAAAAAGTAACTACCATAAAATGCAGGAATGTTTTAGAGATTATATTTTCCTTATTCAAACCAATCTCCATTTCTTTGAAGGAAGAAAGACTTCTGAAGAGGACCACATCATGTTTTTTCCATACTTCACTCTTTTCATCCTATGTATTTTCTTTCCATTGGGCTGTATTCTTCACTACTTTACCTTCAACAGAAGTAGAGAGCAGATGACTTAGTGTCAGCAAAATTGGTCCAGTTTTACAAGGGCATATTTGAAATAGCCCTTCCATGTTCTGTCTCAACCAAAACAAGTGGAAATTACCAGCTAAAGGAGGTCCTGTCCCTTCCTCCTAGTATTTGTTCAGCTATGTAATAAGCCAGATCAAGTCATATGTCATTATCATATAAACTAACCTGAAGAAAAATTAGGAAGTGGAATGAGGAGATGATTCTCCTCCAGGTCAGCACCAAGATCTGTGTCCCAACACAGGTGGTGTGACATCCAATATAAGCCAAGCAGGGAAGAGCTGTAGTTGAGAACTTCACTTTACACAACACACTTACATGAATGCAAAAGTATTGTGAAACTGAAGTCCTGGCCAGTTCAGAATTAATGAAGACAAATAAGTGAAAAGAATAAAGACACACTCAAAATTTTTTTTTTTTCTTTTTGTTTGAGCTCTGTGAGCTGGTTCACTCTGGTATCAGAGAAACTTTAGCAAGAGACCAAGGACAGGAAAGGGAGGGGAGCTGACTTAGCAGAAATAGCTGTTGTGTCAGCTTAGTTGCAGCACCAGCCCATCACTTAGAGCTTCTGTGGCAAGCTGATCATTAGCAACAGTAAAACTGGAAAACTCTTGAGATGATTTTATTTCTTTTTCTTGCTGGCTAGAAAATTACAGTGGTACTTTCTGAGATTTGTAATAAAAGGCAGTAATACATGAAAATGCAAAATATGTCTCAGAGATCAAGAACTGAAACAGAGATTTAAAGCTTTGTTCAGGCCACCTTACCCCTCTTTCAATAGAAAAAGAGGGGGTGGAAAGGACCCTATTAAGTTTTGCACAAAGGCTGTTCTGATAAATTCTTAAACACAGTGATTTAACTTCAAGCTGTTGTTATACTTCCATGAGACCTAGAGAAGTGCAATTACGTTGGTTCGCTGTTTGCTCCCATATCTTCCTCCATCTGCCTCAAATCACAGGCAAGCAAGTGGCTGCTAAGTGTTGCTCCCAGGAGCAGCACACAAGCTGCACTGCACTGGTGTTTCAGAAATGCTTGGACCTGGCTCTGCTGGAAGCAGCATAAGTGTAAGGTATTTACACATTTTCATTTCCAGGCATGAGCCAGAGGTGCAAAGGTTCACAACTGAGGCAGCAAAGGAGGCCTGAGCCATGAGGTAGGCTTGATTGGATCCACTAATGGCGAATTTCCACTAATGACACAAAAGTTCATGTCAATGGCTCAGTCGATTTCGAGACTCTTAGATGAAAGAGTTTATGACAATGACTTACTGAAAAAAAATAATGAATGCTGTCAGCAGATTTTCATTATTTGACAGGTTAGGTTGGCAATAACAACTGTGTGGATGTGATACACGTGGGTTTTGTAACAGATCTGATTTAAAATTTTCCCATGAGATTTTGTACTTGACAGCACAGGCAGATCCAGAATGAGTACACTGAGACAGGCCAAGTTCAACCAGAAAAGATCCTGGACAACATGACCTAGATTTGGAGTTGAAGCAGAAGCTGGATGAGAAACCTCCAGAAATCATTTGCATGCACTCTTTTCAATGCTTTTAAGTGCTCATAGCAGCAGATTTGATCCAGTCACTTTAACAGAGACATCCTGCTTCACTTGAGTACTTAACCAAGAGCACTTACAAATAGTAACAGCCAAGGTCATTATCAAAACTGAGCACCTCTCTGGACTATCTGCTTTGGCAAAATACCAGTCCCTGCCCTGTGTGACAGCTGGGTGAAATATAATGGACCCTTGAAGAGGAGACAGGGTCAATACTCAGTTAGGCCCTCCTGGCCTTAAAATGTAATGAATAAATACAGGATTAGATGAAGAGATGTCAGGAAAAAAACACCCTTTGAAGCTTAGTTAGCATTCTTCAAACTACAAGATTATTAGTCTTAGCCTGGAGAAGAGCTTGTGTACCTCAGAAACCATCTCCTTTTTGCAGCTGGTCTAATTAAAGAATCCTACAAAGAATCTTGTCTGTGTCTTTCTGACCACACAATTCAACACAAACTGCTACTGAGAGGGAAAGTAACTGCAAACATCCCAGTTACAGCAGGCAGATTAGGCAGGCGGCCAGCTGAGCAAAGAGAGAAGGCAGCAGAATATCCTCCTGGACCTGGTGCCAGAGGTTAGCTATATGTTATGCTTTGTAAACAACAAAGGCCTTGTAGCTCTTCTCTTGAAGAAACCCTGCACAGCCTGCAAACAAGTTAAAGCAACGAAAGGTAATTCTTTCCAGCAACCTCCACAAGTGTGTGTCCTGTAGCTCTTTGTCAGATGTACGTTCATTTTGATAAAATTAAATTTAAGGAAGGGTCAGTGTAAGAGCAAAGATATTCATTATAACTCTCCTAGTCTTTGCTAATGTATTAAACATGGGAGCTCTGCTTTAATTTCAGTCCTGGGAAGAAGGAAAAAAAAAGGAAAAAAGGGAAACCTTGCCACAAGGCATAACTATTATGCTCTTAAAAAAAGGAACATTGCTAAGTGCTTGTAAAACAAGTAATACTTGCATTTCCTGCATGAAGAAAACAAGTAAAAGATAAAGAAAGACGAAGTAAAAGAAGACATCCAAAGAGGGAAAGGATCAGGCATTCAATCTAGCCTCCTGACTCAGTGAGAATTGATTTTTTTACCGCTTGCTGCATGGTCCTGCAAGTCAATGCAGATCCTGACTTCTTGCCTCAGATCTGTTTCAGGAGAGATTTTGCACCCATCAGGCAAAGTGTGCCAGCACTGGAGTGAGCAGTGTTATCGGGTGTTAGCTGCAGCACTCTGATACATCCTTGAGAACTAGCACATCATTAGGGATATTTTCACAATGGAAGGTGTGGGTCTTAGATCCGTGTCAGACAAAACTGAGGAGGCTTTTAAGAAGGAATTGAAAAGACCTTAACAACTTTAATAACTCTTCCTTCAAATGTCCTTTTTGCATATGACTTCAGCAATATTTTTTAAATTTTAAAAAAAGTTTTGATAAAGCAACTCTGTATGCTTGAAAGAAAGAACACATGAAAGACCACACAAAACACCCAAACAATGAAACACACACACCACCACCCCTTTCCCCAAATGGAAGTATTTTTTGAAATGTGGTCTCGAAGAGAATTAACAGGAAACATACTTCACAATGCAATACCCGTTATAACAAAGTCTGAGTCTTTGCACTTTGGGCAGTTATTACCACCTCCCTGAATTAGCCACAGTTTACACCTACTTGCACTGATACAAATGACAACACAAGAGCAAGGTGATAGAAAACACGTCTGCAATGTCCAGCCTCAGCCAAACACACCTGCAACCCTTTTACAGAGTAATTTATATATTGCACTATGTCTAATTGGCTGTATACTACAGTAACACTAATAAGCTCTGTGGAACTACATATAAATTACACATTTTATACACAGGACTTACAAGAGATTTCATAATGACCGATATATATACACAAACATTGAAACACCCCTGCTCACGTGTTACATTCTGAGCACATTTTAAAATAAATTAGGATTCATTCTTTGGCACAGCTGATGCAGGACCTGCTCCCCAGCAGCCATCTTGATGAAAAAAAACAGCGAGAGTTCACACTCACCAAGACTTGTCAGCACAAGGCATCACAGTTCCTGGAGAGCACTTCCAATTCCCACAGGCAGGTATCTGTCTCACTGACACAGCTTCAAGGGCACACCACAGATGGCTATGAGAATAAATACAAAACTCCCTGATCACACTGGCATGCAACCTCAGCCATTATTATTTGTAAACTACATGGCTGAATAGCCCCAGATTTTTGGAGACAAAAGTGATACTCTGGTTCAAATTTCCACTGTAAGTTTGCTGAAAAGCCTGAAGACCTGTGGCTCTTCCAGCCTTCCTTATCTATGCTGCTAAAAATGAGCTGACACAGATCATTCTCCACATCAATCACCCCTGTTGGGGTGTCAAGAGGCCACCAGTATCGTATGTGAGAGTATGCCACTCATGAGAGAATTCATGGTTAAGAACTCTAGATTTTTCCTGATTATCAAGTTTTACTCCAGAGATAACTGGAAATGTTTCATTTGAAATAACGTCCTAAGGGACAGTCTTACAGAACAGCTATTCAGATTATCTACCTGTATCCACTCTGTGTAAAGAAGCTTATTCCTTAACGTTGCCAAGTGTGTAAAAGGAAGAGATCCTGTCAGAAGAGTCATCTGTCTATTCACAATATACCATCCACTTCGCACCAATTTCCAAACAGATTGTTTCCTATCCATAATCCACCTGCTTCATAACCAGAAAACCACTATAATGGGGTCGCCCTCAAGCACCATTACTAAGAACACATTAAGCTCCTATTGAAGGATAAAAATTAATTTTGAAGCCATGCCTTGTCTCTGATATGGGAGAAAACCAAGTAAGTCTTTGCTGAAATACCATTTCACTTTAGGATGAACTGCCTTAAATGTTCTAAGCAAACAATGATTATTCCTTCTTAAACCCCAAACTCCGCTTTTAGAGATTTATCCTATACACATGCTTCTCCTTCCTAGAAATTATATACATTATTTTTACCTAGATTCTCTGGCATCTCCCACACCATATCTAAGTCTATTTCCTGCTAAAGTTAACAGTAACTTTAGAATTAAATGACTGTTAATACATGTAACTTTAGAAAGCAGAATTTTACAGAAAGCAGACTTAATCACAGCTGCAGTATCTAGAGTTAAACCGGGAGCAACTGGTGTTCAGGAGGCTCTGATTTGGGAGTTATATGTGCCAGTGGAAGGTGGAATGGAAAGAGAAAGAAGTTTGTTTATATGACTGATGTCAATTTCTTGCCTATCAACAGCTGCTTTTCTGAAATTTCTCTACCAAAAAGTGAAAGAGTATTTTGGTGTGGGTGGCAAGGCTGCTCCTCAGAAAATGCAGTTCCTCAAAATTCCACATCAAGAGGTGCAGTCTCTCCTCCTGTCCCTGCACCAGGGTCCAGACCTCACCACCCACAGACCCTCTTCTCCTCATGCAGGTGCATTTCAGACATGCCTGGGAGGAGGAAAGGCCAGGGGCTCTTTCAGGACAACAGGCACTGGGCACACATAAAGTGATACTGGTCTGGGGAAAAAAAGGCTGGCTGAAGCATGAAGTGGACCAGTTTGGGGATTTATTTCGTTGTTATCAGAAACTAATGCAGGAGGGAAGAGAGGGGAGTCATAGTCTTCACTTACTAACATTCAAGTACAGTAGTAGTCACCAGACAGACACACAAAACCCTGGATCCCAGGCCCTCCTTGGTATTTAAACTTCTGCCTCATCCTTCTGAAGCCTAATGTTCCCATTTACAATCAGCACCTCTTCCCTGACTCGTCCTGGCCTCTTCCTTTTTCCTCTTCCTCTGCTGTGCTGAACACTACATGCACCTTACTCAGTTTTGTCCGTTCACAGCCCTGTGACAGGCTGCACTATAGCTCTTCTTCCTGACTCCAACCTTTCCTTGTCACTCTTTTTCTCCTTCACAACTCACCTTAGCTTTGGCCCTTGCTTTTGAAATTATATCTATTCTGTAAGGAAGAGATATCCAATTTATTTTAACATGCAAGCTCAAACAGTCCTAAGTTTGATCTAGGCTGCAAGGAGTAGACTGTGGGCATTTCTAATGCCCCCCAGTCCTAACAAAGCACTCTCTATGTTCCATTGCAGCCCAGCACATACATGGTTTTCCCATTGCCCTGGAATGGCTCCTCATTCTCCACTATCTCTTGTCCTCTCTGTGAAAGCTCTTCAAAGCTCTATCCTAGGTGTCATCTTCTGTATCTTATCCTCAGGGAGCCTCTCCTCTTCACACTGATACAACTATTACCTTTAGGTAAATGGCTCACAAATCTACATCTCAATACCAAAGTGATCTCTCTCAGTTTAGCACTACACATTTAATAGCACTTCTGATCTGCTGCCCTGGAAGGATGACTATTTGTTTAAAACTAAACTTTGCAGATATTACTGAGCTTGTCTTTTTTCCTTTGATGTGGTTTCCTTTTATGTTATTTCCTCTTCTGCATTGCTGTTAGCAGCAAAATTCTTCCCATTTCTAAAACTTCAATTTTTAACATATCTACCTACCAGTGCTGGAATATTTCCTGCCTTTCAAACCTTTCTCCACAATAAAAGAAGAAATCCAGACAACATGCTTGCCCATATCTTGGCCATCTTGATCTACTACAAATATTTTCCTTTTCAGTTATTCACTGCTCCTGTCCTTTTGGACTGGTGATGAGTTGAATGATATAAATGCATTACACTTCCAGGACCTGTTGCACTTACATATAGCAAGGTAATCACTTCAAAGGAACTTCATTACATTAAAAATAAAATACAGCAGCAGCAGCAACAAAAACTGTTGATCCATATCATCTGTGCCTTCCCTTCCTGTATTGTTGAATTTTCTATTTCTGCCCCATTATTCATAAGTTCTATGCCAAAAGCTGGGTAAAAGTTCTCACTGGCTTCTTGCAGTGCCTATAAGGAACATGTCCTCAAAGTGACATTTAAAAAAGCCACTTGGCCTCGTATTGAAAATCTCCTCTACAGATTTGTGCCTGACTTCCACTCGTGTTCCCCAACACCAGTTTTCACAAACCTTTTCAGAACCTTGTTACAAAACTATCCCGTGTGCCCAAAAGTAAGGGCAGAAAGAGGGACAGACAACAGAACTACAAACACACCTAATTTCCTTAGAATAAGAGTGAGAGTGAAGAAATTATTAATTTTCAGATTTACACAATTTGCTTACAATTTTAGTTCCTTCAGCTTACTTTCAGATAAAATAGATCCAGTGAAAGAGATAACAATCATTATATTTAAACTGTCATCTTTATGCTTCAGAGCTAACTATTTTTTGAAAGGCAGGAAATGAAGGAAGGAGTGAAATGAATGCTACTGGTGCAGGATACTCTGCCATTTCAGAAAGCCAAGACACACCTGTTTGTTTTCAGTGTTTCCACTGATTTCTTCACATGCCAGACCCACAAACCATTGCTTAGGGGCTGCTGATGCTCTGCCAACACCAGTAAATCAGACATGCTGAGGGCAGCTTTCTAGCACAAAAGCTAAGCAGCATGAAGCAGCTGGTGCCCATGCCAGGAAACTCTCTTACCTTCAGGCCAGCGCAAGCTGCCGATCAGCAGCCCTTCCTGGAGCACCACAGCCACTGTTCTTCACAACAGGACTGTCTGACACATTTGAGTCTCCATGAATGTCAGTGTCTTTACCTAAACCAAGATTACAGACTGCAGTTCTGTGCCTGAGAGGGGTTTTATTAAAACTCCAACTTTCAGCAGTTAAATACATATATTTCTGCTTAGACATAAACAGTGTTCCAAGTATAAGTAATGTCGGAAAAGCGATCTATTGTCTTGCTATTCAGCCAAATGTCATTCACTTCCAGAGTTTATTAGACTTACTGGCATCGTCCAAGAAGAAAGAAAATCTCTCCTTACCTACCTTGCAATTGTTTTAATAGCTATTTAGGAGAAATTTGCAAGAATTACAGCTTTTTTGTAAAATATTTTGCATATGGATTTTTTTATTTGTTTGTTTATACTGATAGATAGTTGAATCGGATGATCACTGTAGGTCCTTTCCAGCTGAACTATTTTATTCTGTTTTGTCTTCTGTTTTAACACTCAGGAGAAGTATTGAAATGTGAACTCTGGATCTGGTCCTCCTTTAGTCTAGGGTTTCTCCCTGCAGCAATCCCATAAAAATTCTCTTTTCTCAGAATAACAAGAAGTTGGCCTTTCTGTAAACTACAGCTGGAAAACAAGAACTGGAGAGAAAAATTATTTTAATTAGTTATTTAACTTCATGAGGCTGAGTATCCTCATTTAACCAAAGCTGAAGAGCACAGCTGAATCAAATGAAAACTGAAAGCGGACTTGCCTGTCTTTGTATTATGAGAGCAGAGAATTTACTGCAAATGCAACAGCACTAACATTTATGGAAGTTTGCACTGTGAGCATAATCATCCAAGCAAATATTAATAAAAGGGTTGAATATATCTCCCTTACCCTGATGAGCAACAGAACAAAACCAGGAACTGCTCTAGGCAATTTCTATGTAAAACTCACGTCAATTGCCCATATCAGTTAAAAAACAGAGATAAATTTAAATTAGTGCCAGTTTGCGAGCAAGCCTTTGACTGAATGCCATTTGCATTTCATAGAGAAAAACAAAAGCTTTCTGGGCCTGATTCTCCATAGACTTGCATCCAGGTGGCTTCCTATACATTGCGTTGCACAGGTTATCACTATAGAGTGGCTCAGTACCTTAAGTATTTGCAGCTCCTTGTGTGACTAGAAATATATTCCTAAACTGCAAAATACTAGGAGGAAGGAAAGCCAGCATCCAGAAGCCAATCTGCACATGTCTATTGTTCCCCTCCTGCTTTTCCTTCCCCACTCCACTCTAAGCAGCTAAGCTGCTCCAGGCTGGACATGCTAAAAGGAGCCAAGTTATTGCAACCAGCCCATCTAAACTCATGGCCTGAACTTCCTATTTTCCATAGAGTATAACTCCTCTAAAAATACCTTGACTGCACTTCATTTGCTTGTCTTGTCATCCTGCCAGTATTACAGCCTGAAAGGCTCAGGGGTTTTCAAGCCATTTTCAAGTGGCCTTTTCCCCTTTTCATGCATAAAAGGCTGCCCCTTCATTTCTCCACTTTATTTTTCTCTCACCTGTTTGTGAACAATCCCTTGAGCCTCAGCCAAGCACACAGAAACAAGCCCTGAGCTGAAGCGTGTTTGCCTTGGGTCAGGCAAACAGGGCCTGTGTGGCCACCCTTGGCCTGGGGCAGGATGAAAGGCCAGCCAGGCCCCCTCACGGTTTGGTGACACCCCAGCCAACCCTCCCTTCCTTTGGGAACAATTACAGAGAGTCACCCAAAAGGGGCTACAAATAAACCCCTCTCCAGAAGCTAAGAGAGGCTGCTTTCTCACCTCCAGCGCTTGGAATCGGTTTTCTACTGTCACTTACACTGGTGGGAGCTCAGGGTGCTGTCACAGAGCGAAATCACCCACGACTTTCTCTGGGTGCATGACTTGGCTTCCTGGCAGCTAATCCAGACTAGGCCATACTTCACATGTGGGTTTTATCTTAAATAAAGAATGAGAACAACTATACTTGCGTGTTTTCACTTTTGCTCTGTTTATGGGGTAATTTCAACTTTCTTTCATGCTCTCCTTGCCAGCTCTACACACTGCACAACAGTTAATCTAAATCCTCCTAAAGACATCAGCCGGTGGCTGAATCCTATGGAAAAGTAATTTTAAGAACGGACAAAGCTGCAGTTTATAGAGACAACATCTAACTGCACGGTAAAGGTGGAAATGAACATGCTTTTAACGGCAACAGAATCAATCTGTTTTAGTGATACATGAGTGTTTAAGCCTTCCTGTCAGCCTACACAAAAGCATGAAGCAGCCCCAAGCCCCCTCCTCTGTGCGGGATGTCCTCTCATCAGAGGGCTCTCTGCGAGCTACTCCTGACTCCAGCTTGGAGAATGTATCTGTCAGGTGCAAAGAGTGAAAGCAGAGTGAAATTTGCTTATCCAAGCCTTGTTCCAGCCTACAGCCAAAAGATACCATTTGGTATCATCATACTGTGTGTCAAAGGCAAGAGCTTTGTATCTGAGTCAAAGCAAAGCTTTCACAAGCCTGTATTCCAATAAGAAATTCTACCCAGAGACTGAGTAACTCTTCATTTATATATTAAAGTTCGTTCATATAAAATCTGTTTATTATTCTCCAGGGCACGTTGTTGCCCTCGTGGGTCAAAGCTTGCCATAACCAGCTATTTTCCCACCTGGCACTGAGTTGCAGTGCTACCATGAAAATGCAGAGATGAAACTAGGGGAAAGATCAGATGGTCAGGAGGTGTAATCACGTCACTGCCCTTTTCTTCATCTGTGGATACCTACTTCCCAAAAAATGAGGAAGCTATTACCTGTGAAGCATCCTGTTACTGCTGTGGTGGTGGCCATGGGATGCCTGGGGGATTCTCCATGCCAGATGATCCCATAGAGAAGATCCTGCCACACTGGACTACAGCTGGGGAGGCAGTGTAAGCAGCATCTTCAGTTTGACAGAGGAGACCTGCACAAATTCAGGGTTTCTCAAAGCTTTATGTATTGCAGAGTTCCACACATTTCCCTCTGTTCTAACTGGGAGTAGAGAGACTGGGTCTTAAGCTGGACAGGAGGCTGAAGCCCTCTTTTGATCAAAAGAAAAGCATTCATCATATCAAATCGGTCATCTCTTACTCTCACATTAGAAGCCATCTTAAAGCCTCAGCCTTATAGTTTAAATCCTACAGTTTAAATCCTTTAACTCAAATGTGCCTTGTCACCTGCATCCTTGCCACAGGAAGAATGTGCAGCCTGGACAATGACATCGGCTCCAAGGGACCCAGCTGAAGTTGTGCAAGGAAACAGCTGGGCATTGGCAAGCCCATCATTCTTCACCTCTGGAGGTGAGGATATCAGACAAGTGTGGGAGCACTGCAGCTCTGCCACCACTGTGGTATGGGGCCAGAATTTGTAGCTTCTCTCTTCAGTCAAAACAGAAAGCAACACACACATTATGGGTGAGTACTAAGGAGGAGAAAAGTCCTTTATACAAATACTCTTAAAATTGCTGATGTTGTTACATTGTCTACGTGCTGAATACACTACAAGTCTGGAGACAGGGAAAAAGTAGTTCTGATGATTAGTTCCTATGGTGTTTGATGTAAGCACTTCTCAGAAGAGGAAAAAAGCTGTATCATGTCACAACATCAAATGGAATATAATTTAAGAACACCTGCCACATGTTAAGGAAACCAAGAAAGGTATATTAAACCAAAACATGGTTAAAGATTCATCTCAAAATATTCCCTAGCCATTTTCTTCTCTTTTTTTTTCTCTTTCAAGCCAAACCATCTTCTTTGAAAGAAAAATTCACTTCTGATTCCTGTTCCATCACTAGCATCATGGGGAAAAATGTGGGAAAATAAAAGGAGAGAAAAAATTTAAAAATCTCATCTTCTCTTACTGCAAAATGGTCTTAGCAGACTGGATAGACCACTCCTCATTTATGCAACTACTTCTTTAATTTGTGGCAATATTATCAGAATTTACCAATGCTAAGTTTTCCCAACTTCTTCAAATGTTAGGGGTCATATAATACACTTTCTTTATTTACAAATAAAACTTTAAGTCATATTGTCAAATATACAGGATAAAGTCCTAGTTTCCTATTCTATAATTCCCTCCAAAAAATCATACAACTTCTCTTTTCTTTCAAACTGTTTCATTGTCCAGGTTATAATTTGGTGAATAGGCTCTAAAATTGTAAAAGACATTAAATAAAACATTCTAGTATGGAATTGTTTTCCTAATTTATGTAGCAAACATAGCAATTTATACAGCAACATATATGCCCAGAACATGGACAAAATGACCATGGGTATGCCTATGCACATTAAAAATATGTGCATTTAAGATTACAAGACAGCAAGGTCACCACATTTTTCATTGCTGTAGAAAAAAAGATGTTATTTTTGTCCCTTGCAATATAAATTAGTTTAGTAGGCCCAACATGTGAAATAGCTTCTGGACAGAACTGACTTTATGGAAAGATAGATGGATGGAACCATTGAGTTCATAATCATACGACTGCTTTTGACTTCTCTCCAGAGCATGTACTACTTAGGAAAAGAATGCAAACTGCAAATTAAACCCTCACTTTATCCTCAGCAACCTGACAGTCTGGCCCAAGAAATACTGCTAAGTCGGGCAAATCGGGAGAGTGATGTGTGCATCACACGGAGGTGTGAGGAACGCAGCCCACCCCAGCTCATCTCACAGGGCACAGCTGGGGAACTGTACACAAAGAGGGGAAACAAGTGGCTTTGAGGGGAGGAGGTGAGAAGGGGCCTGAAGCAAAAATGGGAGCTATTTTGGGTTCTTTCATATCCTGCTGCTATTTCAGCCAAGCACTTTTCATTGCCAAATTATGAAAAGTGGTATTTTACCAGAAGAGTTTTCAGACGTCAGAATGAATCCCTTTGATTAATGTAATTAAAACTGGGTGTGCTACTGAGTCTTTTCAAGCATTCTTCATCACCATCCTTTAAACCTACCCTTTTTGCATTTTCAGTTTACAGCACCTTTGCACAGGACACCTGGACAGAACGAGCTGAAGGGAATCTGTACTACCAAGAGGATTAGGACAAACACCAATAAAGATTTTTTTAAGCATTTGCACCCTCCTTATCTCTGTGTCATTCTTCAACTTACACACCCTCAAATATTCTCCCTGCCTTCATGCCACTTAGTTTCTCAGTGGAACATCAAAACCTTGGATACCTTGACCAAAATTCTTTTCTTTAGCTATTTGGCTTCCCTCTTAGCACCAGCACCAGCAGGTCCCTGAATCTGACACAGAACTTCCCTAGCCAAGAAACACTGCCTGAATAACTAATATTCATCTCCTCTAACTTTCTACTGTCCCTTTCCACCCTATGTTATTCCCATGGTATGCAGGTGTACAAGAGTTCCTTCTCAAATTTACAGTAAAATGAAAGGATGATCCCAAGCTCTCCAAGAAAAACACCAGGGTGTCAAACCTCATTCTTCACAACTAAGAAGTTACAAAGAACTGAGATCCTGGATGAGCATGTCCCTAAAGTTAGGTCCAAATTTAAACCTTGCAAGACAGCTATCTGGCTGAAGAACACTGCAGGGAAGGCAATGAGCAATTCCACCACTATGGGACACAACTACTCTGGCAAAACCACAGTGAAGCCACAGCTTGACAGGCAAAAATGCTGTTCTACTGGAAGAACTTATTTTTTTCAGGGAATATCTATCAATAAAAGAATTCTTTTGCCTTTGTATAAGCATTTGAAGCCTGAGAAATGAGGCAGGGAGGCTCCTGCCACAGCAGATCATGACAGCTGCCTCCACTATTCTCCTGCACCAAGCACAGCTTGGACACAGGGAGGAATGACTTTGGATGGCACAATACCAGTCTGAGTAGCACTGTTTGAAAGCACAACAGTTTTGTTTAACTATAACATAAATCGCTTGCCTTTTTCAGCTGCTCACATCCTTTGCTTTGAGAAACCAGGGCCAGCTGCTCCATAATGCTTCGTACAAAGGCACCAGAAAGCAAGCTCTTGGAAGACATCACTGTAAAGTGAAAGAAAAACCATAATCAGAATTTTACTGGTATCTTTTGAAAGAAATAAAAATGGTTCCATGTCAACAGTTTTCCAACACTTGAGTACTCTTTTTCTAGAGTAGCATTTATCTCTATTTTTAAAAAATTTCTTAGCATCGCAGAGAAATATCTTGTTTTACACAAATAAAAATCATTTATTTGTGTAAAACAAGATATTTTATAGTGTAGGCAGAGTAATCTGTGCTCCAGATCTACTTAAGGTGATTGAGACACCTCTACAGAAATCAAGGGAACTGTTCTAATCAACTAATACTCCTTTCCCTTATTTCATATATCTGGCATATATCATATGCCTTGATTATATGCAATCATATATCTTGATTTAACAGGCAAATTCAGATTAATGGAAGAACTGCAGTAAACAAGGTCCATATTTGCAGGATTGTTGTAAAAATCAGAGTACAAACCAACACACAGATGTAAAAAAAATAGGGAAAGATTAGGAGAGAAGCAAGATAGCAAAGGCCAAAAACATGATCTCCTTATTTCAGTGACTTTTAAGAGGCTCATAAATGAGCAAGTGATACATAAATTATCAAAACCAAAAGTGAAGGTATTTCTCATCCTAACCTAAAGAATAATGCACTTGAATCATCATGCTGTAGTGCAGTTAGTCATGAAAACCATTTGTTCAAAATATGTTGAGCAAATTAATCAGACTCTCTACATGTTCTGGCATACTGACTTCTTTTTTATTTAAATAATTGAAAGATTATTTTATATTTATATTATTTATATTCATATGTCTACTCAAAACGTAGTTCAGTTTTCCTTTCTCTAGAGACTGGGATGCTTTTGGTTTAACAAGCAGAGAAAACTGTGTTAGAAGAATTACTCTAAAGGGACAACACCATATTACTGGGCTTGATTCTCAGGTGACACAAATGAGCACTGATCCATTGATGCTAATGAGTTACACACTCCTGTAACACTTAAAGATCTGGCTTCTTTTCTTGCTCCCTTCTTGCTGTCACTTTTTGCAATCAGTTTTGGTTTGGAGCTTCCTTTCCTTCACCCCCCAACCGAACTGCTAAATATTCAGCTATGGCCAAGTCTGTAAGAAACTCAACTTTTTGATTTTATATCCTCAGGTTTTCTTTGAGCTGTTAGCTATCACAGTCCAGTGGAAACAGCAGCAAAAGTCTTCACAGTCCCGTTGATTCTGTAGTTTATTATTTAGTCTTCTAGTCTGAGAAATATAGTATAAAAATATTAGATTATTTAATACTCAAAACCAGGAACAAATAAAAGATAGCAAATATCTTGCTAAATGCAAGAAGATGTTCTAGATATATAATTAGGAATGAGAATACCCTAAAATATACTAAGCTTCCCCTTGAAGATGGGACCAATCTGTTTATTGCTCCCTCGGCTGCTTTCTGAGCACTATCTTTCCACTCAGAGGAAAGAAGTTCTTCTTTCTTACTGATCAAGATCCTTCAGGAATTACAGAAAAGGACTCCCACATTATTTAGATGTTATATTCCTGAGATCAGGTTGCAAAGTGGAAAATGTTCCTGGCTACATGGTAAGGACAATTTTGAACCCATCTTCCTTCCCCTTCTCTCAGTACCTAGGTCAGCACAGACACAGTATGTGGAATTCCATACATAAATCCTGGTCTCCTACGCTGGGTAAAGTTTCCTTCAGTTCTTAGTAGCTTCCAAACTCCATGTCTGATAAAGGAGAGCTCCAGAAGAGTGTTATCTAGAGTGGTAATACAAAATAAGCATGAGATAATACTCTGTGGACTGTGCACCCTCAAAGTGTATGAGACAAATGCATTTGGAAGAGATACATGTGTGAAACAGTGCTGAAATGACAGTCCATGGTAATCAAGGAATGAGATTTATGCAGATAAAATGCTCTGCACTTCAATGAAAGCTTCTCCCACATTGTCTGGTCAGCCTCTGAGGGCATCACAAACACAGTCTGAAACCTGCTAAAGAGCTGGCTGACAAACATAGCCTTATCACAAACTGATTCAATTTTTGCAACCATACTATGTTTCTGTATATAAAGCTGTACGCCCCTATGAACAGAAGACAAGTACCTAAACATTCTTAGAGTAATAATTAGTTGCTAAATTGAGATGTAGCTATCTTTTCTCTGAAGTCTGTGTTGTTCTCTAGGATTACTGGAACTAACTCTCCCTTGACACCACTCAAAAGAAACCCCAGCCCCGCAACCCAGTGTGGGAGATGCAAATGATTTAAGATTATGGGATTAGGATGTTTTTACAAGTTCTAATTCCTTCTTCATCAGTAAGGTGTATATATGGTTATTCACCACAAACTATTCGGTGGCCTAGTTAAAAATAGTGGTTTCACTCCTTTTTCCCAGCAGGGAGGTGTTCACACCATAGCTGATAAAAACAGGCTCTCTTGTTAGAGAAACCAAGAGCAGGGTGAGCAAAGGCTCTGAGACACTGACCTGGATAGCTTTCTGTTAGTCCCTTTATTAGATTAGAAGAAAGAAAATACCTCTAAATCAGAGAGCAGCTGCATTACATACAGAAAGGAAACTCTTTGGTAGGGAAGTTCTGAGCATGCAAGGTTTCATTCTTCTTCATCTTCAACAGACCACTCACAGGTATCCCACAAAAATTGAGATCTATGAGAGAAATGGGCGTTTTAGGAAAACAGATGCTTAAAAATAGACTGGTTGTATTTTTGTATTTTTCTGTTGTATTTTTCAAATATTCAACCATGCAAAGACTTGCAGTAGGCGAAAGTCTCAGACATTGTTATTGAATAATTTTCTCACTTATGTAATAAATAATATATATTATATTGCGCATAATATATAATGTATTACATATTATATATAATACATATTGAAAAAATCAGTTGATTTTTCAAATTCAAAGAAAATGTAACTTTAGAAGCCCACGAGGACTAAGGAATAGTCTCAAGGTACTTCACATTACGAGACAATTCACAGCGTAGCAGTTGATGTCCAGGGATGTCCACTTAAAAGCAAAATAAAGTTTTGGTCAGTATTTTTTTTTCCTTCCAGTAGCTGGGAAACAAAGCACAAAACAAATGACAAGTAAACATTCAGCCACAGGAAGCCATTAACAACAGTGGGCACCAATTAGGGCCCAGCAGGTATCCTTTACACCGCCTGGTGCTCTAGCTCCTCCTCAAATACTTTGGCATAACACTCACAAACTCAGGCTTAGGAAACAACAGGCTGTTTCATTTACTCTGCAATTTGTAGCCACATATTCCTGCTGATAGGCCCATAAACCTGTTTGTAGTCTTCTTCTGTTTCCCTTCAAGTTTGTGTCATTAGAAACTACAATTACTGTCTGTCCAAAGAGAATACTCTTCAGGAAAGAAAATAAAATTGAGATACTGTGATCCTTTTCCTCTTTGTCTCTCTCTCATTCCTTTTCGACTTTTCTTTTGGAGGAGAATGCATAACACAATGGTGATGTCAGGCAAATGGGCTCACAGAGAAAATATATGTGAATTCTCACTTTTTTGCAGCAAGGATATTATTTTTTCAAATCACAAATTTTTGAGTAGGACAGAGTGAAAAGGAATATGTTCTTAAAATTAAGAAGGTCTGCAACAATTAAAAAAGACCAAAAAATATATTTTACTTCAGCCAACAACATGGCACAAAATATATGTGGTTTTGAGATCTTTATGTCAATGGTAAGATATTTTGTGTCTACTATCCAAAGAACCTCAGTAAATTACCCAAGCCTTTTAAAGTTATTCATAGATTGTGCCTTACTTCTTCCCTTAAGAAGTACAGAGTTTTATTGAAAGGTGACACAAAATAAGATTCTCACTTTCACATTGAGATTATAAGATAAAAAATAAAAAAAGCAGGTTGTGATCTCCCAAGACAAGATTTTGCTAGTTTGCCACTGTTTTTCCAAAATGAAGAAGTCCTTTCACAGCATTACAGCACTGCAAAAAGCAGAGGGAAGCCAGAGTCCAGCCCAGAGAACAGAGAGATCTTAGTGTGAGTCACAATATAAAACAATATGGGTGAAGCAACCCACCCAACTCCACTAAATTAACCTTTGTATTACAACCATCTACAGCCAGGGTGCTCTCATGTGCCATTTCTGTGTCTATCATCATTCCTAGATGAAAGTTAACCAAAACATCATCAGCTGAAGTTTGACAATTTCTTGATGCTTTTGGCATTACAAGACAGCAAGGAAAGCAGACCAAAACTATGCTAATTCAGAGACCTCCATGGGTTTTTTTATTTTCCTTCATTTTTAACAATTTTTTCCACTGTTTCTGCCATTTCAAAAAAATCAAAGGAAAAACCAGTAGATGAGTGAGTTACTTTCCAATTGCACTAAATGTTAAATCCCCCTGGCTTTTGGCAAAGGTGTGCCCAGTTACACCTCTTTGCTACCTCCACTGCCTCTGATGAGAGTTCTCACTGAAGCTCCCAACTCCTGCTCCTCCAGCAGCATGACAGAGCTGTGCAGCCTCTGCATGCAACAGCCCCCTCAACCAGCCCTGAAACTCACCTGTGACAGAGAGGAAACTCTACAGTAGAATTCCTAGAATACCTATCCAATGAATTTTGAAAAATAACCATCTATGTGCCTTTAGCCTTGTGACATGCATCTCAGTACTGTCATACAGGTGTGTGGTAGAGAGGTGTTCTTATCCTTCCCACATATCGGCATCCTAGAGTTCAGAAAGAAAATTGACAAAAACCCCACAGTCCCTGTGTGTACCCAGAACTCACCTGTCCAGTGCTTATGTCATGGAAAGTGTATAGGAACTACCAAGCACTACAGCAGCCCTGGCTTCTCACTGCTGCTGCTTTGCAGCTCAGCACTTCAAGGAGACCATGTGGCCACCAAGGTAGAAAAATTCAGTACCTGTCTGATTCCTTTTGGCTCAGCAGGGAACTGAGTGCTGAAGGCTCTGCATCACTGTTTCCTGGCCCGCTGGGACAGGAGTGCTCTATAACAGAAGTGAGCAAAAGGATCCAGGCACTGATATTCCTCAGCAAGACAGAAAAATGACACGTGAAGAAGCCTGAGTAGAGGAAGCCTAAGCAGCTTGCCCATTTCCACAGATACAGACTTTTCAGAGAACTGAATTGAGTGGACTGTTGACATGCTGCTCCATGAATACCTGCAAACTCAAACATCCTCCTCCACAGCTAAAAGGATAGGACTATTGTGGACATTTACAGAATTTTCACAATGAGGCTTATTTATTCCATTTGAGATTAGCCTAGACTGGCCTTTCCCAGGTACCAAACTGGTGGGGAGTTTCACCCATTTCAATGAGAGCTTCCCTGTTCCTCTGTGGGAAGGGAGCAGTTGTGCCTATGTAATTTCTTTATCTGCATACACACATTTCAGCTTTGTCTTGATACTTCTCAGAAAGAAATTTGGGACACAAAATAGTACACTTAAGTACTGATCATTTAAGTGTACATGAATCCATACACAAAATACCACACTTAAGTACTGATCATTTAAGTGTACATGAATCCATACACAAAATACCAACTGATAAGAAAGGTATTATTTGCACAGCTGTGTGCATATTTATAAGCAAGCCTTTCAGCACTAAAAAAACATCTTTGAAAATTAGAGCTTATACACTGAGGTCAAGAGAGGGAGTGACCCTGTGCTACAGCAACCTAGAAATCAGGTGGCTCATCCAAGCCAGTCATCTAGGCTCCTTCTGCAGTCAAGCAAGAGAGATAATCGTCTCCAGGTTGCCATTTATCCTATTCTAGGATAGGTGAGTAAAACAGGTGAGATGAATCCCTGGCATGGCTATCTGCTAGGGGACGATGAGGAATTACTTCCTAGATTACTCCCTTAGGAGAGATACTTAACTTTTAGCAGCTAATGTCGAGAGGAATCCCATGCTACAAGATCAGGGAGGATTATAAAGATTCACACACTTGTGAAAATTCCCATTATATTGGGCTTACAAAGAAAGTCAAAATTTAAATTTCCCATGCAAAAAAAGCATCTTACACTCTCGAGCATTCTCAATCATGTAGCTCACTATATCTATTATAGTCAGAGTTTTGTGTTTTTTCATAAAGAAATAATGTTCACGTTGTTCTATTTTCCCAAGAAAATAAGGTTCATGTTCTGAATATTAAGAAATGGTCTGTTGCAAACCTGTTAGCCATCTATATATGACGGAGTTATATAAACAAACTTGAAACATTTAGTGGAAGCATGTTACTAAGTAAAGGAGAGATCTGTCAGTGCTGCCAAAGAGGAAAGGTGGGAACCTATCACTCCAGAGATCAGAAATGAAACTTAACCCAGACAAGGAACTTGCTCAGCTCACTGCTTCCATTTACCTGACACCACAGTGTCAATTAGAGACAATAGTTTTTCCCCATCTGTTGTTCTTCAGGAGTTCAAGGTTCCATTTAGGTTTTGTACAATGTCCATGCAAACAGTAAGAACAGCCCTCATTGGCAGCATCTCTTGACAGTGCCTCCTGCACTACTGAAACCAATGGCACTATTTCTTGTTCTCCATGCCAGGCAATATGTGCTAGCATTCACTGCCTATAAATACAGGTCGTTCCACATAGGCAAACAGAACAAAAAACTGCTCAGCTCAACTGGGCATGGTTTGCAAGTTCTTTAAAACAGCTAATATTTATGTTAAATAGGGGACAACATTTAGCACTTTGATGAGATTCACACCTGGCATTCTTCTGTTAAAGAAATTGAAAAATTCAGGCTCATACTAGTAACATATATATATAATCTTTAGTCACACTTTCTCCCTGAATGGAAAAAACAATGTGCTACTTCGCAAGCCCAGAATAAATTAAACTCAGGAAGGGGTTGAGAAACTAGAAGACATTGCATTTGCTGTTTTTCTCTGTCCATTTTCTACTGTCACCCCCTTCCCATGTCAATTATTTACAAAATTGGGAGAAAGCATAAAGACATGATTAAGTGAGCATCTGATTAAAAGTGGCTCTAAATTCTAGATGTCAGAGACTGATTCCACAAAGCAAGTAAAATGTAGACATGAGATCTGCCTTTCTCTGCATTGCTGTGGCTGGTTGAAAAGATTCACAGATATCTACCATCACTATATTGATATTCAGGTGTTAAAAAGTAGCTGTCACTGTCACAACTGAAACACCAGCCTACATACAGTGATTCAAATCTTGTGTTCCTTTAAATATAACCCTGTCATGCTAAAAATCCCATGGAAATCCAAAATGGGTGAGGAGTAAAAGCTTTAATTTCCTAGTTAGTTTACAACCATTTCACCTGTCTTGTGCCAGAGTCTGGTGCTGCATTCCAGTAACGCGAGCACTGGGAAGGCTGGAGAGGTGTGAAAGGACCGTAAAACAGAAACACCAGGAGACACCACAGAGATCATCAGGTCACACACTGCAGTTTTACAGCCCCGGTTTCCAGCCATGCTGGCTATCAGGCAGCCAAAGCCTGGGCTTCTGCAGGCAATGAGAGGAGAAAAACAGTGGTTATTCTGGAAACACCCACTTGCTTCCACTCTCCGTAACCCAATTCATATGTACATTCCCACACAGTGCAGCTGTGAGATTTGTGTTCACAAAGGTGGTGAATTTGAATAATTAAATCATGCCTTTAGATGCATTGCTTCACTGCAGATGTGCTTTATAGGGGTTTTCTTGTAATACCTGCTACATCCAACAGAGAAATGGATGCAGGTCCTCCATTAGATCAAAATTCAGCTCTCAGTTTCTTCCACATTCACTTTTTCCCCTTCCTCTTCAGTACTCTCCAAAATATTTTTTCTGAAGAAAGCATCTGAGAAAAATTTGAAAATACTTTAGTCCTACACACTTTCATTTTTTAATAGACTAGCATAACCAGGCTTGCAGTCTTTAGGTTATTTTTATTTCATTTGCTCAAAATAAATAGCTGTCAAGATTAAAAATGAGTGATAATCTGGTAATATATCAATAAAAAGATTTTAATTCCCAATACAGTCTTACAGACTTCATCCGGAAAAACGGCTCAAAAGGACTAAGAATTTGACAACTCATAAGATGCATTATGGACACATTAAGATCAATGAAATGAGCAGAATCTGGGAGCACATCTCTGTCCACATCTACATTAGCACAGCACAGAACAGAGGAAGCTGAATCTGCAGAATGACAGTCAGGGCTGAGGACCCAGCACCCTGGGTTTTTTTCACTTTGAGCTACTTCTAGTCCAGAATTGTGGACCAAAACACCCACTGGCAGCTGGCACATACAAAGCAAAGCACATCCTCCCTCCCTCCATCCATCCATCCATCCATCCATCCATCCATCCATCCATCCATCCATCCTCAGCCCCACTTCATGATGTGAGCCTCCAAGTGCCAAGGGGGAACAGCTGGAGGCTCACTTCAAAGTAGGTCTGAGGTAATTAGCTCTAAAGGCTTTTGCTACACAAATATTAATAGTAATATTTTAATGTCCCTGGAGTACTTCCGATTTAAAATGGTTGGGATAAAGCTGATATAAAGTTTGTCAGCAACCATGGTAACTTACTTCAATATGCTTATTTTCATCACCACTACTGTCTTCCTACTTTATAACCAAAACACTCCAAGGCACAGCACAGCCATGCAGACACGCCTGCAAATGAACATGAGTTCAATTACACATCTACAGGCCTTTAAACTAAAAGAGCTGAGCTGAACTATTCTTTTCTACTAGTGTAGTATCCCTCACAGGTAGATCTTGGGCAGAAAAAATATTGTTGTTTTTTATTTTTTAAATTCAATTTCATTTCCATACTTACATTAAATCCACATATATAACTCACTGTGGAAAATGTACAGTTTAAACATACTTGATATTAGAGGAGAAGAAAACTTGAGCTGTTGTTTCTTTTTAGGCTTCGAGGCTCACATGACATAGTTGACAAGGCTTCAAAAGTTCACGTTTTGTGTGTGCAGGCCCAGGAAGAGGAAGTCTGCATTTTCCAGTCCCCCATGTGATATTTGATATAAACATATATAGTGGGGAATAATGCTGTGGAAGCCCTGAGCAATAATGTGCAAGGCACTCCTGTAAAAAGAAGCATTAACATACTTTTACAAATTGTTATGACAACTTAGTAATTGGATACAGCAACTTTTCCAGACCTATTGGCACACGAGTGTGGGAAGAGCTTGCCTGGAGGCTGCTGGTTCTGCAGGACAGTAGCTGCAGGCAATTCAGGGGACACTTTCACTGGCAGCTGCAAGTCAGGAAAATAAAGGAGAAAAATACTTTGGAAAAAAAAATCTTGAAGAACAAAATATAAAAATAGACTTTTGATGGTTTGAACAACTTAAAGCTACTGGAGACTGTCTGAAATGTTAAATTAGATTTATTTGAAGAACATAAATAGCTGGTTTGATTTTAAAAGCACTTCAGCTTCCGTTGCCAAATGGAGTTTTTCTTAACCCTCAAGCTTTAACAGAATTACCTAAGTTTTTTTAAAACAATTTCTAACTGTTCATGAGGCACATTTGAGATTAGGTACCAGACAAGAGAGTGCATGCAAGGATCTATCCTATTCCTTCACCACCTGCAACTCTCAGTGATCACTTAAACTAACACTGAATTTTAAACTTGTACAAACCTCCTATTTCAGTTTAATAGTGAATTTATATAAATTCCGTTTAAATCCACTGCTTTCTAACACAAGCTAAACAGAAGGAATTCTAAATTACAATGATTGTTAAAGACAAGGTTTTTCCACTGCAATATCTAAGTCAGTATTAAAGCAACCCAAGTTTTAGAGGTAATTTTTTAGTATACTTAAAGCCTTAAAGGACTCAGAAACAAGTATGCTCTATTGTTCATATAAATAAAACAAAATTTATAACACAGAGAAGCCTTTTTAGTCCTTTCTTTATAAGATTTTGATAAAATACAAGGGAAAATACTCTCTTCTGAACATTTCCCTAACCTTTACGTATAAAGAAAAAGACCCACAGATTGTTCAATACTTTTTAAAAATTGATTGATACTTTACACAAGGCAAAATTAAGATTCATATGTCATGATTAAAGCAATTCTCTCCCAATGAGAGTGTGACTGTGTCCCTCCAAAAATAATTCAATGCAGTATTCCCCTGTTAAGTATGGAGAAAAGTGTTTCCTTTAGAAGAGGAAATTCTCTTAAGGAAGTTGTTTTAAGCTAAATAAAAGTTCAGGATGAAGCCAGCAAAAGGTGTGAAGGATTTCTCTTTGATTTCCCAGCTTGTGTATTTGGGCTCAGACACAGACTACATTTTATGCACATATTAATAGGATGCTAATAAGCCTACAACTCTGCTTTAACAGGGACCTGTAGAGACAACCTGATATGTGGCACCAGATATAATAGCTGTCTTAAGCTGGAGATTTATTTCCCTCTCACACAGGGGGTGAATCAGACTACATATTTTTTAACTAGAAGTTCAGATGAAAATGTCTTGCAAAGTTATGCTGTTATTTTTGTTGTAGTATTTCTCAGTTAAAGTAAACCTTCAAAAGATTGAAATGGAATCCAAGCCTTTTAGACTAACTGGGAGCAGCTTTTGCTCTTCACTGGCAAACTTACATGCAAAATGAGGCCACTCAGTTGCAAACCCTTGTAAATTACCAGGTCATGAAAACAATCCTGGTATCAAAAGCACAGAAATTGGCAGCATTTATTTAAACAGCTTGCTGCATCCCATGGAAAACTTGGAGAGAGATTCTATCTAGCTGTAAACTGCAGAGATATTTCAAAGTTAAATCTTTTTTAAACAACACTGCAAAATTTATAAAAGCAATACAGATATTTCAAAGTTAATTCTTTTTAAAACAACACTAAAAAATTTGTAAAAGTGTAATAAAAAGTATTAGGTAAAACTAATCTCAGCCATGTATTTATCCTAATTTGTATTTACCATTATGAAAATAATCCAGAAATTACACCTAGTATATCTGGTGCCATATAGCCTAAAAATTAATTTAACCACACAGTCAAGCAAGCCCTTCATATACCTTCTCCTCTTAACAGATTTTGTTTTCACCACTTCAACTTGGGGATTTTTTTCATATTTCTTGAACAACAAAAATAGATGAGGACAACTTTTTTTGTCATTGTCAGACACTAAAAAAAAGGCCTTTTGCTTAAAAACCACATGCAAAATGGAATTTAAAAAAACAAACAAACAAACAAACAAACAAAAAAACCACCACAATGCACAAGTGATTTCCATTTGAATTTGAAATAAAAAGCCTGGAAAATTGTGATTGTGCTTAGCCTGTTGACACAAAAGCTTCTCCCTTCTATTAACAGCTGCTTTGATGAAACTTAGAAAAATGATAACAAGAAGTTTTGTAGCTGTTTACAAAATTTCTATATGGCTTAAACATTTTTTATTTTTTTAAAATATAGATTATACATACATATATGTGTGTATATATATACATATATAGATATATACACACACACACTTGTATTTCCAGTCTGGGCAATTGACCAGCACGCATGCATGCAGCCACTACTAAAACTGTGTCAAAGATGTTCTCCTTTCCTGGGAAGATTGTCAGCTTCAATCTTATTTCTGTCATCTCAAGGCTCTACTGACAATAACTTCAGCAGTCAACAGAAAAAATGGACAATCATCAATCATCAATTACTCTTGTCTGTCAGCTTGAAGAAATTCTTGCAGCCTGTTTTTAATGTGAAATAAATGAGTGGAGTTCTGAAATTACAAAGTAGTTTATTAATTTGAAACTTGACTAAATAGGATTCCCCTCCCCTTTCCTGTCATTTCTACACAAGGAGTTTTATCTGTTCACTCGACCTTCTCCTCAAGAGAATGAAAAGAGCAGAAGCAAAGTGCCGCCCAGAGATGTCTCATGCCTGCATTGCGAGTGACTCAAAATGCCCTCCTGTCCATGCAACTGACTTCAAAGGGCTCTGATAAATGTAACCCAGTGCATTCTGAAACGAGGCACCTGTGCTGCTCCAAAGGGGCTGTTCCTCACTCACACAACTGCTGTCATCATGGCACAAGTTTACACAGAGGTGATCTTCTATAAATGTCACCTGCTCACATGACCTCTGCACTGGACATGAGCCTCTCACCCTCCTCTCACTGGAAATCCAGCTTGGAGAAGACAAGACCTTCATCCAGAGCTTCAGCCACTGGATTCTCTTGCAGAGGGAGAAGGTCTAGGGAACCCTCACAGTGTCTTGAAGGCTGTGCTCTGATGTTTGTGTATCTGGTTAGTGTTACACTGAAAGAACAGCAAGTCAGGTAACTACTATTACCTCTTTCAAATCTACTTTGGTCTCCTAGCCCCAGGACCTAAAAAGCCAGGGACAAAAGAGGAACATTTAAATCTTCCCAAAGTTGATAAACCATAAACCAGAGCACAATCTATTGTATTGTTATGCAGGCTGCACATATATATATGCACATATACACGCTGGTGTAACATACAAAACATCTATAAATGCACTACTGGTCACATTCTGTACCATATGCTGTGAAATGTGAAGGGCAAGTGTGCCTGCAGCCCTTGGACAGCTGTCCTGCATCACTTTGGGTGCCATTCAGACAATGCTCCAAAGCCATTTTGTCTTCCTGGTTCAAGCACTATTGTCGCTGTTGAGCGGCTAGCTGAGGACTGACCCAAGTTCTCAGACAAGCGAAGAGAGGAGAAAAGGAACTTTATTGTTTTTGAATTCCATATATATAGAGTCTACAGAAGTGCCCCAGATTGGTCAGCCCGAGACCTCCCCCTAGGCACAATTGGCCAAGCCCGAACTCACTCAATCCGGAGAAACTGTTTGCAAAACATCCAAACTTTATCTTGTTTATGAAATATAGCAAAATGTTCCCACGGGAAGAACCTGTGCTAGCACACACTATCTTTTGAGACCAGTACAGCATTAATGACCCTCTGCTTTAGAGCATCCTACATTTGTAAAATCAAGCCAGCTTTCTTCCAGTAGCTTACTAAACATTCATGTCAATCTTCACAGGCTCAGTTCAAATTCTGACATGTGGCAGCTGTTAAAGATCGCATGGGAGTAAATGAATCCACTGAATGCTTTTTGGGAAAGGGTCCAAGATATTTGAACTATTAGGAAGCACATATTATCTGTAGGTGATGGCCAACCCTGCAATCAAAACTGAAATGATAGCATTTCTGTGCAAACACAAGGTAATTTTGATCATCGCTGTCAGGGCCCCAAATATCAGAGTGGCTGCAACAATTCTGCAATTACGGAAATTTGTGGAAGCTCCTCTGGGACACAGCATGAATCGTACCATCACTAGCCCCAGTCTGAGTCTGCTCTGCTGCCTCTCACCAATTTTGACACCTAAGCCTCTCACCTAAGCAAGCAGGCCATCCTCTTCCTCCCTCCATCAGCCCACCCAGGACTGGTTTGTAGTGCACAAGAACCCTCTCAGCATAAACCACATACAGAGCCCACCCCAAAGTAATAAAAAACATTACTTTTGGGAAGATGAGATGCTGATTTACCCTGAGGTCAACATGATGAAGTCAGCAAGGAAAATAACCTTGGCAAATTCACTTCACAGCACCTCAAGACAATGCAAGTTTGCTAAGTGCCCTGATACAAACTCCCTTTTTCACCAGTGGAGACAAAGTTTAGTGTCCCAGAAGAAGAATCTTAAAGGGTCTGGGAGCAGTAGTGGCAACTGCATTGTTCTTTCTTGGATAAAACTAAAGAAAGAAAGAAAGAAAGAAAGATGTAAATAAAAAAGAAAGGAAACACCAAGATACAACTTAGCTTATTTGATCTGGGGCTATTCAGGTTTACAATAATAAGCTTGCTTTCACCTGCATCATGGAAGAACATTTTTCCCTTGTCAGAGCAGTGGATAAGTGAAACTCACAGATGCTTTTTTATCTTTTTTCTGTGAGAATAGCTCACATTTCAATCTAACATTCAAACAGAAAACCAAATCCTAAATCTGTTCAATTGCCTTACTATACCTCACAAATGTTAACCATGTTTTACTAATCACAGTAAGGTCTGCCAGTGAGAGGTGATGAACTTTGTGTATGTTACCCTACATTGACTGTCTTTCCTCTGGTTTTTCAATCCTCTCTCTGTCAGGACTAGGCTTGTCTGAAGATAGGAGCAGCAATAGACATCCTGTGATCTGGGGAAAGCCAAAGCATAAAGAAAGATGAGAGAGCATATCTGAAGGATCATATATCTGTTTTGGTTTGCTCAATTTTCTTTTCAGAGTCATAAAGCTGTGTGGTGGTTTGACCCTGGCTGGAGGCCAGGTGCCTATGAAAGCCACCCTATCACTCTCCTCCTCTACTGGACAGGGGAGAGAAAATACAATGAAGTCTCATGGATCAAAATAAGGACACTGGGAAATTCTCCCACTGTCAGGGAAAAATAGGCTTGACTTGGGGAAATTAGTTTAATTTTTTTTACCAATCATCTCAGAGCAGAATAATGGCAAATAGAACCAAATCTTAAAAACAGGTTTCCCACACCCCCTTATTCTTCCTAGGCTGAACTGTACTCCTGGCTGGGGAATGGGGGCTGGGGTCAGTTCATCACATGTTGTTTCTTCCAATTCTTCCTCCTTAGTGGGAGGGCTCCTCACACTCTTCCCCCGCTCCAGCTCTCTTCCACAGAAGAGAGTCCTCCAGGAGCTCCTCCAAGGTGAGTGCTTCTCACAGGCTGCAGTTCTTCGTGAACTGCTTCAACATGGGTCCCTGGCACAGTCCTTCAGGAAGAGGCTGCTCCAGCAGGTGTGTATTAGATCCAGACCTAATAAAGGTCTGGATCATGTGGTTACAAAGGGGCAACTCAGAGTGCTGATGGCTCTGCTGCAGCCTGTCAAAGACCAAACACACAAATAATGCTGCAGGGTTACAAGCAAGAGTGGAACACCACACTTCCCAGCACAGGGAATGTCCCTCACCTCCTCCACTAGGGTAGTTCAGCTCTCACCTTCTTTGCAGTGCTTGAGCACCTGTGAGTCCCCAAAACTTCTGTGCTACTGTGAGCTCAGTACAAGATTATTCAGACAGAATAAATACAAAATACGAGCACCTGGCCACAATGAGATCACTGAGATCACCATAGAAGTGCTGTCATGGAAGTGTAGCTGTGCTATTAAAGCATGAGTCCCACACCACATGGGCTACTAAAACAAGCCAGGCTGCTGAAGCTGCTGCCAGGATGAGTCAACCCTGGAGAGTCAGCCAACACGGGCTGAAGAGTTTACCCTGAGGTAAAATGTAAACACTTGTGCCAAGATATGATCCATTAATAGGTGATAAGCCATGGTACTACCTTCATGTTTCTTCCCCTCCTTTCCTAACTGACTTGCAAGAATTTATCAGAAATCAGTCTGTTTGTCATATATGTTTCAGTATACTGCTTACATAGTTTATGGACTGGGAAAATTGTACTACTTCTAAAATAGTGCCCAATTCAAGTAACAACACACAGCTTGATTAACTCTTTCATCTGTAGAGACTATGGAGTTAAACTGAATTTTCAGCTTAAGACAAAAATGAGAAAGCAAGAATAAGAGCATAATAATATATTGCATACACTTAGCTATGTTATACCCTTCAGAGAAACATATTTTAGTAGATGTATATAGCAATTGTTTAGATTATCCCACAGCATACCCAAGTAAGAGTAAATTTTGAAAGGAGAAGATGTAAGATAGGGAATGAAAAGTCCTGAAAGAAGAAACTTAAAGAAACCCAAACAAACAAACAAACAACCCAACCAACAAAAAAAAAAAATCATAACAAGTCTGATATTTGGGTAGGCTTTCTTGGTTTTGGGGTTTTTTTTTGGTTTGGGTTTTTTAAATTTTATAATATTGTTGAAAGGGAAAAAAACACTAACAAAAAACCAAAACAACAACAACAAAAAAAACCCCCAGCCAACAAAACCAACCACTCAACCAAAAAAAAAAAACCAAAAAACCCCACCCAACCAAAATCCCTTCCACCAAACAAAATCTAATACTGAATGTAATGAATCTTCAAGCCAAGCACTTGGCTTGGCACTCAGGAGGGCTGAATTTGGATGCTACAGCTTCCATCACCTTTGTCTGAGGCTGTCCAGGGAAGCACTGCTGACACTGTGCAAACTTTTTGTTGTATATTCCCTCAAATAAGGAGACCAAAGTTTTCAGAAAGAAAAAAAAGAAAAGACTGTAATGGCTTCGGACACCTAGTTAAGCAGCTTGTTTCCAAAAAGTGCTGATGACCCAGGAGCTCCCATTCACTTCAAAGTGTAGGATTTGGGAATGTTTGTTGCTTTAAGATTTATGGTCTCTCTACATCCCAAATGAGAGATTCAAGAAATTACAACGTGTAGCTCATCTCCATTAAAATTAGAAAGAAGTGCTAGACTGATTTGTGGCATCTGTTCCAGAGATCAACACACTCCTGTCTTCACTGACACTGCTGGAGGAATAAATAGTGTAAAGAAATGAGGATATCCCAGGGAAAGCTTTGCTAAGGGGCAACAGGGCACCTCACCACAAAATCCTCGA
Organism: Entomyzon cyanotis; assembly: GCA_024500445.1. Lineage (NCBI taxonomy): Eukaryota > Metazoa > Chordata > Aves > Passeriformes > Meliphagidae > Entomyzon > Entomyzon cyanotis. The sequence continues at coordinate 545,463 of JAKEPQ010000871.1, forward strand.
ACTGACTGAAGCCCCAGCACATGAGAAAGAGGAGAGGATGAGAACTCTTTCTGCCTGCAGACTAGTTAGTAGTAAAGGAACAGAATTCAGCTCACAGCTCTGACTATATTCCTGTCAGTGAGCCAGCTTAACAACACTGTGTAAAAACAGAATCACAGGCTGGGCAATAACAGTCCAAGACGGCATGTGGAAATGCATAGCTAAACAAAATAACACCATCAGGAGCAAAAACTTTGATTCAAACATGGGGGAGAATTCTTATCATGTAGCAAAGCTGTTGTACAGCCAAGCTGACAGACCAAACCTACAAAACCTGTACAAAATCCCCTAACATTTAGATATTGATACCCACAGTGATTTTGGCAAGTCACCAAAATAAATGTGTTATTTCACTCCAGGCAGGATTTTTCCCCAGTGCTTCTTGAAAATGTGGCATGCTTCACCCATGAAAGTTTTGGAAGGCTTTCTCCTCTTCTGAGGGGAAAAAGAAAAATAGCAACTGCAAAGGGCAAGAGGCCATAAAAGGATGTCACTGTTAGCAACCTGAGTGACAGACAGGAAGGAGATTTCCACAATTGGCATTTGGTGAATTGCAAGCTATAAAAACTGTTTGGAGATTGCTGGGTTGTCTGCAGTTTCTAAGGACAGCAGTTTAATTCTGTCTGTTACTAAAAGATCTTATTTTATTTATATTATTTCAGAATTTCTTCATATATGAAAGTAAAGCAAGAAAACAGAACAAATCACACTTCTTACTTGGTTATTTTTTCAGTGACTGTATAACTAGAAAAGTGGTTTTAATAGCTCAGGTTTCTTTGCCCCATCATTTAAAAACAATATTTACTCTTGTAGTTACTGTTACAAACAGCCTTCCTTTCAGCTGATTTATTTTGCTTTTATTGTGCTTTGTGTACAGTGATTATTTTCTGCTTTTAAACCTGCTAGTTATGATTACAATGCATGAATGGTTGAAACATATATGCATCTATGCTGAAGTTGCACCTTAATAATCCTAGCCCTCAGAACCAAGGGGTCTGTTTTAGCTGAACTGGAGTAAGAAAATCCTTTCCTGCACCAAGAAAACTTTCAGAGGAAAATATAAATGAAATCTTTCTGGAAAAAAAATTCTGCCTGTAATTCAAAGAATTTCATACATAAATATTGGCTACCTCCCCCACCCAACATCCTCCTTCCACAATTTCACACTTGTTCTTCTTTTGCTGTTCAAAATTTTGTTTGATGCTAAAATCAGACATTGAAATCTTAATCCTCTGCTTTTGAACTTCCCTATTCAGCAAGTCCCAGGAGCGTAAAGAAGCATTTCTGTGCCTGTAGAGATCCTATTACATTTTAAGCTGGCACTTGAGGGGATGGGAGAGAGGGGATGTCCCACTAACTAATCTACACTTGGCAGATTTTTTTTGTTGAAAATGTGTATTTTTTGTTTTATATATACACATACATATGTATATATATGTATACATCTCCTGGATAGATGGAAAAATGGAAAATAAAAGGAAAAGCTAAAGGAGCTCAAGCTGTTTAGCAAGTTGAAACTGTTTAAATAATAAGCTATTTGAAATGTCATTTCACGTACTTGTTTTAATGTACCTTTAAAATGGAAGAGACAGACTAGTTTTGATATACACCTAAGCAATTTATCTGCATTGTATGCACTTAAAGTAAATTAATTAATGCAACAAAAAAGGTGATGTTTACCTTTCCTCAGACTGCTATGGACCTCATAGGAGCACAAACATGCTAACACTTCTATTTCATGCAAGTGCTGGTTGGGTAAATTGGAAATTGAGACATTTAGGGTACAGAGCAACAAATATGAACAAAACCACCTTGTACACAATACAAGTATCATGAAGTACAAGCTACTAGTAACTGCTTGAAGCAAATGTCCATAGTAGAAGTGGCTTTTTTTCCTGGGGAAAGGACAAGGCAACAGCAGATTTAGCACAAGAATCCTTTTCCTTCCCCAGTTTCTGGAAGCTGCTTTTCTCTAAACTCATCTCAAAAGAACCCGGGCAGGAGGCTTCTATTTTTGAGCTGCTGGCACGAACACGCTATTATCCGCACACCTTCCAACCCCAGACTGCAAACACCAGAAGGCAGGGTTTTCCAGCTGCAGGCAGCTGGCAAGTCCTGCAGAGCCCCAGTAGATGGCAACGTTGACTTGAGTGTCCTTGAGCTCTGCCCGGGACCCGGGCAAGGCTTTGGGAGATGCTTGTTTCCATGCGCTGCCCCAGCCCCGGGAGTTTGGATCGGCAGCTGCCTTACTGTACAGAGAAGCCATTTCAGCTGCAGAGTGTGCCAAAGAGCGATGTATGGTCAGAGACACAGGAAAAGGAGGAAAAGAAAAGCCAAAGGAGGCAGCTTTCTGAAAGAAAGGTGCATTCGAACTACCAACGGAATTGTAAAGTCACAGAATGGTCCGGGTTGGGAGGGACCTTTAAAGGTCATTTCATCCAACCCCACTGTGATGAGCAGGGATGTCTTCAACTAGCCCAGGTTGCTCAGAGCCCTGTCCAGTTTCACCTGGAATGTTTCCAGGGATGGCACATCCACCACTCCTCTGGGCAGCCTGTTCCAGTGTTTCACCATGCCCTTTGTAAAAAAATTATGTCCTCCTTATATCTAATCTAAATTGACTCTCCTTCAGCTTCCAACCATCACCCCTTGTCTATCCCAACAGGCCCTGTTAAAAAGTGTGAATACAAGGTGTCTTTTCAACTGAGTACAATTAGTCTCTGGCACTATGGAATTAATTACAGCTGTCCTGCAAGTGACATGATGGTTCCTGCAGTAAAAACAAATCTCTTTTAGTTATCAGCAAGGCATGAGCCGAGACCCAGCTGTGTCAAACTGCACCCTGATGGAGTAAACACTAGAGCTGTAAGAAAATATTGAGAGTATCCCACAAGAATCACTATAAAATCTTTTTTGAAAAGAGGCTTCTAGCATAGCACATATTTTCATATACCATTATGCAAATAAATACTGTCGAATATCATCCCTGTAATGTCTGGGTTAACCAGGGTCAACTCTCATCTGATGCATGGGGGAATACTCTATACTGAAAATGACCAAAGAACTCCTTGCCAGCCTTGCTCTGCAGACTCTTCCCTGATAGGTGATGAAAACAATGGGCACTGCAGCACAGTAACAGCAAAATACCACACCTAAAAATCTCGTTTCCCTTAGTATGTGGGAGGGTTTTTGTTTTTTTCTTTTTAAGACTGCCTTCAGCATTTTAGGCAATACAATCAAATTTTCCTCTTGCCCACACAGACATAAACAAAGAATAAAAATAAACAAATTCATGAAAGATGCCGGTAGAGTAACCACAACTGGTGTCTGGATCCATTCTCTTACCAGTTAAATCAAGGTGCTCCACCAATACAGAAACTCTCTTGGTACCTGGGTACTAAAAAGGGAGTACCAGTCCTTGGATAACTAAATGATTTCCTTGCTACTTGACCAGAAATCCTGAAATTCAGTGCTGTCTGTTACCAGGTAACATTCTGTAACAGCACAACTTGATCCATCAGGGCTTGTTTCATCATACCTTCCTCATCTTCCTCACTAAATGCTAATTTGACATTTATCCTCTCTGTTTGCCATCTTTGATAGTCCCCTTCTGTAGTTGTTCATTACTAAGATAAATCAGTGCCAAAAAAAGAAGCTGTGCAACTGTGGCAATGGACACCTTCTGGGTTGTCTTTGCCAGTGTATGATTCAAACCAGGAATGAAGCTAGAATACAGCTTGCCATAACACACTTATCCACACTAAACATACTTAAATACCAAGAACATCCATCTGGTTCTCAGACATCTCCAGTAAACTGGAATGGAAGTTGTGATTACTAACAGGCAAGTTAACACTCCGCAGACACAGTCTTCTGCTGTACAGAACAGAATTGGACAGCCAAAATCCTACAGGCTGCACAAGCAAACTAAAAAGATGTCATAAACAACCTATAAATCCTGCTGAAATGCAAGGTGTGATGCAATTAGTGTTTCAAGGACATCCGTACCAGCTAAGCAGCTGTGACTCGTGCTCTCCAGGAGATGGGCAAAGTCTGAAGGGATGGCCTGTGGCAGAACAGCTCTGATGGCTCACAGACTTGCTCAAAGACTATGCAAGACTTGCTCAAAGTTTTGGTACAAAGAAGTAAACTATGTCAATTGGTTGAGTGTCTCTCGCACATTTAAAAACACCCAGAATTTTATTGGGATATCAAAGAATTAAAGCAATTTATATGAGTATGTACCAAAAACCCCCAAACAAACAGAAAAACAAACAAACAAAACCACTGAGTTTTTAAAAATGTTTCATTAATGTCTCACTCAAATGAGACCAGTCTGGAAGAGCTGGACTACCTGGCTGAAGAAGGTGTCTGTCAGACTCTCTCTAAGCTTTAGAAAATGGCAAATATTCCAGGCAAGAACAACATGCAGGTTCAGGATAAGCACCCGACATGCTCTGATTTTTGAGGTCTGGATTGGAACGGGTTGTTTAGTGCCAGGAGCAAAAAACAGATCAGCTCTTTGTCCTGCAATGACCAGTGACCTCAGATCTGGCTTGAGGAACTAAAATATTCGTGTACCAGATACAGAAAAATCTTATGTTATTTAGCTTGTTCTACCTGCGATATGTTTGGGGTTTTTTGGTTTATTCTAAACTAACAAATGCTCAGCATCCAGCTCTGACTAAGCCTGATACCTTTCTGGGCTCACCAAATTACTAAGTGTCATTCCAAGAAATAGACCTTACAGAAAGCATCCTCTCAATCCAAATCCAACAAGCCTTAGCTCTTGTGGCAATGCTTCTGAAGTGGCACAAGCTCCCTCACCAGAGGTCAAGAGGCAACACAAAACAGCTAACATGCACATTCATGCCCCTACCAAGTGCTATTTGAGATGAAGTCTGACCACACCTTTCTTGTTCGTAGGAGACCAACATCTGCAAAGAAAAGAGTTACCATCTCACAGGAATACCTGGCATTACTGACATTATTCCTGAGCAACATAGCTTCTCCCTCCCTCTCTCTGTAGTATAATTTGTTGCTATGAAATCTCAAGAATGCCAGTGATTGATTTTAAAAGTCAGTGAATATCTAATGTGTATCTAATAAGCAGCAAAATGAGGCAAATGTGACAACAAGCAAAACAGCAGTACAATAAAAATGACTGACATATAAAAAGAAGCTTGGTTTTGTTAAAAGAACAACACAACAAAAACAAACCACAAAACATAAGCATAAAGCACCACTACTTCCTCCTCCAGCTTATTTGCAAACTCCACCTCGCTGGTTGAACACCAAAGCTCTGCTCAAGAGGCACATTGCTCGCAGCAGGGAGAATTCCACTTTCATTGTAAGTAATCCTTTGCTACCAAGGACACGAGCAAACACGCATAATCCTGGTGGTTCCCACCCTGCAGAAAGTCCTGCAGGCACTCACTGTGTGGAGAAGAGTGGAAGGCAGCCTTGGCACCAACCTCACAGCCCTCACCCTCCAAGTGAGACAGCAACATTGCCTGGGGCGAAGAACCACAGCAATAACACCTTATGGCACTGACAGTGTTTTTTAATTGAGAGGGCTAAAGAGAGAAACTCAAAATCAGCAGCAGTAATTCCACCCAGGCCGGTTCTCCTCTCATTTTTAAATCAAACATTTGCAGGATACTGAGCAGAGAAGCAAAGCAAACCTTTACAGTTCTGTCAAAAGCGGCAAGGGGAAAAGGCACTGATGGTACTGTGGTTTCAGATGAATGTACACCCAAGGTAGCAGTGAACAGCACAGGGATCTCCTGCCTCAGAGGGGACGAGGCTGACAGATGGTGCAGGTGCTTGTGCTCTCTAGAGGCAAGACGATGCTACTGAAAATTGTGTCTGCAGTGCAAGATTTATAAGAGCGAAATGGAACCATGCCACAGACTGAGATATTTTGTTGTTGTGCCATGTCCCTAAGCTTCTGTCTACTCCTCTTCACATCAACCTTATTTTTCTATTTCCCCCTCCCCCGCTCCATCTCGCAGCAGCTCTCTGGTGACATCCCATTTGCCTCTTTCCACAAAAAGCTTCCCAGCAGCACCACTCCAAGACAATTCAGTAAGCTCCCTGGAGCTGAGCTCACAGCTTTAGTCTACAGTGAACATACAGAACAGACATAGATAAGCTTAGGAGAAGAGGCTCTGTTGTGAGCCAGTGGCTATTCATTCACCTCTTCCCTACCAACACAGGTCTGAAGTTTATTTCTGATCCAGCATCAAAAGGGGCTTGAAGACAGCACAGCAAAACTACAGAAAGCTAAACCAAGAAGTAATTAAACTACCATGAGAAAACTTTCTGATACAAGACAGTCGAAGACTTCTTTTAAGTTCATGCAACTCTCTATTTGCAAAGCTTAAGACTTTGTATGCAGTATATCTTGTACCATGAGTTTCCATCCCTCCTGCAGCACCAGTTAAGGGTAATTCAGCCTTGAGAAGAGCGAGGAATAAATCAGCAGGTGGTTGTTGAAAGAAGAGGAAACCACATGAGTAATACAAGGCTGGCCTCACACAAGGATAAGTTACAGTGTGCAGCATCCTGGCATGTACACAAGGAAAAGCAGAAAAAGTATTCAGCAGGTGAATAATCAAAGACATATCACAGAATCACAGAATATGCTGAGTTGGAAGGGACCCACAAGGATCCATGTTGGCACATCTGTGTTTCCTTTATGTGACCCAAATCTTACTCCAAGTGAACACAACGGCTGAGAAGTCACTGTAAATGTACTATTAAATCCAAGTTCCAATGTGCCTGTTTGTGTGCTAATGTTCTTAACTGTTCATTCACTTGTTGGATTAATTGCTGATTGTCCATAAGATACTGTGTTGAACCCACACTTCCTTGTGTCAACATTGCTTCATCCTTCTTAGATTACGCATTGTCTGCTTTTTCTAAAGAATTTAAATAGAGTTCACATTATAGTCCCAACCTCAGTACTTTATCTTTCCCCCCACACAGAAAGTTTTTTGTTGTGCAAAAGCACCTGAATCGCTACACGTATAAATTGAGACAAGGGCCTGAATCCACAGCAGTCAAAAGAGGGATGTAGTTGCAGTGAGGCAACACTTGGCACTGCCCCATGCTGCTGAGGTATTCAGCTCACAGACCAGCATTCACAAGTCCAAGCCAGACACCAAAATCCAACAGAGCCTGGGGCTTAAGGGCTGAAGATCTGCCCTCTCACAGGGAACATTGATTTTTTTCATGCCCTGGTTGCAGAGGTGGGGAGGAAATAATTTAAAAACCTCTAAAGTAACAAAGAGGCACCCAAGAAAAATGTTTTTCAAATCTACACTCAGAAGTTGCATTAAACATTTTAGTAGTACATTAGCTCTCAATTTGTTGCTATCTAGAAGAGCTGGGATTTTTTACAAGCAGAAACCTTTCATTGTCATCTCTCTGATGTGAAAACTCTCCTACAAAATGGCAAATTTTGAGTAACATGTTGGTAGTGGTCACTGCACTCATGTCCTCTGCATGAGAAGTTCACCTCCACATCCCCTCACCTTCCAGGGAAGCAACATAACAACCAGGCTGTTGACAACACTAAGGGAGAATAAATAACTTCTCTTCTGAACCTACTAGACAAGGATGCCCACAAAGCAGTAAGTCTTTCCCCTAGGACAAGGCAGAGAGGAATCGTGCACTTCATTTGCTCCTAACACTATCAGCTTTTTCTTTTAGCCACAGTAATCTGACAAGAAACTGTAATCCACAAACAAACTTTTCCTCTTCCAAATCCTTGTTTCCTACCTCCTCATGAACACAAAGTTTCCCATGCACAAAGCTGCCCTTGAAACCCTAAGAGCTGTTTTTGAAACTAGAGCTCCACAAGTCAGATAGGACACAGTTTCACAGGGAAAAAAAAAAAGGGTATACCACTCATGGCCAAGCAATAAAAATACCATTCAGGCAACTGTTCAAACTGTGGAAAGAGACCAAGTTACATGATCTTTACTTGCTCCCTTCCCACACACAGGCTCTCTGGCAGATGAAACACAAGAAAGACCCCATTAGTGTGCTCACTAGGTGAAAGCTTGCGGTTGCCAGCCTTTTACCATGCAACACAGTCAACATTAACTAGAACATGTCAACGTGCAGCCCAACAGGCTGCATAATTAGGCAGGTTCTGGCATTTTCCAGTGGCCAGTGCAGAGAGCTGTGGTAAAACCCATCACAGTAAGGCAAAACAAACTCCTAGAAACAGCCAGGCTGCACAAGGAAGAGCAAAGCCTAAGCTGTAAGTGATGTTGAAATCACTTATAAAAAGGCTGTTTGAGCTTATAAATAAAGGGGAATGGATGAAGTACTTCATACCTAACTTCAGTGTGCTTGGCCCCACAACATTTTCGAGTGCTTTTTTCAAACAGGAAAAAGTGAATGCCAGCCCTCCTCCCGCCAGCACAGAGCTGAGTGAATAAAGTGGCTCTGTTTGTGGCTCAGTTTGTCATCTGCTACCTGAGACATTCACAGGAGGAGTTGGGATATCCATTTACTTTGGCATTTCACAGGGATTTGCCAGCATTCTCAGCTCAATTTCCTCTTCTGCAAGCTCCAACAGTGAAGGCCTCCAGCTATTGCTCCTCCTTGCTGAGTCTTTCCATCCCTTCAACCTGGCTCTGACCTGAGTCTGCATCATTTTCCCAGGCATCTGAGTACAGATCGCTTTCCCCAGAGCTGTTGCCTCGAGCTCCTGTTTGTGTTGTAACCCCAACCAGAGGCATGAGAGGTTGGCAGAGAACACTGGTGGTGTAGGAAAATCTGTTTCTGCAAGGAAGCAACGGCTGCTAGCAAAGTTCTGCTCCATGCTTCAAGCCTCATTTTAAACATGCCTCAGACTCAAAAAGCCTTCAGAAAAGAAAACCAGAACCAGCAGCTTTCAAATTAATAAAACCTTTGAGAGTGTGTGCAGAGTAACAAACAAATGTCCTGTTTAATCTATCATTTGATCAAATAAAGAATACTTAAAAATAAACGGCTGCTACTGGACACAGAAATGCAACAACTTAAATGTCAAATTCTTGCTGTAAAGCACAGAGATGTTACAATAGTAACAGTAAGTTATGTTAGCAATTGTGCACCAAAATCAATGCACTTTTTTATCCTTCCCAAATTTGAACTATTTCTTTTTTCACTAAAATTTCAAAAATTTAGATATTCATCTAATGCACACACCTGGAAGAGAATTTAATCCCCTCTTGAAGTGGCTTAATGGTTAAAAAATAGTACCAGGATCTAGGAGACATCATGCAGTTCTAAATACATAAAATACTTTACCTACTTATACTTTAATCTGGATTAAAGCATGGCCAGTCAATGCTGCAGTACACATATTTGGCAATAGCCACAGCCAACTGCCGTGCCAGAAACGTATTAGGCAGAAGAAAAAAGAGAGCTGCTCATCTCATGCACATTTGATGTCAAAATATATCATCTGTGACTGCACATCACACCTCAGCATGGCTTTGTGTGGAAGATAAAACGCTCTGATTTACAGCATTATAGATGTTTGCTAAATGCCTTAATTGCCCTGTGTTCTTTCAAAGTGCCACTTTATTATTAGCTTACAGGGTGTGCTATGTAAGGCAGATAATTTTTCCTAGTTCTTTATTGACACCTTAAAAATCTGTATTTTACTAATATTCCTTTGAATAAGAGTGTCTTCTTTACCTCAGCATTCAGTGATGAACAGCCACAGCCAGCTCCTCGTTACTATGGCAATATTACATAGGAGGTACAGAAACAGACTGATGCTTTTATCTTCTCCCTTTGTACCTAGAATATACTCGCTTTCCCCCTCCCCTCCTTTATTTTTGAACAAAACAGCCACAAAGAGGGACGGTGAATCATTCAGATAATCAAAACAAGGGTTATATTATTTTTTTTGTTGTTGTATTAACTGAGGATAAATTACAGGTCTGTGAATGAGATACAAATGCCAAAGAGCTTCAGATATGTTCTTGCAAACAAAGTGTTGCTTTTTTCTCATGAAAAAAAAAAGAAGCCTCAGTGACCCAGTCTGCTTGCTTCTCAAGCAAAGCTGAACCCCTTTGCTCTTTAGCTGCACCCAGGCAACGGTGGGAGCAAGGATTGCTCACAGACCTTGCTGTTTCCCCTGAAAACAACTAAACCAATGCAGACACATTTGTCTGTGTCAGCTGCAACGAAATCCCATTTTTCATGTGACCCCATCCAAGTGGTAATAGAAAAAGGCTCCTGCATGGCTATTAACACCACCTCATCTCTTCATTTGCTTCTAACCAGCAATGGTTTAAGTCTTCCACTCTAACTCCCCTCAACATCTTCCCCAACACATTCCCCCCCACCAAAAAAGGGGTGCAGAGTAAGCTCTTTGGGTGGTCAATGCAATATAAACAGTATTTGGACCTTTTGGGCGCGGTCAAGATTTATAGCAAAACATCTCATTTGCACCTCCTGACTCCGCCCCTTGTGGAATCTCTCCCTGGCTGTCTCAGTCAAAGCAAACCAGACGAGGAAAGGTTTCCAGAGCACAGGACGTGATGGTTTGGGAAGCAGGCATGTTAAGCAGCTCAGTCTGCTGAGCCAAGGCAGGAGCTTTGCCACAGCTGGGAATCAGCCAGTGGTGGCACAGGGTGGCTACAGCCAGTTTGCTGAGCTCCTTTTGTTCTGCTTACAATCTGTATTCATCCACCAGAGGTTAGAGATACAGCTACTGCCTTCCAATTTCTTTTTAGATTCATCAAAAAGAAAAAAGAAAATAAAATCATGGAACAATTTCTCCTGCCCCTCCCCCCCTTCCCAAAATCAGCTCTTCAAACTCAAGAAATATATGTTTAGGATTTCCAACATGATATACTACAGTTCTGCAGTTGCTCATTCCAATGAGAGCACTGTTTGGCAGATAACCTTTTGTAGTCCATGGTTCTACTGACACTTCAGTACTGCCCTAGACAATCCATTTTTCCTCCTCCTTTGCCCCAGTCTATAGTTTTGACAGCTACACATTCTGAGTGGATGTTCCTCTGGCTTTCAGCATTTTTTAAATAACTTGCCAGTGGAGTTAGAGATTCTTGATTACCACATTCAAGCCCATGGGCCATTGGTTTACTCGTTCAGAAATGTCATTAAACTCTTAGAAGTAACTTGCACATTCAAATGGATCCACAAATGCCAAGATTTTTATTTCAGGCAGCTGAGAGAAGCAATATAGAGGCTTACGGTCCAGAAGAACTCAAGAAAAGGAAAAAAGAACACACCCCAGCAGTGAACTGTCAGTATGACCCACAACAAGGTTACCAGTAGGCATGTGAATAACGTATCTTGCACTGTAAGCTTTTCCAAACATGCCAGGAAACAAAAATCAGTCCAAAAGGCATTGAAAGCATCAATACAAATCCAATATTTGCTATTTCACAGTAATTGCCCCCCACAACATTGCCAGTTTAAATTAAAGATATCATGGTGATCACTAAGAGTATCTGGGTCAGACTATTTCCCATTTTGACAGAATCAACTTGTAGCCTCACTGGGAAAAAACAAGAAGCCATGAGATTTAAAAAAATAGATTAACATTTTCCATGTATTTGTAATCTAAAGGAATCACTTGCTAATGACATCTGTGCATTATCCTTCAGATACAACTGCTGAGCTAAATTATTTCTACCCTAAAATGACCTGTGTGAAGTCTACACACATTTTTCCCAACAAGGCTCAGTGACTACTATGAATTGAAAAATATCTGTTCTCCATAGACCACATGGTTGAATACAGTGAGTAGTATGAAATATCCTTACAACAAGTAATCAACACCAGGGCATCAGCGTTCCTGTTTAACGATGTTTGTGCAGAGTGTTTGTGCCTGTCCCAAGAAAAGATTTCAGGCTTTGCAAACTGATATGGAGAAGGCATGTGGATGTGTAAGACAGACCACTTGGCTTTAAATTCACTCTCAAGATCTGTTCAACACTTCACACGGTGGCAAAAGAATAAATCCCAGTGACACACAGCCCTACACACAACAGGCTGACAGAAATATTTATTCTACTGTTGGACCTTTTTCTGTTTACTTTGAAACTTTGCACTTCAGGGGTGAGGGTGAGAAGGGGAGAGAGGTTTCAGCTCACTCTCAGGAACTATAGGGTGTTATATAGCTTATAACTATATAGCTATATTTATTGTAACATCATATTGTATGAAGTTGTAATAGTGGTTGCTGCAGAGCCTCAGGACATCCCGCCCGGAGCTCTCCCCGCCTGCCAACTTTTCCCTTGACAATTGCTCTCAGGTGCTTCATGCACAACGAGAGCCTTCTCTGCAGAATTTTGCTTTTATTTGCTCCTATTTCTGTCCTAGTCCTAAATAGCCTCTGTTAGTTTTAATTTAAAGCATTTAAAGTTTGGTCGCTTAGCGCTGTTCCCACTCGGGTTTTGCTATTCTGAAAACTCCCTGGCAAAGCAGAGGCTGTGATTCATTTCCCAGCCCCTCACTGCGTGACGCACCTGCTTGGCTGTTGGGACCAGGCTGGCGGATGGAACTCTGGCAGCCAAGAGAATGCTAAAAAACCCAAATTTGGCATCCCAGAATTTACTGCAATTTGCTCTCTCCTGTCCTAGTTGATAATAAGGTAATAGCTTCGATGCTAATTTATTTTTCTGCTTGATTAGGAACATTTTTTTTCCTTTTTATTCAAAGCTCAGCTTTTACCAGCACTCAGAAGTGTGGAAAAATAATGGAAGCATTAAATTCCTTTTAGTCAGAGTGCTGAGAGCTGAACATCAGTTGACCCTCACTGAACAGTTCATTTAACCACAAAGTAAAATTAATTTGGGGTGTAGAAATAATTCTTAGAGTTTTTATTACACCTAACACTTCTACCCAAAATGAGAGCCCTCGCAATAAGAATGACCTGATGTCATGCAGCTGGCAAATAAGCACCACAGCAGCCACTCACTCACCACCCTCCCCACCCCCACTGGTGGAAAGGGGAGGACAATCAACCGTAGAACTTGGAGGTGGATATACGAGGAGTTAAATAACTAAAAGTAAAATGCAGTATTAATGACAATAAAAAGAAAAACAAACCAAAGCAAAACAAATAAGTGATGCACAGTGCAATTGCTCACACCCACTGAGCAATGCCAGACTCTATCTCCAAGCCCAGACTGACTCTCCTTTCAGGTAACCCCCTCAGTTGATGTATTGGGCATGATGTTTTCTGGTCTGAAAATATCCCTTTGGCCTGTTTGGGTCACCTGTCCCAGCTATGCTCCCTCCCAGTTTTCCTTTCCAGTTTTCCTCACTGGCAGAGCATGAGACACAAAAAAGAGTTCTTGACTTAGGATAAACACAACTTAGCAAAAAACAAAAGCTTTCAGTGTGTTATCAATATTATTCTCATGCTGAATCCAAAACACAGCACTGTACTGAGAAGAAAATAGCTCTATCTCAACCAAAACCAGGACAGTCATTAACTCAGGACAGCTGACTGCACAACACAGACTGCATGTTTTTGCTATCTTCAATTTTATAAGAAAATAGAAACAATCCAAGAAGTCTTTAAGCCATTCCAGAACTATCACTCCCTCATTGTACATTGCAAAGAAGGGGGAAAAATGTTTTAAAATAATGTCCTTCAAACATAACCTGTAACAAGTCTTTCAATAAAATTAAAAGGGACCAAAAGACCTTATTGATTCATCTATACACACAACTTACTGTTACCCCTGGGAACCAGTTTCTTTCTCTTGAAGTAGCTACTAAGTCATACCACATCCATTTGCTGGCTTGGTCCTGCAGCTGGGTGAGATCCAGGCTGGAGCCCATCAGCTGCAGGCAGTCAGGGTCACAGTGCTTTCCCCATGCTCTCAGAAGAAGCAAGAGCACCTATGAATAACAAATTAGCAGCACTGTTTACAGAGACTATTGCTGCAGGTTTTCCTCCCTGGAAAGGGAAAGGAAACAATTGTGTCTTGCTTGGAGGCCAGGAAGTGAACTGCAATAACTTTGGTTAAGGCAGTTACTTGGCGCTGCTTTGGGCTCCCCTCCGTGCAGTGGTGTCAGCTGGGAGCTCGCACATTGCCACACCTGGTCACTGCAAAGGGGTGACTTCTCTTCCAGGAAGTGCCAAAGCCAAACCTTCTCTAAAACCTCTTCCTCTCATCACAAAACCACCACTGGGGAGAGGCTTTTCTTAAGAGAGAAAACAGAATGTGCCTTTACCTCACAAAAAAACAAAGAAAGAGCTTTTGGTTAAAAGGACGGGTGTGGTCAAGTCAGACGCTTCCCCACTGGTCCTCTCAGGACAGCAGCCCCCAAACTGATGTGCTCATCCAGCTGTGTGTCACATCCTTTAGGCACAGCTGGGAAGGGTGTGAGATGGTGGAGATGTTTGACCACAGCTCAGGGAATACTGTTTGTCAGGGCTTTATATGCATTCTGGTGAGGAATATCACAAAAGACGATAAAAGCTGGGCAACAACATGTTCCCTCCTCATCTTTGAAACAAAAAAAATGATACTGTGTCAGTGGAGAAGGAAAGTTGAGATTTTGGGCAGAACCCAAGAGCAAACTCAAGCATGCACAGAGCTGGGGCTGTTCAGTTAGAAAAACATGGGCTTCACCTGTGTCTGGCCTCTTAGCTTTGCTCAGGAGCAGCAGGAAGGCAACACTATTTATTAGCTACCTTAAAAAAAAAAAATACCCAGAATATGTGTTGCTTGTTTTTTTCTTTTTTTTCCCCACTGTAAATCATGCTGACATGTTTGGAGGAAGAAGCTATCTACCCCGAAGGAATTATTGATTATTTTAAGCATTCACAACACCAGCTGCTCCTAACTCTCAACAGCTAAAAGGGTTATGAGTGGGAGGCTTAGGCTGAGGCATTTTGAAGATGGCTAACATACTGTAAAAAGCAAATGTAGTGACTTCTAGCCTGCTTGTTGTTTCTTACGGCAAAATCAGGTCTCTGCCACCTGAAAAGTGTTCCTGAAGACACCTGATCTGTTCTCCTGTACAGAATCTTCAGAAGGGTTCTTACTTACATCAATACTTACACTGGGGTGCAGCTCCACAGGCTGAGAACAGGGGGAGCTGGCAGTGGCCTTACCTGTCCAGGGAAAGCTCTCTCAGCTTGACTGAGCACAGGTGCAGCAGAGGGACAGAAGAGATACTGTGAAACAGCATCCCACTTGAATTTTCCGGTCATGCCAAGCACATCCTGTCCTGAACCCACGTGTGTGTGATGGAGGAAGGCTCAGGCTGACTGGGGATCAGTGGGATAGGAAGTTTTGGTTCTCAACACTTGATAAGGCTTTTGCTCTCTCATCAAGGAAAGGAACAGTGATTAGTTCATTATATGACACCTACTGACATATAATTAAATAACGGATATTAGATAGCAGTAGCTATTCCGCACTAAGACAAATGACTTGAGGGTTTTCACCACTTTCTGAATTTCCACAGGCATTTTGGTATTTTGGAACTGGCTGTTGGGTTCAAATGTGTATTTGAACACATATTAATGAATTAAATAAGTATATTATGTTTAGCCATGATTTTTAGATACTTGAATCCAAGTGTTTTCTTTTAAACTGAAAAAATATTGAGAGGTAAGCAACACACAAAAGGAACAGAAGTTACTGCTGGTTTGTAGCAAGTAACTTCCTCTGTCTATTCTAGTACCACTGGTAAGATTTCTGGGCATTTCAGCTGGAAGTATTCAGAACACTAAAGGCATAATTTCTCATTCAAAGAGAGCAGAAAGGTGCCAGTACAGAAGACAATAAATGTTGATGTTACCATTTAGTGAAGGAGATACTATTCCAAGCAGACACTAGTTATATGACTCCAGAGAGTCCAGTGGCTCCATTGAGCCCAAAATCAGGACTGTATAACCTCATTTTAGGATGAGCCCATCTCAGGCCCACTTCCAGTTACTATGTACAACTTACCTAACATAAAAAGATCTTAGGTGCATGATCAGCTTTGTTCAAATAAATTTTTAGGGGAAATAAACAAATAAATAAATACAATCTATCCAGGCAATTCCCAAGTTCTCAGATTCTTCATCCTAGGAGCAGGTTCTTTCTTTTTCAGTTGGCAGCTCTTCAATTCCAACCCCTCTTACCTCCAACTCACACTGCAATTGCTGCAGCTGTGCATTCAAATTTATTGATTTTTTTTGCCACACTTCAGACTCTGAACAAAGCAGCTTTCAGCCTCACAAGTAAGCTTTAACATACTTCAGCTCTCAATGAGTGAATCACTTTCCACTGCCATTTGAGATACTGATTGTAGTTAATACAAAACCATGGAGCAGTTTAAGGAATAACATTAAGAGTCCAGGATGCTCATTTACAAACTCACATTCTCAAAAGAGGCACAAAAGGAAAACTCAGTTAACAGCTCAACTACTACCATTTCCATCATTGTTAGAAGGGGGAAAAACAACAAGTGGGTCTGACATCAACCCAGCATATATTAAATTTGGCAGGAAATTTGCAATTGTTGAGGCAGATTTGCTTGAAGACGTTAATGAAAACTGGTAATAGAACTACATGCAAACTCAGCTAAAATGATATGAAAATATATGTTTCATAGCTATCAATACAAATGACTCTACATTTACATAAATGAAATAGGATTAGTCTCCGTAAATTTTCATGCCCCATGCTTTTGTCTCTGGCTTTTGAGCATAACTGTTTCACAATTGCCTTATATAGTTTGTTGGGTTTTTTTTTCCAATGGCAGTATCAATGCATTTAATAAATAAGTATTTTCTCAAACAATCTCCCTGGTCATTCCTTAAGTTTCAGGTTAAAAAAAGAAAAAAAGTGCTTGAACAAACATGGAGCAAAACAAAATGCAGCACATTGCTACATCATGCAACTAATACACAGAAAGGTTTATCTCACATGATTTAACGGAATAGACAGCACACATATCATTTGGTGTGAATAACTGACATCTTAGTGAAATTTATAATACCCAGTTTGTGGCACTAAACTTTGTTTTACTTCACTAAGGAAATTCAACTTATCGTGTTCCTACATGTTCAAACATTCTTTTACAAAATGCTTACAGAATCACAATAAATGCTTAGGTCTGACTGCTGTTCTGAGAAGCTGGATAACAACAACACAAGAGCAACAGTAGGTGGCCGAGACACTGCAAGCCTGGTAAACACTTACCCTTCCTTTTCCGCCCTTAATTTTTGTACACTTGGCCTCTCCCGCCCCCTGCTCGCCTCTCCCAACATACAGAGCTCTGAGGAGCACCAGGCACGGCCATAGCCCGGAGCTAGGGAGCTACAGCTCGCCCAGGGATGGGCGGCCGGGGGATGCTGACAAAGGATGCTGCCTCTGCGCTCCCTCCCTCCCTCCTTCCTTCTCCACCTCGTACATTGGCAGCAGCTCGAAAGGTCGGATGTATCTGAATTACTGTCTGGGAGGGGATGAAATCGCCAAGTCCATGCACAGACCCAGCCGTTCCTCTCCCGTTCCCCGGCGCAGGGGACCGGAACGACCTGCCCACGCCGCGGCCGCCCGCACTGCCCCATCCTCCTCCCGTTGTCCGTGTCTCTCCTCGGGAGGGCTGCTCCCCGCTGGCGAGCTGGCCGGCACTGCCGTCTGCCCCCGGCAGCCACGGGCTCGCCCCCGCCTGCTCGGTACCCTGCCTCCGCCGCCTCGCCGAATCCGCGGTTCTGCCTTTCCCTGGAGCCGAGATCTCGGCGATTGTACCGAGGAGCAACCGTGCGAAAGACACAGGCTCTACGCACGGCGAGCAGCCCGCCATCCTTACCTTGTGAACACCGGGACAGCGCACACCGCCAGGCTGGACAGCCCAACGCGAAGCTACCAAGGCGCAAAGGCTACCGCAACACAAGAGTTCTTTATTCAAATAAATAAAAATGAACTTTTATGTACAAATATACAAAACCATTACGCACATTTTATAAAGTAGTCAGAAATCTTTAAAAAAACCGCGAGGGTGGAGGCAAGACGCCCACAGCCGGTGCCCTCCCTCCCAGCAGCCGAGCACCGGCGGGCGGAGGCCGGCGCCGCTCCTTTGTCCCTCGCCCCGGCGGCGGCGGCGGCAGCCCGAGGATCGGCTCCGGGCCAGGGGCTCCGCCGCCCGGCCCCTGCCAACACCCGCCCGGGCTGCCCCGGCGCCGACAACACCACAAGGAACACGACATCGCGGATGGCGGCCCCACCTCCCCCCGGTCCGAGGCTCCGGCAGCTCCCGCCGTGCCGCTCCCCGGTCCCGGGGGGGCTCAGAGGGTGCCCAAGTGCGGCAGCGTCTCCAGCCGCTCGGGGTGGTCGCGGCCGGCCGCGCTCTCCACGCCGCGCAGCCACTCGGTGCATTTCCGCACCAGCCCCTCGTCCGCCGCGGCCCCCGCGTCCTCCTCCTCGTACTCCTCGTCGTCGTAGCGGTGCCGGTCGTTGAGCAGCGAAACCTTCAGCAGAGCGCGCAGGTCGCCGCGCCGGGCCGGGGCGGCTCTGCCCGCGGGGGAGGGTGCGGGCTGCCCCCGCTGCCGCTCCAGGCTGCGACGCTGCAGCACCCGGATGGCCTCCGGGGGCAGGCTGAGCGAGAAGCGCCCCGCCGCCTCCCCCGGCGCCCCGCCGAGGCTCTCGCAGGAGCGGCTGCCCGCCCCCGGCGCCCCCGGGCGGCCCCGGGGCTGCGGCGGGGTGGGCTGGGGCCGCGCCGCCCGCTCGGCCGGCGGTCTCCGCGGCGGCGGCCGCTGCAGGGACGAGCAGGGCCAGGAGCTGGAGAGGGGGCCCGGCCGCTCCGGGGGCGCCCCCCGCGCCTTCCTCGCCGCCTTCTCCTCTGCTGGCCGAGGCGCTGCCTTCTTGGGGGCCGAGGCGGCCGCCGCCGGCTTCTTCGGCTGCGCCCGGGCGGCGGCGGGGGAAGAGGTGGGGGTCGGCAGGATGGCCGGCAGGAGGGGCGGCAGGGTGGCCGGACGCCCGGGAGTTCCCTCTGGCTCGTCGCTGCGGGCCCAGGGAGGCGCGGAGCGCGCTCCGGGCAAGGCGGCGCTTCTCCCCGCGGGCGGGCAGGGCCCCGCAGCGCGCCGGGGCTGCAGCCCCATGACGAGAGGCGGACGGGCAGCCCCAGCCACCGGCACGGAATGCCAGTTCTCTCTGCGCCCGCAGCCGCCGATTTTCCCTCTCGATAACCCGTCCCCCTTCCCGCCCTTCGCCCGCCCCGGGAACACCCTTCTCCGGCGCGGGGTGGGCGTGCGCGCGGGGACGGGGGTCGTGCCGGCGCTGGCCGTCCCTCCCGAACGAGCGGCGCTCCTCCGCTGCCTTTTCCCGGCCCTCTTCCGCCCGCCCCACAGCAGAGCCGAAGGTAAAGAAGGGTATGGCAGGGCTCACGCCCCGAGGGCAAATAGGCTCTAAATTCCTCCCGAAGTCTTCAGGCGTCCAAGTGTGAAAAGAAAGTATTTTAAAATTATGTTAAACTTTCTTGCCATCTTACAAACATGAATGACATTTTGAGTTCCTTGATTACGTGGAATATCGTGAATAAGGGCAGGCAGACCGGGCAAGAAACAGACACACTCATAGACTGACTCGGACTTCGAGGACGAGCTGCCCGGCTTGGCAATGAATAGTCCAGAGATCCTTCTTTCTAGCCTCAAAGCATTCTGTGAGAGGTAAAGCACATCCCCCTGTTGGTTGGGTTCTGTGTGTTTTTTATTTGTTTTGTTGTTTATTTTGGGGGTTTTTTTGTTTGTTTTGTTGGGGGTTTTGTTTTGTTTGGGGTTTGGTCTTTTGTGATGTACAAGGCAGCAATTTCCTACCTTTTCAAGTACCCTAGCCAACAACAGAGGTTTGGAGAGGTTTCATGGGGCAGTAATAAGTAAACATGTATTTCACATGGATCCAAGATTACTACCACTCCAAAATTTAGCCTTAGAAGTCAGAGCATATAATTTCTACAGCATTTACTTCAAAGTACTATTTTAACTAGGGAACTGAAACTTTATCAAAGATGGGTAGCACATATACAACCCACAGGGACAGAGATCTTCACACCTATGGTTCCACACTATCTTGATTGGGTATTCTACTCTGAGGATTCCCCATCTGTGAGCTTTTGGAATACTCATACACAGTAAACAAAGACAGGATGTGAAGGAGCAAAAGATACAGACAAAACAACACAGTGTTATGCTCTGCATACAGTGCTCTGTATGCAGGAAGTAAATCCTTAAATGTTCAGGAGAGAAAAAACCAAATAAGGTGGCACATGATATAACTGACCAAAGTGAATATAAAAGCATACCACTACATGGAACTTTTGGACCTCAGTTCTTGAACCCATTCTCTCCTGGTGATCTAAGTGTTAACAGATGAGTGGTAACCAATGCCATTCTGATTAAAGACTGCAGTGAAGGTGAATGTGTACCATCAGAACTGCTGGGTGACGGGCAAAATCATCTCTGGAGCAAACGAAGGCCTGGCCCTGAAGCACTAGTGGGATGGGATCTCCCCAGGGTCAGCTGAGGTCAGCAGCAGCAAGTGGGGAAGGGGCAGTTATTCCAGGATGATGTCCATCACTACCTACACACATCCTGCTTCATCTTCAATGCAAGCTGAAAACTAAAAGGAACTTAAAATTCCCCCCAGGGTGCCACAGCACCCAGGGGCTTTGGGCAGAGCTGGAACAGCTGTCACTACACCATGCAGCACTAGAGAGCCCAAGAGCCTGCTGTGGGGCCAGGACTATCTGGCCCTGTATCAACAGCAGGGAGGATGCCTCCCTGGTAATTTATTGTCACTAATCAGTTAAAAGGGGCTTTGTTGGACGTCTAGCTGCAAAATAATGCAATCACCCTGTACACAGCTTCCCCAAAAGTTGTTGCCATGTTTTGCAATATACACTAAAATTTAACAGGAACATACTGTACCTCAATTTGTCTCTTTAGCCTGAACTCTGAATACTAAAAAGACTGGGGTTTTCCCCTTCCTGACACTGCAGATCAAATCTTTTCAAAGCCATTCCTTCTTCTATATTTGTGGATTAACAGAAAAAAAGAAAAAATCCAAAAAACTCAGTGTTGAACACACATGAGTAAGCACATCCATCCTATGCAAAAAAGAACATCCTGCAATATAATATCAACCATCAAACGTTAAAGACTTAACTTTGCTCCAGAATAACTGGATAGTTCTTAGTTGAAAACATTAGAAATGAAAACCTCTTACTGAAGCAAAGTGTTAGAGTACTTCAATCTATTACCAGATTGAGTCAGAATGAACAGTTTGTCTAAATACTAAAAACAAAAACACCTTTAAAGGCACTTTTCTAAATCTATTAAGCAAATTTGGATAGTCATATACATATCCCCTTTTATGCTTTCATATTTATTCAAGTGTAAGGTTGAAATTTTCAGCCCTCTATAGCTGATTCCTAAATAAAAATGTATTTGGCACCTTTAAAATGAATTTATTTCACAAGTCTCATTTATACATTAGCAATAAGTTCTTTTAGTAAAAAGTATTTAAGTATGAAAGTTTTTTTTAAAAAAAATCATTTAAAATACAACTTTTTAATAAAATCCAACAAGTCCTAAACATACCTTTCACATTCTCATTAAGTTTTTTTTCCATAAGGCACATGTATAGACATTTCAAAGGAGCAATTAATTACAACTCACCAAATCATTATAACGTTTATAAAACTCTGTCTTTGGAAAAGCATAGAATGAATAATATACAAACATAAATGGCACATTGCAAATTTTAGACAGAACTGTTAATGAAATCTTTATGCATACTATCCAGACCTTGGTGACTTGCCTGCCCTGGAGAATAAACTGTTACTGGATACAAAGTAGTGTTAAGACTACTCTGCATGAAGTATTTAAATGTACTTTTTTGTTAAAAAAAAAGCCTGGAAGTTCCAGGGTAAACACAAATAATTCTCCAAATTGATTTAAAAAACTGTTTCTAGTAAAAATTATTTAATGTCCCAAATGCAAAAGGCAAGGAAAATACTAAACTGTTACTGGGTATTTCAAAAGTGGAAAAGTATAGTTTTCTGAGCAAAATTTACAGAGGAAAAAAGTTGCCTTTTAAAGTGGACAGTGGTTCCTGGTTTTAATTTATCCTAGACAGGATGAGAAGCATTTAATCACAGCATCCCTTTAAAAAAGAAAAAAAAAGTCAGTTAAGATATTTGTTATTTTGTTTATATCCATCTAAACCATTACTTATTTACAATTATAAATATGGCAGAAACTAAAGACAGATATCAATAGTTTATTAAATGCAGGATCTGTGTGTTAGTGCTTCTACCAAACCAGCTGAAGTCCAGGCTCAAGCCCAGTATGTCCCAAGGGTATTCCATGCTGTTTACATTGCAGCCCATGCTGAAACGCAGACAGCGTTAGGAACTGCTCTGCGGCACACTGGGAGGCTGAGCAAAGGGCAGAGCCTGATTTCGCAAAGGCTGCCCAGCAAGGGCGCAGCTGAGGAGTGCCTCAATCCTCAGCAAGGCACAGGTGCCAGGACTCCAAGCCACGTTGGAGTTGGACCATCACAGTGCAGGAAATAAAGCACAGGCTGAAGGGTTTAAAGTGTGCACTGACAGTGCAGGATGGAGACAGCTGGTTCAGCCTTCTGATTTGGAAGATACAGAAGGTTCTATTTTTTCAATCAACAATAAGCTGTTTTCTGTTACACTCATATCACTCACTTCAGTGTCCTTTATTTTTCCTTTTCCCAGAAAAGTAGTAACTTATTAAGGAGTGGAATTTGTGTTCTGTTGCTAGTCAGTTTGAAAAATGAAGAAACAGACTATGATCACTCAGCTGTATGGGTTTTGGTTTTGTTGCATTTGTTGTTTTCATTTGGGTTTAGTTTGGTGGGGCTTTTTGTTGCCAGGCCAACAGGAGAGCTACCATTAATTAAAGCAAAAACAAACAGAAACTAACAACTCCCTCCCCCCAGGAAACCCATGAACAAGTAAATTGTTTTGAAGATTAAACTATTAATGGAGTTATAAGGAATGGTAATTTTATGAAATCAACAGAAACGCATACTTTAAACAAATGACAATACTATTCTCTGGCACTTAGCATGGTTTAGATCATTGTTCCCATAAGAAAGGCAGCCTACACAACAAATTTATGATACCTCTCCACATAAGCAAGTAATTCAATAATCCCTAAAGAAATCACTGTATTACTAAAATCAGTTTGTAGAAAATTTATTTCTCTGGCTCATAAAATCTAATAGATAAAGAAACCTAAAGAAATTAACTGATGCGTACCCTAATATTTTCTCCTCAGAACTTAAAAGTACTGTTGGTAGGGAAGAAAAAGTTGGAGAGACTAGAAGCTCAACTTGCTTTCTCTACAGAGCAGACCATTTTAAAAAAAGACAAATGAACCTGCTGAGGCTGTCTCATGGGCACTAGAACTACAAGAATTCAAAATACTACTTTTGACTGGGTAAGTCTGAGTTGTCACAAATAGGAATTTGAAGCCTGAGTTCAGTTAAAGTATTTTATGCACTGTAATTATCAACTACTATCTTAAAAAAAAATCCTTCCTAGATGAGATCTGAAGCTTTAAAAAAATATTGTACAGATTTTTTGGCAATGCTACAAGAAAATACCTGATGAAAGGAATAGACAGTGATTTGTATTCTTTTCCCACCTACTTCTACTACAGAAAACCTCAGTAAATGATATGGAAGTGCTTAATTTATTTTTTTAACACACTGTTGGAAAGACCAAACTGCATTTTACATGAACCATTGAGAAAACTGATCCTTACATTTGATTACTTGCATGTGTTTTCACTGTCTTTGGTCTGCTTTCACTCCCTTTTTGTACACATAAGAATGAAAAAAAAAGAGAGGAGCTTGCCAGAATGAAAATATAGACAAAGCATTGCCTTTGCCCCTCTAAAAACTGATGGAGGAATTCAGAAATAGAAAAAGAAGCTGACACTGTTGTTGGTTCGCTTTTAGCTAGAACCTCAGATCCATAAGTTACCTTTAATTTTAGGACCAGAAAAGTCACTATTGCAGCACTGTATTGTTAAATCATCAGAAAATTTAAACAAAACATTGATTTATTTTCAGTGATAGAAACTAGAGAGAAATTTATTAAAGAGAATTACTATGTATTGTACTTCTATTTAAAGCTTACATTAAGCATGACTTTTAAGTTCAGCTATGCCATTTTCGAAAAATTAAAAGAAGAGGGAGTATATTTTTCCACACACCTAAAGTACTTTTTCCCCCTCCCCAGCATAAAAGTAACTGACTTTTGTTAAGATGGAAATTATTATGCAGACTCACCTTGCAAAAGGAATATAAGACAGACTATACCTGAAAAAAAGAGGAAAAAACTGTATTTGCAGAGTGTTCATGTCTCTCCTAGAACCAAATTATTTCACTTTAGCCCAGCATTAATAAAAGCAACCTGTTGTAACAAAGTTTTAAACAAGATTACCTGTCCAAAATTTAATGCTTACCTGAGTAAAGACGACATGTTTGGACAAGAGCTAAACATACTGACAAGGATTTGGTGGTTTAGTTTTTCCTCGTTTGGTTGGTTTTCTGCTTGTTTTTTTTTTTTTAATTGTAATTCATAACTTCTATTGCACATGAACTTTAAAAAAAAACCAGACTTACTATTGCCAAATACAAAATGAATAGATATTTCTGGGAAAACTGTATTCAAGATGATAGAGACAACTTTTTCCAGTTTAAAAGACAATCTAAATTACTATGCAAATACACATCTAATCATATTATTTATGTAACTAAACACAGATACATGCTGTAGTATGAAAAATATTCCACAATTGTGACACTGAGACAGCTGACAATTCTATTATTCTCTGAAACTTATTTCTCACAATCCTCCAGGCAGTGTTTTGTTCTCATGCCCAGCCTGATCAAACTCCAGGACCCTTAACAAATGTGAACTGTCTGCTGCAAACAAGCAGACCACAGGCTGAGCTAGCGGTCTTCCCTCCATCTAGTACCACACCCAACAGTCCCTACCCTGAACAAATGGTTACTTGTCCTCAGACCCAAGTTCAGCACAGACTCTGTGTATTCAGGGCAAGCTCAAACAAGAACTGTGGTCACCTTGGGTTGCCTGAGAGTTCACACCAAGTAATTCACCTGGGACAAGGACACAAAGTGTGTACCTCTATGCAGAAAGCAGTAACTTCTGAAACTTCTGCCAGGCTTGCAAGCATTCACCCAAATTCATGCACACATTGCCAAACCCAGCTCCTGGGTGCACTCAGATGGTCATCACACTACCTGCTGCACAAAATTCACTCTCTCACATCCACCCACTCTTTACCCAGTGCCACTGTATATTCCCGACTCAGAACATACCCTATAAAAATGTTTAGCTTCTTGCACTTCCAAAATGAAAAATTAAGTTAGAATTCAAAAAAGAGGAGATTATATTGTTACTTCCACAAAAAAAGCATGACAAATTTTGCATATATATTCCTTTCATAAGGCTTCAGATAAGTTCACACATTGCAGAATACACTTCAAATTACCATTTTTGCAAGACGATTGAATATAGATTTAGCTGGAGTTACACAACCTAGCTGTGAAAAACAGATTGAGGCTAGCATTTGGGCACATTAATATGTGAATCATATGTATATATAGGTTTATAATCATGCCGGTGTAGGGGCAGGGAGAAGAAATTAAAAGGAATTTTAAGAATCTTACCAGGTCATTGCCAAGAACTGCAATATGCAGAATAACATCGCCAAACCTTTTTTGTTCCACTAAGTAAAAATAAAGCAAACACTGCAAGTTAGTTCATTTTGCACCAGTCTATACTGTAAACAACTGGAACAGTCTTTTCAATCAAAAATTGAGTTAACTGACAATACCTAAATTTCCTTGTCTTAAATTTGCCATTTCTTTCCTAACAACTCTCCATTCATTTATCCATCATTTCATTAGCATCAAGCTATGAAAACCTTTTCTAGCTTTGAAAACACCTAACAACATCAGTGTTAACACTCATTCATGACACTGCACCTCTGCTAATATGGAAGTTCATTCCAGTGACATATTTACTTCTATGGAACGTGCCTACAGACAGTTTTCAACCAAGATGCTTGAAGATATTTCTGGGGTTTTTTTCCTGTTGTCTTAACCAGATTAATTTTCTGTATCCATGGCTTCTAAAGATGATGACATACTCTCTGATATTTTGTGATGTAAGTATGCATCACTGAAACAATGTTTTAACTTGCTTTTCTTCATTTTTATTCTAGAGATCTGCAGACTGAACCTGATGCTCTAGATTTTATATTCTCATCTACATCACATGCAGATGGAATGATGCATTTGCTTTACAGCCAGCAGGCTCATCACTCCACCTAAGCTCAACTGCAGCAGACAACACCACCACATACACAAGCTAACCTTTCCTCTACAACTCAACTGTATCTTAAAGCTACAATATAATTAATAAATTAACCTAGTTAGATTGCTTCTTAGAGGAAAAAAGCATTCTCACTTACCCAGAATACAGCACACAGAGTCAATATCAGGCAAAGCTGGGGTGAGAAGAAGAAACAAAAAAATATACTCAAATAAACAACAAAGGAAATACAAGTAACTGTTTCCATGTTTTCAATGGGCAATCAGCATTTGAAACTGACTTATGAAACAAGCAGAGCCAAAGGCTGTCACAGAGTGACTATATGATGAACTCCACATAGAGTGGTGTTTTTCAAAGCACAGTACGAGGTATTCATGGCCAGAAGGGCTGGCTCTTGGAAGAGGGAGGAGGCAGGAGTTGACTTCAGGAACCAACAGGAGTATAACCAGGTGTGTGTACCTTTACATGTTAGTTCTATTAAGGGGATCACTTAGATGATAAAGCTTTATTGAAAGGAATCAAGTAGTCTGGTAACTGCTATTCTCTTATTCCAGTACATACTATCATTTTGAAGCTAGAATTCATAACACCCTTCTCTGACAAGAAAGGTACGTGCATCACTACAAACCCTTTATTAAAAACATCCATTCTCAATTACAGTATCTGGCAAATACAGGCTATGCCTCATCTGCCAGTACTTTTTCATCTTCTGACAGTAACGAAGAGTCCACTAGGGAGCAGCTGCCTCAGGTACAGTGAAAAAGCTCACAAGAGGCTTTGCTAAGGTAGTTAAGACATTTTGGATGGAACATTATAATGATATGGTTTACTATGCCAAATAATAACTCCGTTCATGCAAGCCTAACCATCGCTTAGAACTTTTCCACTAAATCTTATCTGAATTCCTCCATTTGTCATTACACATAGCAGAAAACAGAACAAAACTACAAATTAATTTTCATTTGAAAAAGAAAATTGTTGCTGCTTTATTGAAAGGAAGAAAAATAACGGACTCTTTTGAAATTTTCCAAACATGTTTGTGACTCCTGAACTGTCTACAATTCTAGTGTTGTGTGAGGAGGGATTAAAACAGTCAAAGTTTTCAGCATTTTAACTTTCCCAGTTCTTCTCTGTTTTACTGAAATTCCCCTACTAAAAGTCTTAGCTCTCATCCAATATTCATGTTCACTATTAGATGAAATCTTTCATTCTGTCTTTTCCCAACTTTGTTAGTAGCACTTCTGTACAGGTAGGTCTGCAATGTTTGCTCTCTGTTCTCCTTCCATTTCTCTGATGTGTCTTGTTTTAACAGCCTTCAAAGCGAGTTATTTTCTTTGTCACCATGTCTGAGCACACTCGATGACAGGATCATCAGAGCAAAATGATTTTTGTCCCTGCTGTTTTAAGTGTCTGGCTCAGGCTCTCAGTTTCACTGCAAAAAGCCCACAGCCATAAAGTGTTGGAGAATTCATGCTCAACAAATACAGACTCTAGGAGAACTGGAGATATTCTTGGACATTTTTAATTCAGACCCATGAAACATAATCTTTGTAGGACTTGCAACTTGGTATGAGTTGTAAATAATGATGGAACAAAACAAAAGCACTCAAACAAAAGAAACCAAAACAAACCTCTTGAACAAAGCTTAGAGTCCAAGCAAGGATCAAGTGACTTCCCCAAAAGATATGGGCAAACATGAGCTTCCAAAATGAGACTGTAACTTTTTTTTTATGTGGGTGTGTGAGAGGAAGAACATACAACCCCCGTATGATAGCCACCCAGAAAGAATTTATGAAGACTTTCTTACCCACTAATCATCTAGAGAAACAAGTTATATGATAGGGAGAATAGGACAGCCAACTACATTTCAAAAACAAAAGTTGAAACAAATCAGGAGGAACAAGAGACAAAAGCACAAAACAGGGAAGCAGAAAGGGCAGAAAGTTGTTTTAACTACCTAATATAGACAGAGCTTTGGGATAGGAATTTTGATACTGGGGAGAAGGTTTTTCTCCATCCTCTTGGAAAAAGAAATTATGGTCACGGAAGTAAAGGAGCCAGGAATATTACAATGGGGAATCTCAAAGCTGAACATGTGGCTTCCCAGACTCTGGGGAAATAAATTAATTTTCTCCATTGCTTTGAAAGCGCTGAACCACTGACCTTTACAGACTGAGCTTGCAGCCAACAAACAACTGTCAAGCTACACTTGGTGACCACTGACTTTTCACAATAGCTAAAAGGTCTCTCGCCTTGCTCTTGAAGAAAATATTTTAGAAAATAAATTAAAAATAATTAACTTGCTATTAGATTTACTAAGAAATATTTAGTACAGAACATTTTAGTCCAAATGATTAATTAAAAAATTATAAACAACAAAACCACACAAGTTCATAGAAAGGAGATAGATGATCTTTGTGACTTACAGAGCTAAACAGTGTGACTTTAATTTCTCAGCAGAAGGAAGAGGCAGACTGAGAAATAACCTCCCTTTAGAAAAGCACCAAATTTAGCTTTGAGGCTAAAGGAAAACTTTCTAATAAAAGGAAGCAAAGATAGTATATTTACCAACATCACGATTGTAGCTATTAATCGTTTTGGATCAAACATTGCTTTCAGTTGCTTCAGTGGCCCCATCAGGAAACATGTACTAATAGGAGAGAAAAAACCAAAACAAATTGTAAATCACTTTCAAATAACTCTTTCTAAAAGACAGTAGGTAATTAACCAGTTTTCCAACAGATAGATGACTACAAAGGCTTTAAAAAAAGATGTTTCAGTGCTTAGCAACAGAGACTCGAACAGAAGGTGAAATACTCCATGAATTTAGCCCTGGAAACAGTTTATGAGTCACCCTTGGTCACAAAATTCTTTCCAAAATATTGTCACAGTAAAAAAAAGTAACAGGCGAATGCAAGAACACTTATATTGGTTGAGATAAGAGAAGACAGAGTGTGACAAGGATATACTTAAGAAATAACAGAAAAGCTTAGAAGCAAATCAGTTTTCATGAACTCTTTCACAGAATAAGAAAACACACATTTCCATCAATAATCTGTTTGATGGTGCTGAATGCCATTTATAAATAAAAACAATTAAGAAAGCAGCGCAGTAACAGTTAAATTTAAACCATGTTAGGAGACAAAATGGGAGGAGACTGAACAATGACTATAACTAGCTCTACATGAATTTAGAGATGGGTGGGTAGTCAAAGATGTTTTGATTGTTATTTTAAGATGGCAAGCACCATAATACATGGGGGGGAAAAAGATGAGAAAACTGAACTGCAGATGTAAATGATATCATATCCAAGAGTTGGGGAAAGATAAAGGGAACAAATATAGTTGTTAGAGCTTTATACACTACCAAAACAAAAGATTATGCTGTAAATAAGTTATCAGAGGATTATCAAGTTGAAGTCTAGTGAATTTCGTGTTGAAGCTGTTATAAGAACTGACTTGACAAAACAATGTCAAGATTACAAAGACCAAACTGCTGTAGAAAATTTCTCTTTAACAGTAAATTTTTTTACCCAGGTGGAATGCAAGTAGCTACAATGAAGATTACAGGGAAGTTCTGCCTGTTTTGGTCAAACTCAGAAAACAAAAAGGGAAGGAAAAAGTTCGGTAATTTGTATTAATCCTCCTGCTTTTTTCTACTATTTAGTTAACTTGAAGGGAGAATGAAAATCACCAGCAACACCACATGGTGTACCCTTTCATGCAAAGCAATGTCATCTGAACTAAGAGTTCACAACCTCAGAAGTAATTCTCTAGCTTCAAATATTTGAGATGTCTCTTTCTTTCCTGTCATTCTGCTTTGTAGAAAACACAACAATTTAATAAAAGAGTTAAAATGCCTGTAATCTTGTGGTGGTCTGAATGCTTTACTATAGAGCAGAAAACCTAGCTTAACTCCTTTTATAGTCATTCATTTTTATATGAAATGAAGCAGGGAAGAGTTTGATAAAGTTTCTTCCTGAAACCAATCATAAGCCTTCTATGACAGAAGAAATATGGGAATCCACATTCCAAGCAGTAAATGGAACTCAATCTTCCACATCCAAATGTTCTCCTACCAGCAACTTTGCACATATATCTCCTTTTTTTTATCTTAGACAGACCTCAAATGTCCATTTAAATGGAAAAGTTTTCACAATGCAATAGAAAAGAGAAACTTTACATTCACTCCAATCCAAACTAAATTCTTCTCAGTATTTTTTCATCTTGTCTGCTGAGCCATAAAAGTAAATTAAGACAAAAAAAGGGGACATGAAGAACTAGAAGAAAAATTAGTTAGCTAGTGGATGGATAGAGATGAGGAAAATACAGTGGTAAAAAGGAGTTAGGTTTAGGCCACATCACATAGGCAGAAAAAACATAGAAAGCAAAATGCATTGTTTGAATCTGAGTTGCATTGAAAAGACTGACATCAGAAGAGCTTCTCGAGAAATGAGAAGAGATTCCAGAGGGAGCAGAAAGAAAGACTGGAAAAAAATTCTAAACATTCTGCAGTTAAACAGGATAATTTTCTTAGATACACCACATTCTGTAGGAGATACACTCATCATCCCTGAGAATAATCAAATAAGTATAATTGTTTTCATGTTCATGGTTAGAAAATTATAGTAAAAACAAGCTAGACGGGTCTAAACATGCTAGTAAGAGTGGTAACTGCATTTTGGATAAAATACAGACTTGCAAATGAGCCTGAAAAAGTTGAAATCTGCTTGTCAATTTGGGACTGCATTGTCATCTCCTACTATTCTTAGAACAGTTGCCTGTTGTTTATATCCAAAAGTACTATAGAAGGAAAAGGGGGCCTCTTTTTTCTTCTCATTTTAGTTGGAATCCAGACTAAAGTTTCTCAGCATTCTCCTAAAAGAAATACCAGCCTGTAAAAACTTTCCTCTTAACTCAATTACTACAAAATTTCTAAAATGCTCATTTAATTTGAAGCAGTGAAAACACACCCAAAGTAGCAGGTAAAAACAAATCAACAAAAAACCGCATCCCCAACCCAACAACAAAGAATAAGGAGTAAGAAAAGGGAAAGAAAGGAAAACATTTAGCTTTGCCTATCTCCAATTATTATCAACCTTTTCTCTTGTTTTAGTATGAGATGGAACAGTTCTACAATTGAGACTCAAATTCAGTATAGAAATTACTATCTCCTAACAAATTTGTTGAAAAAGAGCAGTACACCTTCATATTTCTCAAACATTAATGCCACATTACCTGAGTTTTAATAGATTAACAAAGCTTTGACTCAAGACTTAAGTCACTTGACTAAAGTCAGAAAGTCCATGAAAGTCAAAACCAGAGTCCATGGGATTTCGGTCCAATGACCATGCTTCAATTACACAAAGATAATAAGAGAAGGAGGGCAAACAGAAACTGAAAATACTTTATGGACATTAAGTTGTTTCTTATGTGTCTTTCAAACTGTGAAATAAAGTTTTCAATCCTGAGGCCCCTTCTGCAAATCTTTTAAAACTGTTAAGTGGAACACTTCAAAGAATCAAACATAGAATTTAAAAATACACTTCTAACAATTTTTAGATTCTGCCTTTGGCCTTGCAATCAAAACAAGGATTTCCTGGATGTTTCCTTTTTGAAAGAGTTTTCTTGGAAACAGGATGATCTCTCTATTAACAGTAAAAAGCTCCTTCCAGTAACAAAGTGGGCAGACTACCAGTTTGCTCCTGCAGCTGAGGTACTTCTGAACCTGGCAGAAAGACCTAGCTGTATAAAGTACAAAACATTCAGCTAGCAATTTGTAATTCACATTTCAGATAGGAGTTGTGATGTGTCCACGAACAGGCATGTAAGATAACTGATATACAACAAAGTTGTAAAAGAAACAAGGTTTTGTTATTCACATTTCAATATGAAATATGTTGTTATACACAACATAAACAAACACCACTCTAGAGTAAAAGCAAATGGAAATGTAGATGAAAAGGAGGGCACTTTTCTAATAATGATAATTAATAAACCATACCTGGCCAGTGCAGCAATATTTCCCAGGGTGTAGAACACTGCAAAAAGTTTGATCCCCTTTGGGAGCCATAGCAATGCTGTTCCCTATAACAGACAGGTTATTTGCACGCTTGCAATCAGTTAATTCAATTTATTTAGATTTTATAGTCTAAAAATACAACTTCATACTACGAAGAGCATCATTCTGACATACAGAGCAGAGCAGAGCACACTGCTCTAAGAGCTTCAGCAGTCACCACCCACCACACTTCTACTGCCACCTGCTGGCAAACAGTGATGGTTTCCTGTATTTCTAAATACTTTTACAACTAAGCAATGTTTGTTTATATTATTGAACAAATTTATTTGTACTGTTTATATTCTATTCACAACACTTTCACTTTTGTTACAGTGCCTGACCGTACATCCTACACCTCTGCACACAAGATAAAATGTCATAAAGCTGCACTAATATTCACCATCTCCTTCCTCCAACCGACCATCTGAACTTGCTGCCTAAGTACACACTGAGGCTGAATAGAAACATTTTAAAACTCTTACTTCCAGATATCTCTTCTTTCCACTAAACTTAAAAAATCCAAAGCCTTCTGCTGATCAGAGTCACCTATGATTATCAGGGAGGAAAGGGGTCATAGAATTGGATTGCAAGGGGCCTTAAAGATCACCTAGATCCAGCCCCCACTGCCATGGGCAGGGTCACCTCCCACTAGACCAGGCTGATCAAAGCCCCATTCAGCCTAGCTTTGAACACTGCCAGGGATGGGGCATCCGCAACTTCTCTGGACAACCTGTTCTACTGCCTCACAATAAAGAATTTCTTCCTTGTATCTAACCTAAATTTCCCAGTTTTCAATATATACCCATTCCTCCTTGTGCTAGCATTACAGCTTGTGATGAAGAGTCCCTTTCTGGCTTCCCTGTAGGCCCCCTTCAGACACTGGAAGACTCCACACAACCTTCTCTTCTCCAGGCTGTACAGACTTGACTTTCTCAGCCTGCCACAACCTAAACAGAGCCTCAACTAAAAGCAAAACAAACTGTGATCTGTACCCTGTGTCCTGAAAAGAACCCAACCAAACAAGAAAGCAACTGCATTCTACGCATTTGCAATTTCAGTGGAAATCTGCGGTGAAAAGAAAGGAAAAGAGGGAGGAAGAAAGGGGAGGGAGGAAAGGGGGGGAAAAGGAAATGGAGGGGAAGAGAGGAAAAGGTGGGGGGGGGAAGGAAAGGAGGGAGGACTTCCCTGACGTTTTTTCACCTGCTTCTGGGAGTTTCCATGCAGCTGAAACTGCTTTCTACTGCAAGTTACCTGTGCCAGATTTTGACAGACCCAAGCAACTAACAGATCTCAACTCTTAACTGCAGGCTGGAGACTTCTGCTAGCCCCTAAAGTTCAAGACTGAACAAATGATTTGCTGACTGTAAAACCACCAGGAGTGCAGCAGGCTTTTTAAATATCAACACACAACCACAGTCATCACCTATTGATTTGTTGAGTGTGACAGGCTACGCTTGTGGTTTTTTCAGCCTTTAAAAACCTTTCAAGCTTCCCCCCTCTTTCCTCCTTTTATTGGAGAGAATAAAAATAAGATGGGTATACACCTCTTTTCTAATACAACAGTTACAAAAACAGAGCATAGTTCATCAATGTTCAAAACTTTTAGTAAGAAAACATATAACACTACAATAAAAATGCTCTCTTCTATAATTGGAAGAAAAATGGTCAAAATCATAATGTAGAGATCAACAGGCAATTACACATTTAATGTCCAGTTAAATAAATGTACATAAAATTTAGAATACAGGATAAAGCAAACACAGAATCATATATAAAGTAGGAATATGAATGAGGCTCAACTGTAGAAGAGTAATAAACCACAAGGAAAAAACAACTTTACTTACAAGAAAAGAACACACAATGCCAGCAATAAAGCAAATGGCAAACCATCTGACTCGAGTACCAAAGCTGAGTGTTGAGGCATCAAGGACCTTAACAGGAAGAGAGGAAAAAGAGGATATTACAAACCCAGCTTTGAACAATCTAAAGGACTTTTTTATTCTTTACCACTGAAATCCTTAATTTCAAACAAAAATAATTTTTTAGCCAGAAATAATTATTTTACCTTAACACTTGCTTGTGTATTAATTCTTTCATATTACAAAATTCTATTATCAATGTGGAACATATGGAAACACATTTACAAACAAACAAAAAAGACAAAACCCATAAAGGTATATCCCAGCAGGCATGCAATACTGCTTCACTTTCAACAGATCTTATTACCATAATACTGAAAATAATCACAAAAAGAAGACCAAATCAACAGAATGAATGGACCTTCTAGAAATTTGCAGAGGAATTAATCTGTTGTGCAACACTGTAGGTTCCTATAGACATTACCACCTTTTCCTGTTACTCAAGAGGATCCCTTGTACATATGAATACCAGTATCCACTGCAAGCAGTACAACTCCAATTACTGTTCCTTACAGGGTGAAGGTGTAGGCAGACTAACACAGCTTGTCTCATCAGACTCAGCTAACTTGCTGAAAGGGAATATTTTACTTCCTGCTCCTCCAGAGTGACTCCAGAACCTCATGAGCTGAGCTACCTGACACAACTTATGA
The DNA here is from genome assembly GCA_024500445.1 of Entomyzon cyanotis. NCBI lineage: Eukaryota > Metazoa > Chordata > Aves > Passeriformes > Meliphagidae > Entomyzon > Entomyzon cyanotis. The sequence continues at coordinate 580,531 of JAKEPQ010000871.1, forward strand.
CATGAGAACAGAAGTAGTGCTCCTTCTATTCTGATGACTTAGCTAATGAGTCAAGCCAGCTTTGCAAGCTGTCAGAAAAGCAGTGGGGCTGATGTAAAGAAAGAGGCAGGGCCAAGTATCTGGCAGAATGGCCCCTTTTAGGGGAAGTGATTTGTTAGATATGCTCAGCTCATCTCCACCCGTGCTGTAAAAATAATGCATTTCAGCTTACTCCAGATCAACCCAATTAAATGTACTTTCAATTGTAAACTGGCCTGTTAAGTAAAGTGTTGCTTCAGCTTACACAAAATTACTTTAAAAAACCAACTTTCCTATTTGTTCAGCTGTCACAGGCACTTGCCCTCTTGTTATCTGGTCTACGGGTATTTTAATAGAGTCTTATTAACCAAATATGCAAGCAAGGTCTTCTCCAGCCAATGAGTATGATATTTATCCTAATCTCTTGAGAAATTTCTCTTTCTAGAAGTGGTAAGTGAACCAAGGAAGTTTGGTTATCGCTTAGAACAATTTTACATCTGTACAAATGAAATCTGTATCTAGTTTAATAAAAAAGTGCCACATGCATGCACACATAGATGTGCTGTGATGACAGAACTTCCCAAAGGCCAGAAGATGCAGCTTACCTTGTTAGGTCCAACACTTTATCCTTATGTACGCATTAAAGAAACAGACAAAAACAGTAACTGAAAGATGGCTTAGTATTTTAAATCATATTTGACGGTCATAGTCCTGAATGCCTACACGTTTAAGAAGAGTAGGAATAGCTTGTAGGACATAGCTAAAGACAAGCACTTCAATCGTGCCTTTAGTAACACCTAAACATGCAACATGAATGCAACATATGCAAATTGCAAGTGCACACACACACAAAAAGAGTAAAAATCCTTTCCATCCCTGTTCAGAAATTACGTGTAGATAGGCCAATACTAGCAGTAAACACAATGCACACATTGCAGATTGCATAGAAAACAGGGAAAGGATGAAGATAAATCATTTATTCAGGTGCACCAGGTTCATTGCTGCCATTTACTGCTCTTCTGCTTATAATCTTAATATCTGACAGTGCTCCTGAGGTGACTACTGGGAGATTTCATTCTTCAAATAAATTTGAAAACAGCTTTATCTTCATTTAAATCCCCAACAGTTATGTGGTGAAAAAAAACCCAGCACAAGAAATAAGAGAATCACACAAAGGCTTGAAGCAAAAAATGCCATAAACCCCAAAAGCTTTGATACATTTTATGGATTTAACTCCTAAAAACTTAGACTGACAATGTATGCATATGAACTACAGGAAGACAAGCTATGGCACGAGGGCTGCCAGAGCACCCCAACATAGCATTCTGTGTAATAATAAAACTCAGTAAATTAACTGGCATTAAAATGAAGGCTTATCAGCCAACCCTTCCCTATGATGTTACCATTTATGTTGTCAAGCTGAACCTATTTAATGCAGTGTTTGAAATCCTGAAATTGGGGATCTGGTAATGCATTTTCTCAGTCTTTGATACCTAAGGAGACAGAGGGGAGTTATCATTGCAGTCGACAGCTTGCTCATGAGGGGAAGCAGAGGGGCAGGCACTGATCTCTTCACTGTGGTGACCAGAGACAGGACCTGAGGAAACAGCTGAAGCTGAGACAGGGAGCTTTAGGCTGGATACCAGGAAAAGGTTCATCACCCAGAGGGTGGTTGGGCACTGGAACAGGCTGTCCAGGGATGTGGTCACAGCACCAGCCTGACAGAGCTCAAGAAGCATTTGGACAATGCTCTCAGGCACATGGTGTGACTCTTGGGGATGGTCCTGTGCAGGGCCAGGAACTGGACTCAAAGGTCCTTGTGGGTCCCTTCCCTTCCAGAATAGGATATTCTGTATCCCATGATATATGTACAGTATATCATGTAGGATATTCTACAAACCTTTCTTTTTGGGTTTCATGGAAGCAATGGAGCGCATTACCTTTACAAGACCTTTCCAGAATACTTCTTGTGGCTCTTAACAGCCACCTAGGCTCCCCCCATATATTAATGATCTTCTAACATTTTTCCATGTGGGCAAACAGAAAAACAAAATCACTTCATTTTACAAGTTTTAAGAAATATTGCAGAAGCTAACAATTGTATCTTTTCTTGATGGTAAATTTAAGAATATGCAAATAATGGAGAAAATTCAAAGAAACATTGAGTAAATTTGCAGAACTGAGTTTCTAAGCCATATCGGAAAATGTATTTATAGAGATGTATTTTCATCTTTCCCTAACAGGCTTCCTTATATGTATTTCTACCAGCACTGGAGAGTAAATTGTAAGAAATGTAAATACCTGGTCTATTCCTCTTTGTTGAAATTTTGTTGAGTGCTTTAAGCAGCTGTCAGTTGTCATGGAACTAAAGCCAATGTGACACATGGACTGATTTTTTATTAGTTTTGGTGTAGATAAAATTAAACAACATAATGCTGCCCTGAAAACATCATTACACTGCTATACTTACAATTTATTAATAATTTTTTTGGTAATGAATTCCTTTAATTTTTTTTAATATATTTACACTAATGTATCTAATTGCAGCAAAGAAACAACAGCTGCAACAGCTGGTCAACTGAAGAGTTTAGAAAGGACAGAGAGACTTCACTGAATCACCACACAGTTGTTTCCTTATAGACTTGTCTTCTACTTAGCAGGAATTACTACTGACTTGATGATAATGGTTCTGCAAAAATCAAGGAAAAGAATACAGAGATATCTATGGACATGTACCATATGACAGCTGCTGCACAACTATCAGATATTCCAAACAGAGGGCCATTGTTTTCAACCAAACACATGACTTGTCTTCAGAGAGATCATTAAAACAGCTGAAAATCCTACACACAAAATATATAACTTCACACATTTTTTTACAACCCTACCTCTTACCAAGTGTTCTTCTCTGCATGGGTGCACATACTTTTTTGCTCTAATACACACACTTTAAAAATAGTCAACACCATTCAGCCGTAGCTTTAGCAAATGTCATGTACAAATTTTCTCATGAAAAAGAGGCTTGACTTCCAGTGTCCCACACAGACATTGCTACCTTAAGAGAAACATATAGCTGAGATATTGCCTGACGTAAACATTTCACTTTTTTTTGAAGTCAAGGGGTATTTATTTATTTTAGAGATCTTTCTGGTTCATCTCAGGATGAGGCTCCTTTGCACTGCATCAAAGACACATTTTTAAGTTTCCTTCTCTCATGTACTGGATAGCCTTTAAATAAAGGCAGATTTTTCGTTTAAAGTATTTTCTGGCTGTAACAGTATCATATATAATTTAATTACTGATATTTAACAAATAACATTTTCTTAGGTCAGTTCTCTCGTTCTCAGGATATGCACCTCAAATAAAAATTATTAAATATGCAGGCATTTATCTACTGATTACCACCTTAAAACAATTATCACAGTACCAAGTAAAAGAAAAACTTATGTCACTATCATGTGCCTCATGTGAAATGTGCCTGGTGATGGCAGATTAATTAATTCTCTTGGAACTGAACTGAAATTAACAGAAATGTAAGTATTTATTTGATAATCCTGAGAGGAGCAGAAGGTGAAGCATCCCTCCCAAATGCGGGCAGCCAGTTCTGGTGTGAAAGGGCACAGATTCTACACTGCATCCAGAATCAGTGGACACAATTCAGCTGCTTTGCTGTGGTAGAGAGGCCAAATTCATGAACCTTGCAGACCAACAGCAACTCGGTGCAAAACCAACCAAAGCATGCCAGCAGTAAGCTGCTAGAAGTTATACCATGCCAGCTACGCACAGGCTGTGCTGGTTCACCAAGGATTGTTAGCTGCAGCTCAGATCCCAGCCACATTCCAGCTTCCTCCACCATGCTCCAGCACCCTGTAAGTAGCAAGCAGTATCAAGATATTCTTTGATGTGGGGCACTTTGACCTGCAGTCACATGAATTAAGAAGGAGCTGAAGGAATAAATGGTTCTTTGTAAGCATGCTCAGCTTTGCTTCACCCGAGAGATTAATCCTCAGGAATGTATGATCTTCAAACAGTAAAACCGAAACAAAAAAAAAACCCCGACGATGAGAAAGAGAGTGGGAAGGAAATAGAAAAATTAAGTCTTACTTGAGGAGTAAGGGGCAAAAAGTAACTTCAGCAGAATGTACACAAAAGAATCTTCGTCTAAAGAAAACCTCTGCTTCTGCAAATTTACGGGCATAATAGAATGGAGAAGCAATTTGCACAGAATCGCAGAATCGGTCAGGCTCGAAGGAACCGCAGTGTGTTATCTGGTGCAAACTCCCTGCTTAAGCACAAGAAAACCTTGTAGAAAGCAAAGGAGCCTAAGCCACCAACACAGCAAAAAGCTTCACACAACAGGAATTGGCCCAAACTCATCCCCCGGGCAGGGCCTGCTGCCCAAAGCCCTCGTCCTTCGTCCTTCAGCGCACACCGCAAACTTTGGTCTCTGCTTTGCCTGCCCGTCTGCGCCCCGCTCTGCCCCGGCCGGGCAGGCACCGTGAGGGGCCGAGTGCGAGTGCGCAGGCCGAGCAGGGGAGAAGGCAGCGCGGGCAACACGGCACCGCCCGAGCCCCGGACACCGCGACGGGCCAGGCACGAGGAGGCTCCAGCGCCGCTCGCCCGCCGCAGCGGGGAGGGAGAGGGAGAACGGGCCCTCGCCGGGCGGTACCTGCGCCGTCAGTCCCTGCTCCTCATCGTCCTGGCCGGCCAGCACCCGCCGCAGCTTCTCCATGCCGGCCCTCCCTGGGCAGGGCAGGGCAGGGCAGTGCCGCGCCGGGGGTCGCGATGGGGCGGGACGGCGCTCCGCCGCGGGCCGCCGGCCCAACCGGGAAGTGACGCGCGCCCCGGGGCGGTGGCGGCCGCGCCTGCGCGCTAGGGCGGCGGCGGCTGCGCCGGGCAGTCCCGGCAGTTCCCCCCGATCGCCTGGGACAGCGCCGCCGCCCAGCCGTGTGCGCCCGTGGGGCGAGCGGGGCTCCGGGGCAGCCTCGCTGGAGGCACTGAGGGGGAAGAAGGGCTTTGTCAGCCTGACCCCGGCTTCAACGCCGCCCGCAGAATCGGCGTTCGCGCAGCAGCGTGGTTTGCATGAGCGCGATGAACGCAGGACATGGAATAGGGAACACTGCACCGCGGGTGTGCAGGGTCTCGGTGGAACCGCGTTAGGACACGCTGGTGCTGCGGAACCTCATGTTAAGGTGGAATTTCCTGAGCATCAGGTTCAGCTCGTTGCCTCTTGTCCTATTGCTTGGCACTACCGAGCAGAGCCTGGCTCTTCACTTTAGTGACACAAAGTAGCCTCACTCTTAGGCCTCTGATGCAGAAATCTGACACAAAAATCAGCTGCAGATGACCTATTTCCCAGTGTGCTTGGCAGGCACCTGGTAGTATCCAGGTGTGTTTGTGATTCACAGGAACACTGTGAGCTACTGCAAAGCTTTGGAGAGAAAGGTAATAGCCTTTATTGGATCATTGTGGCCAAAACAACACATGCAAGGAAGTACCAAACAGCCTTGTGAGCTCATCTCTGTGTGGCATCATGCACTCAGATCAGGTAGCACAGACTCTTGGGTAACTGATACACTACTGGATACCCTGCTAAATCTTTGAATCCATTCCTGTTACAACCAATAATCCAGCTGAGAGCTGACGCTGATGTTTACCAAGTTACAGTATAAGAAATGCAAAGTAATGGATAGGTCACTGATCACACTGATAGCTTTGTACTTTGCTTCCAGGTGACTCATAGCATCAACTGTGTACAAAAACACCTTGTAATTGTTGCTTTGCATGGCTTCCCCATGAACAAATACAGTAATTGTTTTAGGACTTCGAGTGATTCTACGTGCAAGGAGATGTGTTATATCCAAACCTGTAAGACAGAAACATTTGAGACAATCTTGCTACTCCCTTGGCACTGAAACAAGTTAAAATCTGGAGATCTTTCTGTCCTTAAACTGTGATCTCAGATCCAGTTGGAGTGCAGTGACAGATTAGAGGACATTAATATCTTGTCCTGACAGGAGACACCTTTAAGATTTCACACTACCACATCTCCTCTTGAAAGAATGAAAGAGGCTACTGGTATAATTTACATCACTCAATATCACTGAGAAGGCATCCTTTTAGTTAATACCTACCTTGGGACAAGAAATATGGTATGAAACTATTCCAACCAGTGTATAAATCAACATCAATTAGAACAAGTTACAGCAATGGTTCTCCCCTGAATAAGTTATGTACTAAATACTTTCAAAATTTGAAGTGGCTTACTTTGTACGTTTACATTTTTCTCTCACAGGGAACCAAATACAGCCACCATGTAAGTGCTGCAATAACTGACATTGCCTTCTCTTGCACCAAAGGCTGAGTTTGGACCAGTTATCCCCATACAAGTTTCACTTAATGAGACAGACGTGACCCAGATTTCAGACGAAATGAATAAGTGGAAAATTCCTAGCCTTGTTGCCATAGTTACTTGAAACCTACTGCTAAAGAAGCTGAGAAGAAAGGGAAAAGGATGAAAAGTAGGAAAAGAAGAGAGCAGTATAATTGTCAGGCTTAGGCCATGTGATAAAGAGAGGCAATGATCTTGAAGGAGAAGGACGTCAATGATGACTCTCAGAGTAGGTTATCCAGAAAACTGATATTTCTGCCTTCTGGCTGCTATTGAGTTGATTCCACGGACATTGGTTATTTTTAAGTGGTTACCACAGTGACTAAATGCAATGCACTGGTAGGTATTAGATCTGCAAAAGCAGAACGGGATTGGGGGAGGGGGGGGGGAGAGAGAGAGAGAGACTTCTCCACAATTAATTTAATAAAGAAATTACTTCATTTTAAACACCAGCCTGATTGCTTTTCCACTTTAGAGATAGTAAAACTTGCAGCAATGTCTTGCTCAATCAGAATAAATTTTTTAGCCTCTGTGTAAGTCGGCAGCAGAAACACTCCAGCTCTACAGAAGCAGAACTGCAGATATATTGCATCAGGGAGTGAGCACTCTTCTTCCCCAAATGCAGATAGGACCAATCTAGCTTGGGAGACACAGGCTGAAAACCTAAGAGAGCTGGTAACTGTGCTTGTGAATATTTCCTGTATTACTGTTTTATATTCTAATGCTAATTCATCTGTCACATGAGCATGAACAAACAGACTGTATTCATTAAGGGCTTTGGATTAAGTGATATGAACATATCACTCTAGTAAGTTTTTTATTACTTTCTCTATCTCTTGTTATTCCTCCTCCTTTTGACTGCCTTCACATTCTTATAACTGGCATGTAAACAAAAACCTGTGTCTGCACCTGTAGCAGTGTAACACAGATTAATGTACACTGGAAACACACACAGTTGAAGTAAATGCATTTGATGGTTTGATGCTCTATGTATTAGTTGGACCATAATACAGTTGGTATCAGCATTTATGCAAGAACCCAGGGAAAACACTGGAGTAGTTAAAAAGACTGGTCTGTTCTAATCCAGGACTGTATATTTCCATGTCAAAACCAGTCCTGGTCCCAGGGAGAAAACTTTCACTTTTTTTATTGCCTTCTCTGTCTCTAAACTTACTGAGACTTTTTTTCGCCCAGTTCTCTGCAGGGCTGTCCTTGGTCAGGTGACACCATTGTGCTTTGTATGGAGAACAAAAGGTAATGCTCAATACTATGTAGAACTACATTTTACTGAGTATGCATTTTCTCTGAGAGCTGGCAGGCTCTTGTGGTAGCACTGTAGCCAAGAGATTTTTCTGCTGGTTTTAGAGTTGGGAACATTCACTTTATATAGAAGTAATAGAAGAAAAACAAAAAACCAACCAACCAAAACAAACAAAAAAACCCACAACTAAACAAGCCCCTAAATGTAGCATTAGCTGAAATTATTATAAAGCACAAGATATTTGAACAAAATTCAGTAGGTGTTTATTAAACTCACTAAAGAATCCTTGCAAGTAATTCCTTCTCTTCCAACCCCACAAATTATGATTATTGCTTTCTGTCCAATTATTACCATGCTACCAAACGATTTCCACATTTGAATCATAAATCATCAAGCCTCCAGCTCAAGGACACTAAGTATTGCAACAGCAGAAGAGAGTGTAAGCTTTAATGCCATAGGCAGTTAAAATCTACGTCTTCCCTTGAAAAAGTAAGTCAAGAGATCTCCCCAGCTCAAACTGGGGAGAAAATTGGAAAGATAGTACCAGCTTAGCTGGTACTATCTCCCACTTGAATTCCTAGGGGTGTTGCATTCCTTACCAGCAGTGTAGTAGGACTTGCTCATAAAGGTGAGAAATTCTTTTCTGTCTGAAGACATAAACAGCAGCTGTCACTGCAGCAGTAACCACTGCAGCAGGGGAGAAAAGACCATGTGGTTCCCAGTCTGATTGTGGTGGAACAGAAGCAGTATACACAGGGCAGTGCCTGGGAGCAGAGCAGTACAGGTTTCTAGTGGAAGGATAGAGTTGTTACTAAACCAACCTGTGAAATTAAAATGAAGTAGGTGTTCCAGAATAATGGCAAGCACAGACAAACCCTATAATGTTATAAATCAAATGCAAATACTAAGCTCTAACTTATTATTAATCAGTGAAACTCACATAACCCCATTCCTTCATCCAATGCTATCTGAGGGGAGTAAGAAAAAAAAGGAAGCCATTAGCTCCATTAAGGTATTCAAACTCAAGAATACAAAATCTCCAGTCCTCTTTAAGCTATTGTTCCCCTTTTCAGATTATCCCAAGCACCCCATCCCAAAACAGCCCTATGCCAGTGTATTTCAGTGTTTTGTGCCAGAGGAGGAGGGTGCAGACTATCTCTCATCAATTATTTACTGCAATTACCTAAGGCAGCCCCTTGCTCCCAGCACCTTTAGTAAAGAAAAGGTATGTAAATGGCTTGATAAATAATGCTTTGACTGACACAGGCCACAAGCCACTTGATGGCACTCTGACCATAGAAACTATTTTTAGCACTAGGCAGACTGAGAGGCTGTGGAAATCCAGCCCAGACTCGATTTCCCATCCCAGACAGGGCCCTGTCCTTTCAAGTTCCATGAGAAATGCTTTGCTGCCATCTCTTCCCCTTTGATGGAGGAAGCATCACTGGTTTAAAATCTAATCAGAGCAAGTTAGAGCTCATTTTCCACCTGAAATTCACTCTTGCACTAGTCCAGTATGAAAGAACTTGAGCGTTGTCACAGTGATGGGTAAAGGGAAGAAAGAAGGGGAAAGGTAGAAGGAAATACATAAGAAAGTATGGTGCAGCTACCGGGAAAATGAGAGAACCTCTTGCAAATGGTATTCTCTGGGTAGAGACGCTAAGACAATCAGCAGCTAATGAACAGTGATCAAGGCAGGTGAGAGCAGAGTACAGCCTGTAATGCAAACTTTACCTAAGAGCAGCACAACACATTTCACACCTCTGAAGTTCAAACTCAGTTGTAGCTTATTTTTCTCTCCAGAAGTAATGTAACAAACTATAAGGTGACAAGATAACCAGCTGTCCTATCTGCTTGTCTCACTACTCATTTTTACAAAAATCTAATGCTGCTTCTATTCCAGGAGATGGGGAGAGTGACTACTTCTGTGACAAGACAAAAGTACTGAAGGAGCAGCTTTATGCAGTAACTTTTCTAAAGTAAGGAGCAGCAATCAGTACCAGCTTCAGCCATCCAGCAGACATACCCTATTATCCTCTTTCTCATATGCCCATTGAAAAATGTTGCCATCATGCAACTGGGAACACAGTAGAATTAGAGCAAATCTTAACTGAGCATCTTCTAATTGCTAGAAGACAATATGTAATATTGACTTAATTGTATAATGGGAGTTCTGCATTCAACCCTGCCTACCACAGCAGGACGACTCAGTCTAAGTACCCACACACTCTTTATCTTGCTAGTAGGAAGAAGTTCTAGGTAGTAGGATTCAAAGGACACTTACCTAAATTCAGTACATACCAGTTACTTTTTCAGCCTATTTTTGCTTCATACTGTTACAGCAACAGACACCCCATAATAAAATTTCACTTTTGGGTCTGGTATCACAGTATGAAAAACAAAACTTTTCCAAGTGTTCAAGAGATTTATTGCCATTTGGAACATGTTTATTGTTCAAAAACACTGCACTGAAATAAAATCTGTAACATACATTCTCACATTCTTTGTCATTTTTATCTTTACAGCAATGTAACTTTCAGGCAGGTCATGCGGGAAAACCACTCTCACAAGGAAGTCAAAAACTGCTGAAAGGCACTTGGTGTCTTTCAGATCTTAGACTCCAATCAAGTTTAGTTTTTGCCTGTGTAAGAATTACATACATCTAGAATAACTCAAAATAGTAGGAAAAAAATAAAATCCATTTAGAACTTCTTAAAGAACGGTATCAAACTTTGTTGCTTTCCTTCATTCAGTGCTTTTGTTTTTCCAAGCCTTCTTTAAATAGTGTGCGACATAAAAATGTATGTTAATGAAGTCTCTTTACTGAGACAAGGCATGCAGTGAGGGAACAGGGATGGCTGCTCACTTCCAGGCTGCCTATCTACACATTTGTTCTTGTAGATCAGCAAGCCGCTGCTTAAGTTAAAAAAAAAAAAAAAAAAAAAGATAGAATAGGAATGAATGCATTCACGTTAAATGGCTTTTAAGAGTATGTTAATACATAAACAATTATACCACCTACAGTTCTGTTTACTGACCTCTGTTCATGTTGATTTCAAAATGAGTTTTGTCAAACCATCATGGGCCACTTTTGTAGACAGTTAGATAAAAAAGTTGTTTTTCAAATATTGCTTGTTATTTGGGTGGATAACTTTTTATTAAAAGGGTAGTTAATAAAGATCAGTAAGGCAGCAAGACTTGAAATGTAATGGTTTACATTGCTGAATAGTACTTTTCAAAAGGCAAGATAAAAAAATTATTAGAAGAATTTTTTGGTGGGGTCACATTCATAATAGGTGTTTCTGTTTCATCCCCACTGTAATTGTCACAGCAACTGTAGATGGCATATCTTCCTTGGTTATAATTCAGGATGAATACATTCCCTGGCTTATTTCAAGTTATATATTTAGTTCTTTTTCTCCATCCTGCCAAAAGAAAAACAGCTTTCGTAAGAGTGAATATTTAACTATAATTGCTATTAAAAAACTCTGAACTTACACTAGAACTTTATGAATGAAGGACATTGGTCAGTGATTTATGCAAAGGCAAGTCCACTTGCAGTTGTGCTCATTTTTAAATTTATAATTCATTGGATTCATCCTCCTATTGCTCCACAGTAATTTCTTGGAGCAGAAGAGAGAAAAGCCATAACCCTGACTCATCGGCATTGCTTGGGGCAGTGTCTGCACTACTTGCCACACAATGAGAGTGTGAGACTGATTGCTGTCTGTTCCCCAGTCACACTTGGTTGGCTCTAGCTCCTGTAGAGACAGTCAGCTCTGATAGGTTTTGTGTGTCTTCTCTTTCAGATGTACAATTCCTTCACAGTTTTACGGACATTTCCATCTCAGGAATTAGTTACCAAGATGCACACATGCAGAACTAACCAATATAATGCATGAAACAACCCCCAAAATAGCCAGTAGCTGCTGAAGGCTCTGTCTACACTCAGTGATGACCATAAGGGCTTCCTGCCTTTTCTATGTGCAGACCTTAGAAGGTTCAAAGGAGGTGCAAGGTAAAAGTTCTGCCTGCTGATGATAAGTTGTTAATATGTTTCCAAAAGGAAATAAAGTTAAAACAAGTTCAGAAACCACGCAGAAGTTTGCACCACGGTGAAAAATCACTAACAGAGTATTCCAGGAGCCATCAGTTTATGACTACCCCATTTTAAAGTGTGACTTGCCTGTATTTGATCAGTCGTCCTCCTTGAATAAGTTGTGCAACTTCATTAGTGAAGTGGCATGCAAAAAGCAGCCAGTTCCTTGGCTGCACTTTGTACGCAAATCTCATGAAACACAAGGAGTAACAACACAGTGCTGCAAAAGATGATATTGTTACAAGATTATAAATATCTGCATTTTGTTGAGTCATAATTTTCCCACTAGTAAAATGTAATGACAGGTAGAACATGTTGCTCTTATGAGTTTTCCAACAGCCCTACAAGCATGTCCATTTTGAGGATCCAATGCAAGAAAACACACACAAGAGTGCTCATTTCTGCAACACAAGAAAATCTACATGGCTGCAGCTCTCCATAAAAATTAATTTTGCTCATACACTATCTTGTGATGCAACTGAAGTCTTTTTAGTTTATTATCTAAATTATCTCAGCCAGAAAATAAGTGTTAATCCCAATGACACATGGTCTGTCCTATACAACTATTCTGACAATTTCTAAGACAACGTGTTTTTAAAGACATTGATTAGTTAAATATGGTTCTTTCTGGGAACATGTTAAAATGGACTTTAAGATCAGGAGCATTTGATGCCCAGGAAATCATGAACATTCAGAAACACGAAGCTTTGTTACCTACTTTCCAGAAAGATGAGAAACTATTTGAATCTACTCTCCTACCATGTCTACATTTAAATATAGGAAATTACAACCAAGAATTTAGTAGTTTTGTAAAGTTCTGACAGGCTTAAAGGAAAAAAAAGGGTAATTAAATGTTCAAGGAAAACAGCCCCTTTTAAAATACAAATACTCTTTTTTCATCTCCTAGGTTCTGTACACACACCAAATTATATATACCTGCAAACATTAAAAAGGTGCATCAATATTGCTGAGCTGTGTAGCTGCCACCAAAGCCCTATGTGCAAAACAGTTTCACTATGCTGGAGACCATTTAAACTAGTCTTCTGTCTCAAGGAAGCTAAATAAGGGACTGAATTACTCTGAATAGAGCCTAATGATGATGAGGCTATAAAATGCCTTAAGCCAAAGGTATTTTGCTTGTAGGAAGAAGAATTACTCAGTATTAAGTTAATAAATGAATTAAGGAAGAGACATAATGCCAAAATTAAGATAATAAATTAAAGCTAACATATTTCTCATCCTAGAAAAGAATTTGAACATAAAATAGACACTGACATCTAGGCAAAAACTATACATGTTCCAAGGAAAGGTGGAAAAATATTGCTTATGTATTTAAAAATAATTTCTCATTTAAAAAAAATTTCTCATTGAGAGCCACACTAGTCTCTCTTGGCAACTGCTTTGCAAGGAGTTAAAGCCTTGTTTGCTGCTTCTTACACCCTGCTAACCAAGCATTACCATTTCTACACTTTGTCTGTGTTGATAAATGTTTAAATCTCACGCTAACCACAAAGCAGCATTGTTCTTTATACAAAGAATAAAACTGCTTAAAGAGATGCATTTTGAACAAGTGTGGGTAATAGTATAAGATACCACATGAGTTATACTTCAGGAGACAGTCTGGTGTTGAAAACTGCTAAGGCTCAAGATCTGCCTTACTCTCCCCTCCCAAATTACTGGAAAGCTCTTCGAAAAAGAGCCCTGTAGTTTTTCATTACCTCAACTTAAGTGGCTTCTGAAGTTCTGTTACAAGATATACGATATCTACGTCTGCTTTAATCACAAGTTTGCAAACAACTAATAATATCACTGCTTTAAAGACAGAAACTGTGTTCTGGAGTCAGTTTACTAGCAAGAAGTTTGTTTCACGTCTTACCAAATGTCATTCGGCCACTAATAATTTCTGGTGATTTCTTCATGTCATTAAAAGCCGCAACAGGAAGACCCCAGTTGGCAACTGGCCCCCAAAAGTGCTGAAGAGGGAAAACAAAAATTAAGTTAAACAGAGACAAAGATCTCCTGTAGTTTTCTTACAGTTTTTTCTTAGCCACACAAAACTACAGAGGATAGGGTTATGGGAAAAATTCCAAGAAAAGACAGATTATTTTTGATGTAAGAGGAAAAAAACCTAAACCTTTCTTTTAGTGGGATTTACTCTTCATAAGGAAAGGAAAAGAAATCTGCTCTGGATCTTTTAGTCTGGAGAGGAACTACTATAAGGCCGTTGAAACAGAGTTTTGTGTAATTATAGCCCAGCAGTCATTAAACATCTGATTGGCATTGTCATATAATAACTTCAGATTTATAGCTCACCTCTGTGCAGGGAATTAGCATTTCTCTTTTTCAAGTAGAACCCCTCAAAAATATAATGACAACTTAAGGCCTTAATGAAATGAAGAACTGAAGTTGTTTTCATGTTATGCTGAGGATGAAGAAATGCTCAGCAAGCATCTTCTTGTGAGTGCTTACACTCTTTGAAAGAGCAGGGCCAGCACACAAACCAAACTGCTACCCTGAGCTTCATGTGCAATTGCTGAAACAATTTAGTGATTACTTAAACACAGTGATTCAACAAACGCCAGAGGAGAGCAGTTAGCAACAGGTGTGTACACAGCAAAAACAGACAGGAAGTGGACTGACGAGTTTATTTTGATGGGTATTATCTAAAAGACTCTAAACTGAGAAAAACTGTATCATAAGTTCAATTTCCTCTACTATTATGAGCAAAAAGGCTTCACCAGACTTCTTTCCACAGGAGATGTACACAGTATTTGCATCAGCTTCTTCTAAATGGAAACTCATTCCCAAAAGTAACTTGGCCAGATAGGACAAAAGAGATGGATCTTGCAGGAAAGAAACTTTGCGGAATACCAAATATATCCATTCCTTTGATACTTTCTGTAACCGTAACATGTTTAATGATTTGGAATTCTCAGGAGGTATTTAAATTTCTTGCAATTTCAATTTTAAGGTACTCTTGCCAGTCTGGATACTAGCTTGTAACGCTACAGTCAGACTAAAAGCTACACTTGCTTCCTGCAGTTGCAATACAAGAAACATAACTTATAAAAAAAAAAAAAAAAAAAAAGACGACTTTAAGTTACACCCACTGCTTTGATAGTTCAACTTTAGTGCAATATTCAAAACAATACAGTATTGCTGAAAATTCAGATTTATAACAAGTGTTCCGAAGAATGCAATACAAGCATTTGTTTGCTATGTTCCTACTGATAGGAAAATTGACATCTGTAATGGTTAAAGCCACTCAAGCACACCAGAGGTAACATGGCATAACTGAGGAGAGTTGCAGGAATACGTGGTATTTACACTGCACACCTACTTGTATCTACAAGACCACTTATGCACAAGATATGTAGCAACAGAATAAGAACATTCACAGAAAATGAAGCCAGCAGGACACAAGATGTTGATTTAGAGGTTTTCATGGAGTAATTTAAATAGTCTTAAAGGACAATAAGAAGACCAAAAACAGCTAGCCACAATCATGATTATTTGCACAGTGAGCACCCAAGACACCTTGTAAGCACCACCACACCAAAGCAAACTAAGCGGAGAGGCACTACATGTACTTAGTGATGCTTTTATAGTCATTTCAGGGGTCTCATGTGAACAGCAGTAGTTTATGAAAAATAAGCTTGTTTTTTTGAATCTATGAAATATTTACAGTTTTTAAGAATCTGAATGACAACTTCGGTTTTGCAAAGTAAATTAAATCAACTTGGCATTTTTACTTAATCAACTGCCATCAGAACGTAACCAAATAATACACTATTGATTATGGACCACTCAAATTCAGGCTGTGCAAACTGAAGAATCATCAGTTAACAAAAGTACTAGAGCAGTAGTTTTTCTCTGCTGACAAGGAGTTATATTTAGAACCTTCTCACCTGAGATGGCTGTCAGGCTTTAAGTGCCTCCAGGCAGGCAGGCCTTTGAAGTCTCCACACACAAGAATTAAACTACACCTATACAGTTTGTGTTTTGTCTAGGTAGAAGAGCAAATCTTCCATAACACTATGATTCACAGTATAACAAGCATAAAATACTCACTTCCAGTTTCAGGGGCAAACTGAAAGACTGCAGGACAGACGAGTCTAGAGTGAGTTATTTCATACATTTATTGTCTGGCCTAAAGGCCAGTGAAGATAAGCTAGGTAGTTTTGTTATGTACCAGTATTACTGTTATGTAGAAGAATGGGTTCCAAGCTGCTCTGATCTCCTTAGCAAGGAGTACGGAAGAAAAATGGAGCCCCTCTAAGACATTTTGAAGGGCCTAACACCTGGCCACCTGAATCTCAGACTCACAATTAAATATTCCTAGTGTATCGCTCCTGGGGGTTTGCATGATGCTTTTCAGAGTAATAACAGTACTGAGGGAAAAAGACAGCAAGTTACTTAAGCTACAAAGAATGTGAAACCAGAAATCCCCTCCCTTTTCTTACCGTACTGTTCATGTGCACCATCATTGTTTTCCATTCAAAAAGTACATGAAAGAAAAAAGAAAAGAACCCACATTAGTTTTTTTCATAATCAACATAGACAGAAGTGTACCACAAATAGAAGATAGGTATAAGTCAAGAAGCTATCATGGCATTAACTTTGATTAATGTATTAGTGTTTAAAAAATGCTATATCCCACAAGAGCTGTCACTGTGACAAGTGTTTGCTGCTCTCTTTTTCCCAGCTACATAAAATCCCATTATGGTCTGTGGAAGACATTCAACCCTTCAGAGCACCCAAGATCCCACTCCAACTAGTTTAAAGGATGCCAAAAGCCATCAAGCTTTGTCATGACAAAGCTAAACAGCGAAAATTCCTCAGTGAAAGCTTTGAAGTCACTTGGAATTCTCTGTATACCTGTGTAAGTAGGTCAAACCAAAGATTGCAGGATATCTTTCCTGTCACTAAGTTCAGGCCAACTGCGGCTGTACCAAACACGATCTATTGCACATTCCCAGTGATACATGCAATTACACTTCAGACGTGTGGGGTTCATTTAAGTGATCATCAGTTTATGTAATAAGTAAATTACCACCAGTTTATGTAATAACTAAATGATCTACACATGAAAACTAGACTACAGTATACATTTAAGATTGTTACTAAGCCTTTGTTTCAGAACTTTTAAACATCTTCTTTCTAACAAAGATATTGATAAGACTTAGTTCTGAATTATGACTTATAAGAAGGCATTTCTTACAAGAAATTGGAAGGCTAATAGAAAGCCTAGCACTGCTCTGAGTTGCAGAACACTTTGTAGCTATCATTTCCCTCACACTGATTTCCATGTTCTTACATCACTGTTTTATAAATAGCTATGGTAACAGAACAGTCAGGTCTACTCAGGAAATCACACAGGATGTGCATTTCACTCATAGCAAAACGAGTCTTTGCTACAAGCCACAGTCAGTTCAAGGTGCTTTGTTAGGATGCCCTTGACTAGTCCAACCACTTGTTTTTTGTTTTCTTTTTCATTGATCTGCAGCAATAGTTGAAGTTCACAAGACAGGTGTAACTTAAATGTTTTCATAAAAGCTTAACTAAACAAGTTCAGATATGTCTCCTGGCACCACGTTTTTGTGCCACCAGAAGTCAACCTTAATTTTTAAAGTGTAAGTTGTTTCCAGAGAAGTGGAAGCCCAAAATAGAATCAAACAGATACTACTTTAACAGAGTAGGCAGACAGCTGTGGCTAAGGTCTTACAAGGTTGTCCTTACAATCCCATGTGACTGGAACAGTTATTATACTTCTAGAAGAGGGCAAATCAAGGTCATATAGATTCTTCCAGAAGCAGGCATCCAGCCCCAAAGCTCTGCAGTTAACAGAGTTGCAACAAATGCACCACATCCAACAGTGCGGATACTGCACCACGTGAATGCATCTATTTCCAAAGTGACTCCATTCCAAATTAGTAGTTTCCAAGAACTGCAAGAACTACATTCAGTCCCTCGACAAAGGAAACATTGTATTAGTGTTTTCAGAACTGTGTACAACAGTTGCCAGATTTGTTCACTCAGTTTCCGTGTCAGCCTTCCACATAAGTGTCTAGACATGACAAGAGCAACCCAGGGCTGATCAATACCTGATATCACTACTACAGTTCATTCCAAAAACAGCTACAGTGGGAAAGATTTCATTTTCTAAAATTTCTGCATGTATTTTCCTCATTCTGGCAATGAGGATATTAATAGGCCAGAGACCATTCTGCAAATATAGGTGAACTGCCACCATTTGTCTTCCCCACACTGCCATCCCCTAAGTGTAAAAGGCACTACCCTTCTGCAAAAGGGCGGATTGCTCAGTTCTCAAAGCCCACAAGACAAGCAGGCACTGTGTCCTTCAGTTTCTAGCACAGATCACAGAGTACTTTTTATTTTAAAGTCCTTACGTCCTCACATTCAAAGATTTACTAAAGAGAGCTGAAGATCAGCCAATTCTAGTTCTAATACTGATGCTAACTCTTCTGAAGTTCGTTTCCATTAAAAGAAAGTTCCTAGACAGCTCACACCAGTTTAAGTGCTCGGGCTTTCCAGGGTATGAACGAACTCTCTGTTTCAAAGCCCTCTATATTAACAGTTGCTACATTTGCATTACTGCTGAGTCATCAGGAAGAGACATTGCAGAAGTGGCCCAGCAGACTGCAATCTCCATGCTTATTTTTCTATTACCAAAAGATTTTGGGATTCCTTGGAATTCATTAAGTGACAAAAGTAATTGAGGCTTCTACCACAAGAAAATGACAGCTTCTCTAGAATGATGTCTTCTCTCTTAGAGGAGGGAAGCTGTCTTATTGGATGTTTTTCAGAAGATGTTTTAAATCAACAGGATAAGCAGCAAGAGGATGCAGTTGCTTACTACTAGGGGCATAGATAATACAACTTTAGTGACAGCTGCCATTTTTAGGATCTTGAGAAAAAAATGCAACTTCAAGTTCACAATACTTAGAACTAACAGGCTTTAATATGCTTATCAGCTAGTTTTAAATTAACATTATGGCTGCATTTTAAAAGTAGGAAAAGTCTACCTATGGCTTATACTCTTACTGTCCTCATTCTAAAGCATTAAGACACAGTTAGGGTAAATTTGTATTTATATGATTTACAGTCATTCAGATCCCTATTATTCACCACTAGAGAAAAGCCAGATGTGAAACTGGCAAAACAATTAATTTTTAATGACGGTTTTAAAAGCAATTTCTTCTGTTTCCTTATGCAAGATCCAGAAGCTAACTCATGACATAATGCAATTCTAGTGCCAGATATACCCATCTGAACAAAGCAGCATGCATTCATTATGCTTGCTTTCATGTTTGCAGGTTATGAAGCTGAAATTGAAGCTACTTATTCCAATAGATGTCTGCAAGTTTTGACTGCCTCAAGCCATAATAATGGAGCACTTAATTCCACCACCTTGGGTAACTTCAGTTATTCTATTGAGGGTCAAGTAATCTAAAGCTGCTATCTCAAACAGTATCTTAATTCATTAATTCCCACAAACAAGCTCCACATTTGTAAAGCCTTGATTCCGTGCAGTGATTAGATGCTGATTTTTAGAACAGACTCCAGAGTTTCAGAGCTTTAAGGACACTTGCTCTATAAGCAAAGAGAGAATGTTTTTTTTTTTTCAGGATAGAGTCTTGTTGTCTGGGGAAGCAACTTCAGGGAAAAAAGCAAAAAGATAACTCTCCATTTCTTATATGGGGAAGACAGACAAGTCTTTCATTGAAAGGTATCTAAATTTTAAGCTTAACATAAAGCAAATAACTTAAACACTTATCTCCCAGTAAGCAAAAAACAATGCTGAATGGCCAGAGCAGATGGAGCAACTGACTTTAGCCCTTCATGACACACCCAGTAACAGCAGTACAAACTAAGCAGGTATCTTTGTACATAGAAAGGCAGAACACATTCCATCCCCATTGGAAGAACCCTGTGGAATGCTCTTTTTATTGCAATACAGTCATATTTATAGCTTGTTTGAAGTCTAAATGAAATACATTGGAAAGGTTTTTTTTTTAAAACCTTCTCAGTCGTTGGTGAGGAGATACTTCCAGTAGCTGTGGTGGCATTAGGAAGCAGCTGTTACCTCTTCTGGATGTTTGCTTTGTTTGTTTTTCTAATTATGAAACAAATCACTGTTTTAATGGCCATTTACATGCTTCACATGAATCCTGTTACAATTAACTAAGTGTTAACACTAATGTGCATTTATCCAGCTTATGTGATATCCTCAAGACTTTCAAAAAGAATCATAGAAGCCTGCTTTGGACTTTTGATTTTGCTTCAAGGTTGTTCTCTTCCTTCTCATACTTTACCCATCTTTTTTTCCCACTGTTTCTGTGGATCTTGATTTTGGGAATGTCAAACAAGCCCTCTGCTTAGAATCATAGAATCTTAGAGATCATGGAGTTCCAATCCCTCTGCCATGGGTAGGGACAACTTCCACTAAACCACGCTGCTCAAAGCCCTACCCAGCCTAGCTCTAAACACTTCTAGAGATGGGGGTCCATAACCTCTTTGGGCAAACTGTTCCAGTGCCTAACCATCCTCATAGTAAAGCATTTCTTCCTAATAGCTAACCCAAATTTATTCTCCTGAAGTTTAAGGCTTTACTGAACCTTTATATTATAATCCCTTGTCCACGCAGGCTTACACCATTCTCCTGCTACTTTAACCAAGCCTACGTTTCTCAGATAAACAGATGTCCTCCTACATGCTTGCTCAACATCAAACACCAGTTGCAATAGATGTAGGTAAAATAGCAAGCAACAGCTATAGTGAAAGGTTGCTCAACCACCTTTATTAGAATGGACCATTTTTATTTGTTTAGTTTTGTCAAACAACCTGTCACCCACAGAAACTTGAATCTGCCTACTTGAGACTGCTCCTGCACAGTGGTTCAACCAGATTTAAATGTGCCAAAATTGTTCTTTAAGGCAGCCTTGCGGTTTCAGTCCAGAGTGCCATATCCCTTACCACAGCACGAAGACAAAGCTTGACACAAGCATTGAGCTGTCTGGGAGGCGACTTGAGCCACATCCCCACGACAGTGGGGCTCTAACAAGCCTCTCAAAAGAGGTACCTAGTAACACGTACTCAGCGATTCAAATGACGGATCCTCAGACTGCCTCCGCGCCCAAGCTCACTTCTGCTCACAGCAGAGGAGGGCTCTTTCTGCCCCGTCGCAGGCAGCGGTCAGACCGCGCTGGCCCCGGGCTCCCGTGCCCGCTGCCACCTCTGTGCCGCAGTGAGCCCCAGCCCGCGGCAGGGCGGCATTCGCGGCCGCCACAGCCGGGACGGGAAGGTCACAGAGGGGAGCAGCTGCCACGGCAGCTTCAAAGAGCGCCGCGTCGCTTCAAGGTCAAGGCCGGTTTGCCCGGACCGAGGCGGGATAGTGACAGCCCCGACCGCCCCCGCGGGCCGAGGTGACACAAGAGGCGCGACGGGACCGCGGCACCTCCGGGCCTTCTCCCGACGCCGGCGAGGGCGAGCCCGCCAGGGGTCAACCACAGCCAACCGTCCGACTCCGTCGCGGGGGCCCCGAGGCTGCGGGGGCTGAGGGGTTAGCGGACGGGACGCTGGTCCCTGTCGCCCGCACGGGCAGGGCGGCGGGGGCGGCGATGACGCCCCCTGCGCCGCGCTCACCTCATCAGGTATTCCCTGAACTCCTTGCTGCGCAAATAGTCCGCGGCCTTGCGGCCCAGCGCCCCCGCCATGGTGTCTCGGCGGCTGTGGGTAAGGGAGCGCCCGCCTGGCCCGACCGCCTCCCGCCGCGATGCTGCCGCCGCCCCCGCCGCCGGTGACAACTGCCCCGCGCGCCGCCTGCCGCCTGCTTTACGACAGCGCGCGCCCCCCCACCCCGCCCCGTCGCCGCGGCGCTCTCGCCGCCCATTGGCCGCGGCGGCCCCGCCCCCGCGCGCGCCCCACCGGGGAGATGGTCGCGGGCAGGGGTACGGGCGAGGGGCCGTAAAGCAACGCGGCGGGAGGAGGGGGCAAAGCGTCGCAAAGCAACGCGGCGAGGAGGGGTCGCTGTGGGCCGAGCAGCCGGCATTCCTCCGCAGCCCGCGGGGCAGCGTCGCGCGGCGGCTCCCCGAGCCACGATTGGCTGCGGGGCGGTGGCAGGTGGCTTCCCATTGGAGCCCCCGCCCCTCGCGGCGAGTGGCTCCGCCCCTCAGTGGCGCGAGGAGGCTGTGAGGGGAAACGGGCTGCGGGAGGGGCTCGGTGCGGTCGGGGGCGGCGGAGCGCTGGGACAGGCGGCGGGCAGGGCGCGGATCTCCCTGTCTGGAGACTTTCCAAACCCACGCGGACGCGTCCCTGTGTCACCTGCTCTGGGTGACCTTGCCTTGGCAGGGCAGCTGGACTAGATGATCTCCAGAGGTCCTTTCCAGCTCCCAACTATCCTGTGATTCTGTGATACTTGCTGTTGTAATTTTAAATGCAGTGGTCTAAGGTCCCATCTCTCACCAGCACTTTCTGTTTCGTACCTGAGCAGAGGTTACTTCTGTAGAAGGGAAGATAAACTAACCTTGCTAATAATATCTCTGGAAAATTTGGGCCATAGAAACAAATTCTGTTATCTTTGCTGAGTGCACTAGAGATAGTGAAAATGGACGTTTATCTCCTGTGCTTTCCAAAGACTTGCAGCTTCAGTTTTTACAGTGCAGAGCTCAGCTGAGAGTGCAGCCTGGGGCACAGCTACACTGCAAGGAGCCCTGGATGCCATGGCTGCTCCAAAACCTGTTTCCCTCTTCTCTGCAGGACCTCAGCTTAAAAAAAAAAAAAACAAACCAAAAACCCAAACAAAGCTAAAAACTAAAAAAAACCCCCACTAAACACACACCAAACCCAAAACCTTCAAAAACTGTGCGGAAAAGCCCCAACAAAAAAAAACTCTCTTCACCCTTCTCCCCTCATTGCTTGCTTAGCAGTAGGTTTGGGGAAAAGCATTGGGTAACCTCTCCTTTTTCTACATATATTCAGCATATGATATGACACCCCACAAAGAACCCCCACTTTGCTATGTGAGTGGAAGAATTTTAATCCCCTTGGTATATTGCATTATGAAAAGCCAAAATGTGGCCCATATTTCTGTGAACTACTTAGAGTCCTATTTAAAAGCAGCAATGTGAATCTGAATGAGGTCTCAAAGAATCATTTATTTCAGTGGATTCGACATGCACTGGCAGAAGGGAGGTCTATGTAAATCAGTTCTAATGTTCAAACAAAATTCTTGTGTGGTAGGATTCCACATATCCTAGATGGCCAGGCTAAATAATAATAATAATAATAATAATAATAATAATAGCCTTAATAAAGCTAAAAATGTAGTCTTATTCTACTTTACTGAAAATTTGTGAAAATTTTCTTTTTCCTTAACTCCATGTAGGGAGCAAAAAAATAAACTGCACTGGGAGGCATTGTTCTTTAGTCTTTCTTCATGGAGTAAACAAGTTTTTTTAGTCTTTTCTCACAGGCTGTGCCTATCACATTTTTAACATTTTTCCTACTCCATTTGTGTTTACATCTTTCTTAAGGCATAGCCAAGGGTCACCAGGTCTCAATCAAAGCCCTACCAGCAGTGCAAAACCCTTCTGCAGTTTTGAGAGTATCTCACTTTTTTTTTTTTCCAAGTAGTTAATGGAAAAATCATTAACCTGAAACGTGTCCAGAAGAAAACAGTCCCACATGACAGGCTCTACCAGTTACACAACAAAAACAGCTAGCATGGATTTGAAGTTTGCTTTTGTTCTGTATGTGTTTATAGTGCTTTTATTTGCATACTGTTTTTCAGACTTTTTATAAGAATATAAAAAACCATATAAAAGATCCCCTTAATGTATCATTTGAATAGCTTTTCTTTTACTCCTTTTAGCCTGTTCAACAGGGAAATTAGATTGGATTTGACATGAGTTGCTCTTGACAATCCATGTTAAATGTACTTTTGAGTGTGTTGTTCCCTAAGTGAACATTAACATTAACTGATAGTTTAATAAATTATTCTAGCAGGTTTTTCTTTGTGGTGTTTTTATGGGGTTTTGGGGCGTTTTTTGGTGGTGTTGGGGTTTTTCAGTTTGGTTTTTTTGTGGGTTTTTTTGTTTGTTTATTTGTTTCTTTGTTTAAAATATCAGAATTAGGCCATTTGACTTATAATTTGCTGGGTTGTTGTTAACTCCTTCCCTTCACATGTGTGCTCTTCTCCAGTGCAGGACTTCCCTGTCCTCTCCATGACCTAGAGAGAAATACTGATAATCTTAAATTGCTTCTGTGAGGGTCTGGTGGACTTCAGAGCAAGTTTCATTAGGCTTTGCCAGACATTTTTTTCTAAAATATATTCCACCTGTTTTTTTTCCCTACTCTGAACTATACTTCTTTCTGTTTTTTCATTCTAAATTCATACCTATTTTGAGTTACTATTACCATAATTCTGCTTTTATTTGTCATGGACTCTTTCTGCATTACTTATTGTCTCCAACTTCCTTTGTCTTATATTTATTTTTAATGCTTTTATCAAACTCCTTTAATTGTTTTTCATGTCCCATGATAGTTGAAACTGATTTCATAGCTCAACCTTTCTGATTCTTTTATCTGCAAGCTGACACCATTTCTTTATTTTCGTCTACTCATATATACTTTTGGCTATTTGTTCACTTTTGATTTTTAGGTCATTATGTGCTTGTGAATAAGACAAGCCGTGTATGTCAAAGAATGTCTCCTGTGTTTCTTTTAAACAAAGCAGGTAATTGTAGCTGGTTTGGTTTTCAAACAGACAGGTCCCCTGCAATCTTTTATCCCTTAGACTATGTTCACAAATACCCTACCTGCCATTTCCTGGAATTTCTTCCTGATATTTTCATTGTTTTCTTTTGTTTCTTGTCAGACTTCTGACCTTTGCAAGGAGATACTTCTGAAGTTTATTAGGCTGTCTAGTTATTCCCCTTATTTTCCCTCAGCCTTTGGACAGGTCACTATGTTTTTAACTCTTAGTTACTGACTTTTGTTACTGTCAGTCATTAAGCTACAACTTTTCCTCACTAGATTTAAAAGCCTTGAATTCCCTTCCGTGTTTTTAGCAGATAGACTCTACAGTTGTCCAGCAGTTACTCTCCATGGCATACTCTAATAACAGAGGCTTTCTGTAGGTAGGATTTCTGCAGCTCATCATTTCTTGCTGCCAGCGCATGTCTGCTCTCCTGAACTTCTGCCTGCGGCTGGGGGGATGGAGGAGAGCCTTCCTGGCTTCTTCATTGGCTCCACAAGTCCTCAGTGCTAATGCACCTAGGGCTGGTGTCTTTGCTCACAGGGACACATACATAAGGTAGCCAGGGCTGGATGAGCTTCAATAATATTTGGTAGTATCTTAAATTTTTCCTTTGTGAGGAGGTGAGCTGTTGAATGATTGGTCTGTTTAACAAATGAATACTGTGTCTCCCTCAGGAGAGAGTCTCCATATGCCCCATTTCCCATTTCTGTGTGTGGAGGAGGCAGTGGCAATCCTCCTAGCTGCAGAGGACATACGGCTCTTCCTGTTCTCCTCATCCCAGAACTGCATCTCAGGAATTAGCTTTCCTTGACCTTAGTGGATGCTGATCCAGCTGCTGAGTAAAGTAACCTGCAATATTTCTCCTTTTCAGGCATCTCCTGTCTTCCTCTTGACATGCGTTTGCAGGCACATACATGGTGGCTTGCGGGAAAGAGGAATGTGCTACCTGCCTGGCAATAATGGACATTGCAGAGCAATTTACTAATGCTATGCAGTGGTTAAGCTTGACAATAAAATCAGTCCTGAAGGATATATCTGATACAATTCTTAACAAACATCTTCAGGGGAAAACAGTGGTGCCCTTTCTCATCTGTGAAAAGAATTGCAAGAATTACTATTTGGAATGCTGCTTGATTGACAAGGGAACAACAATTAAACAAGTTGTTCAAGAAACTGTGACTTCAGGACTGAAGGAGTTAATATTTCCCTGCTATGGTAGCTCCAAAGTTGCAGAATATGAAGAAAAGATACATTGCTTGGACAGTCTTCCTAGACCTTGTAATGAAATACCTGTTCATTAAAGTGGACAGGAGCCATGGACTCTGACATTTAATCAGCTGCAATCTCAAACTGAGCCAAGCGAGAGCACAGCTTGATGTGACACTTGCATTTCTCTTTGCATCTTTGATTACAGATACATTTTCCCTACATGCTGGCGTGATGCTCAAGCAGTTTTATTCTGCGTGGAGTACGCAGCAGTAACTGAGTAGATTTAACACCTGAGAATGCCAAGAAGGGAGTCTGTTAGAGAAATAATGAATAACATCTGTAAAATGCACAGTCAGCACTGACATGTTTGCGGAGACATCCTACTAAAAATATTACTTTAGTATTAGTCTAAAGAACACTGAAAAAAATGCTTAACAACTAAATAACTCAAGGAGAAACTATACCTAATGTTAAAAAACACTTTCTGAAATGCAGAAGCACTTAGTGTTGAAAAATATAGCTACAGCTTCTAGAGGTAACAGTTTTCACTGTGACTGACCATGGAGCTGGCACACTTGCACAAAATCAGCATATATCATTTGAGAGATCCACAATTTCTATGTAAAACCCGATCAATTAGGATAAATTAGTACATTATGGAGCTAGAGGCATTTCATCATCTGCAGTTCTCAGTAGGATCTGGAGTAGGGCCAAACAGAAAAAATAAAACATGTATTTCCAGCTGAGGACCTGCAAATAAGACAATGGTGTAACTACAAAACCACAAGAAAAAGACCCTCCTCTATGAATGGCCAAAAGAACACTATGGTGTTAGTATTGCAATAGACAGAGTAAAGAAGTGAAAAGTAGAAAATATGTAGGATGGATCTGGAAAAAAGTTTGGATTGCCAAGACTTGAATATTGTCAGATTAGCAGCTATTGTGATTAAAAATGATTGTAGGCAAGCCAAGCAACAGCTGGGCAGCAGGAACTAAAGCAAGTGTGCTACCTTTAGCAACAAAAAAAGAAAGTATTTTGTCAGCATAGAAGACAAGTATTTCAGGCAGTTACTGCAATTATCACTGCTTTCCCCTGCCTTACGTGCAAAAAGACCTGTCTGTCATGATTAGATTGCAGTTGGGTGGGGCTGAATACTTGAAGCTTTTATTAGCATAGTTATTCCTGTTATTATAAACTGTAGGTAGAGACCATGCAAGCTCTAGGCTCTGGTCTATATCATGCATGCATAGGAAACAGCTAGTCCTGTGCTGTGAAAAGTTGTAATGTCCAAAATTGTATAGGCAAAGGAAAGCAGAGTACAACAGTCTGGCAGAGTGGCAGCTGGGTTTGTAGTGAGGCTGTTCTTTTTCTCCGTGCCTGAGACGCAGCTCAGAGGGCTGGAGGCCACAGCCCAAGGGTGGGGCAGCTCACCACTGCTGGGCTGACTGCCAGCATCAAACCTTGTAGGAGGGGTGAGAAAAATCCCAAACCAACCTGAAAAAAGCAAAAAAAAAAAAAAACAAAACAAAAAAACCCCCAAAAACCCAAACAGTCTCTTCCCCTGCTTAACCTTACAGTACAACTGTTCTTAGGGGCAAGTTTTCTCCTGGGATTTTTTTTTCCTAGAACTCAGCCAGCTGTAGATGAAGGATGTACCCTGCATGAGTATAGCAGAACCCCCAGGCAGCTGGAGGATGGGGCTTTTATGTGCTGAGACTGCTTTGAGTCCTCAATTAGTCACACATGGTAAAAGTGACAAATAAAATTGAAGCTGAAATTGCCTAAGCCAACTTGCTGCTGAATTATGTGTAGAGGGGATGGTTATGTTGATGTGTGTTTTACTGTCATGAAGAGTAAGTGTTTTAAAATAATTTTCTGGGCTGAAGTTCACTTTGTAGTTCATTCAGGTAATAGTGATTCAAATTAGATTTTAGATTCTATTTTTAACTATAAAGCTTTATTGCTAACGTTGTTTAGAAGAAATCAGGTTTTAAACATGAGAAAAATATGATTAATGGATTTATTCACAAGTTATTTATACTTGCAATTGGCAATGTGGATACAGACACTGGGCTGCATGGGTATATTGATTACTATTTAATAAATGGACCTTTAAAACTGTCTTTGCTTTTTAACGTATACAATTCTCTTCTCTTAAGTAAAAAAGTTGTTATAATAAATAGTAATTTTTAATAGTCATGTGCCAACTTCCCTGTAAGAAGAAGTACCAAACAGCTGTTTCTAGTACCACACCACTGCATCAGTGGTGTCCCTGAAGCAATTGTGGATGATTATCTTGTGTTTGGGAAAGAAGGAATGAGTGCTGCTTGCTCAGTCAGGTGCACTCTGTACTTTATGCTGCTAAATCAGATCAGCTGGGGTAAGAGAGCCTTTTCTTGTAAAACTGCCTTGAAAATTCTCCTCCTTCACTCAGTTAAGGAAACTTCTGTTAGAGTTAAATGACTTATAATCACTTCATTGCTAAAATTATCATGTCCAGAGGAGCAGAACGGGAGGGCTGGTGATGCAGGCTGCACCTCCTAGCAGGTGTCAAACCATGCTGCAAAGCAGAGTTGGTTTCCTCTTCATGGAAAACCTGCCTTGGTGATGAATCCAACAGGAATAAAAAAATTTTAAAAAAAATGAAGAAATACTCTTCTATTGGATTTTTAAAAACTAATTTCAGTTTCTGAGGAAGGACTATCGATGTGACATGAACCTCTCAAGTAATGTTGTGAGGAGATTTGGTTCCTCCATTACTGCCTAGCAAAGTGTGTGCTGAAACACTTGTGTTTCATGAGGAAACAGTCACTGATTTTCCCCCAAGCTTTGTATGTTCTTCTTAAGGTGTTTTATCTGATACCAATATCCCACTGATTATAAGAAAAAGGATAAAGTCAGCACTCTGACTGATGGCAGAAAGTGAGGTGTCAAAGTTGAGATACACTGGTAAATAATGACAGTAATTTTAGGTATGTAATTTTTCCTCAGGACTCATAGGTCTTTAGTGAACTGAATAAATATAAATTTAGTAGCACATGATAAAAATATAGGTTTCTGGCATGTTTCACTACTAATAAGTTCACTCACCATGTACTCTTTCCTGGTACCTTTGCTCTCCTCAGCCTAAACAACCTAAATGAGACTGGAGGATGTCCAGGAGCAGGGGATCATTCCTGATAGAAAAGTATAAGTGTATTTTTCTCCTGTTTCAGCCCTTTCCCAGTTAAAGAACAACCACCTAAACTACTGCCACTGGGAAACTTGGAACATAAATATTGGTAGATTTATTCTAGGAGGAAAAAAAAGTAGATTATTGCATTTGAGACAGAAATGCATGATTACACCAGAGCTCACGTCAGTCTAATTACAGTATCCTTGCTGGTGTTAAACTTAGGGTCAGTTTTTCTCTTGATGGACTGAGATTGCTCTTGCTCACTGGAGAAATGGGAGAGCAAGATGGTATCTAAGATGTCCCTGACTTACAAGAGGAAGCCAAAGGACTTTGAATTGGTGATGTGTATCCAGATAGGGACCCTGAAATCACCTTTGGCCTATTTCTTTAACTGAAAGAAAAGGGGGAAATTTCAGTAGGCTACAGTGTACAAACAAACCACGGGCATGCAGGATGAGTAACTTCAAGGTAAACATGCCAAAGTCCTTTCCAAAGCTACTGGGTTCAGAGTGAAATAAACAATAGGTCATAGTGGACTTCTACACAGTCATTCAGGATTAGACACAGAGTCATTCAGGTTTGCACAAGGCCCAACAGACAAAAAAAAAAAGGAGATATAAAAGTGTGTATACTTTGAAAGAATGGACGTTTTTCTCATGTACCCAAATGTGCATGTGCCAAATTGAGTTGGGTGGTTACCAACAACCTCCAAACTATGTAGGGAGGACCTTTTCTTGTTAGAAAGATTTGAAATATTGTGTCCCACAGACATCTGAGTTAATCTTTATATGGGTATTGACCTTTCCAGTAAACATTAATATTAGCTGATTATGCTACAGCTTCAATTGACAAGGAGTATATATGGTTTTGGGGTTTTTTTTGCAAGAGATACCTTGTTTTTCACACCAAGCCCATTATAAATTAGAAAGCCTATATCCAAAAACTACTGATCCTTGGCACCTGGACTGGATAGTAGTGTCTGCCCTGCATACACAGGGAGTGTTAGCCCTTGCAGAGTGGAAGCCAAACCTTTCACATATAGCAGGAAGCCAACAAAACCAAACCAAGAAGAAATCTAGAGTAGATAAATGCCCTTACTGTTACCCCTTCTGTGAATGCAGTGCTGCTTTCTTGCTCAGTGTCCCTCTTGAAGGCAGTGCAGAAGTACATTTTTATAACCTGCTGGAAGCAGTTCCTTCTTTTTTCTGAAAGCTCAGGAGGAGGCAGTGGGAGCATCATATCTGCATCACGTGGAAACCCTCTGATCCCAGTACTTGCTAAGAGTGCTGCAGATCAGAGCAGGGAACCATCAGCTCCTTCCTTAGGCTGGTGTTGGTCAGACCCACACAACCACCTCCTGGGAGTGTGCTGCAAGCTTCCAACAGTGTAGGCTTATTTAATGCTCTTTGGACTAAAAGAGAGACTGTCACTTTGCAGGAGAGTGCCCTGATGGGGGTGGCTATGCAGCACTTCCAGTGGCTATGCAGCACTTCCATAATGCTGAGCTCTACACAAATTTCTGCCACATCATTCCTCAAGGAGGCTGCTACAACAGTGTTTGTCACAGGACTAGAAAAACTCTAACTAGATGTAATTCTTAGTGTTTAGGTTTACCCAAAATTGTTCTTCTGGGAATTGCTAATATCCATCATCTTGAAGCTGGGGAGTGGGGTAGTGTTTCCCTAGCACCATAACAGTTACTATGCATTATTATGAACAACATTTACACTTGTTATTTGATAATTTATTTCCCTTCTTCCTTCCTTCTTTTTTTTTTTCTTAATATCCTGGTTGCTGTGATTACAATTTTGCAGCCTTTATCTCTCTCTCTCAGTGTACATCTCATAGATGTTCAGAAGCTGTGTAAAGCCAGTCAGTTCACAAGTTGCCACTCAGCTCCAGGCCTTGGTAATGTAAAAATTCAAGATTTTGTGGTCTAATTTTCACTCCATTTTAAACAGCTTAATTCTGATTGGAGGTCTTATTTGAGATTAAAGCCTTTTTTATCTCTTTGTTCTGGAAGGTTTCACTCATGGTTGACAGCTATTTCTTTAAGGCCTTCCTGTGGTTTAGTGCACTAGGATTAGTGCACTATTAATGCTATTGTGATTTATTTGGATTTTAAGGCAGTGATTTTTTTACTATGTTTGGGGAACACCATTTGCCTAGTCTTGCTACAGGTTTTAACCATATTGCCCCAATGGTGTGGAACAGGTTGTTCTAAATTAACATTATAGGTAGTCATAAACATCACAAAATTTCAGAGCAATATTCTATATTGTGAAAAGACAGCAAATATTCTCCAAATGTGCCATAGTAAAGATACGGATTTAAACAGAGAAAGTTGATTGTTCCAGTTGTTTGTGAATTAAATATCTTTGAATTAATCTTAGGAGTTCATCCATCAATCCTAATCTGCTCATTTAGTGCCAGCTGCTTGTGGTAGGGTGATACGAATGCATGTCATATTTGAGGCTCAAAGAGACCATAACAGCATTTAAAATTGATTTCCAGATTACTGCAGGCTATTGAAGTCATCCACTTGCTTCTGCACTAACCTTTTGTCTGCTAAGGGATATTACTAAAAGGGATACAAAGGGAAAGACAAGCCCCTTTTCTCTTTTGATGATTTTTTCCAATGAATAACATCCTCGCTTTTAAAACTACAGCTACCTTATTTCCATTCTGCAGCTGCACAAATTTTGCACCCAGAAGTTTGCCTGATTTTGTTCTCTGGTCTGTCTCTCCATGCTTCCAGAACATGGGATTTTTCTCCTTGTGAAGATTCTTGTAGACAATCATCAAGTCACCTCTCAGCCATCTCCAAGGTAAGTGAACAGTCCAGGGTCTTTAATAATCTCTATGGCAGGCATTTTGGGTTTTTTTCCCCTGCATCTGAACTCTGGACTGTTTAAATATATTAAAGTTTTATTAGTTGGTGCCATTTTAAAAATGACACTAGAGGCCTGAATGGTGAGATTTGTATAACATTTTCTTACCTTAATTACTGCCTAATCTGTTCTTCCACTTTCTTTTAGGAGCCAGGGGTGAAGCTTCCAGTTACAATGGTGAGGATTTTCTTGTAATTCTTACAGATTGATTTTTAAGAGAATCAAGTGCTTGTTGATGATATGACAGAAAGTTTTGAGAAGACTGGCATTTAAGCATAGGATATGACTAATGGCAATGGATCTTCCCCAGTGAGGCATTCTACTTAATGAAACATAATCTGGAATAAAGCTTCTGTGATTTAGGGAGTCACTCAGCCTGTGAGGTTTTAGGTGACTGAGGTTTTAGGTGGAGTGCATCACAATGAGGGTATTTTTTACTTGAATGGCTATTAAACAGTAGAAAAATATACCAAGTTTAAAGGTCACTGACAAATGATTTTTGCATGTGTTGGTTGGTGGACATTATAATATACCACTCACCCTGGTTCAAAGACAAGCACTGTTTTTACCCTAACAGACTATCTGATTGTAGAAGAACATGAAGCTACCTGGGAGACCTCTTGGAACTGGGAATTGTGCAAGTTGTGTGAATGTGCATGTTGAATATCTGACATGAGCTCCTCAGAAAGCTGCTGTCATTCCTGGGCTTGGGAGAGTAATTTGCATCTGAATAGCAGAATAAATCCTAAGCAAAGGTAATCCTCACCTTTGCTTAGCTGGACATGTACTTTTTTTGTCTGGGCCAAAGACATGCATACATCTCAGCTGTGTATTCCACTTTATTCCCACCCACATCAAGACATCAAGGAGCATGTTGTTCATTCCTGGACAAAATCTGCTACCTGTGTGTATTAGTCCACAGACCCAAGAGAAAGACTGCAGCCCTGGAGCTGATGTGCAGCCCAACTCAAGAGTGTAACTCATGGCAGCAAACTGGAGGTTGAAGTGAGACCAGATAGCAAGAAAACAGCAGTGCCAAGAGTTTCTGAAAGCTGATGGGTCACTCTTATCACTTCTCTGAAGCCAAGGGCAGGTTGCTTCTGTTCTCTGTGTTTAAGGCTCCATTGTAACAGCTGATGTTCCTAAAGGGTAAATTGTTTTAGTACCAACAGGTGAAATAAATAAATGGATGAGTAAAGCAAATAACTGAATACAACAGAATTTACAATAGAGACAAGAGCCCAGACAACAATGTGACAATTAGAAAGTCTGAGCAAATGCACTGGAAATCACTGAGTCTTCATTTGCATGTCTTAGCAAGGAGACTATCATTAAAATTGAAGCTGTAAAATTCTACATAGGTAAAGTGTTAGGCTTTACACTGCAGCTATTTTTACCAGTGACCACAGAACCTGAAGGATCAGGAAGAATCAATTAGGCAGGAGTGTGCCAAGCCAAAACAATGCACAGGCTTACCACAGATGGTGAGTCACCAGCCTCTTAATAAATTAATTTCCTGGACAAAAATGGAATTGATCTCAGGCCAGCTTTGGTTGTTTAGAAAACAGAGCTCCAATCCATCTACATGAATGGACAGATAATCCTTTCTTCCATCTTGCCTCCAGCATCATTACCAGCCAGTGCACTGAAGTTGTGTATGAGTAACCTGAAAAGCTGGACATAGCCTTAAATCCTTGTCTTCAGCTCTTCACAGGTTAATGCAAAATCTTTGCTTCTTGTCATCTTTAGACATTAGTGGTTACTGTTACTGCCTCTTATTTGCCTTGCTGTAGTGCTCGAGGTGTTCAGCCAGCAGTTGTGCTGCCCTTGAACATGATGCTATTCAGGCATGTAACAGGATTTTCTGAGCCTTTGGACAATTCTCATGGTACATTGATGGGGGACATGAAAAGGGGGTGATAAATAATTGGGATGGGATAAAGAAGGGGAAAGATACAAGAAAGAAATGAATGTTAACTAAAGAGCAAAATTACAGGTGGGAGGGGACTTGTTTGCTACTGCTCTGGGTTTTTTAAAAATTTTAAATAAATGTATTCCTCTCCATTCAGGAGGAAAAAAGCATGGTTATTTCTCATTAAGTGCAGGGGTTTAAGATGGTTGCCAGTGCAGATTTCGTAAAAAGGCTGTGTCTTGACCAGGCTCTTGAGTATACTCTGGAAAGCCTTCCTCTTAGACATGTCATTTATTCATTTTCTAGCATTGGAGGGAAAGACTCGCATCTGCCATGACCCATGGCTTCCTAACCAGGTCTTCTGAAAAGTTATGTATATCCAACAGTGGCTGAACTTGGCTCACTCTTGATCTTGCTCATATTACAAGAGGAATTTGAAGAGGAAATGGAAGGGAAAGCCTGGATTGGTTTTGGGTTTTTTCCTCTTCAATTGTTCTGTGTGGATGTTCTTATATTTAATTATGGTTCTCCAAAGCAGCCCCTTTTTTTAATCACTGGGGCCTATAAAGGTGTATAGGACTCATTGGCCTGCCCACCACAAGTGGCTGTAAAAACCACAAGGTGGACCTGTGGGACAGAAACTTGGTAAGAGAAAGGTGGAATAGCTCATGGTAGGCACTGGGGTGTAGAGGAAGGGGATGGGAAGGTACATGCATGTCCCACTGGTGAAGGACCATGAGGACTAAAGGAGCAGGAAGTTTTTCATGAACAGAGAAAAGGACAGAAGTGAGAGTAGGACAGGAGCAGCTGGCAGGACAACAGAGGCATAAGGCTACCTACAGTCAGAGTAGAAATCCTACGAATAACATTCTTCAAGTCCAAGTTTGCTCAGTTACGCTTGTTTGAATCCTAATCATATGCTGTTTTTCCATATCTGGTACCACTTGCTGTTCCTGCAAGGAACCTGAGCCAGACTCACCACCTTTGTGATGCTGCCAGGTCTGATGACAACCCAGATGTGAACGCCAGTGTAACTGTGTGCAGGCTCACATGTGGAAATGCCAGGGAAGCAAAACCAATCCCTCAAAGTAACGGGCTGATTTTGCTTTTGTCGTCACTAGTAAGTTCAGCAAGCAGAAAAGGCTGTGCAAGCTGCTTGCCAGCAACTGGCAGTTTCCAAAGGAATGGTACCTTTGAAGATCTCAAAGGGGCAAAGGAAATTCATGCTGAGGCAGCCCTCATCTGTCTGGCAGTGAAATCCTAAATTTTTCTAGTGGGTGAACTGACTGACGGGTGTTAAAGGCTTACTTATCAATTCCCAAAGCAGAGGTTTGAGTATTCAGGCTGCACAGAGATAACAGCTTCAGATATAATTTGAATAGGTAACTCTGTGCTTTTACTGTGACCAACACATGGCATTCAAACACAGCTAGTGCTTGGAAACTGGAACAGAATTATGCAAAAACAAGCAGGATCCTTTTTCGTTTTCTTTTCTTTTTATTTCTTTATAAAGAAAGGAAAGGATGGGCATGCCAAACCAAAATGGCAGAATACAGACAAAGGTGAGCACTAAGGCTTCTCCTTGGGGGCCATCCACAGTAAACTCTTGCCTTGGTAGGGTACAGCTCCCCATCCCTCCTGCCAGGAGGAGCCCAGCACGAGCCAGCCCTTCAGCACAATCACAGCTCTTTGAAGTTAGTTTGCACAGTTTCACAATACCATCAGCCCACATCACAGTGGGGCAGCAGCAGCTGAGGCCAGCAACATTAGCAGCAGCAACATGGGGTACAGTGCACAGAAAAAAGGGAGCTAAGAGCTTGTTTGCAAACAATTGTAGGTAACAATATAGAAAGTCCAAAGATCATCATTCTGCTATAAAAATATTACACTTCATAAAACCATGTACTATAAAAAAAATCTGTTCAGAAACGCTGGTAAACATAACAAATATCTGTACACTGGCTGCCCTTTTCATACAGGAAACATAAAAAGCGTGAGCCTCAAATCATCATTTTGTAAACATGAATATGGAGCCTGTAAACAAAGTGCTAGATCATGGTTCAGATTTTGTCAAATAATTTAATACTACCCAAGTAAATCCCTTACAAACATCATCACCCAATGGCAAGACTCCACTACTGCAACAGGAAAGAGGATTTGACTCCAAGCTCTCCCACTAGTCACTGAAGGTGCATACAGACTAAGGAATTAACACAGGAGCAAAGGCAGCAAGATTTGGCTCTGAGTAGCCAATCAGAAACAATCTTTTAGAAACTGGTTTTCATTTTCTGCACTTCAAATCTGTATTTCCAGTCTCTCCTTTCAAAATTTGCCTATACCTAAGAGGGCATGCATTTTCTGCATTTTCCTCATTTTCCTTTCAGTCTATAGCATCTCTAATGGAGCACAAGTGGACCCTGTAACTATGCATACCAAAGCAAGAAGAAGTGGTTGAACAGCTCAACACTAAACATCATGATTTACACAATATGGGATGACAGAAAGGGCCAAATTCTTAATTTTAGACTCTAAATTTTGGGCTGCAAAAGATTTTCATGTGCAAGCCTTGTGATGACATGCATGATCAGATGCTGGCTGGCATTTATGTGTTTTCACCTAGCTGCACCTGGAAATGCAAGGTCTAGGCTCATGAAAATCTATTAAGAGATTTTAGCTAAAATTTGGCTCTAAGAACTACTGTGACTTCATTAACTCTGTAACATTCTTGTTCTGCACAGACTTCAATCCACCCTTCACCTGAATACTGAGAGCTTTAGTACTGTACACATTGCGAGCCTTACTTTTAACTTCACTTTATCTTCAGAGTTTAAATTCTTACCTTTTTTTTTAACTTTCAGAATAGGAGAGGGTGCGCAATTGTTGTGCGTGTCTGCTGTGGACAGACACAGAGGGAGGAGTGTGGGACTGTGTTCACACAGGGACTGAGGTACCAGAAGCAACTTAGCTTAGCTACAGTGTTTTCAGGCAACGCAAGACTTTAGGATCAGGGTCAGCTAGGAGGCAAGAATATACACTTCTATAGGAAAATTATGTCTATTTCAAAAGAGGAAAAGAAAAATGGGCTTGTAAATTTTACTTTTTTTAAAATGAACTATACTATACCATCTTATTACAATTATTTTAGGCCTTTTGATTTTAATGTGAGGAATATCTGAAGGGTTGTGCTGCTTGCCTGTCTTTTAAGATTCAGATATGTGAACCTGGAGCCCACGTGGCTCTTGCTTAAAAGTGTCATCTCTGGATGTTCAACAAGAGAACTTTGCTTCTAAGTATTTGCTTTGACATTTCTGATACACACATCCTAAGAGAGAGCTTCTCAACACCTGCCTGAAAGTAATTTTCTAGTGAAAGCTATGATGTATTTTCTGCTATAGTAATCTGCCATCTCTTCTGTGTTTGACTGCCTTACTCCTTCTAGGGATTGAGAAAGCTGTAGCATGCCCCAAAATCCAGGATTTCTTCTGTAAAAATGGATGATTTAAAAACAAACCCTGTGGGTCTCCTATCATTTTATTAAGTGAATGGTGGCAAAAATACATACAGTCAACATTATTTCCCCATGACATGCCATCTGCAGCCCTATACCTTCTAGTTACAGGGAATTTACATGAACTTGCAGCCAATATTCAGAAGCCTGGACTTGTCCCACTCTCTGGGACTGGGACTGGCACTGGGAACCTGCTGCTGAACAAACATCACATCATTTATAGCCCTGACTCTGAGCCACACCTGGGCTCTGCTCAGCACAACTCAGAAACAAGAGGGATAGAGGTGACACTGAACTTGTAGCCACTCCAATATGTTGACAGCACTGTTGGCTAAACTGATTCTGTTGCCTTCCTGCTGTCCCCAGCCATTTGTTCTGATGCACAAACATTTACTTTGCCCTATGGTGACCTGGCTAAGAGAGGTGTGAAAGGACAGATGAGCAGCTGAAGTCAAGAGAAAGTGACTGCCTGCCATTTTTAGTGTCAGCACTTGTGTATGCTGGCGTGAGTTCAGTAGATCAGCAGCATTAGAAACCTTTGTGCCATCCATGGCTTAGGGGATGATCCAAGCCCTGTCATAATTCATACCACAGACACACAGCAATTGCATAGGTAACCAAGGTTTGGATGTATTTGAAGGTACCAGAGCTGGGCACAAGTTGTTAGAGAGAGCTGAAAGGGTCTGGCTGAAAAGAGAGCCCAGTATTACATCCAGGGTTACATGATGCACAGGGATGCACAATCTGTACGTTGTAACAGAGTGTGACACATGGTGTCATGACATCAAGTCACACAAGATGTGCTTCACTCAGTTCTCTGGGCTTGGGCTATCCCCCACACCCTGGACTTTCAGTGAGCTGCAGAAGATTATTTTCTGGAGAATCAAACCAGAATCTATTCTCAGATGGACTTCTTTTTCAAATGTAGAGATTAATTACAACGTGTCTGGGAGGGTCACTTGTCATTTGCTGAAATCATTAGGCTTTATAAATGTTATCTGCTGTTAAAACTTGCTTAGAAAAAATTAAACAGATTTTGAACAAGTGAAAATTCATGGGGGGCTGGGGTAGAGGTCAGCTCTCCCTTTGAGCAGTGTCTCCCACACCTCTGCCATATACACAAGCTGTGGTGCTGTGTAGGAACTGGGGTAACGCTTCCAATGATATTCTTCATCAGGGCCATTTGGCTTCTTCAGAGTTCTGGAACTGCAGAGGTGGGGTCCAGCTCTGCAAAATGTGGGGAAATGCCTCCTCCCTGCTGGGCAGACACTTCTTTACTGAGATGAACAACAAAACCTGCATGGATATGATCCTGTGCAACCTGCTCTAAGTGAACCTGCCTTAGCAGGGGGGCTGGACTAGATGGGATCCAGAGGTCTCTTCCAACCCTAACCATTCTGTGACTGTGATTTTGAAGTGAGTCTCCAGATGAGCTGATTATGCCTGTGACAGGTACAATGTGGCATGCCTTGGACAGTCATTGCATTGTGCACCTTGATGGTTCAAAAATGTAACTATAATATTTGTAATAGCCTAATGCATTAGGTGATTTTATGGATTAAAAACTTGTTAGGTGGTATATTCTAATTCAAAGAGGTTTTTAGACTTTCAGGAGTTAAACATAAAATTTAGTACAAATCTCTTAAGGTTATATAAAGAGAGGGAGAGAGGCTAAGCCTTTTTCAGTTTTCTCCTAAAACAAAAGGTGCATATGGCTGAGCTATGCCATGGTCAGGAGTCTAGGAAGGAAATGCTTGTATGAAAGCAGTCATTGCAGTAATTAGGCCACAGCCTTGCATCCTGTCCTGGATCCACCTGGGCCAGGGGAACTGGTGGGTGCTATCAGACTGAAATAATGACCGCCAGTGGCATATTCCTCCCTTTCTGCCTGCCTTGGATTTGCTGCTGGATGCTCTTGTATTTCAGTCCAAGTGAGCCGGATCAGCAAGACTGACAGTGGAAATGGTTTAATCAGGTTCACTTGACTGGAACAGGTCAGAAAACCCTCAGAAGAGCACCTCTCATGGCAAGACTGCAGAGGGGAGACTGCTCTGCCTTTGGAAGTGCACAGGGATGCACATCTGGGGCAGAGGGGAGGCTGGATAGGACAGTTGCTTCCATGGATGGGCACAGCCTTATTTTCTACACCTGGAGAAATCACTACCATAATCTCTGTCAGGTTTCAAAGAACACTGCAGACAACACTCTCTGAGTATCACCTCAACCGCTGACTACACTTCTGTCCTCATTTGGACAAGGTGGAACAATACCTTTTTTGTGCATGTGTTTACATATAGTCACATATGGGCATACATCTGGATGCACTGGCAACAAAACATTAATAAAAAAACCCCCACTACACGTATGTCCTTATAGTTACTTAAAGGCTTATAAAGTAATTAATGAGCATTAAGATGTATCAGTCCATATGTATCTGTATGTTAATAGTTAGTGGGTCAGAAAGAGGTAAGTCAGGAAGAGATTAAAATCATTATACTTTGGGAAGAGCAACATCCTGTAAGCTTGGCCTACAATAATATGAAAGCAATGCTCAAAGAATCAAGACTGAGTATATCTAGAAGGAATTATATCTAGAGGGAATTAGACTTTTTCCAATAGTTCTGAGAGAAAGCAAACTGAAGCAATGCAAGATGACCAGGAAATCTCAGAGGGAGACAAAAAATGTACACATTATTTGCAACACTCTTTCTGCCCACATACAATACAATTACTCTGACCATTAAAAATACATTTTGTTAAAACAGCGCATATCAACTGGGACCCCAGAAAATCCAGCCCTCCCTCCAGGTTGCCCTTTGCATCCTTATGCCCACCTTGCCTTCTTCCAGGACAGAAATCACTTTGAGGAAAACTAGGCCTGGCCAGAACTATCCAGCCAGGATATCTCTGTCAGTGGATACCCTTGCAGTGTGCTGTCAGCAGAAACATGTGAGATTGAACTTCTAACAAGCAGAAAATTCTAAAGGCAGCAAAAAGCTGACAACTTAGCCAGAGGAGAGCAAGTGGGCTGCTACGTACACAACCAGAGACATCCACCTGCATGTTTGCACTCATCAGTCCCAGCCGACTCAGCCTCTGTGTGAAGTTTCACAGCATTGTTTCTTTTAGAAAAGAGAAGGGCTTCAAGGAGAGCTGCTTTGCAGCGATCCTCTGTGCACAGCACATAAACTTGAACATTAAATATCAGTTTAAATTAATAAGAATAAATTTAAATTTTAAAATAGACTAATGCAAACAAACTTCAGTCAACATTGAAGCAGAGCTAGTTTTAGGAAGAATATTACTATAGCAAATGAAACCCCTTGGACACTTTGAGGCAGTGATCTGGTAATTTCAGTTCAGCACCGAGATGCACACACTACCCAGCACGCAAATTCACCATGTCTAGCATGTGAAGCTCCATGTTCACATTTTTCTTTTTTCTTTTTCTTCCCTGTCACAACAGAAAAAAGCCAACACAGCACAGTAGCTTTTCCCACAAAGCATCTGAGGTGACAAAATTCACTCAGAAAATAAAAATTAACAAAAGCAGTACAAAGAAGAATCCTGGTCAGCTTGTGACCACCATAAGCCAAGATGGGTAAGAAAAAGAATAAAAAAATAGTTCACATCCAGCACCACACACCTTACTTGCTTTCTTTGAAACCAGGGAATGAGAAAAAAGTCCATTTTGTAGAGACCATTTCAACAAAGGTTTTCTTTCCCTGGACCTGGAAAATCCAGGTATTAGGGCACAGAATTTTTGTTTTATATGTATATAAATACACATGTACATATTCATATAAATATAAAAGCAGAGCATCCTCCCATTTCTCCTCATAATTTATTATTATTAAAGCTTGTAACAGAGTTGGCTGAGCTCTTCAGAGGTGGGTACTCTGCACACACGTGGCATGGGGAGTTTAGCTCTGCTACAGCAGAACACCCAGGCAGGGACATGAAATGTTGGGTGATGGAGGCAGATTTGGGTGAACAGCGAGGGCAGGGCAGGGAGCAATGACTGGAAGTGGTCTCTCTTGCTCCAGGGTGGCACTCTGGCCCACCAGAATTGTTCTTGGTGAGGAGACTGAGTGATGGTGAGGAAGGACAATTGCATCGACCCACTAGCCCCTGGGCAGCCCAGCCACCCACCCTCTCCTGCACCAGCCACTGAAGAGGGACTGTCCCCTGCTTTGAGAGGGAGCCCCAGTTTGCCCCCCAGCCACTTGCACACTAGTTGCCTTTGGCAGTGCTCTCCACCCTGCTGCCATGGGCCATTTTGCCTACTGTCCTCAAAGTCACCCACACCTTTTGCTGCCTCTTCTTCAGCTCCCCAGCCTCCCCTCAGCTGATCCCAGACCTGCTTGCTGGCCAAGACCAGACACCTTTCTCTTGCCTGATCCACAGGTTCCTACTCACACTGCTTTACATGAATGCCTTCCCACAGTCTCATAAGACCCATTCTGCTCCTCAGAAGACAGAGTTTCTCAGAGGTTTTCTGCTGTCTGAGACTTTTGAACACGTTAGGGCTGGTGGCACACTCTCCTTGAGAGGTGCTAGCTTCATTCCAGAGAAGGCAGGGGCAAAGTGCAAAAGAGTCCTCAAAAATAGAAGGTATTTCCACCACCACCAGCTCTCTCTCCCTCATGTTGTATAGCACTTGTTTCAAATAAGGTATTATTCATGTGTCTCTGCAGCCTTCACTCTTCCTGGGGTGAGTGGAGATCAGTAGACATCTACTGGTAACCAGCCAAGTCACTTCATCTTGACACATGCTGGAACAGCATTCAAACCCAATTAAGTTCTTCATAGCAAAAAGTGCTTTTCTTGAGGAACAAAATGAAAATGTTCCCATCTTACAGACTCAAAAACAGTTTTCTTAGGGTGGAAAGGATGAAGATCACCTATTTTATTTGGTTTTATCTCAGGAAAGAAACAGAGCTACTGGCAAAACTGGCACATCTTTGTGAAGTTGTTAAACTCAGGACCCTGGCTGGAATGTAAAA
Source organism: Entomyzon cyanotis (assembly GCA_024500445.1). NCBI lineage: Eukaryota > Metazoa > Chordata > Aves > Passeriformes > Meliphagidae > Entomyzon > Entomyzon cyanotis. The sequence goes on from JAKEPQ010000871.1 coordinate 622,783, forward strand.
GAAATGATGTAGCAAATGAGAACTTTGCCTTACGTGGGCTTCTGCTAGTTCTGGCAATTTCATGTGCAGGTTGTCCAAAAAAGTTCTGCTAGCCAAGTAAAGATGAATTTCTCAAATAATAAACCGTGGGTTTTCAAGGAGGCCTTTTGGGGGTACTGCTACAATCTGGTAGAGGTAAGTCTTTTCATGCCTCGCCGCTGAGCCAGATTGGAGGACAATACAGGCTCCAGCCTTGGTGCCTGAGGAGCTCTGTTTAAAGCAAAGTAAGTGGCTGCCATTGCACCCTGTAAAACAGAGAAGGAGAAAACTTTGAGCTGAAATTCAGTTCTTTGATGCTTTTCCCTTCCCTTATTCAGTCTCCAGAAAAAAAAACCCAAACCATCATGCATGCACAATTTCCATGAAATGATAACATTAAGCCTGGCAGACAGCTGGAGCATCTCAGATTTGAAGTGGTGAATAGCAGTATGTGCCACCACGTTATTACAATGCAGCCTGAAGTTAAAAATACTGAGCAGGTGACAGTCAAAAGTATTTGCTGTTAATACATTTAATTTTGCCTCTGTGGCAAATAATCTTCCCAACTCCTCTATCACTTTCCAGACTATTTACACAAATGACAACTCATTCTGCAAGGAAGGAAGAAGCAACTACATAGGAGGTACCTTCACCAGGTGAACATCTTGTCTGCTGAGTTGGTTTTGAGACAAATACTCCCTGTTCACTATCCATGGATGTCTCAGGACTTGGACTGCTGTGAGACGCTGATGAGGGTCTACATGAAGCATCTTAGACACAATGTCCTGGGTTTAAAACGAAGGAAAGAGTACAAGGGAAAAAGTAATTAATAGCAGTCCAGGTTTTACTAAGTGCCACTCCCGGTGGCAGTGTCATCATTAGCCTGTCCAATGTGGAGAGCGATGCACTTTAGATAGGCTTTATATTCTTTAAGTGTCAGGTCTTATCTCCAAAATTTTCAAGTGTAATGTTCAACTCTCAGCTGATAACTCAGTCAAAGATCATGTGTAGGGTATTCATCTTATTGAATGAGTGTTAATTACTGGTGACCTCTTACGAGTGATAAACACCTAGAAGGAGGATGCCATCTGGAGGCATCTCCTCACTGTCCTCGAAGAATGCTTACAAGAGAAACTTGGAATAGAAATCTAACACTCAGGCAACTAAATTTCAATTAGGTTAGTTCTACAACATCTAAACATTTTAATTTCAAAACTGGACAGCTGATAAAAAACCTACTGCGAGGCCCATAGGTGCTGGTAGCAAGATTAATATGTTACTAGGATTGTTTACAGTTTTGTGGTGCAATGTGTCAATGTTCTTCCATTGGATACTAAGAGTTGCTAAAAATGGAATCTCTTGCAAGTATCTTTAAATCCTATCAAAGCTTCTGATTAATGCAAGACAACTGGAAGTGTGCCAACTTTCCTGTCCATCTACCTGTCTCACAGACTAGTGGACAGCTTCATGCCTAAAAATCTCAGCACCAGATGATTTCTTTCTCCTGGGGTTTCCATGCTTTGTGATAGATGGGCTGCCTAAACTGTGAATTGCACTGGAATTAAAACTACCTGCTTCTGTTTAACTGAGAAGCAAAAAGGTAATTTATGTATAGCCTATACATCTGTGGCATTGACAAACTTACACTTCTTTTAAAAGTGCAGCTGCACCAAAAAAAATAGTTCTGTGGTATTTAAATCTTGAAAGAAAATCTGAGAAAGGGTTCACTGACCTTTGCAGTATCAGATACAGAATCCCAGTTTCCTCCTGTAAGAGCATATTTGCCACTGCCAATCCTGGCCAGAATCTCCTCTGGGGTGTCATCTGGTCCATTTGCAAAAGGAGTGAATCTATCAAAAAAAAAAAAAAAAAAAAAAAAAAAAAAAGAGAGAGAGAGAGAAACCTATGTAATTTGCAAGTATATGATTTCTAGATTCTAGCATTAACTGCCACTGATAACAACAGCAATTTGGTCCCAGAATGTACTGCTGATACTGCTGCTTCATTTTCATTCAAAACTATACAGGTTGGTGTATAGTTCCTCATATTGGTATAGCTCCTCATATTGATCTGTAGAGGAAAAGACTGATTCCTTAATTTTTTTTAAAATTTTTGTTCTGTTATAATTTTTTATTAATGAAACTTTCTTTGTAAAAATAGTCAGGTTTTTACCTCTTGTTTTAACTCTGCTTTTTTTGTCAACAACTTTATTGCCAATACCAATACACCTTGCCTTGGTAAAGGCAACAAAGGACAGAAATTATAAAGAAGAAAAAATAGGATCTGAAGCAGAAAAAATGAAAAGACAGAAGAACCCTTTCTAATCTATTTTGCAATGCTGTGTTAACCATAATGCGCCAAGTCAGTTGGGTGAAAGAAATGACCTGCAATAGGTAGCCTCCCTTTCCAGCCAGTCAGAAATGACAACATGGAACCAGCTTTACAAAATCAGTAACATGGAGAGTGTACACTTTTTGTCTTCTGAAAGTGACAAGAAATAAGGTTTTTGCAGCTGACTACAATCTACCATGCCAAATTTTACTCTGCAATCTTGAACAGCTGTGCAGGTTTGGAAGAAGTAGGAATTCTTGATTTTTATATTTTTCCTTCAATCTGTCTTTTCTCTTCTGAAAACTTGCCAGAGTGGTTTTTAGATTGTTAAACAGTTGGTTTGGCCACAGCTTCCTATCCCACCCAGTTTTTGGTAGCAAATTCAATTCCTCCCACTGCATTTTCTCATTTTCAAAAACATTTCAGACTTCATAGCAGTTCAGGCCAAAGAGATACGTAATGTTATTCTAATCTATAGCTATCAGGAAGGATGCAGTTAGAGTTAAAGGCTGGCAAAAACTCTGAGGTCCATTCCTAGCTCCATTACCAGGATCCCAGGTCTGTGCTCTAGTCCTGGCTGTCTGAGCCCTCTCTGCTTATAGTGATGATAGGAGGAGAAAAAAGTCCTGGATGTAAATACTTGTCAGTTCCTACTAATCTCCTCTGATGAGGAAGAACCAGACCATTCATAAATGCAGTGGTGGCATCTAAAAAGCATTCCTCAACTGATTGTTACTATTATTTTCTCTGGTAAGCGCAGAAAAAGTGAAATACAAGTTACTAGCACCTGTCAGTAAATTTAATATCCATAAGTTGTGCTACTTGTATTTCTGATTCAACTGTATTTGGATTTTTTTTCACAGTTAATAAAGAAGCATTTTGAATATAATCAACCGAACCAATGTAACTGTGGCTAATATGTTAATTTTATTTTACTGATTCTGGCTGTGTAGAATCTGCCAAATAGAAATAGGTTCTTGGAGACCCTAGCAGACTGGGAGACTTCCCCAGAAAGTCTCGATATATTTCAGCTGAACTTGAACACAGTTGTAGTCAAGAATAAAAGAGATGAGACAGAGACCCCTGGCACCTTTCCGGTCATTGCTCCAGAGAGGTCATTTCCAGTCACTGCTCCCTGCCCTCCCCTGGCTGCTCACCCAAATCTACCAGGCAAGAGATGCAACTAACAGAAAGTCAGAGCCCAACTCTTTGTTTTCTGTGTAAAAGCTAGGAATGAATCCAAGCTTCTTGTCACAGCTGAATGATCATGAAGCAGGTTAAACAGTTCAGAGAGGTCACTGAATAGCTGCAAGCTGCACTTAGGTGTGATAAATGTGCACATACCATACTCTGAGAAATGAAATTCAGGGGCTTGATAACTCTAGATTGGGTTTGCACGCTTTGTTTCCCAATCATCCCAGCACATCTTATTCCTGTCCTTCACTGCTTGTTTCAATCTGTGTCTTCCCCTGCAACTTCTTGCATTAACTTTTGCCTACACATTGGTAGAGGGATTTTTTTCCAAGTACTTCTCAAAAGTTTCTGCTGCCTGTTGCTATTCTTGCTGGTCTCTTAGTTTACTTTCTGAATCATATTTTTCAAATAGCATCTGAAAGCAATGTTTGGGTGGGGGTTTTTTTAGCTTTTAAAGGTGCTCAGACACTTCAATAACAATAACAAAGGATAATGAAGCTGAAGAGAATACATGTATTAATAGAATGAATTAACATCCTTCCATGGATAAGGTGAACATGATGTGGCTCTTCATACTCCTCTGCACCTCTCCTAATGGAAAATTTCCACACTGATGAAGTGGTGAGTGAACCCTATAGGACACCAGGTCTCAGTGCATGCTTACAGGCACTTTCTGTTAGAAACTTAAACAATTTGTCAAGTATCAAAGATGTTTATGCATTCTAGAAAAAAACAATCCTAATTCTAGGTCTTGACATCTATTTGCTTGCTTTATACAACTTCTCAAGGAGGCCACAATCCCCATCTGTGACTCCTTTCAGGCCTGATCAGTGCTGCAGTGCTGAGCCCTCTGGAGACTGCTGCTCTAGGAGAACCTCGTCACTCACCCTGCCAACATGGTGTACAGCAGGATCCCCAAGCTCCAGATGTCACAGGCTGCATCATAACCTTGGCGTTTTAGGACCTGTGTGAAGGAGAGAGAGATATGAAAATAGATGAATCTGCATTCCTGAATTTTCAGCTTCTGATCTACAAAAAGCACTGATTAGTGGTTGTATCTACTGACATTTGCAGGGCATAGCTGCATATCTGCCTTTAACAGGTGACTGCTTTGGGATCAAACTGTCCAGTAGTGCTGTGGAGCAAGGCAAAGCCCAGGCTGGAATGAGCTGGTTAGTGTTCAAATCCAGCACATCTGCCCCCTTCATGGTGAGAGAGATGAGTGCAGTTTGTGGGAGACTCTGGGAACTTCTTTGACCAACATGCAGCAGAGCAGAACAATATTTCAGTGTTTTAAAATGTTTCATAGTAAAAAAACTAACTTCAGTAATACTTTGAAACACACCCTCCTGACATAAAAGTTGCCAACAACACCGTGGATGCATCATAGGGCTTAATGACAGTGATAAGTATTCCAGCTGAGCTCAGTTTGGATTTGATACAGCAAATGGATGCACGCTGAAGCCTATCTGATGTCAAAGTAATGAACAGGCATGACAACTGCAAAGAAAGCTAAAAGGCTAATCTTACTTCTGTACAAAGAAAAGTGGGCACATTTAGACTGGAGTTAACAGATAGCAGGCTAAAACTTGACCCCCTTTTCCTGTGGGGCAAACAAGACCTGTAGTACTCAGCAGAGATCTGAGCAGTAGGTTCAATACTGATACAGCATGGTAAGGTGTAGCAGTAGGGTAAAGTCCAGACTTCATTTATGTTTCTGCACACTAGAAGAAATGCCGGTTTAGGTCAGTGCAGGTCCAAGTGAAAGTGAAGTCACCAACTAAACTCAGGGACCACCTCCATATCTTCCACTTGCCCACAAAAGCAAACTACCCTTCTGTTTATTCAGTTCTGACACATGAGCAGAGTTTTTCCTCTTCAGATGGACTGGTAGATAGATCTTTTTGCAAAGCACTTGAAAAACGAATATACAAATTCAGCAAGTCTTTCTCTGACCTGCAGCCTTATTACCCCAGAGTGAATTAAGTATCTGAAATCTATCACAAAAAAGACCAAGTTCTGCTAAGGAAAAACAATTTGAGAAAATGTTGCCTCAACAGATTTTATAAATGATGAGTGGCAAAGCAACCATCTGCCAGGTATGCTGCTGAGCGAACATTTGCTACCTGGAAAAAAACCCAACAAACAAACAAAAAAAAAAACTTCCACAGCAACAATACCAGAGAAAAAGCTGTAGTTCCTCCTGTTTACAAAGCTGGTAAGATTGTGCTTCTGCCTCTCTTTCCTGCATGTAATATATAGGCTTTCTGGATGATTTATTTATTTCTATTTGTTTAGTTCCTGCCTTCCTTCCCCCTCTATTAAAGTTAGTTTTTATGGGAAGAACTTCTTTGCTATTTGACAAACTCAGTTGCTTCTTCCTTCACCTGTGAGACTGAATACCCAACATTTATCTTTTGTTGTGAATATTCTCATCTTGTTTTAAACAGTTACATTTTCACTCCTTCTCTGTTTTCCTCCAATAACCAAGGACAATCAAGTCCAAGGTAAGTGACAGAAAAATGGGGCAGTGATGATACCTAGTGGAGGAGGTTAATAAACTAGTGGTTACACAATGCCAAAATGATGACAACGTGTCGCTGTGTGTTATCATTCCATTTGCAGGAGCACTGCTGGGTAACAGGGACACTCACTCTGTGACAGTGCCTAGGGAAAGCTTTGCAGGCAAATACCTTTTTATCAACAGCAGTTTCACCCCATGGATAACAACAGGACCCAGTGAGTTATCAGTTAGTGTCACTGCTATTTGAAAATGTCTCCAGCAGGTCTGTGTTTAAAACGAGAACTGTGCTGATGGGAGAAAGTGGGGGAAGCCTTGGCCAAAAAGCTTGGTGTTTGATCTAGGCAGGAGATGGTATGGAACAGTAAAAGGCATGTGTCTTAGAAATAGATCAGTCAGGGAGGAGCCTTGCAAAAGATGCAGTAATGGATGCTGAAAAATTTACTACCAATTAAGGAGCTTACGTCACGTCAAGAACTTTGCGGGATCTGAAATACAGGCAGAAACTGGTTCTTAGTGCCACACCATAGCAGGATATTGTGGAGATAATGGGTGTCTTGGAGATAATGATACCATGGGTTCATCCAATTCTGATAATGGCTCAGGTATTTATCCAGCCCCCTTTTATTTCTATATGCTTTGACTTCCTGAGTTAACAATGCTACAAATACTAGTTTTTCTCAGTTGTGACAAGCAGGGATGCGAATGGGTGCAAAAGCTAATATGAAAATCTCATAATTTCAAATGAAAAAGCAGTAGTTCTTCACGAATTTTGTAGGAAAACTGCAGAATAAAATATTTTTACTTTATCCAAAAGCACCCTACTGCAATAGTAGGACAATACCCTGGCTCTTTCCGCCCTGCATGCAGCACGACTCGCACTAGGTGGCAGCATGTCTCTTTCGGAGAGCCTTCATCTTTGCTCTTGCTATCACCCAAACCTTAAATTAACTGTTTCCAAAATACAGCGAGATCCAAGTGGGCAAACATGTCCTCCTTCTTTGGTCACTGATCTCTTTGCCACCAGCTCAGCTGTATTTCTGCCTCCTTGATTAGCTTCATGAGTATGTTGCAGACATTGCAGTCGGACTCAGACTGAGAACATGAAAGTCAAGTCTAGGCTGGAGGGCAGCATTATATCACAGGTAAAATGTAAAAGCATTTAAGGCTTTATGTAAGCTCTCTGCCAGTTCTGGTAATGTTTCAATTAATCTCCAATGTCTCCTGCATTAGCAGGACCCGTCTTACTCTTCACGAATGTCCGGGAGTGTGATTTCTGCTTTCAGTTCAAATCAGAAGAGTCTGATCTGAAACTGGCAATGTTTGTGATTACAGACACTATACAAAATAACCCACCATGAAAAATAGCTACACCTATTTTAAGCATCTTGTACCTTGAAGGAAATCCGAGTGCTTCAAATCTTGCAAACATGATTATTTTTGTGGTTTAGAAATTGAATGGCTGTGGTGCCACACAACTTTTTCAATGCACTTTGATAAACAGCTCATTCCCATTTCTAAAATGGAAGCCCAACAAAACAGCAATAAAAACCCCAAACCAATCTATCTTGGCAATGGAACATTTATTTTGCTGAAAAAAAATCTGTTTTGAATTTGTACTGCCCCGACAATGGTCTCAATATAACAAATTCTCTTTCTTATGCTGGAAAGCTGTGATTCCTGTAAGTTTTGGTATCATGAAAGGGTTTTGTACAAAAAGATCATCCTACTTTTCTCTTCCCAGTTACATACCACACAGATGAATATTGCATGGAGAAGACTTACAGGAAAAAAACAATTACTAGATGATACCAACTGAGAGACATTGGTATTTGATAGCAGAGAACAGATGAAAGACATCTAGGAGATAGCAGAGGACTATTGAAAGACAATAGTTTTTTGTTTTTCTTATAAGGACCAAAACAAGCAAATGACACACATTTGAAGTAGTGTATTGCAAATACTAGAAGTTTTGATTTTCATTACTCCAAGAAATGGACAATCACCCAGTCCATTAACTTCTTGCGCCTTCACTGGGAGGAAGCAGATATGAACATCTCCTGGGTCAAACACAGCAAAGAGCCCAAGCCACTGAACAACCATATGACCCAAGCCCACTCCTGCAGGGCTGCATGAAAGGAGCAGCACTTGCCAGTGATGCAGAGCCACCTCTCCCTGTGCTTGGGACAAGCTGTTTGGTCTTCCTCCATTTTCCTGTCTGTAAAAATGAGAAAGCAGACCTTTCCTGTCCTTTCCAAGAACAGGGGGGATTGGTACTAGGAAAGCCCAAGGGGAGAGATGTTTCTTTCGCTCAGTGAAGTCAACAATAAAGCTCTCACCGATTTCAGCATAGTAAAGATTTTGTGCAAGGATTTTTCAGTCTTATCACAGAATCATGGAATGGTTAATGTTAAAACGGACCACTGGAGGTCATAAAGTTCAACTTCCCTGCTCAAGCAGGATCCCCTAGAACACTATGCTCAGGATTGTGTCCAGATGTCTTTTGGATGTCTCCAGACAAGGAGACTCCACAATGTCTCTGGGCAACCTGGCATCAAGATTTCTCTCTCAGGCCTTAATCCTGATGCAGTGCACTAGAGGGAAAGCAGTCTGATCAGAAGCAGATAGAGAAAAAAAGGTATTTATCCCAGTAATGAGCCAAAGCATTGTGTACACCAGTCCAAGACACACACTAGCTTCTGTCAGGAGAAAAACAACTGCTGTGACAGGACCAGGAATAGGAAAGTTATGGTAATAGAGGCTGTGCAAGTGCCAGGAGCCTGGTTTCTGCTTTGCTCCTCTTGTAAAGGCAGTAAGGGAGAAAGGACTGCTTCCTAGGACACACTTGCTACTGAAGCCTTTGAAATGTAATCCTACCTCAGGAGCGACAAAGTTGGCTGTGTAGCAGGGAGTCATGAGCAGCCCGTTCTCCGCTCTCAGTTGCTTGGCAAACCCAAAGTCACATATCCTGATAGACTCTGGGTTTCCTGACTCATCCATGTAGAGGATATTACTTGGCTTGAGATCTCGGTGCACCACCTTAAGAAAGAACAGTGAGAAACAAGTGAGGAGAGGAGGTCAGAGAGCACTCAGGCTTGGCTGCAATTTCTGGTCTGCTGGTTGAGGTAGGTCAAGAGCTCACGCTGAAAACATTTAAATTTTGGAAAAAACATTATTTAAAAGCCTCGGAAGAATGAAGGGAGGAAAAAAAAAGGTTAATGTCTGTTAAAATGAGAAATAAAATATTTGACAGCCTCTGCTGGTGTATTAAGATGGAAGCTGCTGCTCTAAGGGGAGACAACTTCCTGAGGGTGGTCAGAGTGGGCTGTTGTACAAGTATCTTGGTGGCAGAGTCTCCCGGAGCTTGATGGCCCTGAGTACTCAGTTGAGAGGTGAAGAAGAAATCATATCATAGGAGGAAAGGTCTTCCTCATATGGATCCTATGTAAGGGTCTTCTTGTGACTGTCCATGTGAGTGGTTCACACCTGCAAGGAGGGATTAATTTTTTTCCTAATTTCAAAATGCATTCACACAACTTCATGTAACTATGTTTTACCAGACACATTGCATTTCAGTGGCAGGAAAAAAGCCTTTATTTGTTATAGCCAGACTGAAAAATTACCATGAAAGCATAGAAGCAAAAGCACAAAACGCACTTTGTTTTAACCATGAAGCAGGAACAGCAGTAAATATTTGACTAGTTATCCAAACTGCTTGTCCCTGAAATGCCGAAAAGAGAGATTTTCAAACTGTAGTATATAAAGAGCTTAGACTTTAACAATCAGATTTTAACAGCATGTCAGAATCCTTTCCCATCAGCTGCTTGAACTGCCACTTCATTTGGAGAGCAGAGCATTTGATTTTCTACCTGTCTGCTGATTCAGCTACTCTATTTTAAATGTTGCTAAAAGTTCAGGTCCTGCAATAATGATTGTGATAAAAAGTAAACAACTAATATCTCAAGAAGGTACATGAACTTGAAAATCACAGCAGTGTGGGAATGAAAATACTACTTCAACATGCTTCAGTTCAGTGGAAAATGGATAAAAAGGTTATGACCCTATTTCACAAACCAAATGTAATTATAAATATGGAGAAAGTTGGGGTTTTTTTGGGGAAAAACATATTTACATTTCAGAGAAGCAAAAACACAACCATTTTCGATTTCTAAAAGTTGTATTTTAAGAAGGTTGATGCAACTAAGCCAAGAAAGCAATGCTTACGCCCTGAGAGTGTAGGTAGTCCACAGTCCTGGTGATGGTGCACAGCACAGCGCTGGCCTCCCGCTCTGAGAAACATTTCTGCCGAAGAATGCGATCCAGGAGCTCACCTCCCCGCATCAGCTCCATCACCAGGTACACGAATTTCCCATCATCATAGACCTGGAACGTTAATAGAAGAAATACATGTTTTGGACCCACTAACTTGGTAAAGGTTGTTCCTTTAATCACAGTGTTGGCTTACTTTGTGTGAGATGTTGCAGGAAGAAAATATCAGCTAAATGTGTGGGAAATGGGCTTATTACACTTAACAAAAAAAAACCCCTTTATAAAATTACTTAATCATTACTTTTTTCTTGTGTCTGTAGCAGCTTGCTGACTTGTCCACACAGAAATGTAGCTTTCCTGGTCTGCTATCATGCCAGCAGAGCAGGCTCAGCTGTTAAAAACAGCACCGTACCACACAGCTTCAAATGTCTGCTGGCTCTCACCCAACTGTTCTTCTCAGCAGTGTTGTCTCTTTCCACTTCCACAGGGTAACATTTGCCATTTCAAATATCAATATTTCCCTTCGACTCATGATCAGCTAAAGAACTGTATTATACTGTTGGCCAACACTTGCATCGAATGATATCATATAGTTTAAATTTGCAGTTCTGGTGAAGGTATTGCTGATATCAGGTGCAAGACATATTTACATTCAATGTCAATGGCAATTGGTAAAAGACATATTGTCATTTAAATTGGAAGACAACCATTTTTATGTCATCATCCTTTATCTAGACTGCAATAGTAAGCAGTGTTATAGTCATCAATGCGACATGTTTTTGGAAAGGAATATAAAACCTTATTTTGCACAGATTTTGAGATACTCTTTAACACTTAGGAATTAGGTGAGACTTTCATGAGGGCACATGATTAGCAGATTTGTATATACTTCTCTAAGGTCTAAACCATAATGTACTGGCCATTGACACAAGCAGGATTTTGTTCTGTAAACTCTGAATCTGACATGGTGTAGACAATCTTAGGTGAGACTTCAGGCAACAAAAGTAAAACATCTCTGACTAAAGGCCATTACTTCATTTAAGCATAGTGAAAGCTATTTTTCATATGAAATGCTGAAGAAAAATACCTTAATATCTTCTCAAGCTGCTTGAGTAGAAGGTAAATAGTCCCTGGCATTAAAACACTATCAGGGGAAATCTTAGAGACTCTGTAGGCTCTCCTCTTCCCAATAAAGCAGATATCACCGGCTGCATGGGAATGGCTGCTGCTTGTGAAAGATCATCCCTGTCCATCAGTGCCACCATGTGTGTGTTCAGCAATGTGCCCCAAAACACCCAGCCAGGCAGATATCCTTTTAAATAGTGCTGCAAACACAAACCCATCTTGTTGTTCTCCAGCACTGTGTCCCTTTGGTTTTATTTACAGTTTGTTAGACGGTAACTGGAGAATGCATTACCCAACCAGTATTTCCAAATGCTATCCAGTAATTTGTTAAGTCATGTTTTTCTCCCTGATTTCAATGGGTTTGGTTTTAACTCTGACCTTCAACTGAAGAATTTTCCAGACATGGACCAATAAGTCAGCCTGACTCTAAGGTAAAAAACATTTAACGCTGAAGTGCTCAAAGACTACTCACATCTTTAAGAGTAATGATGTTTGGATGCTGTCCATATCGCAAGAGTATCTCAATTTCTTCAGAGGGGTCTCTCTTGCTCTTATCAATTATCTGGAATAAATGAAACACGGTGCAGTCAAATACCAGCTAGTAGCTCTAAGCACAAACCAACTGATTTCTACAGTTTAAACAAATTAATATTCAAAATTCTTCTATTAATCATTATTCAGGGAGAGGACAGCTCAAACCGTGTGCAAATGAAAGCCACGCTGACTGTCTGCCAAAGCCAGATGGAGCAATAATTAGTTTAGATTCTGGAGGCGTAGGCCCTCTTTTTGATGCCTACAGTTCTGTTTACCCATAAATAATGCAGTTACAAGAAGTGTCATATAGAAATCAAACAACCTTGAGAGTTTTAAAATAGTTATAGTTTCAAAATGACCTCTTTGCCATAAAAAAATGATGGCATCATAATACTGGCACATGCTTGTATATATGTTGATAAATTAATAAAAACTAATTGTCATATGTGTTTGTCGGAAATGAAAATGTATACACATTTACTGCCAGGGGAGATTTGAATTGAAGCTGTTGGTAATCACTTGGCTCTTTGGGCCATGCTGTTGTAATGAACAAGAGAATGACCAGAGATTGCATTTGTCCACGTAACCAAACTCTACCCATTCCTAAACTGGAAAGAAATTTGCTTTATATATCACTTTAATGTAGTCAGCATCTTTTGCCTTTAGAAAGTATAGTAAGATGCAAACTTTTTAGTTTTGGAGCAGCAGGTCTTAGAAAAACATGACACCTGCAGCCTAGAGACTATCACTGCATGGAAAGCCAGCTATTAGGATAGCACTGACTTCCCCTCAATGATTCTGTTCCCTATATTTGGGAAGTCAGTCAAAGAGCTTTAGTCATTTGTCCATTTGAGAGTATTGATTAATGTTTCTCACTTTGCAGATTTAAATTATAAACATGAAACAAAAAATAACCTAAAGAGGAATCTTCTTTTTGGAATCTCAAATGCATAGGAAATGGCAAAAGACTCATTTTACTAGAAACTCATTGGGAGTACAGTATTTTGTCTCTATTTCTTATCGCTAGAAAACAACAGAAGTACATTTGAATAATAGGTTTACCAAAGTGAAATGAGTGGCATTTTCAGAAAATCATAATTCCATTATCGCCTTGGATTTCAAGGCTTCCAACCTTAAATGTGGTTAGTTCTCTCCAAGAACTAGGCACAGAGCACTTAAAATGACGGTGTTAGCAGGGAAAAATAGCTTTTTAAAAACCACTTTCGCTAATGAGGATAAATGCCTGCCCGGTTTTTTATAAAATGCATGCATTTTTCATGGTTTAATTATGGTGATACAAATTCAAATACATGAGTATGATTTTATGCCTTAGCCATAATAATGCATAACTGAAAATATCTATCAGAGGTTTCATAGTCGTCATGACTGGCATGTATGTGCTGTGATAATGATAGTCAGTAGTTGTCCATGGCTCAGGTATGCATTTGAAGGCATATCAATATTTGATTCTGAATTAATAGAAGAGTGACAAATTTAAGTGCAACAGGACTCTGATGAAGGTAAATGGTTGTTGTCCACATATGAATAAATAAAGGAAGACCTTAAGAACAGGGAAACGAAGAACAATTCTGCTATTGTTCTCCCAGTTTAGTTGAGACATTATCAAGAAGCCAATGAAGCCCTGATCAACTGACTCATCATGAATACAACCACAGTGACTGAATGTGTCCCACTCAACCAATAATTCTAACATACAAAACAATCCTCAAGGCAAAAGCCTTAGCTAAACTAAAATATAAACTAATCCTTCTCTTGTAAAATTGCTGGAGTAACTCTCATGTGCCCCTGCTAGCATCTGCCCACCTTGTACAAAGCAGCAGAACCTACTGTGGCAAGTATTGCCACCAGTGTGAAGTACCACTATCACTACATGACTGTAGCAAGCAGTATATTCCAGATTCCTTTTCTGTTGCAGTTCCCTGTGAAAGGAAATATCCATAGCTGTGGAAAATTTTAAGCAACTATTAATAATGCAGGACTATAAATGCATATACATGGCCTAAAAAAAAATCCTAACCAAAAATAGTCTCAGCTATTGACAAAACTAAAACCAACATAACCTGAAGCACTCTGCTACTGATGTAGTAGTAAGAGCAGTAAAGGACATTTAATGCTTCTAATTCACAATATGCTACATAAATACAAATTGCAAGACAGTCCAACTAAATACGCTGTTTGCTTTAATGTGTGCACAATCTACAATATAGTGAATAAATGGACAAGCTGCCCCAAACCACACCACAAATCACTGTCAGAGCTGTGAAGGGACCTGCCAAACTCCTCTCAGTCTCTAGGCAGTCTGATTGGACAGACCAGAACCATTTTTTTCCTCCACAGCAAGGGATTGTCACTCTGACAGTGCCTCTCTTCAGCATGCCTGTGACTTACACTTGGCCATGACTGATAAAGCAGCAGAGGAGGTGTCTGCTGCAGCTTCAGCAGAAATCTCTCTGCAGTTCAGACTGGCTGCAGTGTGCACAGTTTCTTTATTTGTGTGTTGAAATGGCCACAGCAGTTCATTAAATATGCCCCACAGCTCCACTGTGATACCCAGTTCTCCTGATCTTCCTTTTCACAAAGTCATGGAATCATTTAGGTTGGAAAAGATCTCTTGAGATCATCAAGTCCAACAATTAACCCAGCATTGCCAAATCCACTACTAAACCATGTCTGCAAGTGCCACATGACATGTCTTTTAAATGCCTCCAGGCATGGTGACGTTGCCATTTCCCTGGGCAGCCTGCACAGTGCTTTACAACCCTTTCAGAGAGTTTTCTGGTGTGTTGTTAAACCCATCCAGAATTTCCTGTGGTAAAAAAGAGCATTTGCTACCCTGGTCCCTGATTCCCCTGAGACATGATGTTTTGCATGAATACAGACTCTTCTTTATTCCTCTCTGTGACAGCCCATGAACCTCCTGCAGCCCTTCCTTTGCAGGGAATGATGTCTTTTCTTTAGGAAAGTCATTCTGATTTGAATTCAAATTCAATTTGAATTCAGTTAAGGGAATTGAAGAATTAAGGGAAGATCTCAGCTACTAGTCCTGAGAAGTTGAGTAATACATAACAATGGTACTTTTTCTATTTCTCTCTGTAGATGTGTGGTGAAGAACAACTCAAAAAGCCACCATAATGGATAAGTGACATACATGTAACATGAGCTCTACTGTACCTTGGCTGACAAGAGCTATGAAGCACAAGGGTCTTCTATTGCCCTTCAGTAGAGAAATAAACTGAGCTATAAAGCAAATAGATTTTTGCTGTGCATTGGACACGCAGGGATTGTTCAGAAACTCATCTGTGTCAAACAGCGTATGAAACAATTCCGGAGTAAACAGGCTCAGCACAGTCAACAGTGTCCTTTGTTCTAATAGGGGACTTGTTTGTTTTTTGACTATCACATCCTTTGTGTGACTAACTGACTGAGAAAAAGGAGCATTTTCTTTCCTCAGGGGGATTTAGGGTAATAACCTCAAGATATTCTAAAATGAGTCAAGCTCCTTTAAAGGACAATACTGAACACTGTCTCTATTAAGAAAGAAAGGATCAGGACAGAGTATTTTCAAAATCCCAATTAACGCATCTGTCCAGTTTTTACAAGTCCTTCTAAAAGTCTTCTGCATGGAAAAAATAATCCAATTCTCCTTTACTAATGGATTTTCAATGGCTTTAGCCTTGCCAGAGCAGACTGATGAGTATAAAAGAGTATCAATAAAATTCTGTGTGGGTAAAGCCTTGCTGAAATGGGCACAGCAACTAAATAGACAATATATATATTTGCTTGTTGCTTTTTTGTGAAGGTATTTGCATGATTCCAACTGTGTAGATAAATTTCTTCTTCTGGACTTAGTTATGCCCTTAGCAGATGTTGGAACCTTCAGCTGTTTGATAGGACCCACCAGCTGGGACTTACAGCCTTTACAGCCCTGCCAAAGAAACCGTACGTGTGAGCACTCCCTAATCCACTTTAACTGAACCAGCCCTGCTCATACAAATTGCCTTTTCAAACACTGAAATTAACCTGAATGACTGTGCATGAAAAGAATGGAGAATGGCTGTGTTTCTCACATGGAGTTCTCCATTACTACAGTTGTGAGATTGGAAAAAGGCAAGAGGTGGGAGGAGACAGTTTAACTGCCTTTGCTGTCTGGAAAATGAACAGCCTAAAAGAAAAGGTGAGAGAAAAGCAAGAGAGTGAGAAAGAGGACAGAAAAGAAACATGAGATGCACTGATGGGAAGAGCAGTGATACAAGCCTGAGAGAAAGGATGGGGCACTGGCCAGGCTAAGCTGGAGCAAGCAGTAAGGAAAGTGCTCTGTTGGGTCTTTCTATGCTGGGGAGAAAGCACTTTGTGCATCTTTAATGACCAAAGAAGACTGTATTGAAACACTTGCTTGGTCCTGACTTGATTTTTCTCTTTAAGTGAAACAGGACTCAAAAGCTGTCTGATCATGTCAATTGAAATGGGTGATGGCAGCCACTTCCCTTCTGGGGGGAGCTGAATGCACCTAGTACTGGCACAGTGGTTTAACCCTTAACACCATGGCGTGTGCCACTACCATGGACTGCAGCAAAAATTCTCCATTTTCTTTCATAGATTTATTCCACAACAAAACCCACAAACATGGGGAAGCATTGAGAGTACACCTTGCAGCACAGGAATAGATAAAAAATATGTTGAGGAGCTCTGAATTAGGAGTTCTGGTGGCTCATGCTGCAGAGGCATAAGGCATAACTCTTTTTTCCCCCCAGTCCCAAATGGGATCAGCCTCTGCTTTGTCTTCAACTTCCCCAAATGGGGGCAGCTGAAACTGAGATACCAGAGTGTGAACTGGGGCAGTCCCCATCTGCTGCTCAGCTACAGCAACAGAAAGTCCAGCAGAAGGTAGGGAAGACACCTGGGCATTGTCATACCTTTCACAGCCACAGCTGAGGCTGACAGTGTGTTTAGGCAGAGGGATGATGTAAAGCTCCTTTTGACCAGTGCCAAGGAACTTATAATGGCTTCGTGAAAAATGCATGGAGTAGGAAGAGAGTTTTATATTCTGTTTAAAGCTGCTTTGTTTTCTATTATATACTTTACATTGTTTTCTGTAATCTGTTTGGAGAGCAAGCATGGGTTAATCACCTTTAAGAACAGATTAATTATATAGCGTGATGTGATAGTCCCTATAAAAATCCCTTCCTTTTCTGGGAAGGGAGGAATGAGCAAAGGGAGAATTAATTTTGTTTCCCTTTGCACATTATAGCTACACTCTGATGTGTTTGAAAATTCAGGGCACCACTAGTGGAACTGACTATAGGTGAGATTTGCATCTCTTCTGAAAAAGGGAGGTGTGAAAGTATACAGAGATTTTAACCTGACAGTTTCATCTACAATACTAATTCCAATGAAAGTGTCACAGAGAGAGAGTTCTGCAGTTCTGTGCTGCTGGAAAATGTACAGGTTTCCATTTCAGTAATATTTCCTTCTAAAAATAAGCTCTATTCATGCCAACCATCTGTTTTAATTTGGTTCCTTTTTTGATGTCAAATAACTCAAGCTGGATGAAAATCACTGTAGAAAGGCTAATATTATTTAAAAGAACATGGTATAATTTTACATTTAGATGTCTCCAAGGAGAACTTTTCCAAGCCTAATAGTTTCTGAGGGACTATTTGCTGTGCTATTAGTTTTGATTAGCTCCAGAAATTCATTCCCTCTATCTACGCTTAAATCTTTCCGGAAAGCAGTGAAATGACTACTAGAAGACACAGGCTTAATTAGCAATATCTTTCTGAGATTAGGACTGCCCATCTGATTAAGCTGTGCAGGTGAGACATTAAATGTTTCTGCACACACAGCATGCCCACTTGCTGCCACTCTTTGCTGACTTAGCACTCCTAAGCTGTCAACTGAAACTGTTAATTAACTGTACTTGTTAATTAGCACTTACATGGTAGCACGCATTTTCTAAGTAGTGCAGAAACACTAACATATTTATTCCAATAGCACTTTGTGAAACAGAAAAGCTCATTTTAGGGAGGAGTCTTCAGTTTTGGAGACAGAATAGCTTGGTGGGAAAGGCTCTGCACTGTTTCAGTCGGCTCTGCTCAGCACACGTCCTTGGATCAGACTGATGAGTTTTCAGTCCGTAAAATAACTGCAACACCACTCTCACCTTCTTTTACAAAAAGTTTCAGGAATGGAAACTAGTGTATCACTTTCAGAACTTACAAAAGGGGAAAATTATTGCATCAGTACGGTAGACAAATACAAGAAGCATAATTTGAATGGCCCCAAAAGAGAAACAGAGCCATGAAGGACCAAATTCTGTCCAAAACACTTTAGGTATTTGGCAAGCAAGCTAACGAAGAGAAACATGATATTATTAAGCTGTAGAAAAACTGCTGCCTGATCCTAGGTCTCAAGAAAGATCTAGTTAGCAGAGGGAAATACCATATTCTCACATTCTTCAGAGGTTCAGCCATGTCAAGGAGAGGCATGGTGATCTTTGTGATGAAATGGGGAGGAGGCTGCAGGAATCCTTAAACCAGAGGAGACGTACAACCACTACACATTTAAGATTTGTTTCAAAGCTGAGATTAAGAGGTGGCCTGCACACATTTCTGTATTTCTATCTGCCCTCTCTAATTATACTGATAAAACTTAAACAATGCCTTGACCCCATTTACCTCAAAAGCCAGCAATGGCTCTTGCTGCAAGAAACAAGCTGGCTACTAGTAGAAATACTTGAGCCACTCCTGCCTCTCTGCCCTGCCTTCTCCCACATCCTTCCAGCAGAGCCCAGCACTCTGTACTGGCCTAGCCTTTCTGAAGCTGTAGCTGCAGGGCTCTGCCTATTTCAGCAGTGTCTCCTTGGAGAACTGCCTTATTTCCATGGGGAGACTCTCCAGCAGAAAGCATAGAATCACAGAATTTGCTGAGCTGGAAGGGACCCATCAGGATTGTCAAGCCCATCTCCTATCTGAAGACACTCAAATCAAAATAGAAAGGTGAGACTCATTGAAGTTTTGCAGGTATTTCAGAAAACCCAAATCTTAAAAAATGAGGACACCATATAAAATATGCTATGTTGCCTCCTGTTATGGTGAGTGTACAGAATGGCCCTGGTCCAGCATCGAAGTCAGACCCTTTGATAAAGTTTTTGAAATGGGAAAACCAAAAAAGCCTTCAAAAATACTCTCACAGATGAGATGTAAGATCCTCATAGTCAGCAATAACCTATCATCCTTTGCTACTTCATCCATTTTACTGTATATCATTTTCTCTTTCCATCACATCTAGAGGACACCCTCCATGCTGTTTGTAATCACTCTTAGTAATTAGCCCTTGTTAGCTCTATTAAGGCTGGTTTCTTTGCAGAGCACTCAAGAAATCAGCTCTCCCTATGCAAATTCAAAGAAGGACAAAGATTTGTGCTTAAATCCGCTCTAAAGCCTGTCTTCCTACGTGGCACCCTGTAGGCTACAGAATCTGGTGCCACCCTTCCAAGAAGCTTGAGTAGGCTTCAGACACTCAAAACCATATTTTACTTAAGTGTCTCGACCACATTATTTCCTGATGCCCAGCTTTATAAACCAAATTTCATGGGAGAACCTGGTAAGTGTTATCAGTAGTTTTTCAAGGTAAGAAGGGGTCTTGTACTTCTGATCCTGCATTTTTTATGGCTACATTTCCACTAATATGACAAATCCAACTTCTTGGCATGTGAGGGGAAAGACATCTTGCTCATCTCCTTGAAGAGTCTGCTTTACAAACTGCTCTCACAATCAGACTTTTTTTCCCCCTGACACTCACTTTTTTAACTTCAAGACATCCTGTCTTCCCTTGCTGTCTTTGGCAGCCAAATGCTTGTCATCCATCATTTATATCACCTTAGAGATATTTATAGATTTTGATCACATCCCACCGGGCTCTTGTCTGTCTTACATCACACGTATCTGTAGCACTCTTGATAGAGCTTGCCTTGTAATTCTTGCATATTTTCTGCTACAGGTGCTCTCTAGTTTGCTTATATTCTGTCTTAAACCACAGCTATCAAATGAACACATGATCCCACAGAGTTTAGTATTCCTACTCAGGTACTACAAGAAAAACTCACTTACTTATATGCAAGCATGTTAGTAAGATAGAAATCTGCATTTGAGTTTTATTAATAAAACTGTAACTGCACTAGCAACATATTTATGGAATGCTTGTCTGATGCTGGTACTCAAATATTTGTATTTCAATGCTATGAATTATTTGAGTGCAATGAACAGCTTCATTACATATTCAGGGAATGAAAGCAAATGGGAATGAATAATTTTGGGAAGACTGCAGTGAGAGACAATTTCTCAATAAAATATTGGAAAGTTTCTTTCAGAATTATTAGTATGATCTTGCAGTGGCAAAAGATATGCTCTTCATCGATAACTTGATAAGCCAAGGACAGTTAGATGCTTCTGGAAGCACAGTTAGTGCTCTGATTTCCCTTCACATTGCTAACAGGTTTTATAATGAGGTTCTTTTACATGACATATTCTTCCTGATGCCATTTTTTCCCCAAGTGCGAGATGTGATAGAGGCATACTCCTGTCCAAGCAAACCTGACTGTGGCAGCCACCCAGCAAAGCCAAGAGTTTGCATTACTAGGGACTGAATGAAAACTGAGACAGGACCTCAGCATGTGATCCATACCCATTCAGCCCATCCTCCCTCTTGTGGACTCCTGATAGTGCTCTGCTCCAGCATCAGGTAACTTCTGCTAAATTTCAAAGCCACATTTAAAGGGAATGCATTACCAGTGGCTCTGTCCTGGAGAGTGCTGCACATCCCCTGTGCCCTGACCCCTGTACCATGTTCTGGTGCAGGCAGCAGGGGGGAAAGGTTGGACAAGCAGTGGATGAGCATCTGTCGGTGTTGACAAGCTGGCAGACTCAGGGCCAAGAAATCTGAGGTCATCCAGCAAACTTTCCATTGACCTGCCTATTTAAATACTGATATATTTATCCATTTTCCACCAGACACTAAGTACCTCCCAAGCAGACAAAAATAGATACAAAGTCTTCCCTGAAATGTTCACTGTCTGTTTCACTTTAGTGACTTTCTGTGGTTAAGGAGAGACAATTCTAAGCAAAACTTTCTACATCTACAGACATCTTAACTTTCAAAACGAATTAATGATGTTTGGACTGATTTTTTCCTTCTTTATTTATTTTTTTTCTTATTTCACTAAATAAGATTCCTATTTTCTTTACTGAATTCAGCTAAACTCCTGGTGCAACCATAGTACAGGCTAAGGAAAAAATGTAGAGCCACTAAATACTACTGTGTAACCTCCTCCCTTCAGATTAGTGTGCAATTTTATCTGTTTACAACCACCTAAAACCAACCAAACCAAGACTGTGAACATCAGTGGAAGGGGAAAATGAAGTTTTCCTCTGGGTTTTGGTGACTATGTCACTCACTGTTCCTAGCAAATAAATAGACATACACAACCAGTTCGATTACACAAGCCTGCTAACACTAGCTCTCATGAGTTACTGATTTCTATTTATTGATAGCATGTTGACATTGCTTCTCTGCTGGTATTGAATTTTTGTAGCTAATTAAAATGTCCCTTCTCTCCATTCTGCACATACCAAAATATGCTAGATAGATGTGCTTTCAGTGCTTCGCAATTACCAGGATTATATACAAGCTGAAAAATTTACTAGGACTATAGCATAAATTAACTTGTATCTCAGTGGCAGACATGGACTGCAAACTGGCTTTGCTCACAACTGTGGAATATCTGGAGCCAAACAATTGGTTAGTACATTACAGAGATAAGAAAAAGTAATGAGATTCACATGTGTTTCAAGATCCAAATTCCACTGTAATATTGGAATCTGCAAAATTGAACTTGTCAATTGGGACTGTATCTACTGTTTTTCTTCTTCAAAGGAGGGGAAAATGTATATCCTGTGTTTTTACCTAGTTGTTTGCCCTGCCTCTAACTGCATGGAGGGACTACAAACCCGAAAGACTTAACCAGTTAGATATTGTTTTGACCTGGAGAAGAAGGCAGTTGACATCAAAATGTTGAATGTGGCATCTAAGTCACCCACCTCTGCAATGTCTGGGGCAATTACCATATTGGGGCTACAACTGGCCCAGCAGCAAAAATTTCTACTTGGCTATTATCCACCAGTAATCCCTCCTGAAGATCAGGAGTCAGTCTAAATAGATAAACCTTTAGAAACAGGGAGATGAAATCAAGCCCTTTTCTAACTTAATCTGGCATCAGTAAGAAGCATATCCAAAAATCCAGCTTGAAAGCTTCACTAGCGCTCCAAGCTTGAAAGCTGTGCAATAGTTTTAGGAAAAGAAAAACATTTGGAATATGTTAATTGCATCATATCTCTGGCAGGTTTTGAAAAATCTGATTCACCAAGAACCCTGAACTGCAAACAAGAGTTTTTAATCTGTTTAGGCTTCCATTGCCAACTTTCTTCTACCCACAGAAAACCCTCCCATCTCCCCTAGCATAGTTGTTTTACTTACTTAATTAATTTTCTATAGATGCTGGTGTGACTGAAATACTTTGATCTGATTTTGCTTTGCCTTCGACCTCACCATTACAGGTATACCCATGTGAAGCTTGTAACTATGACTGACAATGCCAGTTCCCTTTGCTATTAAAAATCATTAGGCCTGCTGTAGTCAAGATGACTATATTATAGCAGAAGATTCTGAAACACAGTAGAGGTCCATCAGAGAAAAAGCACTCCTTTTTTCCCATGTCTCTTCTTTCTACCAGAGCCTTATGAAGCATCCAACTCAGAATATTCTGAGATTCAGAAGAATAAACAATATTCTTACTTGTATTTCAGAACTTTTTACTTTTTTCACTCGGGAATGAGACGGAAAGAAAGTTAAGAGTAAAATTTTAAAAGCTCCTCAGAGTATGTACGTGCAGTAGAATATGACACGTGGACTTGCTACACCAACATCTACCTAGACTGACCTAGATAGGTGCCTGTTAGTTTCAGGGAAGACACAGTTTGCAGGAAATCTGACTATCTACAGGGCTTTCTCTTGGTAGTGAAATGCTCTCAGAAGGGGAGATATGTCTGAATTCTGAAATATTGCAGTTAGGAGCCTGAGGGCATGTCTAAAATAGCTTTAGAGTTTATTATTAGCATTTCATTTTTACAGATGACATGGAAGAAGAGGGAATAGGTTGAAAGAAAATTCTCTTCTTTAGCAGGTTCCATAACTGAATTTACCGAGGCAGTACAGCTGCCTAGAGGTGCAGAGAGGTGTCTGGGGGAAATTCCCAAAGCTCCTCAGTGAGCAACGTGCCTAATCTCAATGAGTTCTGAAAAGAGTGAAATTCTAGATCTGTTTAAATGCTTTTACAACACCAGCAAAGAACTTCTTTGCACTGCTAGACACCTAATAATTTCTACAAGATGCCCCCCGTTAGTAGCAGATGGCCAGCAAAAGGAAAAGGGATGAAGTGTTTTGCATTTTAATAAATATATTCTGCTTCTGGGCTAGGAAAGGAGTTGCTTTTCTGACTGTACCTCTGACTCAAGGTACTCTGGCCAGGTACTCTCCTGTCTCAGTATGACACCACACAACAATAATAAATAAGGTGAGTGGCAATCTCCAAGGAAGGATTATTTATTTACACAGTGACATGATGTGTATCCTCCTGCAGTTATGCCACCACATAATTTCCTTAACTCCTTTCCTAACACCAGCGTTCCCTGGGGAGACAGGATGATGTTCTCTGATGTGCTGGCAGTTTATCTGAAAGAGAGAGCTTTTAATGAGGCTGTGCAAGGCAAGTGGAGCTGCTGCCTATCACACAAACCATCACTGCAGATACTTT
This sequence comes from Entomyzon cyanotis, assembly GCA_024500445.1. Taxonomy (NCBI): domain Eukaryota; kingdom Metazoa; phylum Chordata; class Aves; order Passeriformes; family Meliphagidae; genus Entomyzon; species Entomyzon cyanotis. The sequence continues at coordinate 646,662 of JAKEPQ010000871.1, forward strand.
TTCCTGTGTATGTTATGTATTAGAGAGCACTGAGAAAATTATACTTACAGACAGAAATGAAAAGAGCCTAATTACAGTGATTTTTATAGAGACAGTTAAAAGATGAACGTCATAAGGGACGGATATATAATTATGATAATATCAATTGCAACTCCTGTGCTATCTAATTACTTGAAATGGGTGGCATTGTGTAAGTTTTTTTGAAAGTGAGCTACTCTGACAACAAAATTATATAATCTTATTATGAAATTACAATAAAATTGAAGGAAAAGTAAAATTAATATATTGGTAGGAGTAATAATCAAAGAGGCAGCACTAAATGTGCTGGAAAGACAGAACAAACAGAAACCCACCAACTGTCTCCAACCCCAAATCTGTGCTACACATTTGACTCACACTGTCAGAAACTGAGATGGTGCACATGTTGCCTACACTGGCAGTCAAAATCACATTTACATTACAAGAATAGAGTCCTAAGAAGTGGAGGAAGGAAGGAATAAAAAGAGGAAATAATAATAAAAATGGGAAAGAGCATAAACCTATCAATCCCAGTGCTGAACTCTTCTGGAGCTTTGAGTGTCTCCATGCATTGACTTTGTTCTGGATCTTCTGAGTTACTCCAAACACCCAGCTGCTGAGCATGCTGGACCCTGTCAGATTTGAGCACTCAGACGTCTTTGAGGGTGAGGTTTTTCTATTTTGGTTTCACACTGGCTGTATTACACTGATAAAACTGTCCACAATAGTTGATAAAAATGACATATTAGTTATTAATTTAATTTAGCATACATTTTGTTAATCATGCATGTATTTAAATTATACAGAACCTATACCTACTATAATATAATGACATCTGTTGACAAATGACCTGGGCACTGACAACTCTAAATTTTTTCATTCATTAGGAATGAAAATAATAGCACATTCATATGCGAGCCCACAGATCTGCTGGTAAGCCCACGCTCCTAATTATGGTGTAGCCTAAAAAAATCAACCATTGTTTGAACAGTGACATCAACACTGGAGGGTAATAGTATTTTTCAGATTTTTGTGGCCAACAAGAGGAAACACAAAAAGCTTCATGGATTTTCATGCATACTGCATTGTCATCAGTCTAGTAACAGAAAATACAACTGAATAAAAGAAAAGGCTCCCTCATCTCAGCAGCTTCCTGGCTTCTGTGGCTGAGTTGACTCCATTTTATGCACCACTGCTTGACCAAGTTTGAAGTTCATTGACTTTATTCCCATTAGATGGGCTTGTAATGCCCATTTAAATAAATATTTTAAATCTCTCCTGAAGTTTGACTTTTGTTCATTTCAGTAGCATTGGTTTTGAATGTCAGGAAGACAAAAAGAAATATGAGTTTTTCTAGGTGATAGTGGTTTTCACATACAAATCTGTTTAATTACAATTAAAAAGTCAGATCTAAAGAACTTGAGAAAGAAGAATAAATCATATTTCAACTTTGCAATAATTTTATATGTTATGTTTTTTAATTATGATGATTCAGTGTAGGATATGTTAAAAATCTTACTCAGTTTGCAAGGAGCATGGCTGAAGTGATTAACATGATTTCCATGCAAGACAGCAAAGTTTTTTTCCACTGAGGAATTCTGCTTGGTGATATTGAAGTGTGAAAAATAATAAAAGACTTATAATGAAACATGCCATCTTACAAAAGAGAAAAAAATCCCAACAACACCCAGCAACAAGAGATAAGCCAACAAAAAATCCAGTGACAACACTGCTGCCCTGGCTGGCAGAGCAGTCTCAGCTGCATTTCTGGCATCTAGCAGAGGCTTTATTACCTTCACTGCAAACTCCGTTTCTGTAGCTTTATGAACGCATCTCTTGCACACTGAATAGGAGCCAATTCCTATGTCCTCCTTGATCTCATATCCATCCGTAAAATGAATGTTGTTCCCATGTAACTGCTGTAAGGAAAAACGAAAGAAACAAGGTAATCAGGACATGGGTATGTAACAGCAAGGACTCACCCCTCCTGAAGGAGGTGCTTGATCTCCTCTGCTTCATAGAGCTCTCTTGTTCTCAGCAGCTTTGCTAAGTCCAGTTAAAAAATTATGAAGCCCTTTACTTAAACAAATAAGTGTGTCTCTTCCCTTTTTACCTTTTTCCAGTCTGTACGATGGAATTGTCCATGTAGAAGTAGTGGCAAAACTGCAGAGATTTTCTAAACTGTTTTTGAAATGCAGAAAATCACCGTCTATTCGAAATTCACAGGAAACTGTGGGCTCAAATCTCCTGAGAAACCCACATAACTTCAAAATATAAACTGATTTCTAATTATTGAGGGGAAGTAATTATAAAATACTTATAACATACTAATAGCTTCACAGTCTTCAAGAGAGGTATTCCATACATGGGGAGTGCACCCAGACCACTGGGGGTCATGTCTAGAATACTTTTATCTGTGGTTTCTATGTGAGAGAGAAGTTACTATTTTAAGCTATTCATATGCTCTTTGGAAAATGCAGACTGGTTAAACGCCCAAATCTGAGGCTTTCCTGCAAATTCCATCCCAGGACTCAAGAAATGACCAGCACCTCTAAAAATCCTCCAAAATTCTCTGTCTAAAAATGTAACCTTGCTAGCAAAGTTCACACAGAACCTGCTAAATTACAGACAAGCATGTGTTAATATTCAATTCACTTTTACAATGTAAATCACAGGAATGAATATAACATTTCTGGGATGTAATTTCTTGGGTAACATTTCACTCACTGTTGCATAAGAGCATCTTTAAAAGTATGATATATTCCACTGCAAATAATTAAGATAGAGATGAAAACCCATGAAAACCACAGGCAGAGTCTCCCCCTTTGAGCTGTGGCTCTGGGTAGGGCAGGGAGCTTTTTCTTAGTGAGAAAATTTGCTGCATCTTTGAGCAGCTCAGCTCTTTTTCCCTAATCACGTCTCCTCTGATATACTGAACAACATATTTTGTAGCAATTAATTTCTGGTTTAAAGTACAACTGGATAGATTGTTTTAGGGGAATGGCAGCAAAGAACCAAGGGTCTGGCATCTTTCCCCTGTCAAGCCACCTTGGTTTAGGTGAGTACACCCAGGTTTTTGTGCAGTATGGTGGCCTCTAACACTGAGGAGCTTGGGCTCTGTGTGTGTGGGAGCCTACAGCAGTAGTTCATCAAGCCTCTTGGCCAGCACAGACTGTATCATATAATACAAGACAAAACTGAATGAAAGAATGACATGCACTCAGTGAAAAAACACTTAATCATCTGCCTTGCATGCACAACTGGAATCATGTTTCAGGTATTGAGAAATACTTTTCATTTTAGTTGTGACTAAGTGCAGTTCCTATTTCCTTTGCAAAGGTGGTGAGGAACCATGTATATAAAAGCCTTTGTGAAAAAGTTCTCCTTTTCCAACACCTATGTGCTGCATGTGAAACACCTCCTTCCTGCACTAGGTAGCTGTGAAATACCAGTGAGAACTCTAGGCATTTTAAATATGTTATGCACATATCTGTCTGCACATGAGATTTGAAATGTAACCAGTATCAGTACCTGCACAATGGGGTGAACAGTGATTTTGTGCACATCTTGCTGCGCAGGCTCCTGCACCAAGTTAGAGGCAACAAAGCTGAACCCTCTGAAAAGATGATGAGCATTGGCACTTGGAGGAACACCTGGGGAATCTGTAGAAAGAAGAAAACGGCCTCATGAGCTGCACAAAAGAACAGAAAGGAAGAGCATTGCACCACAACAGACAAAGTCACCCCTGCCAGTCGGGTGCAGATCTGACAAATTGGCAGACACACAGGAATATAATTCATCTCCATATCAAGTCTTTGGTGTGCCTCCTCCATTCCTTTCCTCTGGATTTGAACAATGCAGGGGTATTGTTTGCAAGGCTGTCTCCTCTTGGATATGGGTTTTTTTTCACAGTGCATGTTCATTCTTAGGCAAAGTACTGCCTGTGCCAAGAGTGCACAGAGAGAAGGCACAGGGCAGTGAGGCCTTATAGCAATCTTCTGGAGCAGGGATCTGGGAGCTGGGACCTGCTCCAGAGAAGACAGTGGTTGACTCATCCTCAGGTGAACAAAATAACTAGGATTGTTTTAACTAACCTTCATGGAGATTTTCTCCCCATTCCTTCCCCTGACAAGGCAAAAGATGGGAAGGAAAGGCTAAAGTTCAAAAAGTGCTGAATTACTCTGCTTTTGGAATGAAATAACCAGAGAGCAGTTCTTTGTACCTGCACCACTGCTCAGTGAGAAAAACAGCATGACAAAGCAAGAAAAGGTGTTCTTCACTTAAAATTCTGAAAGGCTTTAAATAGATCTTTTTATCTGGTGTATGTTTTATCCCAGGTATTTTCCTAGGCAAGAAGAATCACTTTGTAAGCCATTCCTAGGCAACTGGCTGGGTATTATAAAACCTCTAGTATTAAAATTTGCTAACCTTTTATTTTTTGGGGGGATTGTGTGTTTGGTTTTTTTTTTCTGATTTTCCCTTCACATTTCCTCCAATGCACCATGTGATTCACCATGACAAAGTTACAGAGTTGAAACTTTCCTTACAAAGCCATTTCCTTGTAGCAAAATGGGTAAATACCCAGTTATCTAGAGAAAATACATCCCTACTGAGCCTTGTATCTGACTCACCTGCTTGAAGCCCTGAAAATATGTGAGGATGTGTACGTCTTAGTGTGCACACTCCTTGTATAAATCTGCTGGTCGAGTGAATAGAGGAACTGATGAATTTGGTAAAACCAAAATATCTGCTTGGGAATAAACAAAACTGAGACTGCAGCTAATTCTATTTCTCATCACAAAGCTGCCTCAGCTTTGACAGGAGTCAGAGTCAGGAGTCAGCCTGTTCTTACTGCACATCAAGTCATAGTTCAGATGGAGAAGATTGTGTTTTGGGAAAATGACGTGGGCTATTTGTTTATCTCAGTGTTTTTGATGGGCACTCTCCTCACAAATACATGGATGAATCACCCCAGACCTCTTGAGTCACTGGATACTTCCTATAATGGCCTATATATAACAGTGATTTTTCCAAGAGGGATTAATTAAGAGGAGAGAATGTTTGTTTTAAAAAAAGGAATGACAATAATTCACATCTGAACACTTCTGGACTTCAGAAAAGCTGTGATCCAGCTCTAAAACTAAAGCGGTAGGTCAGCTCTATTTAAAAATAACTGTTCCTTCATAATTCACTGCCAATCACTTGAGCAAACACTGTAGAAGAATTATTGATGATTTGGTGTTTTGCTCCCCTAGAGTGTCTAAGTTTAAGGGTTTTCAAAGGCTTCATAAATCTTAAGTAATTTCCTTCATTCTGTTTCACTGGGGTTAGAAAACATCTTATTTGCAAAGGTGAAATTTTACATACTTTTTTCTCAGCAGTAAAGCCAGTCTAAAACATCCCTGCTGGTTACAGCATGCTATCCCATCAATTACAACAGTACAAACATTTGTGGACTGAAATCTAAGCTGGGTCACAAAAATGATCTTGGCTTGATCCTTGTTCAAATCACCATTTCTAACGTAGATTGCTTCAGCCTCCTGCTCCCTCTAAGGAGCTGAGTCACCACAAATGAGATGTGGGTCCACAGTGGTGAATTCAGGAAGCAAGTGGCCAGAAAAAGCAACTCCAACTTGGACAAATCTCTGAGAAAAAGTGATGTGAAACTATACCCACATAAATCATCTGTCAGGGTCAGAAACGACATCTTTGGCACACTTAGATCTGAGGTTCTTCCACAGAATGCTGTTTCAACCTCCAGGGTAAAGAAAGTTTCTGACGTACAGCAAATCACTGGACTGACAAGATTTACTGGATCCAAAACTTTGACAGAAACCTGCTTTCAGGTAGGAGAACTCATTCATAAAGACAGTGTAAAATGACCCTATGTATCTGTATCCCCACCTTGGTAGTGTCTTTCTGACAGCTTCATTAAAAACACAACTGCATGAAAATTAAGCAGGAATTATTACAGTGCTTTCTGTGTGACGATGTTCTCATCAACAGGGTTAGTTTGTATTGGGGTCTGTGTCCTGACAGAAAACCCACAAAATAAAAAAAGGTTATTGTTCCATTCCACTGACAATGTGAGCCAGTATAAAACACATTTGTGATGCTCTCCCCCGTTCTGGTTGACTCAATCACTCAACAGTCAGGGGCTGCAAAATATTCTGCCAGTCTGCAAGGGCTTTTCCATCATTCCAGATGTGTAAATGGATTCACACTTCCAATTACACCTATTTTGAAATGATATGGTTTGATTCTTGAGCCACTATCCAAGGAAGCCCAGAGAGAATTGAGCACCATCTCCCCACCCCACCACCACCCCAACACAAACCTTGCAAGTCAGTGTCTTGTAAAAACCAATAAATTTAATTAAGCAACAGTAGTAACATATAAAGTGTAAAATATAGCCCCAGGCATCAGTACAACCAATGGAGTGTGAACTTCCAAAGCAACCCAAACTCTTAATACTTCTTTGCACATCAGTGAGACTTCCCATGGCAGCACCAGACCACACGTCTCTCAAGATCAGACTAACTTGCAGTCTCAAATATTTCAGAGAAATTAGTTCCTCCGAAATCTTTAAATTAAAGTTAAAATCAGATGAGTGAGATGTCTGGTAACCAAAGATCATGCTTCTATGCAGTGGAATAGGAATATCAGAACATGACCAACATATACTGGAGACAGGTGGATGTTCCTGTTGATAAACCAGAGTGTAATATTTTTATAGTTTGTGAAAGTCAGCACATCCTTTAAAAAACAAAAAAAAAAAAAGGAACTGACTGACAAGAGATTTGGAGTAGATATCATTATTTCAAATCCTATGAAAGGAAGTTTGAGCCAGGCTTTGAACAGAAGTTTGGGCTAGTTTTAAGAAAAAATTATGTAGGTCATGTTAAGCCTGAACAAAAACTACAGGAAATCTCAGCTCTGATTCATGTACTAAAATGTATATTTTTTCATAAGGAAAGCTCAGATCTTTCAGTCTCACTGAAACAGTTCTGGGCAATTTGAGGGTTTAAGCTTGAGACTTTATACATGGTAATTCCAACAATACTATGAGATATTTATAGTGCTTACTATCTTTGAAGTGTTTTACAAGTAACAGCTAATTCAATTATTACATTTTAGAAAACATACATAGGTACTTCTTTAGAGAGGAATATCACAAGCAGAAAGGTAATGTAATTTATCCATGTCTAGCAAGAGGCAACATTGTAAGTGGGATTGCTGCTCTGACATGATTGATATTCTTGCTTTCCACTTAAAAGAGTGGAAATGTTGAGTCCTGTGCAACAGTCACCTTCATATATAGACTAAAAAGTGTGGTATTTCTGTTAGGAAATAGATGGTACAGGAACAATGTTCTCACTACAAGCATTTTCTAAATACACCAAATTTCCTGTTGGCGTAACTCTGCTGACCTGAGAACTTGATGATTCTTCATTGCTTTTAACCACACATTTACTTCCAACAGTCCATAGTCTGTGGGATGGCATAATTAAACATCTATGGGATATATAAATACCTACTAACTTGCAGAGATGCAAAATTCTTTGAAGCCCAAGTAATTTAAAATAGTTAAATTCAGCTAGGGCAAGCAATGATGAGTAATAAAATAGCTAGGCAATAGTTACTTTTCCTTTTAAAAATGTGAAATCTGTCCTTCCTGAATACAAGTTAATGTGAAGCCAGTTGAAATACTTACGAGTTTCTTTTGTTGGAAAAGCAAAACCAGTCTTTGCTTCCTGCTGGATATGGCAAAATCCTGTAATACAACACTAACACTAAAATACAAGTTTTAGACCCTGTTGGAACAGGGAGGAGGAAGGAAGAACAAATTTACTAACTGAAAAAATATATTGCTCATGTGCCACCTTACTAACCTGTGGGGGTCCGAGATGTGAACTCTGGATCAAAATGAAAGGTGTCTTCTGGCCGCCCCACTGCAGGCTTGAAAGGCGGCTTGATTTCTTTTCTGTACAGTTTCTACAAGGAGAAGAACAGATCACAATCAGCATCAACGTGCACACCCTCAGCATCTGGAGGTAGACTCCCCTGCTTTCTTTAGGGTGTCCTCTCTCAGCTCTGTGCTATCCTTGCAGGACTGACAGAAAAGGATGATGTATCCATGGTTCTGGCTCCTGCTTGACAGGTCGGCTTAAATTCCAGTATTCCAGCTGGGGCATCTGGAAATTCACTGGTCTAGGGGCAGGACTGGAATGTGGAATGTTAAGACTAGGAAACAGGGTGACTTCAGCAGTGCAGCAATGGCAATCAGCACAAAGAACTGCTAGGAAGCCATGACTGTTTTAGCATTCATTATTTGTCAAGAATTAGCAGTATGTTTGACATGCTGCCAGACTGAGCTGAGCAACAGGCTTGGCTGCCTGGTCCTCACAACCTAAACAAGAGACTTGTTCTTTTAGTGTATGTGGTAAAAGGGAAGGGGGCCTACGGCTGATGATTAGATAAAATACCCATCAAAAGATGCTAGAGACAAAGCACTGTGGATGGGTGGGGAATCACACTGTGGATGGGTGGGGAAGGTCTACATCATGTGGCTTGAACTGAGGAGCAAAGCCAAGGAAAGGAGAGAAGGAGAAAGGAGAGAAAGGAGAGAAAGGAGAGAAAGGAGAGAAAGGAGAGAAAGGAGAGAAAGGAAAGGAAGAGAGGAAGGTATGTAACAGGTAAGTACTTCTAGGTGGGCAAGTTTCTGCTCGTGACTGAGGGGTCATGCAGGGGATCACCTAAGTAACAGGCACCATAAATTCATCCTAATGCATCCTGCCTTTATTATGAGGGACTTTGTGGCCTTTCTACTCATGCTCAGTGAACTTTAAGAAATTGCTACACCATGCTTCTTTGCAAGCACTCATACACACACAGACACACTGAGGTACAGCATGTCTGGATCTGATCCAAAGGCTGCAGAGGTTAATGGAAAGAGCCCTATTGATTTCAGCCATCTCTGCATCATCTCTGCCTGATGAACATCAAAACTGAACATCATGCTGATGGCAGCAGAGGGAACAGAGCTCCAGTTTGACTCCCTGTCCCATGTTTCAGTCCCTAGACTGCATTTCCTTTCTAGCAGTGCTTTTGCTCTCAGGTTTCAACGGGCTGAATTAGTTGCCACAGACAGTTCCCCATAATTATCATGTCTGAAACATAACATTTCATCCAAACTTTGAAGTCATGATAAGACCTGGAGAGTTCAACTTTATGACTGCTTGCAATATGTATTTTTAGGTTAGCTCTTAAAACAACTTCCTAATGAGCTGATTTTTCAAAATATTTAATGAAGACTACTAAATGCTTGTCCAGCTCTTTGCATGCAGGAAGATTCTTTTTAACTGTGCATTTTGTGGTGAATTAACGTCGGTAATACAAAGCATGTGATCAAACCTAAGATATATACACATCAACATAATTTGAATTTGATTTTGCATTGATAAATACAGGTTCTTGAAGCAGAAAATTCTGTAGCATAGTATTACCCTTAACATAAAGGATATATTTGCGATTGAATTATGATTCCATGGAAAAGTGAAACAGTGACGTTTGAAATGAATCTGCAATAATTAATGACCATTTCACCATGAAAAGTTCCTGCTTGCGTAAAACTGCTCTATATCTTTGGAGAGAAAAGGAGCTGAATAACTGCTGTGAACCACAATGGAAAGCCAGTCTTCCAAGTAATTAAAAGCCAATTGCAATCTTAAGCAGGAAGTGCCACTCATCAGCTGAACAGTATCAACCTAGTAATTAACATACATCTTTTCCTGTCTGCACAGAACTTTAAAAGAGAACTCAGCACCTACTGAAGGTTTTTCTGTTGCTAGGATTTCACCTTGAGAAAGCTATTTGCTTCCAGCTTCTCTTTATTTGTCTTAATTCACAACTGCAGTGCTTCTTCTGCAGAAAGCAATATGGTCACATGCACATGCTTCCTCCCTGAATTAACTGCATGGCTCATCCTGTGAGGTCCAAAAATTGGAAAATGTTTCAGAGCTGTACATCATTCAGGAATTGCACTCCCTTTTCATTATCGTAACCATATTCTCTCTGGCTTCTTAATTCCTTCCCCCATCTGTAGTTTCTTAAGTGCTGCTGGAGCTACATTTGTATTTTGAATCCCTAACCCACATCCTCCACTACTAGGGAGGGATTTCGGATCCATCATGAGTCACACGCCACCTAAAGATTTATAATCACAAATTTGTTTTTTGGGAGGGGATGGAAACAAAGATGTTGCTTTTGCAAATGAAAGGCACTTGTTTGAACACAACCCCAATGACTCCCTTTTCCATTTCCTTACCCACTTGTGATAAAAACAAGACAACAGAACAGCAAAAGGAAAACTGCCTATAACTTTTTTTCCCCCAAAGTTTTTAAATAGGGGGAAACCAACTCTTGAATTAAAAGAAATCATTGAGGACAAGGAAAAGTAGAGTAGTATCATCTGTGGACTTCTCCATCCCACGCTGGCTCCAACTCTCTGAGAACTCCTACAACCAAAGCCAAATCATTAAACCACAAGGCAGCCCACCAGAGTTAAACATGAAGGCCTGCTGCAGGCAGAACACCTCTTCCTTTAAAAACCTGCATCCTGTAGACTGGAAAACTCAATGTGGCACAAGCTGACCTAAGAAAATAGTAAGAATCACAGCCATTGCTTTGCATATGCATAGATAGTGAATCTCTTGGAGGATTTGAGATACTTCTGGATTTTTCAAGAATATTTCTAATTTTAGGAAATGTCTTAATATATTATTTCTTACTATGGTCCCCAAACTATTCAGGGGTGATGTATCTTGACCATGACCTCTTCCAACAGAAACTAACCAGAGTGGGAAATGACAGCAAGTTAAATTTCAGATCTTATCTTCAACCATTTCTATCAGACTGTCCAAAACTTCTGCTAAAGTTTAAACAGTTATGCACTTTCTAAGTTATAGCAGTCTTAGTACCATAACCAAAAGTTACTGAGTTCCATCATCTGTTTAAATGGGAACAGGGTCCCAGTTTTCCCAACTTACACTCCAGTTTTGGTATCAAAATATTTTGTTTTGGGGCATCTTATTAGGCATCCAAAAGAGACTTTGGATATGTTAGTGCTAACTAGAGCATTTAAATTTCAGGTTGGGTACTTAAGATCATTATATGTTTGTTATTTTGCACAAATATAAGAAGCTCAAGATTTTTTTCTCTCCCACATTGTTTCCACACCCATGAAAGAGAATCATGTTCTTTAGCCCCTAATGTTTTATTGAGAATAGTACTTATTTCTCTTTCCCAGTAAGGAATACGCTCCCATGTTCCATCACCATTTTTTTTAAACTGGTCACAGCACTGACTTAGCACAGAAAAATGTGACTGATAGGTACCAGGAATCACTGCACATCACGCAGAACTGTCAGATCAAGAGGCTGGGCTGAGTGAGTACTTAAACCACAGAACGAGGGAGATGGACTCCAAGGTGTGAAAATACTGATTTAGATATTCACACACAGATGCATATCCATGTTTCTGACTACTTATCAACCCCTCACATCCTTCTGAGACTTTATAATAAGTACCTATGAATTAACTAGAAACCAGTTCTACAGCAGTTTGAGGAAACTATGAACTTCTATCAACTTTCTTTCTGATTTCTGACAAAAAAAATTGAAATGACTGATTTTCATCCAAGTGCCACTGAGCTTTTCTTAAAATATGTTACTAGACCCCCTAATATGATCTTCATCTGAGCACCTCCTCAGCTGGAACTTAAATAATCCACCAGGGAGACAAGTAATAAAATGCTGCAACATTGTGTTTCTTTCTCTTCTTATTTATAAGCAGTCAATTTTTCATCATCTTTTAAAAAATGCACTCCTAAAAAACTCCAGAGATGTAAATGCTCTGTACCTGTGCCTGGGAAACATAAAGAAAAAGAAAATTGTTTAATTTCATTAAAAACTATTTATTCATTTCCTCAACTGGGTTTCTTTGATGAAAAATTGAATTATTCCTTAGACACCTTCTAAAAACAGAAAGACGCTACCCTCCACAGCGATGCACTTGTAGTGTGACAATAAACTCCCTTGATACATATACCTGTCATGGAAAATCCAATAAGCAGACAAAAGGAAGAACTACATTCTAAAATGCTTGTCCTCTCCTAGATCAATGACTCAATGTTATTGCCTGCAAACAATAGAAAAGCTAGCAGAATTCAGACCCTGGGATTAATTTTTTCTGTTGGTAAAATCTGCAATTAAATAATTCACATTTCCAGTTTAGTTTGATCTCTGATTAATATTGAAGGAAAAAGAACTGGATTCCACTTTGTTCCCACTCCCTTCCTCAGTTGTATTTGACAGCTCATTTTCTAACATGCCATTGCTCTAGTTCCAATTTACCCTGTCATTAAACAAAAACTACTGTTTATAGCCCACTCCTCCGACAGCAGTCTGCAAAAAGGGATTTCATTTTTCATTTTCAATGAAAAGCCAGAAATTCATTATGCATGACCTGGAAAGAAGAAACAATAGCAAAAAAATCAGGAACCAGACTCTGCTTTCTCAGAGCCGATGACTGAAATTATCTGAGGTCAACTTCTTTTGGGTCTGCTTGTCTTAAAAAGAGAAGGAGGTGCAAGGTTAATAAGCAGGTAAAACTGTCAAGGAGCTGGACATCTAATCTCTTTCCTGAGAATCCCAGCCTTGATCATGAAAGACAGTCCATTCATTTAACAACAGATCTATTGAATTTGCGTCATGGCGCCTACTAAATGCCTCGGAGCAGGAAGACTGATCTTTGCAGAAACCTCCAGCTATTTTTCACTCTGGAAAGTGGGAATTTAGGGCTTTGTTACAGAGTAACAGCTGTAAAAATGAGAGTCTTACAGAGTCTCATGCCACAATTTAAGTCTGGGCATAAAAGCTCTGTGTCAGATTGTCCACAGTTCATTTAGTACTGAAGTTAGCCAGAACCTAAACCTAAGGTGGCTAGAGATTTTGCTCAAGAATGGCACCCTGGAACATGGGAATGGCTTCTGGGACAGGCTGGGAGGAGGAGGGTTCTCTGGCCACACTCATGTTTTCCAGGCTTGCACCTATTGTCTCTGCATGCAGCTGGTCACTACCAGCACACTGTGCTTGGCAGCAGCACCTGTGGCATTGGAACAGAGGCCATTCCTGCATTGGCTGTGCTATTTCCACTGTATTTGCTGTGTTCATCCAAGCCAGACACTGCATCTGGCTGTGTCTGTTTGAAGACCGTAAAAGATGGGAAATGACTGCCCCAACAGGTAAACACTTCAGGGACAGAGAAAACAACCAGCTTCAGACCAAAACCCAAGGGAACAGCTCTGAAAATACTGTGTAATGAAAGCCCAAGTCACATGGTTCCATCTGCAATTCCAATATCACTGCAGCATCAAGACTTCACACACAACTCAGAAGGAAGAAGCTAACTCTTTTCTACTTTGAATCTCTCTTCAAAATTAGATGATGCAACTTGATGCTTTGTTCCTGGTTATCATGTCACTCTTGCAGGGAAAATCATGCTTAAAATCAGACCTGTTTCACACTGCATTTTTAAGGAGACACTGACCCATTCTGACCATTCATGATAAGGGAGCTTTTGATGGAGGATTGTTTTCTTACAGTTGCTGAAATTTTCTGTTCTGTCAGTCACAGCCGTCCTGTCTATCATAGTTGCGAAGGTAGGACAGAAGTTCTCCAAAAGATCTTGCCTCTTGCTCTCTGAGATCTTTACATTACCAAGACATAAAGTAGATCAACATTTCTGTCCTATCTCAACAGTGCTGTTTGCTGACTATCTGCAAATTGATGTAGTATATTCTGTATGCATTATGGGAGAACTAAATGAGGGCACCAGGGACTCTTTCCTGCAACTGTACAGAGATCAGTGCTAAACATCTACGTCTGATCCATTTCAGTTCTCTCACCCTGTTCTGTTTCTGTCCATGGAGAACACATTAACAACTGGTTGGATGTTCACTGTGAGTCAAAGTCCTGGCTTCAGTTCAGGACCAGCCTGGCTCACATTGCCCTGAAATACATACAACTGTAGCTGCTGGAACAAGATAAGCCTCCCAAGATCTCCATGAGTGATTGTAAAATTAGGATAAAATGAGGAAATTTATTACAAAGATGATAGCTGATCGGTGCAATAATGATCTGTCTGTCTCCAAGAGAGTGCAATAAGCACTAATCATGTTGGATTAAAATGGATTTTTACAGCTATATTTCACAGCAGAATTAGAGGGATAGATAACACATCAAAGGGAAATTAAATCCACCTTCCTCTCTAGCTCCAAGGCATGTTCAAGCACACCTATTTTCTTCATGGTAGATATTTCCTGTCCATAAGAGCTTTTTCAAATGATGGAGGACTGTAGTTTCCTTAGGACAGGCATGAAATTGTTCCCTAAAGAATGGAGCTTGAAACAATCACCATTATTGTGACAGAAGGTGGTCCTGAGGATTCTCATGGGACAGAACTGACTTTTCTGAAAACCATTCCAAGATGCAGAGCCTCATTTATTTGTGAAGAGTTAGTGAGCTGCTCCACTAGCAAACACAGAAGAAAGAAAGAAAAACCCTCTCACAGTGCCTCTTATTACATCAAGACATATTCATCTGACCTATATTTTGATTGCAAACCTGAGGACTGTAGAGATAGCAGAGGAATATAGAAAATAATACCATTATTATTAATATTAATATTATTCTTTAATCATCATCATAATCAAAACCAACCTACTTCTTTTGGATTCTCTGTTTTTTATTTTCACATACTCTTTTCATGAATGTAAAATCTTCATACAGTATCTCATGATCAGTAAGAAGCAGAAGAGGGAAGAGACTCTAGACTCCAGAACATACATAATGGGACTAAGAGTCAGCTGGAGTGTAAAGGAAAGTCTCAAAATCCACTTTCATTGGTCATGCTTCAATATGTTTATAAGTCATGACAACTCTTCAATATGCAATTCAAATTAGATTTTTCTAACGAGTTTTTTCCAAAATGAATGGGTTTGTGGGCCTTTCAAAGGCTACCTGGGCACCACCAAAAGTTCTCCCACAGAGGAATTAGCTTTACAGCAAAGTTCTGGGCAGCAGTTTGAGAATAGCCCTGTCACATTGATTCATGCTGTTTTACCAGAATTTATCATAAGAACTGCATCAATGTTACGTGTTGTTATAGCATTCATGAGTGAATGCATTAAATACTGAAGAGACACAACAATACCGTAACAGGAGTTGGATAAAATTAAACTAGAAAATGCTAGAGGATGTGGCAAACAGGAGCTCTGATGCACTGGCAGATGTCCAGATCAAGAATGAAAAATTTTTGCCTCCAGGTTTTTCTAAGAATAAGTTAATTTGAACAAGTGCAATGCTGAAAATGTCTAAATCAAATACTCAGCTAATCTCTACCAACACCTTTACAAGCTGTAGCTGACAGCAATAAAATAAATCCTTGTTTATCATTCTGTTAATCACATCTGACATGTCTTACTTGAACCATGTTTAATTTGATCAACTGTTCCAATTTTGAGTACTGATGCCAACAGACACACAGGAGAGACATAGACACCCACTGGAAAAGCTCTAACTCCCCTGTGTTAGAGAAGTTAGGCTCTCTCTGTTAGAGAATGCAATCTTTTTCCTAAGCATGGCAGTTCTTTTTTCAAAAAATGTTGCTAAGAAAAAGATAATGCTGCTCCACTTACATTCCAGTCTATAGTAACAAAGAAAGGGTGGCGTTTAATTTCTTCCACTCCATCAAATCCAGCACCTGAGAAGAGAATGAAAGAATCAAAATGAAGCCATGTTGATGAGAGAGCTGCATGGCATCTCTTCTCCAGTCTTCTTCCCTGTCCCCATTTTTCTTCTGACAAAGTAGAGTCCCCATCTAAACATTTCTTCTAGTCAGGAAATCCTGAACGGTGCAACTGCCATCACAGTATAAAAACTCCCATAAATACAGACAAGGGCACTTCATTAACGAGAATTTGATCCCAAAGGTTTTTTACTTTTCTCTAATTGAGGCTGCTGCCAAGGCTTTGGATGAGACATGGGATTTTAGCCACAGCCGAGTGCCTGCACCAGCAAAGTCAGGAAATGAGCCAGGATATCCCAATACTCTAGCAAGGCTCCACCAGTGGCAGCTCTTCTGTCCACATTGACTTTCAAACCTTGACTAGCTACTGTTCTTAGCTGCACTACAGGCAAGTATAGACTCAAAATACCGAAAGGCTCCAAATGATTTGAGGTAAGCCAGGATTTTAGGTTCTCCCTCTTCAAATACTGTTTTCGAATTCCTGTGAGTACCAAAATCATCACACTCAGTGTTAAGTTTCCATCACTGTTAAGTATTGGTTACCTTACTGTAGAAAATTTAGGGAAAGTCTTCTGAGATCTGGTAATAAATCTAATTCCTTCTTTATTTTGCCTTATGTATTCACTGAAGATTGCCTTATTACTTTAGCTCAATTTACTTTCCTCAGTGCTATAACAGAACCCAACAGGTACTCAGTAATAATTAAAGAACTCTCAGAGAGGATTTAGAATGCCATTTTTGGGGTTGATTTGACCTCATTAATATCACCTTTCATTTTCATTTCAAGGAGTATTAACATCTGGAAGAAAAGGCTTTGCACTGCAATTCTGGAATCAGCTCCTGAAAGGTACCCAGCCTACTTCTTCACAAGCATGCTGAGCATCCTTGATTCCCAAAAGGATTTAGGATAAGCACCTTGCAAGGGGCACCCAGCACCTCAGAGGACTCAGCTCTTTATATATGCAGTATTTGTACTTTGGGAAGATCAACATTACAAGCAGCTTTACAAAGGTCTTGTCAACTGAAGCTTTTGTAAAATGTGATGTCTGCTCTCCTTGTGTACAAGACTGTTACCAACGTTTGTCAAAATGCAATGATCAGGAACTGCTTCCTACGGCCTGCTGAACATTCACTGATGAATGGATACAGAAAGCAAACACTTTGTAAACACAACATGCAGACTTGTCTGTCAGGCCTGCTGGAAAACAACGACGAGGGATGATCTTCTGATTAATTCACCACCCCAGTAATCTTTCAGTACAGGCGAACTCAAGCGATGCACATGAGGATAAACAATCCTAGCTTGCCATACAAAATAATGTGTTCAGAAGTGATCAGCCCTGCTGAGAAGTGTGGGTTATGACAGAACAACATCTGTAGGCAAACACAACATGAAATCAAACCTTAGAGAAGGAAAAAGAGGACAAAAGGGACAACATAATTGCACTGTCACTGTAAGTCTGTTGCATTCCTGCAACTAGAGTATGGATTGTAGCTGACACTCCCCTGTAAAAGGGTATACTTATTAAAAGTAGGAAAAATCAAAGAAGATCAACAAGGAATGGTATGGAATGACTGAGTAGGTCAGGACTTTTCAACCTGGAAACAGATGAGCGAGGAAGTATACAATATATCACTAAACGATGCTTGCAGGAATCAGATTCAGAAGAACCTGGAGATGTTTCCTCAGGAAATAGAAAATTGTGTGATGTGGAATTCCTTGGAAAAGATGATGTGGTGCAAAATACTTATATGGGTTCATGGGGAGGCCAGGAAAGTCTGTTGAAAAGAAATCTGTTGAAGATTACTTCATCAACAAATCACAAGAGATTCAGGAAACCACTTGCTTGACCTTAAAGCAGGAATAGAGTAGGAGAAAATTTGGGTGAAGTAACACATATGATTATCATGTTCTTACATGCCCCTAGGCAGCTGTTTGTGGCCCATGGGTACTGAACAAGAAAATAAGAAGTCTTAGAATAAGACTTGTTCTATGATTTCCCTAGCATACTTTTTTTCAATGCACAGCCTGAAGTCTGCAAGATTCCCTTGGCAGATTAATTCTGATTTTAGCAATGCCAACAGAAACACAAAACCAACAGAGTTGCTCTGGAGAGAATTACATTAAGCAAATCTTCAGAGAAGAAATACATTTGAAAAATGCTTTGTGTTCAGTGGTGGTGATTGGAAACTGCAATGTGCATTAAATGTTCTTTACCACATCAGGATGAAACCCAAGTGCCAGAATGATTTTGCAGGACTGGGATAAATGCTCAGGCACTGTAAGACACTAGAAGCATATCCTGGACCCAGGATAATTGCTAATGCATTCAATTTTCTCTTCTCTGCTCCTTCCCCACTGTTCCTTTTTTCCCTCTTGCTTAGGCTAATGGATATGTTATAGTTTGTTGGGAATGACACACCTTTTTTCAGACCATTTATTTGAAAGCCACACTTTTTTGCTACTGTTGCTACTCCTTTTTCCACAAACCCACAGAAATAAGGACCAAGAAAAAAGTCCACCTATAGCTACTTCTCTTAGTGGGGCTGCAGTGTTCAGTAAGGGATGCAAACATGCAATTGAGGCAGGCATTAGTTTTAAAAAATTTTCATTTCCCAGTTGCAGCAACCTCAGCTCTGACACAGAAATAATACATTAAATTCAAGATCTTAATATATCAAAGAGATTTAGGATGGCAATAGCCTACTTTTGCAAAGAGTGGAGGACTTCCAATTCTTAGCAACTGATTTTATGCTATGGAGAAGGTTCAGCACTTCCTGCAATTTTTATTCCCTGACCTTCTGTGCGATGAGACCTGCTGTGTGTAGCCCACAATTTCTTCCTGGACTGTGTGCTGTGGCTGCAGGCAGCAGCCTGGCCTGGCTCTCTCCTCAGCTGAAGGAGGGAAGCTGCCCAAGGATGTGTTCAAGAACAACTCTGGGAGATGGAAGGACAACCCTGACCCTGCTGCAAAAATCCACACAAGACATGAGGCATCAGAGCTTATGGTAGAGTCCCCCTGGATTTGCTCAGCATGTTTCAGCCATTCATCTGCCATCTGCAAATCTACAGTGGTACTGAGAAGATATGTGCTTTCATGGAGAAAAGAAAAGCACTGCAGAGGGTATGACTGGAAAGGCCTGCGTCATGGAGATGGACATTTCTTGGCACACAGATGGATATTCAGCAAACATCTGAAGCACAGCACACAATAGCACACTGCATGGTCACAAACCTTTCACCTTCCTTAAGGTTTCTAGTGGGCTTGGGATTTTTGACTTCACTTTAACTTCATTTTGGCAATAAGACCTGGCAGTCAAGAATAATCAGCACAATTAATCAGCACAATCAAACCTACTGCCTCCAAATATTCTTATGTGCCATCCAGTCCCATGAGGGTCCAAGAAGGTAATTCTTTCAGATCAAATTGCCAGTTTATACACATAATAGAATGCAAGCATTTATATAAAAGCAGTCTCACATTAGCAAGTGAAAACCTGATATCTAAGTTTTATGCCTGTAATAAAAGTGCCTGCAAACAGTAAGAGTAGAACGTTTTATTTTTAATTGGTTTTGATTATTTAATCATTATGGAAAACATGAGCCTTGAAATACTAAGGGGAAAAAAAGGAGACCTATGAAATTTGCAAGTTGATTACTTGGATATTCAAATTAATCAGGAGTTTCCAGATTTTTTGTTTCAGGTAATAAAATTTTAATGTCTCCACAGCTTCAGAATCTTTTTAGTGGTCTAGCTTTTTGAAATATTTTTCTAATGTTTCCAAGAAAGATTTACAGTCACTCCGACAAAGGTGAAAGCTGTTTTTTGTTTAAACTCACCATCTTATAAAGTTAAACCCCAAAGTTTTCTATGTGCCAGAGCAGAATGTATCTTCCCTGAGAACACGGAATTGAGAAAATAGTAACTATTTCCTTGGTTTTTGCCCTGAGCCTATTACCAAATGCTTTTATTTTACACTTTCTTGGTCAAGCTTCTCAATTATAAGGACTCTGGAATTTTTATGCTGCTAAACAGCTTAAGCAGTTTGTTAAATAATATGTTTTTTATATAAAATAATTTTTAACACACATCCATTAAATAATAATGCTAAATAATAAATAATTTACCGACCTGAGCAGATTCTGGTCTTAGGGCAAGTCCCTTGCCTAAGTTCCTGACAATGTAATGAACTAACACCTTCATCATAAAGTTTCATTTCTGAGATGCTTACTCCTTATTTGCCTGGGTATTCAGTTAGTTTCTTTTAAGAATTTAAAATTATGTTTATCCATGATCTGAAATTTGTTGTACTTAGAGCAATACTACTGAAGCAGTGCTATACAGATTATTTGAACAGCAAATAGGCTCAGAAAAGAACAGGCAGTGTCCAAAACCAGGGATACCAAAGGAAGACTTTCCATTCCTTAAAAATTTGTCATAAATATTAATATGGACATCAGACTTTAAAATAGAACCAGGTAAACCGGATTACTAAATTTCTTCTCAGTCTTGTCTAACTTGCTTCAACCCTGATAGTTTTTTTTCCATTAACAATCCAAAGCTTCAAAACAAAGTTTCAAAGTAAAATTTCAGAATGCATCATCAATCTTTACTTCTGTTAATTCTGTTTGTTAAGATACCAAAATCAAATGGCAAAAAGCGTCTTTTATCTTTGCAATGTTAAACATTGGATTCTGGAACTAAATGCACTTTCCAGATTTGCAAACTTGTGAAACAATGGCTGAAAACAAGTGTTTGATCCATAATATGGTTCATTTATTTTAGCATGCCTAATTAAGTTTCCAAAGATTTTTCAAAACTGGGTATCTAAGCCTACTTTTCTTTACATATTGCTATTTTTTTTTCCCAGAAAAAACTGAAATCCACAAGGTTGAAGCAGTCCTTTTACATACTGACTTCTGTTCAGTAGGCCTACAGTCCAAGCTTTAGGCCTACAATTCAAGCTTTCCTTCTTTTGAAAGGACCAACAGGTCCCTTTCTGTTGCTGTTGAGCCGCTAGCTGAGGAATGACCTAGGTTCTTAGACAAGGAAAGAGAGAGAAGAAGTTTATTGTTTTGATTTCCATACATATAGAGTTTACAGAAGTCACCCAGATTGGTCAGCCCGAGACCTCCCCCTAGGCCCAATTGGCCAAGCCCGAACTGACTCAATCCGGAGAAACTGTTTGCAAAACATCCAAACTTTATCTTTGTTTATGAAATATAGCAAAATGTTCCCACGGGAAGGACCTGTGCTAGCCACACCTTTCCATCTTCCTTTGTGCTGACTCTCAATCAGTTAAAACAGAGAGTACCTTCAGGAGCTTCCTACCACTATTTCTGAAATATTAACATCTATTTTTCTGTTACTCTTTTAGATTTTATTTCTTTGGATGTTTGTATTGTAAATAATTTCTTTCTTTCTTTTTGCTTTCTCCAAGCTTTCCCAGTATTTCAATAAACCTCAGGTTTTAAAACCTTGACCCCTAGCAATTCCCTATTATTAACATATGAGGGCTAGAACTGTTATGGCTAAAACTAAGTTTTAGTGAGTAGCTTTTTATTTAAGCACTGGTATCCAGAAACTCCCACTGACTTCACTGGAGCTCCATTTTGGATGGATAGCAATTTGTGAAAAGCCACAAAACAAGAAGAGCAGGATAAAACCAAGAGATGAAGGCAAGGAGGAAACAGCAGGAGGAAACAGAGGTGGGGAGTGGGAAAAAGTTTGTATTTGGTGCAGCACCTAATTCTTCTAAACAGAGATTAAACCTAGAAATCCCAATACTCTGTTTTTTCTAGTGTCAAACAAATTGCCTGAGAACAATTGAAACCTGCTGAGAAAATGTGTCTTTCTACTCTCACACCTGCCAGATACCAGACTACAAGAGCTACCATTTAGATCAAGAGGTAAAACAAAAGGGAGGACATTCCCTCTGCGGGTCATGTGGGATCCCCCCGGTAGGATAGAGGCCCCAGCTCCAGGACTGGCTTGCCACTGCCACCCAGCACTGAGCTAGTGTGGGTTGACCCTCATCCCTGTGGGGAACAATGACAAAATGTGCAGTGGAAATCATGCAACAGGCATTTCCATGGCCTCATCAAACACCATTATTTTCTTAATAAAACCTGTGAACAAGGGTAGAGATGACATAAAATACATAATCTAAACAGGATTATTAACAAAGAGTGAAGTACAAAAGAGATTATGTATTTGGGTAATAAAGAAGAAGGTCTACTGTACGAATGCCCCCAGCTAACAGAATGAGATAGGACTGAAATGCATTTGAGAATGGGAGAGATGGAACTTCAGATTTGCAGCTAAATTATACAGATTTTAAAACATTTGTTTCTCAATTCCCTATATTATCATATGCAGCAGTTATCTTGAATCATTCATAAAAGCTGGTGGTTTACTCTCCCTGTTTACCAAATAACAAGTTAATATCATGTTTTAAATTTCAATGCTTTGCCTGTGCTCTTTGCAATTTTCGCAAGTGAAGCTCCAGGTTCACTGTACTCTGGGAAGGAATGCAAAATGGCACCTAATGAAGAGGATAACCATCAGAAAAGATGAGCTGAGAGAAACCACCACCATGTGACAAGGCAGGGAGCACACAACCAATGTCCTTATCAAAGGCACACGTACCTAATCTGTTGGAGGGGTTCCTTTTGAAGAGGGCTCGCAGCAGGCTCTGGGCTTCTACGCTCAAGAATTGTGGCATTCCCAGCTTGGCTCTGAAAGAACACAACACTTGAAAAGAAAATAGATTTTTCAAGGTTTTATTCCCATCCCACTGTGGCTGAAGCAGCGGAATTGTGGCAGTCAGGATAGGCAGACACAGGAAATCGGTGACCAAAGGCTACCTAAGCATAATGCAATACAGAGTGAGAATCTTATCTTATTCTGCTGAGCTTAAGGAAGGTTTTTCCACTGACTTCTCTAGAGGTAGAGCAGCTCTAATGAATCTCCAAAAAACTTCTGCAACCTAAATAGGTCATTTTCCTACAGCATTTTTCCACTTTTTAAATTTGTTGGCATAAATTTGGGAATCAAGAGGAATTTAAACCATCAAACTTAATGAAAAAAAAATTATATTAAACTGCACACTGTTTAAATAGAATAAAACTTTCCTCTTGGCCACTCACTGCTACAGAAGAAAACCCCCATAATACTGAGTAAAGCTAAGCTTCAAATATTTTGTCTGCATTTAACATTAAATAAATGGGACATCTCAAAGGAAGAGTTGAAACTTGGCAACAACAAAATATAAGATGTCCTGCAGAAATCTGACTTCCCCACATTTTGTGGATACTGACATTATCACAATAAGTAAGATAAATTTCTGTTGCAAGGCCCTCTCAGTAATTCACTTCACACAATTTTTTCTGAAGGCAATTTTAGAGTTACACGCAGGCATCAGCTATTGTGTGCCTTACAAAATACACACCTTGCATAGCTTTGAAAAGTTCATTATGCACATTATCTTTCTCAATGCTTCATATATTTGGGCCCTATGCAGTCTCCAGAGGATAGAGTTAGCTCACAGTTAGAAGAACGAAAGCAGTTTTGATACTCACTTGAGAATGAGTGCCATTGTCTCCTTTCTGTCTTTTCCCTGGAAGGGTAATGATCCCGTCAGCATCTCAAACTGTGGAGTAGCAACAGAATGGTAAATCAAATGTGCACTGGGATGGTCTGCATGGCTCATAGACACCATATCCATCTTCTATTTCCAACACAACTGAAAACTTGAGGAAAAGAAATGATCCAACAAGCTGTGCTTCAGAAAAAATGGCACAGCAGGTCTGGATGACTGTTCCATCCCAGAGACTTATTACAAACTGTTTACACTGATATTTGTTGTTAAGTTTTGGTATGTTTGGAAAGAAGTGTCAAATGTGCTGCTTCTCCTCTAGCGCCCATTTTATGACCAATGCTGGAAATCAGTTATTTGGCTGGAGAGGCCTTTAGCCTGCATGGGTATGGCTGTTCTTAGGTGTTTGGCATGGACGATCATGCAGGGAAAATGGATTCAACATGCCACTCCCCATCTTTTTAGGTTGAGTCAAACCACCTTTTTGATTGCATATTTGCACCACTTAGATGCCTCTACTATATTTAGCAGGAGAAACAAGCCTAAACCCCACATTCTCAAGGCATTTGAGAGTGCTTTTTCTCTCCTGCTTTGATTCCTCTGGCTGTTCTCAGTGATGAATCCCACAAGTGTCACATTTAACTGAACTCAAATCTCAAAGCGAAACTAAAAAATCATCATCAATTATTTGCCTAACTCATGTGTTGAAACATCAATCAGTTATGGTTCCTTTGAGACAGATTAGTGCTTCAGTAAATTTGACAGGAATTTCACATCTGTAAGAAGGAAAAAAACTCAACAAAATCCCAGCCAAAGAAGTTTGCCTAACTTGGATTCAATACCAGGTCTTTCACACAGTTCTTGCCATGGTGTTTCATGGAGTGGCAGCTGCTTTCTCTGACTAAGGGAGGCTGAAGACTGTGCTTCTCCCAATATAAAGACACAAAGAACATAGCTCAGCTTGGACACAAAGGAGAACAGTGTCCATTGAGGGTAAGGAGAACTGTTACTTGCTTTTGTCTGTGACTTAGGCTTTGGATCTCTCCTACTACAATAAGCGTCTAATAACTAATATTCATTGCTATAATCAAATATCTGTTAAAGCAGGAAAGAATCTTCAAACCTTATGTAGTTTTTCTACCCTATCCCACAAGAAACAGCAGTGCTCCAAGAAAGCACATTTATGCTAAGAAGGATCCTTTCATTACCAAAACTTGTGTCAGACTGCCCCACAACCTGATTCTTCCTTTTGCCCAGATTAAAAACAGATATACCATAAGAAAAAGATAGGAAACAGAAGAAAACTACTGATGAGAAACTGCGATGCTAATTTTGGGTGAAGGGTAGAGGAGAGGTTTAGAAGCCAGATAACTAATTGAATATAGTTAATTGAAGGATTAATCTTCATTAGTAACAAATTACCTCAAGGCAATAAAACCCACAGTAGAAACAGGAAAAAAACACTTTTAAACAGTGCACATGGCTGAAAAATATAAACAAGATTTGGAGAAAACATATGTATTAACTTCTGCTTGGGTTAGGAGAGGCAAGAAAAGAGCTGCGTGGTAGAGCTGGAGGAAAGCGGCTCATCTTCTATAATGAAACTTAATGGGGGAGAATTTTTAAAGCTGCCTAGATGGCACTGAAGCTTAAATACCATTTTCAAAGTGATTCTGACCTGTTTGAGCCTTAGTCCTGATAAAAGTGTTCAGATGTACTGGGAATGAGGGGCAGAGAACATTGCTTCCCAGGGCAGCAGCAGAAATGGTACAGACTGTACCAAATCCTCACAATTTCTAGAGCGTTTATGCTCATGGTAAGTATCTAATGTTCACTTACAGTTGCTCATGTCACTTTGCTGCTATAATAAATCTAATTTAGCAGCAGCAACAATGGCTGCTCTGTCTCATTTACAGTGGCATAAATGGGCTTGACACTGCTGATGCAGATGATACAGATATAAGCAACTGCTTGGTCAGTGACTACGTGGGAAGCGACTGTAGTTCCCACCCACCACAGTATCCCAGGAATACCTGAAAATGCACCGTGGCTGCAAGGGACAGAAACCAGAGGGACGGAATTTGGAAGAAATTTAAGTTGCAGGAGGGAGCAGGAGGAATGAGTGTCCTGGAGGCTGCAGGGAATATTCCCTGTGATGCTGTAATGGCCAGCACTTTGTTACCGCATGTCTCCAATTGCGCAGGCCTGATGTTGAGTTGAACTCAGGTTCAGAAGAAATGCACTTAACATCAATATTTAAACTGAAATGCAGCTATGTAAGTAGCTTTTTACTTCGATGAACTTAGCTAAGCAGCATCTGGAAGAAAGCATTAGCTTCTCAATTGCAAAACTGTCCTGACTAAATGTGTTGAAGGTCAAAAATGAAAGGACGAGATTGAAAAATATTTTTAAATAGTTCATCTCATCAGTTAAAGGTACCATTTCACTGCACAACCACCTGTCTTCCTGCTATTTTTCCAAAAACTCAAAAATCTCGCTAAACATGAACATGAAAACAGAAGTGAGAACTTGCTGTTGACACCCTTGCACATAAATACAGAGCTGTATGGGTCACAGCAGGTTGAAAAGAAGCTGAGCTCAGAGGTGAATGAACTCTGTAGTATTTTTGTCTGTTAAAGCAGTCCCTATAGTTTTGCTGGGAGACTCAACTTTCATTCTCCCCACTTCCTTATCTGTATAAACCATCTGTTTGCTCCTTCCTTCCCATTGATTCATTTCCTGGGTGTTTTGGAGGGCCATCTTCTGTTAGACAGTAGTTCAGAAGGCTGCACCTCCCTCCAACCTTGACTTCCTTTCTGTACCAATATTCGGCAAGAAAGGCAAGTATTCTTTGTTCCAGTTCAGCTGCCTACTAAGAGAACCACAGAATTAGGCTTAATGGGAAGGGAGCTCTGGAGTCACAGAGTCCAACCCCTCTCTCAATATACTATGCAGTGCTTCCTTTCTCTAGTTTTCAGGGCAGTTTCCAATTTCAGTAGGCAAAACATGAGCACTTCCCAGAAGATACACATGTGGGAAGACCTGGGAAAAGAGGGCCATATTCCTGAGGAAATGGATTCAAGAAGTGACCCTGGAAGGTCACTGAGGAAGATAATGAGAAAAAATCCTCAGCCTGGGTAAATACCATATGAGCCTTCTTAACAGATGGAAGGAGAGCAGGTTGTACAAACTAATTCAACCCAAGTCTGCTGAAGTATTGTGAGCATAGGATAAAACTCCGAGTTACAAAGAAACTTGACACCACTTAGTTTTGGCAAACACAGAGAGACACTCTCATCAGAATGGCCAGGTTCTCCTTTCAACAATTCCAGTCATTTTCCAGGTATCTGAGAACTGCTGAAGCACTCAGTTTAATCATTTGCAAAACACATTAAATAGTCTTCATTATTATCTGGGTGTGAAACATAATGAATTAGTGCTCACAAAGGCTTGAATCCCTTAACACAGCAGCAAAAACAAACATTCAAAACAATGCTCATGAAGACCATCTCTTGCACTGGGAATATAACAAATGGGATTTTGTAAAAGAAGACTTTAATACTTTGATGTCTTGTATTGATTTTTCCAATGCCACTGTATAGCCACTACAAAATTACTATAGAGCTGAATACTTTGGATATCAAAGGGACATTTTCTTTTCTTGGGAAGACTTTGCTACTTGTTGACATATATGAGCACATTTCTTCTTATTTGGGACTGCCTATCAAGTCATCACAGCCATTTCTCTAATTGTGTTCCCCTCTCTGCTCACATGACTCTCAAAGGTGTACAGTGGTTTTTTCCTGTCCTGAAAGAGATACAACTTCCATAAGGTCTGTGACCTTGTAAATCAGCTGGTACAATGAACTACAAAAGTACTGCTTTGTGAGGCCTTCCAGGAGATTTGTACATGTTAGACCATGCGGACCAGCTTCTCTGGGCTTCAGAGATGGCAGTGTGGCATCAAGGCTCTTGCAGTGCAGCTGAAAAGGTATTAGTTATATATCCAAATTTTAAAAAATTTAGGCCAAACACTTCTTCATGCAGATCTCTTGATGCAAAGCTTTTGCAGAGTATATCCTATCCAAAATCTCCAATGCAGTGAGTACAATACAGAAAGGCAGAAAATGAAAACTGTCTGGTCATGATAAACCATATAAATTCACCAGCACAACATTATATTATGGTTGGGTTTGAGCAGTCATCACCACACATTGAATGAGAAGCAGGCAGTGTCTTCTGTAATGCTGGAAAGGGCAAATTTGAAGATTTGTGTGGTATACCCATTGGCATACTGTAAGCTACCTTAAAATAATTCAAATAACTGAGCAGAAAAAACCAGAGCAGGTAACAGCATCAGTTATGTAGCCTGTGTCAAAGACCTGGCTGGTAGTAAATGAAGTTTTACTGCTGTTGATAGTAAAACGCCTGGTGAATAACAATTCAAGAAATAACTAATAATGTAATTCATAAATGAGAGCAGAATTTAGTAATTTTCAGACAAGTTTGTTTTGCTATTAATAATCAAAACATGCCACATTTATAAGGAGTCTGCAATGATCACTCAGTTTGATTCTAGCCTGTGCCGTGGTCAATGCAGGTTGGCAAGAAGCTGCCAGCACAACCCAACTCTTCATACTGAAGCATTAATCCCCCTTCATCGAACAGAACAGACAAGTGAGACTTTGGTTGCTCTGGTGATAAGGAGGACACAGGCCATGTTATAACTCTGCCTAATGTGTTCCCTTTTTTGATAAGAATTTTAGATATGATAAGTACACTATCACATACACTTCCTTTCAATCTATGCATATTTCATCAACTTTTTTCATCAACTTTTCTTCATCTATTTTACGTCATACTGCAAAATGCTTAGGAAGAAATTCTAATAAATCATTTGAATGCCATTTAATTATCTTCAGTTTTTCAGACTGACAGAAAAACAGCTTCCCTTAAAGAACATGCAAGTGACAGAACAAGGAAAACAAGGAGAACAAGGAGAAAAAAGCAGAATGAAAGACAGCATCAAGAGATCTTCCCACATGTTTAGTGTGTGAAAATATACTTAAATGTTGAAAAGGAAAAGAAAGTTGAACTGGTCGACATATTTTTCTCTAAGATGTCTGGTAACACTTAAAGGCTTAAAGCATTAGCTTAGAGTTTAAAGGGTTTTACTTTCTTTAATTCATCTCCTTTTATAGGGATTCTTATATTTTCTAATTCTAATATGCTGAATCCTTAGGGGAGAGTTGAAAAGAGCAGTGGAAAGAAAAAAAAAAAGAATGCCTAGCAAAACCCAGGGAGGAAGCAGTCTGGTTTATTAAGAGTTTATTAGCTGGTGAAAGAAAAAACAATCTAAACACCAAATGCACCATCATTTAATGGGAGACAGAGAGTGAGAAGACACAGCTACCCTCCAAAACTAAACATACAATAGAAAAGTTAAAGGGTAGGGATATATTTATTCTGTGAGATATAACCTATTGATTTTCCTGAATAAACGTGGATGGTTCAGAAGTGCTGAGCATTCACAAATGGATTTGTGGCTACAGGAGATAAGAATGTTCTGCTCCCTTTATAATTCAGGCAATAAATTACAATATTTATGTAGATTAACTCCTGCCAACATGTTGGATCAGTGATGTAGGCCCTCCCCATGACAAATTTTCACTGTTTTTCACATTGCTTCCTATATTTACTTTGTCTGGTGGCACCAGTTGTCCACTTTGGGTAAACAAAATTTAAACATACTCTATGAATTTTGGTATGCAGTGTAATATACAGCCACGACAAAAAGCCTCCATAGCACAGGAAATGGTGCTGTATTGGAAGAGCACATTGCTTTGCTAATTTCTGCTTCTGCCCTGGTTCTGCAGGGAAGCTGTGACCACCATGGTGAGGTGCCCTGTGAGCCACAGCTGCCTGCTGGTGGCCACACCCTGAGCACTGGGGCACACCAGCAGCCTGCACACTTCAGGAGAGAGTAGCACCACCTCCATTATCCAAACATATCCCCGTGAGAGTAACAAGTACCTGGTGTCTGGTCTCAAGGGACAGCACTGTGCTTGATAAACAATGCTGCAAATATCTGCTATCAAAAGCTTATACTGTATGTACAGCTTTTAAAAAATGACAGTGTCACAAACCAAGTTCTTAATCTTTTCTTCATTTCCCTCAGAAACAACAGCAGACAGACTGAAGAGGTTGGAGGGGTGCAGGGTGGGGGGAGAAGGTTAACATATGAACATGTAATTTTAGAAGGCTGGCTAGAGGAGAGTGCAATACTTCTCTGAAAAACCTTCCTGATACTGCGACTTTTATCTGAAGGGTCTGATCCCTCCTACAAACCACTGTTACAGCCACCCCTCCAACAAACAAGCACAATTTTTGCATTACCATGAGCACGCCAAAAGACCACCAGTCGGCACTTTGCGTGTGTCCTCGCCGGTTGACCACCTCTGGGGCCATGTACTCTATCGTCCCGCAGAATGAATATGCTCTCTTGTCATGGTCGATGGCTTCTTTACTCAGACCGAAATCTACATAAATTGAAGCAAAAAAGATTAGTCAGGTCTCTAAAAATTATTATTTATGCTTTTATTCACTTTATCTGTTTGAACAAAACACACCAACCAGCTGGGCAAGCGCCCTTCTGTCTGTGTGCAGAAAGAGGCCACAGACAGGTGTGTGCTGGAGCCCTGCCTCCAGGGCTGGCACTTTTTAATACACCCTGAAAGTAGGCATTGCATTTTCTCTGTTCAGAATAAGATTCTGGCCCAAAGCAGATGAGAGAGTTAAGTAAGGAGAAATGTACCGTGAAGTTTTGGTGAAGGCAGTGCTGGTGAGGATTCTTGCTCAGATAGCCAAAGTATAAAGAATAATAATCCCAGATTACACCAGTGAAAAGGATGGCTAGACAGGAACTCCAGAGTGGCAAAAGGATGTCTTCTCAGCCATCCTCTGCCTGCAGTAAGCAATCACATTGGAAGCATCCTTCCATCTGCAGTGGTAGGCAGCCAAACCTGCCTGCTTCACATCAGTCAAAAGCACAATTTTACCAAGAAAATGCTATGTTCTCCATGTGCTGTGCAACATGGGGGTTTGACAAACAGACAGAGAAGCCCAACACTCAAACTCTTCTGGCTTCTACTTTTTGTGAGCAAACTCCTTCCAACCAAAGACCAGGATGCATGGAACATACTGCAGAAAAAAATCATCAGCTTACAGACATGAAGTTTTCTTGTTCCTCACATACCTGTTATCTTAATGTGACCCTCTTCATCAAGAAGAATGCTATAAAGCAAAAAAGAAACATTCATTCATTAGCCAGGCATAGAGTGCAGTTAAAAAACATGAATTAAAATATGTTTAAATCAGGTAAGGAGATATGCAAGATTCAAATACTTTTATAAACAAAACCTTCTTGGATTCTGTGGCCTCAGAAAGAAAAATGAACCTCAAAGGTCTGCCTAATCTCATGTCTGAAGAATGCACAGCCTGAGGCAGTTCCATGAGAAGCCTCCTCCTTGCTCCATAGGATGTTCAAGGTGGGCATGCAAAGAGAGCTCAGAAGGAACACCGTGTTCAAAGCCAACAACTGCAGAGTATATGCTTCCAGCAGGAGAAGGAGCTACAGGTTTTCTGTTCTTGTCAGAAGAAAAGGCAATCACACAAATAATCAGGGCTTGGACTCACTGGACCTAAAATTAAGTCTAAAGCTTCACGGTGAAGTAATAAAAGTTATTGTAGAGCACAATGACTAGTCACAGCCTAACTGCATGGATCTCAGCCTCTGCTTATTTTCTGTCCAGAAGCACATTTGAAAATTCAGCCTGGTTGCCGAATTGAAGTGTTCTCACATTTGCCTCCTGCCAACATATTTTTTTCTCACAAAGGCACTCCAACATTTCTGTAGTTCACAAGAATCAGTGCTAGTTTTTGTGGAAATAAGGAACATGGAATTTGAAAAATAATGGTTTTGGTAAATAAATAGTGATGCAGTAATGAAGGTGGTCTTTCTTCAATTCTAGTTAGATTTACTATTTCTCTTTTTAAAATGATCTAGCAAGGTGACAGCTATTTTTATATTTCTCTTCTCTTAGACAATCACTTTAGTCCAATTATTCAGGAAGAAAATAGGACAGAAGTGAACCAAATATAACAGGCTATACTTTGTGAAAAGTTTTGTCTCTACTGAAACATAATTGAAAAAAGATGCTCTTCTGTCAATCATTTATGTGCTTAGAAAAAGCTGTTGTGCCATTCAACGAAGGCCAGCAACTAAGTCAGTACTATGATTCCAATAATTGAAGCCTTTCCTTCTTGATAAAAGCATCTTACCTTTATTCTTTCTCCACAGTTTTCTTGAAGACACAAAATTTTCAAGTACTAGTCTATAACAGGCATGTTTAAATGTATTTTTGTGACAGCAACCCCTAAACCTGTGCTTCAGAAGAGACCAGAATAAAACAGCTGCCAGTGGGGAAGTGAGCATGAACATATGAACTCCCCAGACCTGGATCTGAAAAAACAGCATGAGGGAATAGAGATCTCAGAAATCATCCAAAATTCTGCCCCATACCCAAGGAGCCCCTGTAAACAACAGTGCAATTCATAGGTTCTGGAAGTTTCCCCAGAAACATTCAATAGATGTTATATTTCATAATTTCCTACTGAAAATCCATGCTGCTTCTGTAAGTATAGGATGTAAATTTCCCATCCCTTTGCCCTGATTAGGGGGTTCACACTTTACCCTTATTTAAGGGATGGAGGCAACACCAACACAGCTATCAGACAGATAATACTGTCTGAGGTTGAGTCAGAAACATACAGCAACATATTCTCACACTCAGTGTTTGCATGAGCAGCAAAATGAATGGATCCAACGGATGTGTATCCTCTATCCCCTAAAAAGTGATCTTCCCTCCTCCATCTCATGTTCCCTAACCATCCTTCTACCACGCCCTCAGCTGCTGGCAGCTTCCTCTGTGGCCCCTGGCAGCACCCTTTGGACATCTGGGTGCTTCCACATTTGCCATCCTACATGCTACAGTTACTAACTGAAGATTATATTTCATGTAAAAGGAAAGCAATATGCTAATAGCAAGGAAAAAAAAAAAGGCAGTTGTTGCGCTGAATTATTTTAGAGTGAAATTAAGAAGCAAAGAACAAAGTACCTGGTTCTAAGAATGCAAATTACAACAAGAGACAAATAGTTTTCCTGTGACTGTAGAAGCAAACTTATTATCTGATCGTACTCTGTAGTCTCTTTTTATCTTTATCACTTTACATTCCTTTTTATCCCACCATGTCCACGGAGAAATTCTATTGTGAGGGTCACAATTACTTTAGCTATGGCTTGGTTTGCAGGATAAACTATTCTGCAATAAGATAGTATTATTCTGTGGAAGGGAATAAAGAACCAGAAGTTGTTAATATGATTCAGGCTTAAGAATAATCTTTTGCCTAAATTAATGTTTTGAAATTATGAAAACCATAAAAAGTAGACTACTTTAAAATGCTAAACTCAGTTACAATCCCACTGAGTGATAACCTTCAGCTAGGAGTTTTTTCATTTTATTTGTTCAGTTTAAGGCTTGAGTGCTTTTATGGGATACTGTCATTGTCAACCTTCTCTTCAAAACAGTAATAAAGGTTATTAGGTGAAAAACATACCAACACCATAAATAAGTGAACCACATATAGGCTTGGAACAAAAAATGCCACAAAATAAGGGTGTTCCTTAGAGGAGACTGAAGGGAGACCTCATCACAGTCTGCAGCTTTCTCAAGAGGGGAAAGGAGGGGCAGGCACTGATCTCTTCTCTGTGGTGACAGTGACAGGACCGGAGGATGGCCTGAAGCTGTGTCAGGGGAGGTTTAGGTTAGTTATTAGGAAAAAGTTCTTCACCCAGAGGACGGCTGGGCACTGGAACAGGCTCCCCAGGGAAGTGGTCACAGCACCATCCTGACAGAGTTCAAGTGTTTGGACAATGCTCTCAGACACATGGTGTGACTCTTGTGATTGTCCTGGGGATGTTCTATCGCTCTATGGTTGAACATCTTAACATCAGGATCATCCCAGAAACATTCAAACTGCTTTCACTGACCTCAGTTTAAAAGTACGCCTTCAGAAAATAAAGGCTGGAAATCTCCATGCTAGAGGCTGGAGCAGCTAAATTAGCAGCAGGGGAATGACATACCGAGTTACAGTAGAAGCCTCACAGTACAGCTGGGACTGCAAACTCCATAGTAGTTTTCTGCTACAACTTTTATCACAGGGGTAAAAACATTTTGTTATGTGTTGTTGGCATTGTTTTATATCATGTCTTAAATCAAGGCCTGAACAATTCTGTCCCATTTCTCTCTCTTTATTTTTGGTTTTGAGTCATGTCTTTTGGGCTTCACTTTGAGCTCCAGCATTCCTAAATCAATGTGAAATTCTGCCAAATCTAATAAAGCTGGAACTCTGGGGTTGGTTTGGTTGAGTTGTTGCCTTTTTGGGGGGTTTTTGTTGATTTTTTTTTAATTGGGTTTTTTAATTTAATTTTTTTTTTTAATGATCTAAGTTTCTTTCCAAGTGAGAGCAGTTTTGCAGACGATTCAACCCACACTTTATGTTTTTCAGAAACTGTAGCCAAATTTTCATGTTGGAAATAAAACGTGAGACTTTATAAAATGTTTTATTTCATTGCACATTTTGCTATGAAAGCACCAGATGAAGTAGTCAAATATCTACTAAAGAGATCAAGATTCTCACAAATTGTGTTTTGTGATACTTCAGTGTTTGCATGACCCCATACCTATCTCATGACCCCATGCTATCTCAGCCTGCTGAATACAAAAGCTCCCATTTTTCTATTTTGGTATATTTAATAGCTTGATTGTGCAGTTCTTAAGTAAAAATGTGCTTCACCACGTAAGTAACTCAGTGGCTCTCAGTGTGACTGAACAATTACTTTGTTCCACAAGGGATGCCACGGAAATCACCAAGACAACTCAAGGAGAATTTGTCTGCAACAATTCAAGATAAATGTCTGCTTGTTCTAAACAAGACTTTAACCAGAAAGCTCAATTATTTGTCTTTTTGAAGTAAGTACAGCTGACTTGAGAACAACTCCCAGTTGCACTTGAAATTAACTCATAGCTTTGAATTGTTAACATGAATTTTTGCTCAGGGAATCTTAAAAAATAAAAAGACAAACCTTAACTTTTAATGTACTGAGGGTTCTTCCAAGTGGTTTGAACAGTGCTATTTTCTAACTTTTTTTTTTTCCCTAAACAATTCCAGTGAGCTTCATTTTAGCATACTAACAGAGCTGACAAGCAAACTCAAACCTATCAGCAGTTACTTTTAGAAGCTTCTGAAGAACAGCAAAAGCGTTGAACAATGAAAGGTCAAATGCAGTGTCTATCTTTAATAAAGGGGGAAGAGCGAGAGAGAATTGGTAAATTACAAACTAATTAATTTATCTCCAGTTCTGCAAACCTGACAGAGCAAACCTTGTGCTGTAATTATGCTGGTAATGCCTCTCCTGAAGATGTGTGTGCGTGATTCTGCACGTTGCACTTCGAAGGTGATAGGAATTGAGGGAAACCAAAGGCAAGGAACAGCAATGACTGAACACCTATAAAGACTGACTAGTGGAGAAGAGTTCAGTAGCTGGATTGTTTAAGGTACAGGAGAGGGTCTAAGGACAAGGATGTTCTCACAATCCCCTGAGGCTGCTGCTGAGAGCAGAACAAGCAGGTTGGGGCATCTAGGAGGACAGGCCAAGGAGCAGTGGCCTGCAGTGGCAGCAGAGGAATTTCAAACTAGCTATTAGGAGCAATATTCTAGATGAACAACTGGTGGAGCACTGCCAAGAGGCCTCCTGTGTAGACCATGGAGTCTCCACCAGCTGTTTCAATCCTATGTCAGCAACTCATCTTTAATGGTCTTGATATATTTGACCCAGCCAGGGGGCAAAGAGAGGATTACAAAATCCTGTGATGGTCCCAATTTCCTTTTATTGTCTTACTTAGAAAGCTATTCTTTCCCAGATTTAAGTAAAAAAATTAGCATTTTTTTCCCTTGCGAGTAATTTTTTTATTCTGATGTATTTACTTCTTTAATGTAAACCTTAAGTTCCAGCAAAATCGTGGGCTGTCATGCTTTGCTGTCCTAGGTGTGACTACACATAGACTTTGTGCTTATAGAGCTATTTTTAGAGAATATGGTTTTCAGCCAGAGGTCTTGCTTTATCTCCAGGTATGAACTTCTGGGTCATTCCCTTTCCTATACAACAGTTATATTCATGTAAACTAATTTTATACTCTGGCACTTGCATCCAAATGAAACTGTATTACATTTAATCCAGTTAACTGTACATCAAAGACCATAAACCATATATACAAAAGTTAGAAGATGCAAGAGTGAGGGCTGCCACCTTAATTTTACACAGTAATCTTGCTGTATAAAGATCTTCAGTTACATGATGATAATTTTTATTTTCTTCCAGGGAAACCTTGCCTCAGCTGGCGAGTGGTAACACTCATGGAGGGATTTTAGCAGAGCAGTGCAGTGAAAGGGATGGCTGGTCTCAGCTAAGACAAAAATACAGAGAAAGCTGGATTCCATCTGTACCTTTTCAACATGCCTCTAAGTGACAATGACAAATCAGTGACACCTTCCTTCCTTAGATGAGCTCTAATTTCTCAATTCACTGATCCCTCATTTGAAACACTGCAGCTTGGTTTGCAGAAATTTGAAGTGCTCTCACTTGCAACTGGAGTCATTGAGGGATGTGTTTTGAGATGCTAAGTAACACTTCCTGCTGAGAACTATGAAAAATCCAGCTCTCAGTATCTCAAATATAATGAACAGTTTTGACATATGCTTAATTTTCTCCTCGGTTTCTAACTTCTT
Source organism: Entomyzon cyanotis (assembly GCA_024500445.1). Taxonomy (NCBI): domain Eukaryota; kingdom Metazoa; phylum Chordata; class Aves; order Passeriformes; family Meliphagidae; genus Entomyzon; species Entomyzon cyanotis. The sequence continues at coordinate 683,052 of JAKEPQ010000871.1, forward strand.
CTAAAGCTAAAAATTACAGCATGTCCCTATAAATCTAACAGCACTGTGACTTATATCTCAATATCCAAGCTCATGTCTGGATATCTTCTAATAGCAGATTCATATATCATCTGTTATCTCAAAAATCAGCTTCATCTAACATCAGAGAGAAAAGCAGTGCTTAATTCATACTAATGTTCACTAGAATCAAAGTTTAAAACTGAAAACCTAAAATTTGAGTTATTCTATTGTGTACATGTTTGCTGATGCTGAATGGATAAAACAGCAATTCAGAATGAAGTTGAAACCAAGGAGCTGCTGGCAGCCAGTGCAAGAGTCTGTGGCAGTGGCAGCTGGGGTATGACCACTGCCTACCTGCATTTCATGTCAGGAACAAACCAGTACTTTTCTCCTTCCAGTTGTTTAATTTGGAGGATGACCTTCCATGTTTTCCAAAGACTCTGGTTTCCAGTTTTGCTTGCATACATGGGCAAGACTGGAAAATTTGGTCAACTGCAAAAAGCCCTCTACTCCAAAAGACTGAGAGCTCTTGCTATGAACATCTGTTGAATTTGCGTACTACTACTACTACTACTATTTTTCTAACCTAAACAAAATACTGAATTTAAAATTTAAATCACATAGAACTGTAATGTGGATAAACAGTCTCCTCCCCTTCAACTTCTCACCAACAAAGTCCGTCTCCCATTACTTTTGGTCTCATGTTTTTTCTGTGAGAGTGAAATCTATAACACTGCATTTAAAGAAAGAGCTGCATACTTTTCAGTTTGATGTCACAGTAGGAAAATGCTGCTGTGTTGTTAGACTTTGAAAGTGTAAGCAGGCAAAGCACCAGGCAAAGAGCATAGAATAAAAATAGTATCCTGTCACTCCCAGTGATAGCATTGAGGGTGTCATTTGCTCTACTGATGTATTGCAAATAAAAAAAAGAGAAAGGAAAACTAGGACCATATTACATGTGAAAAATAGCTGCAAATATAAGTGAGAACACATATTTTGGAAAATATTTTGCATAGTCAACACAAGTGTTTTAAAAATCCCGCCTATCACATGTCTCATGAGTTAATAGGCACACGAGTTTTCAGACATGCTCATTTACTTTGAGTAACAGCTACAATAAAGCTGAATGGTGCCACAAGATATTTCATATGAACTGGAAGTGGAGTTGATTTAAATGGTTTACACTGCATCAAGGGGCAGGCCAGAATAAATGCTGCAAACAGAGAATGGTGCCATTAAATTTAAAGTCACAGGAATCTCAATTCTCTGATGAAATCATTCACAAAACTGAAGGCCAGGCACATAGAAGTCCCACCATACCGGTCACGGTCAAAACATTTGGCCTCGTGCTAAAATGGTATGACAGAAAAACCCTTCTGCTGTTAGGGAAGGTCTCATGTAGAGTCTCACAAATAAGAAGGAAGGCAGAGCCTCTGGCACCTTCCCATTTAGTAGCATGACAAGAAGCGGAAGCAACCTAACAGTTCATGTATTTATGTTTCAGTTCCCTTTTCCTTGTTAACTTACTTTTCTGGTTTTAGATCTCTGTAAATAATTCCAAGACCATGGAGGTGGTCTAATGCCAAGGCCAGCTCAGCTAAGTAGAACTTGACATCCTCTTCTGTAAACATCACCTAGAGAGAAGGAAGAGAAAAACCACATCTATTTATCGGACAGTGGTGGGCTGGCTTGCCTTAAACAGACACAGGGAAGGAACTGTCTAACCTGAGAATGCTGGAAGGACCATCATATCAGGTTCAATTTTCCATAATTTGTCTGAAGTGACATTAACAATTCTTACCAGATTCTCCTTTATAAAACAAAATTGGATCTGTTGAGTACTTCTGTTCCTTAAATATACTGCTCTCATTCATCTGTTTGATCTGTTTAGATTACATTATGTCACAATAGTAGAAACAAGTTATAATTCCTTAGCCTTTGGAAATGAACATCAAAATTAAACACATTCAGTGCAGCCCATATTACTTTCAACACCCTTAACTTGCTAAAATCTTGGCATTTGATTACCAAATTCCCACAAAATATCATGCGGAAACCTTTTTGGGGAAGTGAAATACTTCCAAATCTGAGCAGAATACACAGCATGAAGAGAGTCAGAGATGGATTTAAAACCTCATGCCCTGGAGGTTCAAAGAATCTCAGTGCAGACACCCTCAGCAGTGATGTGCTGCCTAACATCCGGGGCTTGATGAGGTGCCAGCTGGACAGTGTTTTCTGTAGCTGATACAGACACTGCTAACACTGAGAGCTGTGTTTTAGGTAAGCAGAAACTTCTGTAATCAAAAAACACTAAGCTCTGAAAAACTCAGATGGCAAGAAACCCCTTTGGTCCAAATTCCATTATATCTCAGATGTTCTCTCTAATTACGTTTCAAGATGCACAGAGGTAATAATGCAGAAAAAGAAGCTGATATATTGGATACACAAGTGTGAATATTATGCATGACAGAAGTAAAATGAGTCAGCTCAATACAAATTTACTTGTCACATGTAAATTCTACAGTAGAATTTGCAGAGCATAATTTTAAAATTAAGTCTCTGTTCTCAGAAAGGGGTAGCCAAAATATCTGAGTGCTCTGAGAAGCTCCAGGCAGCTGAGAGAAAAAAGATGATTCAGACAACAGATGTCACATAATATAATTAAGAATTTCCCTGCAAAGGATAGAAACAAAAACACAAAGAAAATAATAAACAAATACACAACCAAAAACTCTAAAAATGTAATTGTATTGAATGTAAAAATTGTATTAATTTTCAAAATAAATTTAAATTATTTATAAGGTTTGAAATAAATAATTTAGGCAAGAAATTAAATCAATAGAATCAAGGAAAATCCAATCTATATGTATAGATCTAGTTAAATTCATATGTCTCAAAAAGACAGAGCAAGAAAAAGCAAGCTTTTCATGCACGCATGCAATATATGTATCTGGGATCTGACTGAAAGTCCTCTGAAATCAATACCTTTGAACCAAATCTATAATAAAAAATTGCAAACAGTTCAAGTTTTCCCAGAACTTCTTCTCTTGCAATACCTTGCCCCTAAACCGCTGCAAAGTATAGGCAGACAAGGTGAACTGCAAACACCGAAAAAAGTACATTTTTACTGTCAACTTAAGAGGACTCATTCCTGATGGTGTACAGAGGAGAAGTCAGTGAATCGCCCTGGAAAAGCTTTGGAGAAAATGTGAAACTTTAAAGAAGTACAAAGTCTGAGCTGTTATCTTGCACTTTTGAGTTCCCTGGCTGCGCAGAACAGGGACCTGCCCTCTGCAGGCAAGAGTCACATTTTCTGTCTTCTTCCATGAAACTGGAGGAGCCCTTGCTGAGATGGCAGTGCTGCCTCGCTAATAAAACTAATAAATTGGTCTCATGACAATAGGGGAAGGATATTTAAAATTTAAATTTTTTAAATCTTTTTCCTGATATTCAAAATAAATGCAACCAGGGACTGAATATTTATACAAGGATCATTACTCAGCAGTGTAATTAACTTGTTACCAATGTCTTCTTGCATTAGCAAACAAGCGTTAAAAGCAAATACTTGGAGTCCCAAGCTGCAGTGCATTAAAGCAGCCCCCTGCATGGCACTGAATCAGGAACTGAATGGGGGGGGTGGGAGGAGCTAGGGAACTTTTGACTGAAAATACTGTTTTCACAGCTTTTTTTGTCCATCAGTAGCTCCCCAAATCCAAGAAGAGCAGCAGAGCTTCCCCTCAAGACAGCATTTGAAAGGTCCCTATGTTTAAAGACGGTGTGATAAGTGGTTTCTCGCACCCCCGTCCCCACACCCTGGAAAGTACCAAGGGCTGGGGACATTGTCAGTGACAGAGAACAGGGCACAGACAACTGCAGGGCAGCTATCCTGCCTCACTGGAGCCTCCTGCACTCCTGCAGGGATCTCTCTGTGACTGCTGGCTCACAGAGGTGTTTGGAGATGCAGGAAAGCACTAAATGAACCCAGCAAACCTACTGCAGCTGCTCTATGGGTATCAGCGAGACTCGGGTTTGGGATGTTCCCTGCCTGCAGCAGTCTCTCTCCAGGGGCATGGCATGCAGAGGATGGGAGGGATGAGAGCCTGGGGAGGAGATGGAAACAGCAACTGCTCCTGGCAGGCAGAAGGAGGGCAGTGAGGGCTGTGATAGTCAACCTCCCATGCCTGGAGCGGTGCGTGGCCCTCGACCTGCTGCCGCAGCTGCTGCAGGGCTCAGCCCTGACCCACAGCCATCTCTTCCCCTGCTGGCAGCGTCTGTGTTTTTCCAGTGGTTCTGTGCTCACCCCGAGGGCAAAATGTATTGTGGATTGATTTCTCAGACTGTTTATCATCACATCCAAGACTTATTTTGAAAGCAATGAGTCTGGGGCTATTCTGCTATGGGAATGGCTTAGCAGTGGTGCAGTTTTCTCTGACAGTGATGCCTGTATGGTACCTGCTGCATTACCTAAGGCAGAATTCAAATACAATTAGTAAGAACCCACTTCAACATGCAAAATGAGACAGCTCTATTACATATATATATAGGACTATTCCCAAGGACATTTTGAATTCCCAACAACTCAATCTGAATTCTGAAAATCCAAGACAGTCTTTGATTTCTAAGTTAAAGATCAGCTTACCTCTTTGGAGAGTCTGGTAAAAAGGTCCCCTCCCCGCAGGAAGTCTAGTATTAGATACAACTTTCCCTCTGTTTGAAATGCTGCATTAGAAAAGGATGGAGATGTTGAAAGTTTGAATCAACATAAAGTCCCCAAAGAGTAAGTTTTGTTGACTAGCAGTGTGTCATTCACGCCATTGCTGCACTGTAATTTCTGAATTTTGAGAACCAAAACCCAATAATTTCTGTATAGAACTTAGCAACTGAGCTTAGGCTATGGGAAAAAATAGTGTCGTTGAGAGACAACAATGTATTACTAATGTATTAATTTCCATGCTAAGCACCTATGAATTAATATGGTTTCCCACTCCACAAGGTACCAGGAGTCACTGAGAGGGAGAAATAGAGAGAAGTTCCCATGTGTGTGTGAGAGGAGACTCTGCACTACCCAAATATCCTCAGAATACCCATTATGGTAATTATGGGACTGGAGTGGCAGGAGGCAGCTCCAGTGAGACACCACACTCATGTACACATGTATACAAATTTACATTGGTACTGGTTATTAAAACCAATTTTTATTTAAATTATCTGTCTTTGTAAATGATACCTGACAGTGGGTAAGGGGGATGGCAGATGCAAACTCACCAGCTACCCTACCAGTACTACCTACAACATCAGCCTTATGACAAATTTATTTGGATGGAGGAATGGCTAAAACTTACAAATACTGAATTTCTCCTTTAGCATAAATGAGGAATTTCACACAGGTAGTGTCTATGATTTTGTTAGAAACAGTAGGCAGGGAGTATCAGTACAAAAGTGTAACATACCTATTCATAATTCCCCAACCAATTTAAGAACAAACATGAGTTATATTTTTTCATAGTTACCATAATGAAGCTTGACTATGAAAGGATGGTTCACTTCTGCCAAAATATCTCTCTCCATTTTAGATCGTACCCGATCCCGAACTATAAAGAAAGAACAATAAGAACAGTGACATATTAAGAGACAGCATGGTCCCTGGATACCGTACTGGAATAAGGTTTGTCAATCTGGATTCTTATTCTCACTCTGCTGATGACTTGCAGTATGACCTTAGGCAAATCAGTGTCCTCCAAAGTGTCCTCTTTTTCTGATTGCCTGGTCTATGTAGTAAGTTCTCCAGGAAGGCCCTGTGTCTTTCTCTACAGAGAGCTGCCCTAACCAAAATTACTATAGCATTACAAACAAGAAGGCAATTACACGTCACAGAAGAGAATGGTAATGTGAAAATGAAAACTACACAAAATTAATAACTTTACTTCATTTAAGATGAAACAGAATGTACCAGTCCTGGAGCAAGTCAGATTAATCTTGTGCAAATTAATTTATTGCATTTTGCTGATGCTTGCAGCATGTATTACATATCACTACATAGAACTCTCTGGAGGTGATCTATATATAAAATATTAAGAACTTCCAATAAACCACCCAAACAAACAGTAATAAAGAAAAATGCCAAATAAAAATAGTAACTAATTATTTTTATGTGTAGAGATAATTTTACTGTGTGACAGCAGTGAGAAAAATACTTTTTGTGGTCGAGATGAATACAGAGTAAGGGAAATCATAATTTCAGAGGTGAGCTGAGTTCAAGCTAAACAAAACTAATGCTGAAGATTTCATACCAAAGCCATTTGGCAGAATATTCAGATACTGAGGATTCAAATCCCCATGTTATCAAATCTTGAGCCTAAAGATGCATTTTTCAGTCAATGACGATTTTATTGAAAGTATTATATTTTCTTCTTTGTCTTCACAATGCCAATATGCTTTTAAGATGAAAGCATTTTCAAGAGATATCATGAAACTATTTTAGGTAGCAAAGCCTGAGATCTCAGTCAGATTCCGTCATTGCAGGCCTGTGTTGTGGAGCTGCTCAGAAGCTGAGTACTCTCAGCACCCAAGTAAGGAACACACCATAACAAAACCAAAGCTATTGTTGTACTTCAAAAATTGATGCACAGAAATAGGTCCAAACCAGCTGATCTGAAAAACCTTAAATAGCACTGGTGACATACTTGTATTTCTTGCTCTTTTGATGCTCTGCTTAGGCCAATAGTGACATAATTCAACCTAAGCTACCTTGTAAATAAAATTCAAAACAATGGGAATTGTGGAATCTTAATCTCATCCCACAAGAAAAAAGCACACAACATACACTCACAAAATGCTTAAGCTATGTGAAGACAGACCGTTTCTTGTGCTGTCCATCAGTGATGATCCCAGGTGGGAATTTTTGTTGGATAGGTGGGCATTGCCGGACAGCCTACATTGGACATTTCCCATTAAGCTTGGTTAGGCAGGCTCAGAAAGTGCCTACCTGAATTTACAGTGCACAGTTGTGAGAACAGGCTGTCAGAACAGCAGCACACCCTCCTCCTCCCATCATTTTAAACTCTCAAGAGGGAAAGGCCAGCTGTGCAGCCAAATGCTTTGCCAAGCCCTGTGCCCTGTGCCCTGCTGGCTGCTGTGGTGGTTACAAGGTGGGGACCTGCCAGGGTGCCAAGTCACCCTTCTCCCCACATGCACACAGGAAGCACACCAAAATTAAAGAGAAGGTGATGTCACCACAGAAGACATCTCATTCTCCAGAGTCATGGCCCTGTAACCACTCTGAACCTGTAGCTGCTGCATTATGGGACTACACTTCCTTTTTTGAAAACCTGCCTTTTGGGAACAGAAATCAGGCTCGTGAAGCCAGAGGCTCAGCAGCACTTCAGGTTGTCCCCATCTGGGCACTGCTGTCCTCACACAGCCTGGGCTAGTCCAGGACTCCACAGGTACCATTTGGTGGCAAGACCACTAAGGAGGGTGGGTGGCAATGGAATGGGCTCTGCCCTGCTCCCTGGGCTGAAACTCTCTGGTGCTCCATGTGTATCACACATCATGTTTCCCTTGGGGTCAGCTGGATCCTGGGTATGGATGCTCTAAATTTGTGCTCCTATGACAGATACCATTTTCCACTTACAGCTTTCCTCTTTAAAAGTCTTAGTAGAGAAAGATCCAGCAAGACAGAGCATATTACAGTCATCTTAATGGATTGCCTTGCCCAAGGGTACTGGGCTGCAGAACAAAAGTGGTAAAGAGCAAAGTCCCAGTGCAAACATCTGCTGACTGCATTGAGGTGCAGGAGCCTGGTCCCTCCCCAAGTACTCTGGAGGTGGCTCAGGGCAGGACCTGTTGATTTGGTTGTCACTCTGAGTAGGTCAGTCTCTCTCCTCTGATTTTGGAAATTATCTTCTTGGTGTCACCAGGCTAAAACTGGCATTTGAAAGTTTAATTTTTTTTAAACTAGGAATGGATTGTCAGACGATAGGTTTGGTGTATTAGTGACTTGTTCTCATGGCTTTTCATCCTCTTCCACAATTTTTAAACAAAGTGCTGCTGAATCCCCTGATCGGAAACATCAGGGAGAGAAATCCCCCTGCATGTCTGACAAAAGCATCAGCCACTTAGAGAAACCTGTTTCTGCAGGAAGATATATGCAGAAAATGTACAAATCAGACCAAAGATTTCCCAATCTGCTCAGAGATATTTGGCAAAAAGCATTATTGATTATATGTTATTTGCTCATCCCTACCTTTCAAAATGACATTTCAATAAGAAACATCACTGCTTAACCAGGAGTGGAGCATTAATTAATTAAAAAAGCAAGAACAAGGGAAGCTACAAACTAAGTTAACTTAATTACATCAGCATCAAAAAGTATCACAGCAGAAGAAATAAATCAGTGAACAAAACAATGGCTTTAAATGTCATCCATTACCCTCCTCACTTCATTAAAACTCAGCACTTTGCGTACAGTAGAACAAAAGCAAAATATGACTGAGGCTTAGGAACTTGCAACTCAATTTCAAATTCTTCACCTAGCACAGGAACACACAAAGATAAAGAAAACAGAATATATACATAAAACTCTGTGCAACATCCTTTTCAATTCTATTGCTGTTATTTTAATCTGGTTTTAATGCTGTCTGTGGTAGGCAAAAGCAGAGAACTAAATTCTAAATTCAAATCCATGCTGCCTATGTCCAGAAGACAAAATACTTGTGTGGTGCCTAATTACCTGAGATATGGAGAAATACAGGCTTTCTAAAAGTGACCATAGTCTCCCGTCCATGGTTCTGCTTGGAAATACTATTTGTATTACTGTGTTTTTGTTCCACACAGTACTAAACTCAAAACCTCTGAAGAGCAGCCTTTCATGTTGTACCTTCATCGGTGGAACACTATTATAACACAAAGAAAAAACAGAAAAGTGTCCTGTTGACACCTGAATCTAGAAGTGTATCAATAATGTCACATGGGGACTCCATGTGCTTCTCTTTTGAAATGCATATAATTTTGTGAAGGTTATTTTTCTGCCAGAAAGATCCTTTGTGGCCTAAAATATGGAACCTTTTAGAGATGGGGAAAGAGCCATTATAGCAGAGCTGTTCCACTCAGCTCTATGCTGCTGCAGCAAAGGTAAAAAATCCAATCTACAGAGCAGGAGACATTTCTTTGTAGAAGGGCACTCTGAAAAAAGCAATAAGGATGTAGACTGGGTTTTAGGAGTCCAAGGTCTGGAGGAGACCATTTTATCTCCCCCCCTCCTTTCCCCCCCACCCCGCTTTTACATGAAAAAACACATTTGGCTTTAAAGAAATCAAAGAGTTCCATTGGTTGTTTGTATTTTAAAGTAGCCTTGATGCTTTGATGCTTCGATGCGGAATGACAGATGTCTCTAAATGAATGCTACACTTTAGTATTGAACTTTCATTTATAGTCTTTATCACCTATTCATTATTCTATCTGTTTGTAAAAGTTAATTAAATCTTGCAGTATCCCTCTGAAACTCCTCTGCTCAATTTTCCAGCAAAGAGGGTTAAAGAACAGATTGATGAAGTCTGATGCTATATATTAAATTTAAAAAAAAATTCCACATGGTACTTGACAGGACCAAACATGGGTTCTACGATATATGAACTCAGCTCAAAATAAATCCTCAGAGCAGTAACCTGAGCTCTTGTTATGTTTTCCTCATACCCTTGCCCAGCAAGGAGCAGCCCGAGAGCTGAGGGCTCTCTGCACAGTCACCTCCTTTCTACCCCAAGGAGCCTCTAGCAGCTGCAACCTCCTGCTGTTTCCTCACTGGGACACCAACTTGGATCTCTCTTCTTGTCCAAAAAAAATCCGCAGACGCTGCAGGAGATTAAGTGTGTTTTAGGTTTTTGGCTGAAATTAGCTGCTGGGCTCAACCCCATCATTAGAGAAGTACTGACTGACAGACCAAATAAAATGAGATCACATAAATCTCATGCCCTTATGCAGAGGTGAAGTTTCAATTTTTGTGTATTTTTAAGCAGAACTGGACCAACTGACCATAAGATGTGCTCATCCATGGCTCTCAGGTGAAACCATTCCCCACCAAGGCCTGTGAGCTGTGGATGTGAAATGGTATCCAATAAGCCAAATCCTATGGTGATATACATCACCAGCAAAGTCAGAATTACACCCCTCAGAATCGCGTAAATCTGTTCTAACTAAAATCATTAAAGCCAGACTCAATAAATAGCCTGATGAAGAGAAAAATGGCTGCCATCTGCTAGGAGGGAACTTCCTCTAAAAACCCAAAACCTACAGCTGGAAATACATCTGTTCACAACTTGTGCAAAACTGAAAGTCTTCAACACCTTTGCAGTGTTGAACCTGGAACTTTTTTTAAATGTAAAACATATGATTGATTTAAATTTTTTACCTTATGGGATGTGATATCCTGTGAAATCATCAACAAAGTATTTGTTTCTTGAATTTGAGTGTAACATGCTCCTATATTTATTTGCTTCAGTTGAACCGACATAACTTTTTTATTATTATTACTACTACTGCAGGAAATAAAAACAGTTTCAGTATTAACTCTTACTGGCAGGTAATAATTACATATGCTCAAGGAATAGGCATAATTTCAAAATGACAAATCAATCAGAGGGTTGGCCTTAGAATTCAGAGGTCCTACTAAACACTATTCTTCAGTAGCTCTGGAAATTATGATGACCAGAAGGAAGAAACTGGTTTCATATAGTTTTGCAATGAAGAAAGGTTTAAAACATTTATGAGACAGTTGGCCTTCTCTCCCCACACAAAAGAGATATTTTGAATTTAGTTCCAGCCTGCAAGAAACCAATAAAAGAGAGACAACCAGGACATATAGTCCTCTGTCCCACTCTTAAATACAGTCTAAAGAGGGATGAATTTTTTCCATCCAACTTCTCTCATATCTTCAAGCAGACTCTTTTTCCCTTGCAGCTCCTGCCCTGCTGCCGTGCTGGCTAACTCATACAGCTGCAAAGAGGAGGCAGTACCAAGATTCATATTTCCTATCCATGGGACATTCCAGTATCAAATGAGTGTCTGCCTTGTGTTTGCTATTGAGATGTTGCTAAGCCAACAGAAGCAATGAAGAAACTGTTTTTTTCTTGTCCTGCTTGAGATGGAGATGATCCAGTCGTCCAGGAACTGCTGGGTTTCTCAGGGTAATGAGTTTCACGGCTTGCCTTTTAAGCTTGAAGCCCAGCATGGTTAAATCAACCACTGCTGCTCTTTGCTCCGAAAACACACCTGTTTTGTGGGTTTTACAGGGAGGGCCGAACAAAGTTTGTGCATCACTTCACTCTGGAAGTGTGAAAACTCTCTCTGCTTTGGTATTCACCACACATACGTTCTGCAGCATATCATCAAAGGCAAAACTACAGCTTTTATAATTGAAAAATATGCTGAGTGAACACTGGCTCAGGGGTGAAAATGCAAAGACGTCTATTCCTTCTTATGCCGGCCTTCTACAGGAAAAAAACTGTTCCCTTTATTCAGTCTCTCCAGGTCTAAAAAGAAGTTGTACTGAAAGCAACATTTCCTCTCCTTCAGCATCTTTGAGCAACTACTGATTCACTTGCAAAGTCTGGCAGAGGTGAAAGGATATGAGGGTGGTGCAGGATCTCCCCAAGGAGTTCTTGGCACATCGACCCAGGGCAAAGTGCCCCTGTGTGAGAGCGATTTAAAGCCCACCCAAGTCCTTTCCCTTTTGTTATATGAGCCCCTACTATTTTGTTTAATGGCATGGTATGAAACCTTCTGCCTGGTCCAGTTCAGACGTTTAAGGATGAGACCAGTAATCTTTTATAAAATATTAAGCGAGAATTCCTGGAAGGAGAGGAAATGTGGTATTTCCTCTCTGTGGAATGTATGTACTGGGGTGTTGTCATTTGCCACCAAGGCAGTTATACTCATAGGCTGAAGTAATCCTAGTAAACATTTTCTATAGTTTTCTGTAGACCCATTTGAAACTTGCAATTTTGAGTAGTTTCAAAGATATATCTGCTTTTTTTTTCTCTAAACTGGAACAAAAAACCTAAATTCAGCAAGTTTTTCCAAAATTAAATTGAGAAAATTTTTTTGGCTGTATCAAAGTACTCTTTCTTAAGGGTTTTATTTTATTTTTTTAATCTCCTCTTTCTTAACCCTAATTATAATGCACAACTATAACGTATTGATAAAAAAATGTACACAATCAAACCAGAGAACTCTGCTGAAATGCTGATATTTTGTCAAGTAGAATTTCCTTTAACAGTCCTGTTCCTGTGGATAGACACTCTACCAGAAACTCAATATTTTCTATATCAGCTGTAACATAAATTCAGAAGATGGAATAATAAAAAACCCCACCAGGAAGTTTTAAAACAGAATCCCCATGTCTTCCAGGTTTAGGATAAACATACAAAGTTATGAAGTAATGTTTTTGTGATTGTCCTAATTGGGGTTTCCCAGTTCAGTTTCAATAAGAGTAACGTGAGGCAGTGCCTGGACAGTAAGAGGTGCACTTCTCAGAAGGGAGGGTTTGGATGGATTTGGCTGTAGGGCAGGAGGCAAATGTTAACATTCTCCCCAGGCTGTCCTGACCACAACTGCACTGTGCCGACTTCTCACTCTAAACACTCCTTCCATTAGGCTGCTTAGATGTAAACACAGAGCCAGGCCAATCTGACTTGTTCTAACAAAATTTTTTGGATGAGCATTTCAGTTACTGAATCCCAAACATTTTGGTTTCTGAAACAAGTAACTAGTATATTTAAGGCATCGCTGAGGAAGCTGGGATAGTGGCTTATCATCCAACACTGAGCACACAGTTCATTTAGGAGATACAAAGCCCTGAGGCAGCTTCTATCTGCAAACCACACAGGATGAGGTTTATCAGGTTACCTGTAATCCAGCCTTCCATGCTACCTGAATACAAAACAGACAGGAATTTAGAATTTATATAGTTCACTAAAAATGTGGTGTTTAATGTCAACATACAGACAAAGCAAACCTCTGCTTTGCCCAGGACCTGACATGAGATGCAGACATACTTAATATAGCTCTGCTGATGTGTTTGCCTCATAAAAATGAAAAAGCGTCTGCAAGACGGCTGTCTGTCACTGAAGAAGCCTCCAGTCCCATCAGCAAGTAGGGTGTGAAGTCAAAGCAAGGTCATTTCCTAAATTAGAGCATAAGAAAAAGCCTGGTCTTTTGTCGTTTTCAACATGCTCGTTAAAACTTTGCAACCGGCAAGCCTTGGTTACGCAAACAACAAGGAAAAAAAAAAGGCTGATCTAGAGTTTTCTCCTTTGAGAAGAGAAACACAGTCCTCAAACAATTGCAAATTGGTTTTCAGCCTGGACTCCACTACCGTATAGGGAGTGTTGTGGAAGATATGACTAAGTTCAGAGAGTTTCTGGGTGAAATCATGGCCCTAAAACAGTCAATAGTAAAACCGCTGCTGACATTAATAGGATCTCACCATCTACATCTCAGTCCCTATATACAGTTCTGAAAATATATGAAGCTGCTTGAACTCTAAAAGAATACCTAACCAAAAAGGAAATCTTGAAGTTTTTTCCTATGTTACTGAGTAACTGCCAAAAGCTAAACATAAACGGTTACTGAGCAATGACTACAGGCAGACAGGAGGAGAGCAGATAAATATTTAAAGGATATAAACATGGACAAAAAAGAAGACTTATTTATCAAAATAAAAGGGAAGACATGAATATAAATAGGAGGAGGTAAGTGAAACAGAAAAAGAGGAAATGTTGGCTATGTCGGGCAAACCATAACCGCATGAGCCCCTATGAAGCAGAGTAATGAGTTGGGATTGGAACCTCCTTACTGACATTTTAAAACAAAACTGAACAGAAAAAGTTAAATAACTATTTTGTAAGAAACCAACCTGCCCTGACTGCAGGGGAAAGAGACTGCATCTTTCAGTATGTACTACTTCGCTGCAGTGACTCCACCTCAATAAAGGACATCTTAAAAAAAAAGTCTAGATTTCATTGTTATGCACAAGTGTTTGGAAGGCTGTCTGAAACACAGCATTTGTACCAGGATTAATGCCCATTGCATTATATCACAACATTCCAGCAAAATGAAAAAAAAAAATCAGAAAGTAAAAATTCTTATTAGCAGTGAACTTGAAAACCTCGTGAACAGTCACAAGCAGTTTAGCTTCCACACTGGGCTTTTAATTCTGAGTTCTCAGATAGCCTTACCAAGAATCTGTGATCTCTAAGGCTGTTACCATGTGGGTGGTAGCTGTAGGTAAGGCAGAGGGGTAATGCAGCCCCTCTGGGGCTGCCCAGCCCCGTGACCACCAGCCCTGTGACAATCCTTATAGTGATGGCTCAGCAAATCGTACTCCTCACACACACAGTGCAAACTTCCAGGCTTCCTCAAAACTTTGCTTTGGAAGTTTCTTGCTTCATGCTGCTTGTGAAAAAGCTCTCCCAAAACCTCTACATGGTAAACTCCCTATTGCAAATTAAGCACAAGTTTGTGATAACAGCATGGCAGGATTCCTGCATGTTTCTAATGAAAATGTCAGAGTCCTCTGACACAGGCAAATCTCATGGAGCAAAGTCAAGTCTTAAGTCTTGAGCACCTTGTTTCTGCTCCACCAGTCTCACACTTAGCCACACTTAAAATTCCTTCCACTCCCTGCACTGGCAGCACAGATGAACAGCCTCACTGCTGCTGCTTCCCTTCTCTACCAAGGGAAGCCACCAAGTGCCTGCTCTGCCCACATTGGAGCTGAGCACCCCAATTCCCTCGCAGTCCCCTCCGCAGTCCCAAGCAGAAGGAGATAGAAGGAGGGGGGATGCTCTGGAAGAACTGGCAGACAGCTTCCTCAAGCTGCAGAGACTAGTTCTGGCCCTGTTTCACACTAAACTCAGGCCACTAAGCTCAGGCCTTCCCTCAAAATGACACGTGGAGCAATTGCTGCCCATGATTTGTGGCCCTCTCTCTTCCTGGCCCTCCATTGAGGTTTTTCCTTTCCTACTGCCTTTCCCTTGGCTCCACACACCAGATCACATTCCCAGGCCTGCTGGCTCAGGGGATGGTACCTTTCCTCTGCCCAAGAAAGCTGCCCTTGGGAACCTGGGGGGCATCATCTCACCTGGGGACAGCTGAGGGGCTTCTGGATGAGAAGGAGTCCAGATTTTCAGTAGGTTTGAAACCAGCATAATGAAGGCTGTGCATTTAGTGGGATGCTCTAGGAAGAGTGTCCCGGCTTCCTTGGTACCAAGGTCAAACTCTGTTCATTAAAAAACTGTCTTCTGCATAGAAGTCCCATTCTAGGGACTCACTGGAGCTGTTGACCAAAGCCACTGGCTGTTCTCCTCAACAAAGCAAGAGAGAGGCCACAAGCTGGGGGCCCATTCTTTTCCCTTTATGAGGAAAAATTTCTAGAAAGAGGTGGTAAAGGTGACCCAAATAAAGGGAACACCATGTAAAAACAAAAATACAATGCAGTATTTCTAAATGTTCACTTGAAAATATTTCTTTCTCATGATAATATACAAGGATGAAGATAGTACCTAGATGTATTGACATTGACATTATACATTGCAGAGCTTCTTATATCCATAATGAAACCAAATTTGAACAGATAAACATTGACAAAACCTATATAGAAGACAAATATTTAAAGGATATCAAAATGTAGGACAAAGACTTATTAATCAAAATAAAAGGAAAATAAGGAATATAAGTAGATAAATGAAACATAAAAAGAGGAAATGTAGGCTCTCTTTCAGCAGAAAAGTCAATTCTGAGTTTATAGTGTTGATGAAGGCAATTCCCTCTCAATGGCAACTATGTCATAGCCCAAACAAAGACCTTGAAAGATGACCAGGGACACAGTACAATTGTCTGAAGAACTCAGGTTTTGCCTGAATTTACAAAAATAATCTTCTGCTGCTGAGAAAATGTCAGTTAAATTACTGTGCCATGGAAACCTTTTGAGTGTGTCAATTACTGTCACATGCAGATAGAAAATTCTGTGGAAAAAATCAAAAAGAAAGGCTGCCATTGATGCTGATTGCTGGTCTCTCTTCAGACATCATCAAAACCTCCAACTTGGAGCAAATGCCACAGCCACGAGGAAGCTGAAACTGACATGTGTGACCTACATGAAGAGTGTGAAAACAGAATAATTATGCTTCTGTTGAAACAAATCCCAGACAGTAGTCTCCCACATGGTGCCATCTAACTTTCATGGAGAGCCAGCTAAGTGCTAGCACACCTCCAGGAGCAGTTGTGAACAGAACACCTGGCCAGCTGTTTGGTGAAGGTTTGCAAGCAATCCAACTGCAATGCTGTGAGGAAAACCATCACTAGTGCAGCTGACCCCTATCCTCTGCTGTCACTCTGACTTAAAATGGCATCAAATGACAGTGTTGACCTCACTGTTAATCTGTCCTCATGCTTTTGAAAGGAAATAAGATTTTCCTGTGTTATGGGAACCAGTAAAAGCAGTTGGATGCAACTCTCAGAAGATGCTTATGAATTTAGTTTCCAACCAACTATAAATGCACTGCAGTTGCAGGCAGATGAACTTGGTTAAATGGCTATTATGCTGGATGCTACAACTGTGCAAATTATTCAGTGAATGGAACAAACAAATTCTTGTCATATAGATAATAGACTTGTACCACAGCCAAAGACTTGCTGAGTCCATCAGGGAGGTTGAAAATGCCAGGGATATTTAGCTATTGTATTTTCAGTTTAGCTTTCCACTAGAGATACATATTTATTCAAAAGCAGAGTTGATTCATAGTTCTGATTTTTTTCAAATAATCAATGCATTATACAGAAGAGACATTTCCTAACAATTCCTTAATTTGGAATCTTTAGCCATTAAATTCCATAATGCAGCAGGTTGCACTTAAGTGGGGAGGGGTGTTAATAACATCTCCATTAAGATCTGACTGTTATTCCTCCAAAGGGCAGTGAGCACTGTGAAGAGCAGGCTGGCACAATTAGGTTAGCATTACAGATATAGAGATTGAGCAAAGGAGCAGCAGTAAGGGTAGCTGGTTTGTGTTCATGCAGCAGGCTGGCAGCAGAAATGTGAGCAGAGCCAAAGTTTTTTAATTCCTAAATTGAGGTAGCAGCAGCTCCCATGCTAGACACAGCCTGCCATGAAAGAACAGACTGCATGACATAATCCAAAGGAGATGATGACTAAAAGCATGTGAGCCTGTATTTGTCAAAAGAGCAATTTTTCTCTTCCAGTAATTCGCAGCCTTGTGTTACCAACAGCAAGCTCTTGGACGTCAGGCAGGATTAAAAGATTTCCAGAGGTTCATTCACATGCTGCACAGCTGACGTGATGTGCTACCAGCAATAGCTTCTCTCTTTTGGCAGTGGCTCTCTTAAAATTAGAAGCATTGCAAGCAAACACAAAGCTTCTAAAGCTCCTTTAAGATGGCGCAAGACAAACAAGACACAAAAAATTTCAAGCCTCAAGACTAAGTCAAAAGAAAATCAGAAAAGTAGACCTTCACATGAAGATTTCCCCTTGGCTTATAGGACACCAGCCAGAGAGGCAGAAGAAAAAGGTCAGCAGGGAAGATAAAATAGTGACCAGTGTTATGTTGTCACTGGTAAAGCCTGATTGACCTGGGTACATGCTGTCCACTTAATTCTGAAACTAAGTACATGGGAGAAGGGGAGTGGAGGTTGACAGCTGCAGGCAACCATGAGGAACTGGAAGCACCCTCCATAAATCCTCACAGAATCATGGACTCATAGAATATGCTGAGTTGGAAGAAACCAATCAGGATCATCAACACCAACTCCTGGCCTTGTACAGGACACTTCAATAATCACACCATTTTACAAATCCATCTAGCCAAGGGCTGGCTTTTTCTGGGAACTTTCTCTGAACGGGATTCTCCAAAGGAACAAACAGTCAACATCTCGACAACATCACCACTCTGCTGTCTTTGCAGCAAGACATTTCTATCAGTTTAATTACACCTTCTGAATTTTCAATAATCTTCATGGTAGAGCAGGGGTACCTGTACTACTCTGCCCTAACAAAGCACTCACAGAGGACCTGAGAGGTGGAACATGCAGCCAGAGCAGATAACGTCACCTCTGACTTACCTAGTGTATAACAAAATCTTCTAAAATAAATATCTAGGAAAAATGAACCCTGAGGAAGAAGAGGGACATAAAAGATTCTCAGCGTACAGAAGATGGAAGCTAAACATAACAAATTTCAAGATATGAAAGAAAACTGGAATGAAGAAACTGTTCTCAATAAAGAAGAGTTCAGTTAACAGCTTCAGCTGCAGCAAGGCAGGTATTGGACAAATGCTAGGAAACATTTTTGTAACAATATAGTCAGAGAGGCAGTCTGAGTTAGGCAAACATCTGTAAGGAATGACACAAAAGCATCACTGTACCACCCTAGGCCAGGGTTGGGCCATGGCACTTCTTCAGGTGCCTTCCAGCGATGCCTCAGCAGCAGTGCAAGGCACAGGTTATCCTCTCAGGGTACCACACCGGGGGTTTACCTGGCACAGATCCGGGCAAGGACATGACTTAGGCTTCCAAAGCAGAACCACTGAGCTTCTGTGATTGTCTTGAGATTAGCTAGTCCTCACTCCCAGGTTCTTGGCCCAGGCAGAGCACTGCACATGGCCAGCAGTGACAGTCTCATTTTGGGCTTATCCTTTTAGCTGACGCTTCACGTCAATCTTCATAGATCTGCTCCAGTTAAACAAAGCTGTGCTTTCCTCTCCTCCCTCTGCTTTCCAGCTAGCGTTGTGAGGGCTCAAAAAGGCCACTGCACCTCCCAGTCCTTTCCTAGTAAAAGAATTTTTTCTTCAGATCAAATGGAATTGCACCACATTTTCAAACAGGATCAACATTTCACTTGTGGCTTCAGAACAACTGTCCATGTGATCTCTCCATTCCTGAATCTACAGCAAAACCAATTAACAGCAATCTGCTCTTGACAATAAAAAAATATCGAATGTGGTCTTTTCTGAAAAACAGCAACCAGTTTGGGAGTAACTGCAAATATCTCTCATTAGATATACAATGCAATGATATAAAGAATAATCCAAGGGAAAGCAAGCCATAATGAAACCCTTGATCAACTCTACAATGAGAGTTTGAAGAATGAGTTTGGGTCTGAAAACTTTTTAATAGTGGTACCTACAGGAGCTGCAGTTTCCAGTGTCTCCATTGCTACTTATTCATCGCGGCAAGTATGCAGGATCAATTGAAACTCTAAAGAGGTAGATGGCAAATTGACTGAAAATTATGGGATGATTTGAAAAATCCTTTTTACTATCAGAAAAGCCATGAGTATGATGAACTACTCATTCCTGAAAAAAACTCTAGTTATCATTCCTTTACTTGCTGGAATAGCCAGGTGGAAAATCCAAATGCAACCTGCATGAGCTGCTGGGGGTTTTTATATTTAAAAAAGTCATTCTTTCTGTATTTCACTGACAGAAGAGTGACTCAACAAACATTTAGAGCAAGCTTATATAATCTGATTACAGGTAAAGAACATATATTTTCTGCCAAAGAAATGAGCAGACTTTTCAGTGCTTCCTTCCTCTGACTTCAGATTTGAATCACCTTTGTGCTCTCTAGAGAACCATCGTACGAAAACCTGAATAACGTAACACTTGGCTGCTGCTAAGGCTCATGGAATTGCTCAAGGATTAGAAGGCAAGGGTGAGGGCACTTTAACCTAGCAAAAAGATGGAAAAACTTGAGACAGCTCTGTGCTATACCTTGTGAAAAACACAAACAGAGGTGCACTCAATGTCTTCACAGCCAAGTCTGAAACTTTGGCTTAAACCTATGGGTGCACTAATAAGCAGTGTGGTTCCGATCTGTGGAAAATACTAGTTGGTGCTGGAACCTGAGGTTGCCCCACTTTGTTGCACTTTGGGGCTATGACCTGAATGGCCACAAGAGCTTGGAGGGTGCTGGGTTGGCTCCTGAGTGAGTTCCATCAGGAGGGAACTTCGTTTATGTGCTCCGAAACTGCTGTGCTTGGCACAGCAAAGGGAGATGACTGGAAGAACTCCTTCAAAAGCCCAGTCAAACCCAAGTGCCAATGCTCTTGGATCCTAGGACTCCCACCACAGTTTCTACTGCTGAAGTGCTCATGGGGAAAGCTGGAGTTCGCTTGTGAGTCCTGTCCTGTGTGCTCTTTGGGGAGAATAAAACAAAGCTATTCCAGGCAGCACATACTAAGTGGCTGAAGCTGCTTTCCAAATGAACATACAACCATGCAGGGAGCTATAATTTGATATTATTGTAACAGCAGAGTTGCACTGGAAGAAATGAGTGGACAGGAAAGGACTGGGCAATATTGCTGCGTTTACCTACAGCAGAAATGTCAAGCACAGAAGTGTGTGCTCCTACATGAATCAGTCTGGTTGGATTACAGGGAGAAAGACAGGGAGGTTGATTTTAATTTTTTACCAGTATTTAGACAAAGACTTAATAATTCTGCCCTGCTTCAGACAACAGGAAGAACCTGCTATTCAGCAATGTGAGCAGCAGTTTTCACAGAATCACAGAATCAATCAGGTTGGAAAAGACCTCTGAGACCATGGAGTCCAACCTATGACTGAACACCACCTTGTCAACCAGACCATGGCACTCAGTGCCATGTCCAGTCTTTCCTTACACACCCCCAGGGACAGTGGCTCCACCACCATCCTGGACAGTCCATTTCAACGTTCAATCACCCTTTCTGCAAAGAAATTCTTCCTAAGGTCCAACCTAAACCTCCCCATGTGCAGATTAGGGCTATGTCCTCTCATCCTATCACTAGTTGCCAGAAAGAAGAGTCTGACCCCTCACTACCTTTTGTGGAGTTGTAGAGAGTGATAAGGTCTCCCCTGAGCCTCCTCTTCTCCAGGCTAAACACTCCCAGCTCCCTCAGCCACTCCTTCTAGGACTTGTGCTCCAGACCCTTCACCAGCTTCATTGCCCCTCTCTGGACCCTATATAAAACTCAACAGCCAACATTTTCACGAAGAGAAAGCTGAATTTTCTTTGGCACTTAGAAAAAGCTCCATAAGGAACAACAGGTTTTTGTGTAAAAACAAATGTTCCCTTGTAACAAAACAGAGAGCATTTTTAATATCCAGTGTTCATTTCTTTAATGTCTTAGCAGTGGGAATATTTTGCCTCCTAACAGGATCTTCACAATGCACTTGGCATTGTGAAGATACTATAATTTAATCAGGACTTCATACAATGCAAACTCCCACATGGTTTGAATAAAACAGATAATAAAATCTTTAAGCGTTGCGTGTTCAGTTTATATTTATAGGCAAAAGTTTTCCCTTCTCATCCAAATCTGAATCCAAACACTGTACAGAATCACTAGAGTATTAAGTATCTAACCCAGAAGCTACAATCTCAATGAACATTTTAGTAAATGCTATGAAAATAAACCTCCAGCCATGCTTTTTGTTGGTTTTAACCTTTCCAGTCTGCTGTATATTCAGACTAGGACTCTCTATAATATCTACTGACACACAATGAGTTGCCTAAACACAGTTCATTTTCCTTATAACAAAGAAATGCATTATTCTCCACAGCCCATTAGAATCAGCCTAAGTGAGCTCTCTCTTACATACTGTACTCTTTCTTCCTTCAGAAAGCAAGCCCTAGGCAAGCTGACTTTTAAGGGGAGGAAGGAAGAGGTGGTCTGATGCAAGTAACTTTGCAGAGGCACTGTAAAAACACAGCCCAAAAGTGACCCCTAAGCACTGGCTGTTGAAGTCTTTCTTGATTTCATTTTCAAATTCCCCCAGAGGAAAGAAATCTCTGTTTCCTCAGATGACAGCTACGAAATCCAATTTGCTCCTAAACTGTTAGGAAGGTTCACACATTCCACAGCACTTCTTGACTCCTAGCCCACAAAATGTGCATGTGAATGGACCAGGTCCAGATGGAGAGCCAAGAGCACTGCTGTCTGGCTCAGCACATACTGACTATGCTTATCTTTACATTTTAGAGCCACTGGGAAATGTACAGAGGAATCAAATATTTTTGCATTTGTGCACACAGAAGTTGCTATATCCTTCCAAGACTGAAAAATTAATGTATGGCCATTTGGGGAGAGGGGGGAGTCTATGTCTAGATCTTTAAGGGCACTTACAGCAATGTTTGTGGTTTTTTGAGCTCAGAGCCCTGACGTTTGGATGGTTACAATTCTCCGACTAAAGAAGCCATACATAAGCAGCATTTCCAAGGATGCAGAGCACACAATCTTTCTTCCAAACTGCAGGACAAAGGCACCTCTGCTGTGGGGTCAGGACTGTCCTATGGACAGGGCTTCCCTGGTGAATTTTTAGAAGCAGGTAATAAGAGGCCCAAGAAGATATAAAAGATACAGCAGAATACTTTTAGAAAAGATAATAACCCAAAATTTAAACAGTGAACCTGGATGAGTACAAGAGCCTCTCACAAAACACAAGGAATGTATGAAATAGAAAAAGACACCTTGAAAACCTCAGCACAATGGAGCTAGTTTTACCTGGAGTGAAGACTCTTTCTGAGTCCTGCTTAACAGATATAGGGTAATATTGCCTACAGTTTCTCATTTTGTTGGAGTTTTATTCCCTTCAAATCAGAAGGAAACGACTGGACTTCCATATCTGATATCTAAACATCACGTTTGTTACAGGGAAACTGAGTCACACACTGAAGAAGCCACTTCGGTTGGTGTCCACTCAGGGTAACCACTACTACAGTTATATCAGTGGTTTAGACAGAAACCACACTTCGCCTGGTGACATCTAAGATAGTCATTCAATTTAGGGTATAATTAATACCATCGATCCAACATCCCTGAGAACAGCCAAGCTCTCTGTGTGTCACTAAAGCAGCTCTCACAGCTTACTGCACCTATAACCATCACACATCAGCAAACCCCTAAGCCTGCTGGCTTAAACTGAGGGGATCATAAGCTGCAAAGCACTTCAGAGGTTTGGACAAAACAGATTATCATTTCTAAACCCCATAAGCAGAAACAGGTAGATTGCATTCTCAGGGTCAAATGGCTTCCAGTGCCAAGACTTACACACCCCATTACCGACCAGATGGCCAGATGCAAACCACTTCTCATGATCCATCACATAACCCCTGCTACATCATCACTGTAATATTTATAAAGTTCATAAGCATTAAGTCAGTGAACGATGGCTTCACGCCACTTTCTCTTAGATTGCACGTCTCCTGGAGAAATGGGTCTTTGATTTTCAAGGTCCCTTACATTCCAGCACTGCAACCTGCTGGGAATTTATGGGCATTTCATGGGTGTTTAATGAGGCTTACACCGCAACCAGTCTAAACAACTCTTGATCATGGAATCCTGAATCACATTCAGTAAAGCTGATGGAGCCTGAGACACCTTGAGAGAAATGCTGAATTAATCAAAACAATCAGCTTGCCCTGTCCCTCTGTTCCATCTTTGCTGGTGAATACAAGACATACATATACACACAATACACACTCTCTAGTTTGATTCTGGTTTCTTCAGGTTCACAGTGTATTCAGGATGGGCACTTGAGACTCACTGATATATGTCTTTAAGGGTTTAAACATATAGAACAACTTTATTATCTTTCATTTTTTAATCTAAAAATCTGATTTCAAAGAAAAAGAAGAAGTAGAGTGTAACACAGACATGAAAGCAACATTTAAGATGGTATTTAAGAGTACTATCTAATACATTCTGAAAGGCAAAAGTCTCACTCCTGGAAGGTATTTAAGTGCCTAAATATCTTTCAGCACCTAGATGTCTCCAAAAGAGTTTATATTTGCAAAGGTAATGTAATTTAATGTACAGAATTTGAAAGACAGACGAGTTAAATATACATGCAGCCTCAAACCTGATGTATTCCCTATCTGGCACCTAACACACATAACATTATTATCCATTTTGAACAAGGTTTTGCTAAAATTAATAATTAGAATGAAACACTTATATAGTTTCTTCAGAAATCTTTCTGCTTTAAAATCAGATACCCACAAGCTCCTGAAAAAGGAAATGAGTCAGAAAGGAAAGGAACTTGTGTGTGATGCTCTCATTTACAACCAAGAGTAACAGTGGCTTTCTCACTTTCAAGGATCCATGCTGTTACAGGTGCTTAATCAGATATACTCTTGTTTAAAATAAAACTTACTGAGTTCACTACTAATTTCAGTTTCACAAATATTTGTGCATACAGCATGTGCCTCTGCAAACTTTTACAATCTAAACTGCAATATTCTTGAGCCTAATTTTCCCTTCACAGCAGGAGTGGTTCTGCTGATTAGCAGATCTTTTTCAAGCTCAAATCTACACATGTGACTGACCTACAAAGTCTCTTGTATCAAAACCAGTTTTTGAGCTATAAACACTTGAAGAGCCCTGCTGCTGCTTGCTGTACCCTTTTTATACTAACCTTTGCTGCTGGTGAAGTTTGGCTCATACTAACAAGGGACAAATACCCTGGAAAGAGGCAGGAGGGAGCAGGCTCATTGGAGAAAGCACCATTTTGTACTTCTGCTTCTTCCTAAATATTACCAGCCAGGCAGAGCCAGAGTCAGGTTCCCAGGATAGGAAATCCCTCAACAGGACCTGCTATGGCTGTTCTTCAGAGCAAGGTACAAAGGTAGGTTTAAACCATCACTCCTGAAGGTCTCCGATTTATCAAGGTTTTAATTCTTTGAACTAATCCAGAAAAGAAATCAGCTTTGCTATCCCATCCTCTTTTATTTTCTTTCTGAGTTGTCCATTTACAAGCTTTGCAAATTTGTTTCACTATGGAAAATAACTGCTATAACATTTAGGGCTCTCTGGCCATGTCAGTGGCATTGGCACGGAGAGCTCTGACTTTCCTGCTCCATGTGGTACTTGTGCAGAGTGCGGGTCAGAAAGCAAAATTATTCAGGAATTTGTCTTGTAGTATGCCTTTTGTCAGCAAATGCTGAATGCAGTGCTAACATGTACCTGAAGCTTTGCTCCCATTGCTTGATGGGGTAATAAATACATCACATCAGAGTGACTTCCAGCCTTTTTGAGTGAAGGGAGTCAGCAACATTTCAGCATTCTCACTTAAAAGATGAAATTAAGTTGTCAGAAAAATTATGTCTGTGCCAAAAGTTACATGGAAGCTTACTGACAGCAATCCTCGTTGTTGCTTGTCTCACTTGCCCTGTGCCAATGGGGTTCTGCCTTTATTTTTGTAACTTTGAGTTAAACAGCTGTCAAATTTAACTTATTTGTAGAAACCAGTGTGGACAAATTAGTTTCTACTCCTGTGCTGGTTATTTTGAGATTAATGGGAAATCCAGAGCTAGAAGTCAGAGAGGTAAGTAGCCTGAATAGGAAAGAAATGCAATCCAACAAAATCACAAAGTAGCCTCAATTTTTGGATCTTGTGAGCCACACTTGAGAAGACAATAAATAGCTTTTTTGTGCTATAATGAACCACAGAACTGCAAAGAGGTGCCTGCTCTTGACAGAACAGAAACTTGATGGAACACTTTGGGTACTTTAAAATCACCATCTAAATTTTGAGATTTCCTGAAATACTGCCATAATACAGATCTTTCCTTTTACAGTGGAGTCTAACATTACGTATTTGGCCATCAAATATTAAGTAACAATAAAGCATTTGGGGATGCAAAAGAAACCCTCTCCTTCTCCAAAACTCTTCCTGCTAAACACTCAGAGTCATACAGAAAAAGAGGGAATACCCAGTTTTCTCTTTCAGTAAAAAAATTCTGTGTTGTCAAAAGAAACAGAAATAAGGTTCTGGTACACTCTGATGTCTGAGGGATTACACAGACCTTGCTCAGACACCATCAGAAGATTAATTTCCCCAGTGGGGAAGACTCTGACAGTTGAATTCAGTGCCCAGTTTGGGCACTTCACAGTCCTGCCCTGGGTTGAGAAGTCAGAGAATCACTCTGTCATACATGTGATATACACAGGCCTGACCTTTTACTTTGTATGTCTCATGCCTAGTACTGTTTTAAGTGTTTATTTACACCAGGCTGTTCTTCTAGAACAAACATTCTCATCTAGATTCCAAACAAAAAGATAAGCACGCCAGCATTGCTTCAGACTACTGTTTCCCTGAAAAGGCTTTCTGAGAGGAAAGGACTGTCTAAATGCCTGCTGTGCCACTTCCCCATTTTGACCAGTACTCAGAAGAGGTGCTGGCTCTGCCTGACACCACCTGCAGTAGCTCTACCTTGCAATTACTGCTAGCTTTGTTCATATTTCAGTTCCCCAAAGCAAGGCATGCTAAAGAAATCTGGATTTTTAAGTGGCCAGAACTATCTCAAATTAATTATTCTTCACATTAGGACAGAAATTTAGACACTACACTGCATTGCACAAACCCACACTGTCCAAGATGATGCAAAATATCTGCACCCGACAAAATTAATGCTCTCCACCTTATCTGCAAAAAGTGTCAGGCTTTTGAGGGAAAAGCCAGAACAGTGCTAGCTCAGGGAAACAAGAAGACAACTGCATCCTACTTACTCTGAGGAGGAACAACCAATAAGGACTTCAACTGAGACTGAATTTACTGTCTTTTCTTTTCAGTCCTGGACTTGACTAGCAATTTTATTTTTTCTCTGAGTGAGGCTGTAGCAGCCAGTGGCCCCAGAAGAGAATGACCAGCTTTAAACATCAGTCATGTGGCCCTAGCTTCCTACAGCCCATGAGCTAGGGAACAGCATGATCTCGACGATCTCAGAATGACTCCTCACACTCCAAAACGTGTTCCCATGGTTTTTCAGGCACATAGTGAGACACACCAGCTGGGAAGGCCATTCTGCCCAGTAGGAGCCAGGTTTTAGTTCAGCAATATCCTTATTTACTTCAGCAACAGAAAGGTAGTGACACTTCAATACAAATTAAAATATACCAAATAGAGGCCCTAAAAATAACACCAAGAAAATAAAGAAAACATCCAGCTGGGAAACTGCAAACCCCTGCAGTTTTCCTGCTCTCACACTGTATAGGTAACATATTTTTATTTAAGTTCTTTTTAGAACATTCACCTACAGTGAGGCAGAATTTTGCATTCATATACTTCAAGGCAGCAACAATGTAAAAAACAGCAAGAAAAATAAATTACTAGGTAGCACAGAAAGAGAATGAAGCCACTGTCTCAGTCATTACCTTTCAGAGTTGCCTTCTTAAGTACCTTCATGGCATAAAGCTGGGCTGCATCAGATCCTTTTATCTTCCTGACTAGAAATACCTGTAAAAAGCAAATGCTTTGTGTAGATGAGTATTGAATTTCCACTTACAAGACCCACTGTATTTGACAGGAGAATAGATACTATGGTTCAGGAAATCTAACGAAAATTACTAGCTGAAAGCATTTCATATCTATTTCACCTGCAATTTGTTGAGCTAGCCCTGGAAATTTTCAGTTTTAAGCCTTTACCACCTCACAAAGAAAACATTTTCAACATTATTAACTGACCTTATACATTCAGTTAAATATGGGTGAAAAGTTAGAATCAGTGTGCACATAACTCTTCATATTCTGACCAGCTGTACATGAAAAAAAAATTATGTCTCATTTGTGCCTGGGAATGTGCAGTGTCTTAAAATTATTACCATCAATTAAATTAAAGAAAAAAATCAATTTGGTGCAATTTATGCCATAAGTCATGAATGGCGACTTGCCTAAGATGCAGCTGATGCAGAAAGTTCATACAGCTGAAAATCTGTTGTTATTGAAGACAGTTCTCCCTGATGTAGTCTCCTATGCTTCACCTGCTGACAGTGTAAATTTTGAATTGAAATAAAATAAAATTTGTAGCTAAAATTGTACTCTTTTTGTTTTACTACATGCAAATATTTTTTATCTGCCCCTGCGTGCATCTGCACTGGAGGAGTAGTGAACAAAGGAATCAGTGGTTCAGTTTGGTCTTTATAAGACATTCAGTGTTTTAGTAATTGAAAATAAAATAAATCATTTAGCTGATTCCCAGGTTACACTCTTTCTTCTGAGGTGGGAAGTACCAGGCAACAGTGTCTCTTTTTTTTTTTTTTTTTATTTCAGCACTTGTGTTATTGGACAGAAGCTGAAGTAAAGCCAAATCTGGAAGTAAAAATACTGTCCCAAATACATAGCATATACTTATTAATATATAAATTAACAAAGGCTAGGTGAAAATATCTAACTAATGAATGTCCAGTTGGATTAAAAATTCTGTGGAAATTATTTTATTAATTGCCTGTCCAGGAACCATGCAGCTTTGTTAACTGTCTCCACCTAAAATATAAAAAGCCAAAAAAGAGGAAGGAGGAAGTTTGTTTCTGGAGCTTTTTTTGCAAATTGAAAGACTCTTCCTCCTAAAAAAACCCAGTCTGTAAACAGATTAGATTTTCTCAAACACCCTTTGAGGAAAGGTTTGTGGGGAGGCAGAACAACTTTTACCAAGCAGGTAGAGTAGCTGCAAATTAAAAAAAAAAGGTACCTTCTCACTGAACAACTTCATCAGGACTCATGTCTGACAGCATCACAGCTGCAACACTTCTACAATAGGATGTGATTGGATTTTGGTGAGACTCTCCTTCTCAAGATGTTTCCTGTGCATAGAAGATATGCACAATTCCACAGCTCTCAGCTCCTGCTCACTAGTCCAATGAACATACAAATACCTCCAGTGCTCACAAATGTAGGAAAAAATGGTGAAATCTGGATGCAACAGGAACACATACGACTTTCTGAAGTGTTTTTTGTTAATATTCATGATAAATTAAGCTCAGCTGCTCCAGCATTAACAGGAGGTCAATTCATTTAGAAGTTTACAGAGAAAAGTTGGGATGTTTTTCTATCCAGGTTAAGTAAAAGATTTAATTTTTGCATTACTTTGAAAAGGAGGAGAAAGTCAAAAGCAAGCTTGTCCAGACACTAGATTTTCAGCTGTATTATTATTCTTCAAAAACATTTATGGACTCTTTACCCCAAAAAACCAAAAACCCAAAGCCTTAAGATAATGGTTTTCAGCAGCACTGCACATGCAACAGTCCAGCGTGCTGCATTTGCAGAAATATTAAGTTGCAGTTCTAGAAATATCTTGACTGCCATATAATCTTGCAAAGCTTGCAATATCCATATTGGTGTAATAAGCAAAATTATCAATTTACATTACTAGTCACTAGTTAGCTGTTCACCGTAGCATGGGATAGTGCACTTGTCTGCATTCCGTCCAAAAAAGATGAGTCAAGAACACTGTGTTCTTTTTCAGAGGACATCAAAATAATCACCAGACCAGAAAGGAACAGAACAAATGAAAATGCCTTGTATTGTAAAATGATGTAATCTTTCTGATTATTCTTAAAGGTAGTGCTACATCATTCTTGAAACCACCAAGTAGCCCTGAAGTGCTTACTTGACAGGTTTTATTAGCTGTACTATACTAGTTTGCCAGAATAGCATGTGCTGAGCATGACTTTCAATTTTCTCTTTTTGATATGTTTGCAAACACCTCAGGTTATTAACATCTGAACTAACAAAACTCCCTCCTAAAAGATTTAATTATGAATATAATTCTAGAATAACCAGGAAGTTGACAAATACTCTCAATATAGCTTCCTTTAGGAATAAAACTAAAGGTGCTGATTGGAAACTATTTTTTAAAATTCCACAAAATAATATACTGACAATTATAAGGACTTCCATGACTAGTTTCAGGTAGGTTCACTGTTCCAAATGTTTCAATGTCTTATTTAAAGACTTTAAGGCTGAAGAGACTCTTCCTTTGTCCTCTCCATCTTTCCTTCCTGTTCTCATTTCCAACTAATATGCCCTGCTGAAGAATTGTCTTTGGAATTAAGAAAATCCTTTGTCTTAAGATCTGTGGAGAATGCTATTTCTACACAAATTAGCTTGTGATTACACAGGCAGGGTTTTTCTGCATGCTCTTGCTATAATGATTGCTGTATTCTTCACTAGGGTTCATATCCAGGATCCTCTCAAGGCCCCTGAGTGTGAGCTAAAAATAATAGTCTGGTACTTGGAAATGTACTCCAGGTTGCCCTCAGTAGGAATTGTGCAGCTAACTTTAAGTCTTTGAATGTTCCTATTTACATCCTCCAACTGCACAGCAGTGGCACACTCAGCTCCCTGGTGGAGAGGTCAGAAGGAGGGAGTCCAATTTTATAACAGTGATGCTCACTAATGACCGTTTGTGCTCATTACACCAGGTCGAGAGCCATAAGTGCTATTTCCTAAACTGGTTCATATGCTAAAAGACAGCTAAAAGACAGAAGTGCTACTAAAAGTAAGATAGAAGGGTTTTCCTTATCTGCCTTTATGAGATAATTTATACACTGTAAATGAACACAGAGAAAAGATGTGATATTTTCTGTGTTGCTCTGGGTGATTAGAGGACAATAAAAATTACCTTTCCATATGAACCTTGTCCTAATACTTTCAACAGCTCAAACTGAGAAGGATCTGCTTTTTCAAAACCTTCCTTGACATGATGACTGATGTCTATTTCTTTCACGATGCCTTCTTCCTGCAAAGGAAACAACAAAAAAACAAAATCCCCAAATCAGAGCTGTTATCCTAAGGAAACATATTGTCTGTTTATTAAAATCTCATCTTCTGTGATGCTAAAATCACATAGCAACAAATAGAAACAAATGCTTGTCTAAATATTCCATGTGTCTGTTATCAGCTGTGGAGGCTAATTGTCAGGACATCCAGGCCTGGTACTTCTGTTTATTGAGACTCGAGAGCTGACTAGATAAAGACAGATTATACAACCTGAAGTCAAAAATACACTGCAGAGCTTGGTGTGCCCATCAGACACCTTGCTGTCAGAGTGGCATGCACTCAAATCTGTTCTGTAGAGGCTCCATCACACTTCTCTCCACATACTTTCTCAGTTTCCCCTCAAGTCATCATTTAGGTCAATCTTAAAAAGCTTCCTTAGTCTAAACCACCAATTCTTATAATAAATTGGCAATAAAGAAAACACATTGCTGAGATAGTCTCTTCCTATTTACCTCAAAAATTGAGAAGTTACTACTGGTAACCATTTAAAAAGAAAACAAATTAATGGTTAGAAGTAAAATGAGGCGGTAGTGAGAGAAGACTGACACACATTTTGTTGCTTTCAAGAATTAGCTTTATATGCTTTGGATTTGTCCAGGTTATTTTGTTAAAATATTTTCTCTATCAATAGACGCACATTCCTCAAAGACACCAGTTGAACTAGGACCTTCATGTTGCAAGCTGTGACATATGGCAATAGTTTCAGTTGTTTGTTTCAGGTTATTTTGGCATGTTCCTCTAAAAGAGAGCGACTGGGTCATGTGAGACCCAGGGGGACTACACGGAGTTTGCAGCAACCCAGAAAGTCACTGAGCTGAAAAGAAACCTGGAAGAAAGGATCTACTTCTCAAGGACACAATGATAAGGAAAGGTAATATTTACACACCTTTTTATTTCTGTAGTGTTTTTTACACCTACATTTGAGCTTTTTGGTTTGTTTGGTTTCAGGGTTTATTTTCAAACTACTTGTTCTAAGTTCTCTACAACAAAAACACGGATTTTGACTACAAAACTTCTTTTTTCATCTCCCAGTTTGAAGGGAACTACTCATTTAGGAATAAATTTGAATATTCCTGCACCCAGCAGTAATAATTGGAATTTCTTAAACACTTTTATGTGGAATTTTCCTGCAATTTTCCTTTTTCCCCAAAAAAAGTCCTTATAAAACCCAGAAATATAATATTTATTTCCCACTCTTAAAAATTAATGTTGAGAAAATAGAAATAACATCCTAAAAATAAAAATGCATTTGAATACCCAAACATTTGGCCAAAACACATTATTTTCTAAATAAGAATAAATTTGATTTTCTTCTCCTCCATAAAAATTGCTATCACTTTCTACCAGCTGTAATTTGTCATATACATGGTTTGCATTACCCAGATTGCTTTCTGTATTGTAGCTTCATCCCTTCTCTTCCCTACCCTGCCTTTTACACTCACATGCTTTGGAACAGGGACTATATCCTCTTCCTGGTTTGGAAAGCTTCCTGTAGTTCATTCATGCTACCACAATCACGGAAAATAATCATCATCTCAGAGCAACTCGTTTTTCTGATCCTAATTGCAATAGTTTAAGGTTTGCCTGAAAGGAAATGCTTGAAACCAATGAACAATTTTCACAGACAGATTTAAAAGATTTTTAAGTACAGAACTGCCCAGATCCCTCTTTTTTTTTTTTTTTTTTTTTTTGGCTTTAATTGCTGTGCAAGATAGCATAACTTTCTGATATTAAATATATCATTTTTTCAGGGTTTTTTTGTACTTCAGTCTGAACCATGAAGTCACTTTCAGCTGCATTTGCAATTTAAATGATGAGTGAGTTTCAATTTGCCGATTCATATTACCCATCAAAGTCATAGGCCTTCAACCCTAAGCATATTTCTCATTGTATTACTAAATTAATATAACCTCTTTAGGTTCATGAGATGTGTTCAGTTACAGGAATATATTGAAAGTATTAAAATTATGAAAATTTATCTTGCTGGAAGAATGCTGAAAAATTTCTAGCACTCCCACAGAATAGTATAAATAATTTATAACATGCAATAAAAACAGTACTTTAATTATATGCATCTTTAATTAAAAGCTCAGAAAAAAAAAATATTCTTTATAAAAAATGGAACCAAATACAAGGCCTAGCAATGTTTATCAGAGAAGCACAAACTTTAGAGACTGAAAAAACATGTCAGATTTTGTGATTATCAAAATATAAAAACGTTGCTTAGAAGAGGCTTCTGGGGTCATCTAGTCCAACAGTCCTGACCAAAATATCACCAGCAGTTGATCAAACCAACCAGCTGTCTTTTTGTCCACTGTGGTTTTCAGTGTCTCAAACAATGAAGCTTGAGCCACTTCCTATGAAAGATTATTCTCTTTGGATTTGCCCACAGTCAAGTCGAGCTGGCTGATCCATGTGTCCTTAGGAGGAAGCAGGATATTTTTCTAGGAAGGTAGGATTTCCTGTGGATTTACTGTGGTTGCCTCTCTAGAAAGGGGCAGCAAAGCAGCACTGAAGGAAAGCATGCCAGACAGCTGTTTTTTCACCCATCATCACTGCAGTGGTGTCATTTGTGAGCGGTCCAAGAGGTAGATAGTATTTTAGCTGGCATGACCAATCCACTTCCTACGGGAGCAGAAAGCCAAACTGTCAGTGCTTGAGGCTGGAGACTGACACAGCTCCTCAAAGGAACTACATGCTGGTGTGTTTGCAGACATGCACCCATCTGTCTTGAATGTATTTCTACAATCTTATTATTTACTTGCTGCATAAATTCTGGAATAAATGTTTGTTTGTTTTACCTTACTAGGAAAAAAACCCCAACACAAACCAAACAAATTCTTTGTTTATATTCTTACTTATATGGGATTTTCTTATTTGAAGTCTCCCTGTATTACACTATTATGGAATCTGGCATAATTTTTCTTAGGTATTGATGATCAGAGCAAAACCCAAACTGTCAAAGCATAAGTATCGTGGGCAGGTTTCCCAACTATTTTTGCCCTGGGTTGCATCCTAGAAACTTCTCTAATATGGATTTATTTTTCATTGCTCCAGCAAGTGCACTGTATCTGCATCAGGAATTTGCAGAACAAAAATAAAACTGAGGCAAGAGAATCACAATGCAGATGAAGCCTCCACACTGAAGAAGCTGTTTTGATGGAAAGGATTTCACTCTGGAAGAAAAAATCCAGCTAACTTCGAAGATGGTTTTGATCAATGTAGTCAGTGGAATCAAAAGTGAATGTTCCACAGTTTGATCTTGCAACAGCTGTGCACACCAGCCCAGGCTCTTGCTCCCTGCTGGCTTGTCCTGACACTGCATTAGCAGGAATGCTTGACTTGATGAAGCTTAATCTTTTATAAACTTCTCCAAATATTTATGTTTGCACAAAAAATATCAGACTGTGACAAAAGTGAGATGGATGTTCTTGGTGTCTTGAAGAAAGCACATGTTGAAGCAGGATAAACTAGGCGAGGGAGAGCAATAAACTGGAAGGATAAAAGAGGAATGGAGACTGTTTATGTTAATACAAGAAAGACCTATTCAGGGTCTGATTCTGTACTGCATTACTCACGTAAAGGCTTCCCCCAAAGCTGGCAGAAGGTTTGGACATAAAAGTAACTCAGAATTTGAATGGAAAGGCCATTTTAATCCCTTCTCCTTAGGAACACAGGAGAAGAGAGCCTCTGTTCTTGCCCTGTGACTGTGGATAGCACAGACATATCTGCTTTGGTGCTTCTGGAAGGCAACAGCTCTCTGTAGCATTGATTTTGGCTCACTTCCAAGATTCTTCATGCAGACCTTGGAGAAGGAGAGGCTCTAATGCTCAGAGGCTGCTGGAGTGCAACCACAGAAAACTCTTCTAACTGCAACCACACTTCCCAACTCACTGTCACGTGTCAGAGTACGATCAGGAAGCGTAGGGGTATGGATTTGGCAGTGGAGTACAAAAAGTCAATCAAAAGGGAAGGCCTTCCTGGAGAGCAACTCTTCAGCTGTACAGTCTCTTATCTTGCCTGCTCTGCAGCCTCTCAGCAAACATTATGGAAAGAATACCTCCTAGAAAATGGACAAGTTTAACCCCTTTTGGAGTCTTGTCTGGCTATTCCCCAAATGATTTCTGAACAAGCAGAGCTACAGTCATCAAACAAAGAGACCATGTATAACTGCCATGTATATATCACCCCCCACAAAAAACTTCCCTCACCAAGACTTCCTGAAGTATCTGGAGAGGGGGATTATTCCACAATCAGCTACTTTTACCAATGGAAAGATTTATGCTACCGTAACACATGGGAAAAAGCCGTGGTGCTAATGTGATACGATTGTTGTTTTGAAAAATCAGTAAGAAAGGATTTATAGTTTCAGTTCTTGCCTGATTATCTCCTCAGTTGCAGAGGATCAAGACTGGCATACAGGTATGGCTGTAAAGGGTATTTTCAATAAAAATATGTGCACTTTTGATGTGGAAGTTTTACAGCTTTTAGGCGTGTGTGCTTTAGGAACTGAGGTCAATGAAGAAATCAATGAAAATGTGGCAAGAGGAAATAAGAAATAATGATAAATTTGAAGATATTTTACTGTTGTTTGAGATAATAATTATTTGTCTACAGCATATACTCAAGATACACACTTAATTTTGTTACCAGTTTCCCATTTGGCAGGTTACCACCTAACACAAACCCAAATCCCAACTATTTAACTACCAATTATGACAGGCAACACAACATTTCAAAATAATATGATTCATTAAGAAAACATGCTTAAAACTCTGATATGGGAATAGTTAAGGCAGGATGTGTCTGATAAAGATGAGGCCAGGTTTCTACCCCTGTTTCACAGTTGCTGATCTGGCTCAACCCATAGGAAAGTAATTTGTGTCATAGACATAATAGGCTGTTCGAACGCTGCCTAGGGCAGGAAATGAATTGCTGGCCTGCATTCAGTTCTTTGAGGACAAGTATCTACACTAAAAAAGAGAGAAGTATAGGAGCATTTTCATTAGCCTCTTCCCAAGCCTGTCTCCAGCTGCTGGAGTAAAAGTTGAGAAAGAAACCTTCCATTTTAACTGGGTTGTAATCCAAGTTCTGGCCTCTGTTATGGTCTGGGAAGATGTCAACTGAGCAATAATACCATAAATGGGCCTGGGTGCTTTGTTCTGTACTGTCAAATATTTGCTTTAACAACAATGAATTGCGCTTACTGAGCCCTTAAAGAAGCATGTGGAACTCACAGTGAATTTGCTGGACATTGTGCCATGTCTGTATTTGTCTTTCTAGCATAAGGTTAGCTACCTTCTCAAAAGGTCATATAGTGTTAAATAATGCATTACAATTTTAAGAGGGATTGGATTTTTTTTTTCACGTTTCTTTCACAAACGTGAATAGAATGTGTTATCTTGCATATGAAATTCCAACAAGTAGGTCAAAACTTACTGGAAAACCTTAAGAGCAATTTCTGTGGAAGTCAGCTGTTCAATTCAGCAGACCTTTTTCTAGAGAGGATAACTATTAAGTTCTCCTTATAAGTTCTCTCCATCTCCAATGTTTTATCCCACATTTTTAATTTCTTCTCCCTAGTGCAAGCTTCTACAGCTGGGGTTCAGCTAAAGTCCAAGAAGCTAAATGGGAAGAGATGAATCACAGAGACCAAAGGCAGTGAATAAAACCTGCTGGATAGACTGGTAAAGTCCGTGAGGTGGAGGTTTGAGTATTTGGGAGATTTGGGTAAAATTTTTGTGCTACAAGGCATCCTGTGTGTCTTTGATCAATCACTTATGGATGAATTCAGCTAAATAAATGGAAGCATTTATAGCACAGGATACAACATTTTGAATTAGGTTTACTTTGCAGTCAAAAGAGAGAAGCAGGGACTTGGTGATTAAGAGATCAGATCCTTAAAAGAAATTACACCCTAAAAAGTGCACATTTCTGTCTGATGACTAGGAAGAAAGCCTAAGATAACTTGCTGAAATAGGGGCTTCTGCAGTTGCATGAGATGAAGTCCCATTTACTGTATGATTTTGAAAAACAAACAGAGCAGTATTGTGGCTGGATTTTTAATGCCATTACAAGAGAGATGTTTTCTGACAAATGCCATGAAACTTCTGTGGAAATGGAATATTTTTCAAAAGAACTTATACACTTGAAACATCTAGACAATTAAAAAATACTCTAAGGTGTTGGAAATACTTTACTTATCAAGATTTTGCAGCTCCGTAAATTAGGCTTTTTTTTCCTACTTCCTCTCCAACTTGAAAAATAGGGATGGTTGCTTTTTGCTATCCTGTGGGAATACCATGAGAATCAACACAGAAAAAAATTGGAAATTATCTCATACTGCAGTAATGGATAGACAAATAATATGAAATGTACCCAGTTTACATGTGATATCAGGTTGCCTACAACTGAATTCTCCACCAGCTCAGATTGAAACATTTTGGTCTTGAAGTCTGGTGCTCTTTATCTGATGACTATAGTGTCTTTACAGACTAAGTCCTTGTCTAGGACAAATATGTACAGCACAATGACTGTGAAGATGCACAAGGAGAACAATTTTCCTATTCCAAGTGCAGATATACATTAAGTACAGGGAAACACCAATTCTTGATCTAACTTTCAACCCTGGACTCAAATCACTAGTCAAGGTAACAATAATTTTTATAGTATTTCTTCTGAAAACTGCAGTATTTTATGAGGAGTGGTGAGAAGAAAGAGTGCCTAAAAAACTATTAAAGCAAGGGGTTAAAAAGAGAAAGACAAAAGCAGAACCATCTGGTCACAAAATAAAAAAATACAAACAGTTGGCCAGCCTTACTCATACGGCAGCTCTCTACAAATACTCAAATATATTTGTGAATTTTAACAAAAACAGTCCCAAAATGAGTCACACTATTAAAGGACAAAGAACTCAGCTATATTGCTCTAAGCTACAATAAATAAGAGCAGGAATGTTTTTACCAACATCAGTCTTGGCATGGCTTACAGGTGTGCCACTGGCCTTTACATCTCAGAAGATCTGTAAGGTCCATTGCTGATTGTTTCAGCTGGTGAACAGGCAAAAGAAGAACACTTGCTCCTCATTCATCAAGGAAATAACTCCCAGTCTGTCTGGAGCCAGTGCAGGGAAGAAAATGTGACTCCTAGAAGGGTAAGTATTCTTGTTTCCTCATACTGATGCTACGTCACCACTAAACGGGATTATGAAAAGGAACCTAAACAGGGTTGCATGCAGTGGTAGGGGCCAACATACATGACTGCATTGAAAAAAAAATTATAACATAAAGTACCTTCCTGCGGCGTTGTTACCCTCCACTACAGCTGAAAGTCTGGTTCCCTGGGCACTCTGGTCTGAACCACTCACAAACTCTCTGTGAGTGGCTGGGGTGACTCCTGTCAGAGACCCTGCCAGGGATGTCCCCACCCTCCACACTGCAGCCACTCACCACAGCTGCCTGGCACCTGCTGCAGCACATCAGCACTTACAGGGAAGTCCTAATGGGACAGTCCTAACATGATGGCAGCCTATGGTTCATGCATTTCCAGAATACAGGTAGCCCCCACATCCCCATGTCCCACCTTCCCATCTGTAAAATGCAGGTAAGGCCATCTTCCTCTTTTGTGTGGTTAGGCATTGGAAAGATACCAAATACTCAGATACTATGATATTAGGCTTGAAAAAGAAGGAAGACAGAAAAAATGGTCTATCTGCTAAGGAGACTATTCAAGAATTACAAATATTTGCCAAATTACTCTAATTCCCTTATTGCTGTAGTCATCTGCTTTACAGACTAGAAAAAAAAAGGTGCCTGATGTTTTACTAGTGCATTTGAGTGTGAAATAAAAACTCCAGCTGCACTAGGAAGATAAACTGCTTAAGGAAAACATATTTTGAACCATTTCCTCACTGTTTTGCGATCCAAATAAAATACTGCTCACCATAGCAGTGTAAATGGCACCACAACACAGTAAGTAAAAAATACAAAGCCCCGGGGCATTTGCATGGCGATTTTAGAGAACTGAATCATCTTTAATGTGCGTACTAAAGGAAAAATACCAGGTTTCATCTTGAAATGTGAGGCAGAGCTGACAAAAGGCTGTAATGAGAGATAATCACATTACCGAAGTGCTGAATTAGTCAGTTTAGGAAAAATACCCGTCTGCTGTTTACAAATCACTTGTAGGGTTTGGTAATTATCATTTTGTCTCCAAGAGGAATACTGGCCTGCTTGCACATTTTGCATCCTCCCATTAATTAAATCAAGCATTCGCTAAGGGTTCAACCAGCTTGTACTTCACAAACTGGAGTCCTGCTGGTATTATGTTAGAGAAAAACGTGTTGTAATGAGGTTCATTATCTCAATGGCATTTTACAGGCACATTATTAATAGGGAAATGGACTAATGTGAGGTCATTATGGAATCAAAGCAAATACAAATTAGTTTTAATGCTACTGTTCACAACATAGAGCATCAATGAAGGCATTGAAGGAGAGAGGCAGATGCAGCTGAATGAGGCAAGGAAATGGCAAAAGGGAAATTCTAGAGATGGTATGACAAATTTAGCAACATGGGCAGAGGAATAAGATGTGGAGGGCAGGGAGAAAAGGAGGCATCTAAAAGGACACAAGAAAAGGGCAATTGGCCAGTGACTATGCCAACAGAGAAGTAAACAGAGAGAAGAACTGCAATATTAAACTACTGGAAATGCAACTTCTGCCCCTTTAATGCAGCAGCTTAATCCAATTTAAATACCTAACCATCTTCCTAGGATGAGGAGAGAGTATAGGCATGCATGTATGCACTACAGTGATCTGATGGGGAAGCTGGTAAGCACTAGTAGCACACTCGTAACTGCTTCCAAAGGAGAGGGTGAGAGCACGATGGGGACCAGGCTTTGCTGCGCAGTTGGTTAACAGCCTTGGGCATCCAGCCTCCTCCAGTAACTCAACTGGGCCTCCAAAACACATTATGAATGCAGTGGATGCAGACTGATTATTTATGTATGTCGCTGTTGAGCCGCTAGCTGAGAGAAGACCCAGGTTCTCAGACAAGGAAAGAGAAAAGTGTCTTTATTATTTTGATTTCCATATACATAGAGTTTTCAGAGGTCACCCAGATTGGTCAGCCAGAAACCTCCCCCTAGGCCCAATTGGCCAAGCCCGAACTGACCTAATCTGGAGACGTTGTTTGCAAAACATCCAAACTTTATCTTTGTTTATGAAATGTAGCAAAATGTTCTCACGAGAAAGACCTGTGCTAGCCACATATGTAGACTTCAGCTTCAATTTTTTAAGTTATACAAAAACACACAGATAAAATTTTTTTTAAAAAGTTGCACAAAGTACTTGACAATACCTCATTTCATGGTGGCTCCAGTTTCATGGACAAATATTTAGCAAGGGATACTAAAACTTATCTCTTCAGCTGTATACTTTTATTACAACCATGGCTAAGACCCAGGTCATTATTTGAAGATGTTTGTATTTCCCTTCCTAAGGACTGTTACCATGCACAAGTACCTGTTTAAACAGAGTTTCAGCAGTCTACTGAAAATCTAGCCCAGGAAAAGGTGCATTTACATTTTGTGATTTTTTTTTAACTACTAAGAAGCCTCTAGCTTAGGTCATGTCCCTCAAAGATTCACACAGTTAATCTCCAAGGAACAAGCTGCTAAATAATTATCACACATCCTCTTTTCTGTGAAGGGAATAATTGTTTACAATTGCTGTACTAAACAGAAGCATATATTATGTACACACACTGACTGAAAAAATGTGTATTTTTGGAATGAGAATAAACAAAATATAAAAAAATCCATCTGGATGCAAAGAACACCTTTGCAACACTGTTTGGAGGACTCTCTTATTTCAAAGAGGTCCAACTGCTGCACCTATCTGTTTTGCAGAGATTTACAATGCATAATGTGGTAATAAAGGGGGGGGATGGTAAGTTAGTGGTTTCTCAGCTG
This sequence comes from Entomyzon cyanotis, assembly GCA_024500445.1. Lineage (NCBI taxonomy): Eukaryota > Metazoa > Chordata > Aves > Passeriformes > Meliphagidae > Entomyzon > Entomyzon cyanotis. Next base: position 723,629 of record JAKEPQ010000871.1, read on the forward strand.
ACTGGGATCTTGAGGAACTTTTCACAACAGCTTCACAGCAGCAAACCTTCAGTCAAAGCTATCCACAGTCTACTGAAGTCTGAAATTATTTCCAGAGTAATATTCATCCAAACATACATCTCTGTCTGAGTTAGTGGTCTAAACTTCTGTACAGCTGACAGACAAATGGGTGCTTTTAGGCTTTTCCTTCTTTTGCACAACAGTAGGCCTCTAGTAGTCTAAAACATGACTTAGTAAGTTTGCCCCTTGCTGCTGACTGTAAAGTAAGTCTATGCTAATTAGTTCAGATACATATTAATTCTTCCTTCCCTCATTCCTCAATGACTACTTTAGCATCAGATGGAGCATATGTGCTTTTCGAAAGACATACACTTCGTTATATTGGATATTTCCAGGCCAGCCATTGATCGACCCATCTTTTTCACTACGGATTTCCTGTTGTCTCCAGCATTGTGTTACCCTGGTCTGGTGTATACTTGTACAAACTATTGCAGTATCCTTCAGCAGGGACATTCTTACCCTGTGTGTGGCTACTGCCATGATGTGCCACCACAAGTCAGGGAAATCAAGACTCTTGGCCATGAAACTCGAAGCAAACCCTCAACCCCTGTGTCAGACATCATGCCTAACTTTCACACTGGGAGAAGCTCTAACAGGTACGAGAAAAAAACAGTTTCTTCAGTCTCTTAATTCAAAATACATTTTAATAATTTTCACAATCTTTGCAGTATTTGGCCCATTAGCTCACCTGGCCTCAGTTAGAACACTGCCAAGACAGCTGAAAGCTGAGCCCAGCTGCAGTGCTCATCACCACATTCCTGCAGACTGCAAGACATGGCTTTCACCTGCCCTGCAGCTCTTTTACTCTGCCCCAGCTACGTAAATGCAGATTTACATCAAGTGCTCTTGGTTCTTATCTTCAGCCAGCTTATTCACAAATACCCTCTTGAAAACAAAGGTACATGATGATGAAGGAAGGCAGTGGAAAGGAGCTCTTTCTTTTTAATTCATTCTGTGCAGAAGCCTCCGGAGTTTTTAGGTATTAGGCATACCAGTTTTAGAGGAAATTCACTGCCTTAGCCTCCATTCTAGAAGTATTTTTTAAACATATACACAAGCAAGCAAAAGGTCAGATGAAGATTACCAAGTTCCTGCCACGTAGTTTTCAATGACCTGCCGCTATTTCAATATTTTTGTATTCTGGCTGAAAACTGTTAAAACAAATTCCCGTGGCATCTTAACTGGTAAAGGCTTTGTTGTTTGGGGTTTTAAAAATAAAAGATGATCCAAGTGGCTTTACTGAAAATGAGTTTGCTGCACACTGTAAAGGGACAAGGTGGAAAGAGAAGACAAATTTACATCTACTGTCTTACTGAAAGGACAGATTTGCTCGTAAGCGATTACAGAACTGTACCTGAAAAAACACCAGAGCACAGATAAAGGTCTTTGTAGCGCAACATCACGACCTGTCTCACAAGTTTATCCCCAATGAGCTGGAGTATTTAAAGGTTACCCTATACACTAAACTGTGAGATGGCTCCTATGCTCAGAGCAGCCAGAGAACTGTCTGAGGCTCCTGAAAGAGGCTTACCTCCCATTCAGAGAAAATTGAATGGGCACAGATTAAATGAGTTCTTCCTATTCTACTTTTAATATTCATTTCAGATATAGCTTCCACTAGTAACCTGAACAATGAAAAATGAAAGGCAAAATACAATGCTATACTTTACATATGTGTACTCATTTTTTTTTTAATATCAAGCTAATACAATAAAATTATCTTTGACGTTCCATATGATATCCCACTGATAGCCAAAATCACCAGCTCGCTCCACTGGGCTGCAATGTTAGTAAAATCCTTAATGCAGCTGGGAGACAGAATTCTGAAGAATAATCTGATGCAACATTAATCCCCAATTATACTTTTTGCCACAAAAAATTAGAAAATCACTTGAATTCAGTAACCATGTATGAAACACAGGACACCAAGCAACAGCTACTCCTGTTCCTTTACAGATAAGGCATTTATTGTGCTTCTCAGGGAGTCCTAGCAATTATGCCCATGGTATATTATAGCCTTTATAGTGAGCCTTATTTTATAACCCTAGCCAACCAACCATATCTCTATCACATTTAACTACAGCCATGTTTTACAAGCAATAGCATGAAGACAACTGAATTGTTAGTGAAGAAATTCAACCAACCAGTAAAACAGGAAGCTGAAATTAATATTATGGACAAAGGAAAAATAGAGAACACAACCAGGAGATGACAGATGAAAGCCAAAGAGGAAAGCTGAAACCACACAAAAGTGTTACTTTAAGGAAGTGTTTTATCAAATACACAAGTCCAGTGCTTATTAGTTTTCCCTGTTTTGTCATAAACAAAGAGCAATTCCACAGTGTCTCCAAGACACCATGGGAGGTAAAGGTTCTGTAATTTAAGAAAATACTGTAAGGAAAAAGCTCTTTAATGTAAAACACAGTGAAAAGCTGATTACAAATTTGCCACAAATTTTGCTTTGTTTGTATTCTTAAATTTATTTGCATTTTAAACCATGCTTTTTTATTGCTAACGACACAGCAGGGTCCTGCTATGCCAAAGCAGACTTCCAGTTTGCTTTGTTAAAAGCTCAGTTTTCCAAAAAACATTATTTTTGGACTATGTTTTTTCTGATTTGTTTTCAATGTTTGAAATGTTTCTTTACCCACATAGGCTGAGTAAATTGACATCTGCTATCTTTGAATTTTATCCAGAACTCACAAATCAAACTATTTTGTACAGGTCAATACCAAAATCTTTTGTCTTCATAGAACTCCTTATGCTTGTGAAGATACATACGGATGTCATCAGTGAGTTTGCATTAAACTATGTTACTGAAACCATCTAAAGAGTCAAGTAACATAAGAATTACAGTTCTGCACAGTTCCAGTATCTAAACTTCCAGTTCTGTGAAGTAGCAAGTAAAGCTGGGTGACATATAACACTGCTGTGTAAATATCCTTCATTTGGAGATTACGAATAAAGAGAAGCAAAAAATTCACATCAGCTTCTCATTTCTGTAACAACTTTTATGCCAAAAAGCTGTAACTGTATGTTTTAAGGACACTGAAGGTTGATTAGGTGCATTTATGACTAAGATTCCTGGAACTGCAAAGAGCAGAAGAATCTAAGCCACTTTTCTCACAGTTAAGGGTACTGAAAATAGAACCAGTCTTTTGTACACATGCTGCAAGCTGACCTAGGGTGATGTATACCAAACACAATAACTATTATAGAAAATGCACAACATTATTTCCATTATCAACAAGGAAAAAATATACAACATATATCCACATGTATAAGCTGGATTTTATCTGGAACCAAATCAAAAGAAATGTTTTTATTTTCTTTCTTTTATTTTTTCCCCAGAAAATGTCATCTGAAGACCTAAGGAGTCCATTACATAGTAAACAGTGCCTATCAGCCAAGTGAGCTACTGAATGCCTCTCCCTCAGAGAGAGGCATAACCCCTTGTAGTAATTTCTTCACCAACCAACAAGCAAACCAAGTTACTGCCTGCCCTACCTGAAAACCTCCTGCCTGCCTTCCAGTCATCTTGTCACAAATATTTGGGTGGTAAGCTTAGTCTAGAAGAGTGATGAGAGGAGAGCAGGGCTGGGCAGGAACCTGGGTGGGATGCAGCTGCAGATTCTTAGGATCTGCACCAGCATTATGAAGGTCATGATGGGGACATGAGCAGAGCTGCTGCCCCTCAGCCCCTCATCAGCTCCTCAGCCCTGTAGAGGTGTTGCCTCAAACAGGTCTCCAGTTGCTTTGCACTTGGGAGGTTGTAACGAGTCTTTTAAATCCCAACTTGAAAGTGAGCCATGGGCAAGTGTGGTGGCAGCTCACTCAAGGTGTAACAACCCAGAGAAATGGCAGTAATGAAAGGAGCCAGGTTATTTTGGAGTTGGGGTCAGCTCTGGGAGAGACACAAGGCAAAACACACAGGGCACATTCCAGCAGTGAGGCCTCGAAGCGATGACGGAAGGGTTTGCGTTGTGACAAGTCACGCTAAGCAAAGCTGACACTCTCCCAGCCTGTCACAACCACACAACTGTTCAACACTGCAGGGTGACCCTCTGGCAATTATAAAAGCCACAGAAATTCTGAGCAAAGGCGAGAAACAGGTTTGCAACCCATGTGAACACTGCAGACAGGCATAAGGGAAGCTCTCAGACTTGGTCTTCCAACTCCCTCCCATGCCACTGCTGGCCTGGGAAGCTGTTCCCCACCATCTAATGTGTGCATGGAAACACAAGCCCTAAACCAAGCCTGTGGTAATGTCTACCAGCAGTATTTTGCCACTTGTGTAAGACAGGAGACATGTACCAAACCTAAATGATACAATGGATACAGTCAGGAGCAATAAACCTAATCACAGTATGAAAAATTCAGGGTAGATGTCAGGCAAATCCTTCCCTGAGAAGGGTAGAAAAACACCAGAACAGAGGCCACTTAATGTACTAACTTGCATCCTATCACTCTTCAGATGCCTCTTTTTTGTTTTGTCCTCTCTGATATTACACTCTTTGGTTGTGTTTTTCAAGAGTCCACGGTATCTCCACATGGCTATAAATACAATGAATACTACTAATGAATGGTAACCATTACAAGATTTATAACACATACTCAGAATACACCTTACAAATACAAGCCCCAGCTCTTAAAAACCCCTCTCTTTATTAATAGGCATAATTAATTACCAGCAACATAAGTAGATGTTGGAGAACTAACTGTTCTTGCAATGGTTTTGCAGGATCAGGCCCTAAAAACAGAGGATACAGATCGTGAACACAAGATGTATGCTGACTGAAAACAATTCCCCTTTTCCACAGTGGCAGAATGCCAGTTAGTTAGAGTCTGCTAATGATGGTACAAGAGGAAGAACTGTCATGCATATGTGCCAAATTTACTCATATAAAAGTGAATTTGGCATCACTATCTGTTGCAGCTAATCAACAGGGTGAGATAAGTGGGGTAACAAATTATGCCCCTTCTAATCAGCTAGCACTGTCATCTCCTTTATAAACAGGGAGAGTTTCTAAATTCATTTTTATTAAGTTTAAAGCAGTAAAAGAAAATGGAAACATCCTGTTAACAAAACATTGGCTCAACCGGCAAAGGAACTTCCTTCAGATTTTAAAGCACCATCAAAGCACATAAATAGCATCACCCCATGAAGGAAAGCCAGGGATGAAGAGCAGATTCATCCCTTGGTTTTTAAAAGCTATTTGAGAAATAGTAAATTATTAGATCCTAATTGTGGATTTCCAAATGTGTGACTCCACTATACTGATGAAGACATAAAAGTTTGAATAATTAGGCCTTTATTTTACTTGCTGCTTGACTGCATCGGTCTAAAAAACCAGATAATTCTGTGTTATTTCACCTCTTGTTGTGAAAGGGGGCAGGAGGAAAACCCAGAATTTTACCAGCTTATCTTCCTTCAGAAGGCAAATCTTCTCTGAAGTAGCATAAATGCCAACTCTTTTGGTATTCAGAAGATAGCACCTGGACCATGCATCCCTGACATGAAAATCTGCAAAGGGAAATTCCCAGTTCTCCAATCCACTCAGAAGAGGTCCATATCCATTTATATTTTAGCACTCCTCAATGTGAGAAAGCTCAGTTATAGAATATCATGCTACATAAAGAGCAACCACAAACAAATGGGATTAGGAGTGGCCTAGGTAATCAAAGAAACTTTTCTTAAAGTGATACAGGTCTGAAGACACGATTGCTTAAACAACAACAAAAACCCCAAGCCTAAACATTAATATAGAAAATGACTAAGTAAATCTAGGTTTTCATCCAGATTTGAAAGTTCCTTGCACAGGATGCCACTAGACATGGCAATCTGTACAAAAATCTTTTAAAAATACAGAGCTGTATCAAATCAAGTAATTCAAAGGAAGTTGAACTGAAAGCCAAATGAGAAGCTGCATGGTTCACCTGGTTTAGGAAAGACTCAGAACCTTCAGTAATCCAGTGTAAAACAATTTGCCAAACAGAACCACTCGACTATAGAGGGTGAATATAAAACCTTCGGTTATAAATGCATAAGGTAACTGCCTGAGGAACAGCCCAGCATTGCATTAGCCCTGCAATGTCCCTTCATTTTTCTTTCCCTCTCTGTGAAAGGGAAATTAAATTCCCTTGAGAGTTTCTTTTGCCATTGAAAAAACATTTCAACAATCCACATGCAAGATTTACTCCACTGACCACTAATGCCAAAGGCCCCCAAACCACTTACACTGAAAGAAGATGAGTTTTGCAATTTGTAGCTGCATCTATGAAGCAATGAAAAATTGATGGTTTCCTTTTGACTGCCACAGAAAAGGCTGCTTTGTATGTTTTTTTCCTTGGGGAATCCATTGCTATAATTTTCCTTTGGAAAGTGTCTGTATCTGCATTGCTAAAGTAACTGCAATGATGACCTAATCTGGGTCATCAAAACCTAGGATTAATCACATGTCTAAAAAGAAACAAACAAAAAATTGTTATATAAATTTACTTGCTTGATTATCTGCAATTATCAAATATCAAATCCTATGCAACATTCTTCAAAATGTTAAAACACAGGCTGTGAGTTCTAAATTTTTCACCTATAACAAAGAAAAAAGTAATTTACATTTTCTTTTTCTTTATGTTATTATCAACAGCATATGCACTGTGAACATCATCCACTGCAGGATGCCAAAGAAACAACAGAAACATTAATCTAGCCTCAGAAAATCCCGCAAGTTGGGTAAGTATTGACCTCAGACGCTGTGAGGTTAAGCTGCTTGCTTATGGTCACACAGTGAATTTGACAGGACCAGAAAGAGAGTCCAAATTTCCTGATTCCCCAGCCCTATCATAAGGCAACATTGATGTAATTGCTAAATTTTAATTTAATGTTCTGTACAATTCATGTTTCTAATCTCCAGAGCTTGTACCAGCAGGTATTAATGCTTTACTTCAGGTTCAAAAGTACAAAGTACACTAAAAGCTGTTTTTAGGTTAATGGAAATGAAATGGCCCATCTCGAAACACCGTGCTGTTTAGAGCATGCTGATGCTTACAGAACTAACTGTATGGGAACGCTGGGCACGCAGCTCTCAGGTTCTATCACCCCTGACATCAGAGCTGGCAATGCAGTGCCCAGGCCAGCTTTGCACTGGGTGGCCTGCGACATTTCCCTACACCTCCTCTCTATGTAGCCTTGACCCCATCCTTGCAGGCACAGCTTGAAACACCACCAAGAGAGGTCAGTCCCATTATATTCAGCATTAGATTATCACCAGGTGGGATAAGTCTCCCATGTGTTCTGGCAGGGGGCTACCTGCACACACAGGATGTTCTGCTTCCAAAAGATCAAACAGGAGCTCATTAGAAGTGTCAGAGGGCTCAGCTGCCTGTTCCCCTGTCCCATTCCTGCTGACACAAGTGTGTGCCCAACATGTCTCTCCGGCAGAGCTCCAAATTGTTTTTTTTCAGAGGTCCCAAGAACACCCAGATGTGGAGAGCCAAAACAAGCTGCAGGTACGCATCCTTTGGAAATTCATCATTTACACAGGTCACAGAAGAAGCACGGAGAAGCACACATGCCTCAGACCATGACACAAGTGGACTATCCCTTCTGTGTCCAGAAAGTACTTCCAGTACTCACTCAAAACCAAAGTCTGCCATTCCAGAAAGCTATTTATGTGAAAAATACAGTTTCAAAATTTCTTTTACCTTCCCTGTCTTCATTGTGCCTTCATTTCTCTTGCTAACTGACTGCTACTTCCCCATTTTTTTACTGAAATTTTTCCCCTGACTTGCATGGTTTTTGGTCTTAGTGATCCTAGCCATTTTGGGGGTTAAGCAACATCTGCTGAGATAATCAGAAGAGAAGAGATTAACAAGTCAGAGAACAGTCAGTACCTGCAGACATTCTGAAAATAGCCATCTCCACAAATCCAACAGACAGAGCCATCGATTACAGTAATCCTAGAGGAAGGCAGTATTTGCATAGAAAAAGTATTTTAATCTTATAAGCAGAACACACAGTGAAATAGGTTTCTCTAGTTCTAAAAATGTAAACTGCACTATTTCAGTAAATAAACAGTGAAATTAGTGCTCACAGTGACACTAAATGTAAATTGTGTTGTACTTCTAGGGATTAACCAGTTCTAGAACAAGGGACTTCTTAGGATGAATGAAAGAAAACCAAAGGCATCTAGAAAATAACAGCTTATGTTCTTAATGACAATCACCTTTCCATGAATGTCTAGGACTACCTGCATGTATGATAGCATGCCTGTGTTTGACACTGGAGCCAGAGGCATCCAGTTATCCTGGTTACTTGGATAATGCTAAAAGAGACATTCATTCTTGAGGAACTCCAGCTCAATTTTAATGTTAGAACACTTTTTAACATCGACTAGACTTCATCCTGTTTCCTTATTAATTTGAAGCATCTTCTTTTGGAAAGAATACTGTATGTATTCAACTAAGAATCTGATAGAAGTTTTATTCAACTGTCTTGGATTTTATTACAATGTATTTATTATACATTATATATATATATACAATTACAATGACACATATATGTCAATATACATATAAAACTAGAACTAGATTTTTCTTTTTAATCAAGCCTGTTTTGAGAACAGTTTTTAGGCTGCAATTTTATAAAAAATCTTTCAAAGATGCTGTAAAACCTCATTTTCCCACCTGTTTTAAAATTCTATTTTCATCTTAGTTTGAAGGTAAGTTTAAAAAACTAGATGTTGTTTTTCAAGAATATCATAAGACAAAAATTGAAAAATTATGTACAAAAAGCATGACATGGTTTTGAAGCAAAAGTTCTGAGAAAGCGTTTGTAAAATTAAAGCAACTTTGAAAGCTGTTAGAAACACTACGACTTGGTGTTGTTAAAAAGCTCCTCTAGTCAAATGAAAAATATCTGAATGGATGATTGTGTTGGTTAGTTAGCTGCAATTTAAATTTGATATCATAGCAGTAAAGATAAGGAGACATGGGTAAGGCTGAGATGGAAGCCACACATACACAAATCTACCTGCCCTGCTGTTACCTCAAACATCATTTCATAACACCTCTCTGTACATGGAAAACAGCACAGCACAGACCAATTCATTCCCAAATTAGAAAAATAAGACTAGACCTAGCCACTCTGATGGAGTAATTTGAATTGTGCCAATTACCAAACACTTGTCCTAGGAAAGTGAGTGTTCACTTGGCAACCCTGTATGCAGCCACCTACCAGCTGAGGACACGGAGACAGCACCTGGCATGGGCTTTAAAAGGCACAATCTTAAAGCCCTCCTTAAATTTCAAATTCTTGGACAATTTTGTGACAGCAGCCTGGACATGACAATGCACCTATTTAAAATAAAAGAAATTAAATGCACTGATCACAACGTGACACATTTTTTACAAGAGTCATTGCACTCAGAAACTCATATGCAGGGGTTTCTCCCACAGGGTCGACAGCCACTGTGGAAAGTACAGGAGCTCTCTTTTCTGCTCAGGTCTGAACATGACAGTGTGGAGAAGGTTCAGAGCCTCCTCATTCCCAGCTGAATGAACTGGCTAGAGCTGTGGAATGACTGCCAGGACTGGTGGGACTGTGCTCCACTGCCTTTTCTCCAGTCCAGCAGACCATCCCTCTCTGAGCTGTTTGCCCTCTGTCGGAGAGGGGCAATCCCTGCTAGCACAGCAGAGGTAGAGCCCTGATTAAGGAAAACTAAATGAGCTGTAAAGGGCAAATACGTACAAGGGGTGCCATCTGGCAACAATGTAAGGAAAAAAAAGGCATTAAATGGGTTACATAAACCAGTGCCCTAAAACCCATGTATAAAGGCAGCTAAGGACACTGTCTCGCCCAGCCTGAAGTGCCACTGGCTGAGCACTGCAAAAAGAACAAATTTAAAGTTATGCAATGCCTCACATCAGGCCCAAAGTAAATAAAGTTGGGACATGCACTTTGACAGCAGCGTGAACCAAGCCAGCTTGTGTTGCTGCGTACAACCCCTGAGCTCCTTCCCGTTGCCTTGGTGAAGTGGGATGAGTGGGAGATGAGTAGGGGCTGCCTTGGCTGCAGGAGCCCCAGGCTGTGTTGGACACACACAGCCCTCCCATCCCCATCCCCTCCAGTCAGGCCTTGAAAGGCAGGTGCTCCATGGTCCAGATTACAGCAGAGCGTCACCACAATAAGAAAAGTCCAGCACTGTCAGAGAGCTAAGGTCTGAACTGAACTAATCAATTACTTCAGTGCATTTCAGTGTACCATGGCAACACTCTGCAGAGGTTAAACTCTCTCCCTCATCACCACTATCTTCTGGTTCCTCAGCTGGACATTAACCTGAACCATCCCCAACTTTTAACGACCACAGAAACCAGAGGAACACACTCATTCGTTTCACACACCCAGTGTTTTCCAAGCAATCCTGAAGACTGAGAAGATCGCAAGTGGATATTCTGTTGCTCCTGTTAACCACAAAATCCAGTGACCACAGTTACTCAGTTGACTTTTTAACATAGAGTTGCCCAGCCTTAGCAACAACACCACTTACTTCCCTGAGGGCTGTGTGCTATGGGCCTCCATACCATAGCACCAGGGAAGTACCAAAGATGATCAAGGATGGGAAAGTGCTTTAAAGAAAAAGGTCTATGCAAAAAGTAATTCAGAGTTCACCAAGCCTTGAAACTCACTAACTAATTCTAAGCGTACTTCCTTCATCTTTTTTTGGTTTTGCTTATTCTTGTTTAATTTTCCCATTCGACCAAGTCAATTGGACATGAGTAGCTCTCACAGCTGACAGCAGTCCATGCAGGGGAGCTGGTGGTCCAGCCTAGTTTAGCAGGTGCTGTTTCCTTTGCACTGCAGCACCTTCCACATCAGCAAGCAAACATCCCCTCTTGTTATAGTTTGTCCTGAAGAAAAGCTTCCAACTTCCAAAGTGCTGTCATTCGCCCTCTCCCTCAACCTAGGAATACTCCAGTTCCAAATAATTAAGCTGTCAATCAGCAGACCTGTGGGACTACTGCCATTTTCAGAAGCACCCAGAATGGCTTTCCCAGGTAAATGTCGATATCCTAAAACTGATGTGAAGGCCAGCACCAAGTGTACCTGTAATACATTCCTTAGTGAAAATCTTCAAATCTCAGTCACAAGTCCATGTGTGGCTCAGAGCCTTGAAAGAAAAGGGGAAAGCTAGGCAACCTCTTTACAGGAAGGAATTTGGCACAACACAGTTTCTGTGCAGTAGAGCTCCTGAAGAATCAATCAAACTTTTTATTTTTCCTCTGAGTTATACAGTGTGCATAAAATAACACACAAGAAGAGTGCAAAGCATAATGCACATCTGAAAAATACTGTTGTCTAAGTTTTACTACAGGTATAGTTGCACAGCGTTCACAATGCTGTAATACTGTGGCTTTATCTATTCCAGTCAACGAGTATCAAACTGATCCATCTTTACTGCGGGCAGAATTAAATATTTTGGTAACTTCTCAGTAAAGCAACATTTAAATAACACACAAATGTCAATTTCATATCAGCTTTCTCTGCAGGGGATTGAATTTCAGACCAAACTTTTAAAAAAGGCTAATTAAAAAACTTCTACAGAGTTTTAAAAGCTCTGTGCAGTTACTTCATATGATTGCTCATAAATTCAATAAAGCCCTAAAGATTACTCATGTCTAGCAGTATTATCAGCACGGGCAAAGTAACTTTCTGGGGGTTTTTTTACATAGAAAATGGACTTTTATTATGCTGATAATCACACCTACACACTGAGTACCCATAAGTGTTAGAAGCTGAAAGCTATGAGCAAGTTTTATTTCTCATTTTCAGAAAATTATAATCTTTTCAAATCACTCCCTCAGCCTTTAGAACTGGAAGCTGCGCTTTTCCTAACAGTATCTATTAGTTCATTATCAAGTGCCCTAAGCATCTTGTAAAGTGTCTTTTTGTTTAATAATACATGCATAATCAAATATATATTGAATAAGAATTTCTAATTGCAACTGAAATAGAATCTCATATAAAAGACCCACAGTGTTACATATCTGTGGATCATTCATATAGGTCACTATCATTTTTGACATGAAATAAAAATTCACTGTTGAAAATTTCTACTTCACATTTCAGAAATATTTTAAAGAAATTAAAAGATTTATGAGACGCCTTATGGTGTAAGAATAAATATCTTAATATTCGAATCTGCAATTTTCATCAAGGATAAAATTAAGAGAAAGGGAAGGAACTCGTTGTCTTTTATACCTGTATAATGCCTCTTATCTACTTAAACAACCCTTGGACTCTTTTTTTCGCCCACAAATGTTGGCATATAACATTCCACAGCAGGCAGCTACCCTTCCCAGAGGAAATTCCTCAAATACCCCAAGATTTGTTGTTAGTATTTGCTATTGACATTCCTTACATGCTGTCATAAATGCTGTGTGACTTTCAAAAGTTGTCAAAACTGAAAGAAGATCACCTCCAAAACAGAACAGTCCTCAGGCTCTTACACAATTTTGGCAGCCCTTAACAGCATCACACACAGTCCTAACTGTGTGAAATATTCAAGAGAAAACAGAAATATTCAAGCAAGCCACTGATTGTTAGGATGCAGAGGGTGTAAACATTTGTTTCCCTATTCTTGACCATCTACCCTTTCCTAAGAAAACTACCCAAACATGACAGATGTCCTTTTTTTACTGAGGTTTTCATCTCTTACTCATTTTCTTAAGGTCAAGTATGCACATTTTCCCCACATCCAGACTAATGCTTTCATTTTTCCGTCATGTGCATTGTGTTCTGGAAAAGTGTCGAAATTTACTTAGTAGGAACTGACATAGAGAAAAATTTACTAACACAATTAACATTTCACTAGTAAAAATTAAGGACCATATCAAACACCTACTTTATGGTTAGAATAAAAAGAAAGAAAAGAAAAAAAAAAAAAAGGAAGAAAGGAAATCAAAACTGTCCATAATTAGGGTTACTGGCGGCTGAGCATGCTGCTTTCAGTTTGCACAGTTTTCTCTCTGTTTCCTTTTATTCCTGTTCTGTCTGCCACTGTGTCTGTCTGTCTTGGCTTGTTTTCCACTGTCCTGTGGGTGCCTGATGAGTTCCCTGGGTAGGGTCGTCTTCTGTCCCCTGTGAGCACCAGAGTGGAGGACCCTGGCTCCTGGCCAGGGATGCTGTTCATTCTGGCAATATGTACACTAAGCAATAACAATGATGGAAAATTCCACTCCAACCCCATGTAGCCAGTGACTCTTACTCTTCTGTGTTGATATTTGTCTTCTGTCCCCAGGCAAAATCCTGCCCAAACTGCAGTTCAGAGTACAGCTGAGAGGAGCAGGAGGGGAGAAGGTCCCACCAAGGAGCCTGGCAGGTTGGAGAACTTCTTGCTTATTGCCATCTGATGGACTGAGCAACCCCTTTGTGTTTTGCCAGGCCCCTGATCACAGGAATTTGCCCCCATCATTGTGCTACAATATTTAGTTTGCTTAGGAGTTCACTGAGAGCTGATAATCTGCCTATCATGACCAATGTGAGACTGGAAAATGGTCATGCACATTTTAAAAACAGTCTGTTTATCACATCATGTATATTGATTACTTTTTGGAAACACTCTGAGAGACATCATTTGGAAGTCAATCTAAAATAAATATGACCTGAATTTATCCAGTACAGGTTGAACGAAGCCTTGTTACCAGGCACCTAGCTGGGTTTTTTTCCCCTAAAAATTGCATACATTTTAACATGTAACTGTCTATATATTAATATCACAATCTCCTGGCAATTATGAACCATTAAACAGGATTTTATGTGTCTTGTTTCACAGATGTGCATGGATATTTGAAAAAGTTCAGTTCCCATGCTCCAAGTACTGAAATGCCTTTCAATATCCCGAAACTGTACCACTAAAGTGGCCTGCTCCATGCACTGAACTAACCCCAGCCACCTACCTGTGACTTGCCAGAAAGACAAACAAATGCTGTCAGGCAGGAATAAACAGATGGCAGAAAGTTGAAGCATAAACAAAAGCATGACTGAAAACACTGTGAAAGAGAAGATGCAGATCTGCAGCCCTCCTGCTAATAAAGAGCTGTCACTCAGCCTCAAACCTGCTACAGAAAATTTTAGCTGGCTGATGCTGGGACATGGAAGCTGACTTTGGAAGCAAGATTCAGATCATTCTGTGCTTGAGAAAGGCTGTTAACCTTTGATTTCCATATTTGATTTCCATATAAAGGAAAGTGATTACTAATTATTGTATAAGTTAATTGCTTCTCAGGGTCGATTGTTACCATTATTTACTTCTACAGCCTGATGAAATCAGGTTCTTCCGTTTAACATTGGAATCTATTTACACCTTCCAGAAGCAGAAAGAACAGGTTTAATTTTCAGCAGTCTACCTCAATGCCTCTTCCTCGCTGGAATGAACTATGAATACTATAGGCAGGTATTTCTTGAGCAAATAAAATTACATTGTACACCTGCTTCATTAATGCTGCTCATGAATAAGGATGAAACATCAGGCAGAGAAATGTGGATACTCTCCTAAGGGAGAAGAGAATACAACTCTGGGATAACTGATTTCTGCAATAAATAATTTATAACAAATTTTTACAGGACATATGTTTTATGGAACATAAAACTAGTAGCATAAAATATTGTTACCTTGTGGCAACTTAAGATCTAAAACCTGTTCTCAATTCCCTCTTTCCTGCCCAGAGCTCAGACTCCATGCACAATGCAGCCCTTTGGAACTCCCTAAAGGGCACTTAAAGTGTGAGGCACTGAGTGTGGGGCATTGAGCTGCCTCAGTTCTGCTGTGACTTCCCCGCAAAAGTGACAAAGATAAAAGTGCCATGTTTTATCCACTAGATCCAGGTAGCAATACTGCACTGTGGGAAAGCAGGACTTCGCTGTGATGTGAGAAGCCCTAATGCAGCTGTGTTGGCAGGTGCAGGTTTGTCATCTCTGCATGCCACCTCATGGCTAGAAAACATTCAAACCTTCTAAAATACCTTGAAGTTAACAACACATTCAATTGTCCTTTGCCCAAGCTGTGCTCCAACCCAGCATGCAGCGAGATTCAGAAGCAGAAAGGTTTGTTTGCAGCTTCCTGAGCTCTAAACACCATTTTTGGCAAAAATGAGAGCAGCACCAGTAGAGAAATCATACCCATCTACCACATTCTGCCTCATCTCATCTATTGCAAGAGGGGAAAGAAGAGGATGTTCCATAGAAGAGATCACTACGTAGATGGACATGCCCCTAATAAGAAGCTTTCCAGGAGGATTTCCACTTGTCTTCCACATTTATTACACACCACGTTGTATCATAAAAAGAAACTCCTTGGAGTACACAGTTCACTATATTGGAAAATGTTGCTAAATTAAAATGGATCATGCTCCTTTTCTCCTCTTCTTCCTCCTCCTGTCCCCCCACACACCATGAATCTATTTTGGAAGAAAAGAATACACCCACTACTTAAACAGCTCCTAAGTATCTCACAGGTTATGCATGTAAGGAGGAAATAACAATATATAATTTCAGCAAATCTGCAGTGCTCCCTGCCTACAGGAATTCTAGCAATATAAACACATGGAAAGAGAGTACCCCGTTAAGTAGGGACCAAAGTGCAGCAATGACTGAGACCTGCTGTGAATAATTAATGACATTTTTTTTGACAGTGACTTATGCTTGAATTCCTGGAGGAAATAGTCTACTTAAACTGGATTATTACAGCTGTATTCTAAGGAAAATCTAAACTCAGTTTAACAAAGCATTCTGATCAATTTGTGATGCATTTTCCCTTAGTTCTTCATGTGCTATTCAAACTCATGCAGCACAGAATTAAATCAAGGAAGGCTAAAATATTTCACTTGCTGTACATTTGCCTAATTAAGCAATTACAACCCACTGCTGCCACAGACATTTGCTGAGTAATATCTCTGTTCCACTGTAGGCTTCAGCACAACTAGAGAAAGTAATAACACACAAAAATTACTATCGTTAGATCCTTGGGCACGATGGATAAATCGAAAAGAGGTTCGCAACTTTAAAGGAACCAGAGCTTTAAATTACAGTGGAGAGATTAACAATGCAATTAATGAGAATTATAGAAAAACTGAAATCCTCTACCCATGCAACTTTGGGAAAAGCAAACAAAGTAAATAAATAAACCCTAAACCAAATCCAAATGTTGGTGCACTCTGCTTCTGATCTGTGATCCACCCCCTTCCCTCCCTGCCAGCCTCCTGTTAAAAAAATTGATTTCACACCAATTCCACACTTGAGAACAAGATTTCCAGGGAGCTTTTCTTTTCCTGTTATGTAGGCAACAAGCAATGATAGGATCAGATAAAAGCAGATAATAAGATTAAGTCTCATTAAAAAACTCCTCTTGTGCTTCAAAGGCACTTAACTCTATTAGAGATAAAACCGAGAATGGCACATACACCTACAAACACCACACAGTCACGTGCAGAAGAGGCCCTGTGCTGCAGAAGCTGCATTTCTTGCCACAAAGCAAACAGTCACATCAAACGACAAAACACTTTTTTGAAATGCATGGATTTTATGGGATGAGACAAGATAATACTGGACAGGGTACTTGATATGACTTGAATTTAAAGGGTTTCTAAACAGCTAAGCATTTTCTACCTTTGAAATATCTACAGACAGGTATGCAAAGCTGTAAAAATAATCATATCAACTTGTCAATAACAAATCTTGTTTTTCTTTTTTGAAAGATAAAATTACTGGGTTTATCAGCAAAATTCTTAAATTTCTGTAGAAATAGAGTATGTATAAAACATACTTTAATTTTTGCTTCAAAGCTTTTATTGCAAACTTCTTTAGCTAAAATAATTAATTAATCCTCTGTCAGACAATGCTCATCCTGATTCTGTGAAGAAAATTGATAAAATTATTTATTAGCAATGAATCCTAAAGTGTTCAGTGCCATCCAGGTCAAATTTAGCTAGAAACTGACCCTAATCCTAAATCAGATTTTCTAGCCAGCCTCTATCCTGCCAGCACAGAAAAGCTACAGACGGCAGAGCAGAGAAACACAACAATACCAAATAGGAACATTAATTTTTAAAGAAAACTTAAAAATTAATTTATCAACAGATATATGACTACATTTCCTGTTAGGCAGAAGAAATATAAAATAAACCAAAAAGCTGCCTAGTGTGGAATATTGCTGAAAATAGAGTGTTTTCACTGAAGCAGTCTCTGAGACCAGATAGGGTCACAGACTGGAATGGAGATGATGTTGACAGCAGTGCTGTAAGACAGGGGGATTTTTTAAAATAAATTCTCCCTTTCCCAGTCTCAGCTTCTCAATTCCTCTACCATGTTCAATTCCATTTTCATAATAATTTTTTTTGTTTTATTTCCTTGGGGTTATTGATATAAATGAAAATTAATGTCCACAACAATGCTTCTATTTCAGAGTTAATACTGTTACACTGTTTTCCTCATGTTCCTCTGGAAATATAAAAAGGCCTTGTAGCAGGAACATATTACATGTATTTTCAGTATGGGTCCCAGCAACAAACACGAATCAAGACCCACCATCTAAACTACACCAATTCCCATACAATAACCTCTTCCCTATTGTTAGAAGTGTTTTGTTCTTAACATCTATCTTCACAATTTCATACATTATTTACAGACTAAAGGAGGACAGCACAGAAAATACCACCTCTCATTCTAAAATTAACACACACACACACACACGGATTATGCAACAGTACTTAAATCCAGGCAGTTTTTTTAGAGCTTTGTTTGCAAGCAGTGATCCATGGATTTATCAATGCCATTATTTTAACAGAGGTTTCATTCACAGTCAGTATGTCTTTCATGATTCATTTTTATACAGTTAAACTTTTTATTCACCTGTGTGAACAAGTCTGCCACCGAAAGTTTCTATAATGACAGAGAAATAGTCCATATGGAAATGCTGTGGTCAGCAGGTGTCACAAAAAGATGCAGCCATGCTGTATAGGTAGAGTCCAAAAAGGTTCCCAGAACCTTTTTCCACCAAACCCTGGGGTACCAGTTACCATCCAACACTGCAATAAACCTAAATCCTTCTTGCAACAGACATAGAGAAAAAGCCAATTTGAGTGCCACATGTCCTAGGTTGCAATATAGATGTATTTATTATTCTATTACCACAAAGCTGTGGTGCACTGGTTGTTATCTCCTGCTATGACTCACCCCTGATAACAGACAATGGGCCATCAAGGACCCACCACATGACTCATGGATTTACCTCATCCTATTGTGAGATGCTCCACCCAGGAGGGAGGAGCCAAGCATTCCCACCTGGATATAACCTGGCCTTGGAATTGCACAAAGCAGCCCTGTCTATTGGATTCCCAGAGGATAAGAGCTACCACCGGACCTTCAGGAGGAGACCAGACCTTCCACAGGATCACTGCTTCAACTGGACTACTTCATTTGGACTGCTAGCATTATCCTGACTAACAGGGTGTCACGTTGTATCTGACTTTGTCAGCGCTTTTTTTCTCTTGTATTATTGCATTTATTTTTTAATTTTCCTATTAAGTTACAATCCTGACTTGCAATCTCCCACTAGTTTGTTTTCAAACTAATACACCACATTACTCCAAAATATGCACCCACGTCTGATAGCAGATTTTAGATTATAAAAGGAATTCACATTACAACAGAATTAAGATCCAGTCAGCTATAAAAATGAGACAGTAACATGTCTTTCATTAGGATCTCTCTCTTCATCCACCTAGAAAAGCCACTTTCCCTGACAAGATCTCTATGAGTGGTTTTCCAGTTTGTTTGCTTTGAGGGCTGGAAAGTCAATCAGATCACCAAAAACGCCCTCAGAACAATATATTTAAGTGTGAAAAAGACAAAGTTACTATGCTTTTTTCAAGCCTAGCAGCCAATCACTAGAGAAGGCAATGCAATTCACTCCTATGCACTGGGAGAGGCAAATTTATTTGGCCACTCATGGAAAACAGGCACTGCTTGCAATGGGGCAGTAATTTTTGCCACATCTGGAGTCTTATCCTGCTAAAACCAGCTCAGTGGTAAAGCCCACAAAACTATGGCATAGTCATAATCAGAAAAGAAAAAGCAAATAATTCCCTGTCTGTGCTCCAGTCATGAACAGCTTCTGTTTTCACTGCTGGTGTGAAGAACTGCTAGGCAAAGTTGGCTCCATGAATTCTTTTTTTTGAGGGAAAGAAAAAGCCCTTCAGTTAGGAAGAGTCCCTTCCTTTTAAGACTTTAGGACTGTGTGGCTGTTATCCTGGCCTGGGGGTAGGCAGACTAAAGCTTGAAGCAGAAAGGTTCAGGCTATAAAGAACCTATTGGACAAATTGGGGAGCCCTAGGGGATGGCTGTAGAGCCTCAAGAATTGAACCACCTGTTTCCACAGTGACAACTCGCCCACCAAACAAACTCCTCTGAGGCAGACAATGAACAGGAAGCAAAGCAAATGGAAAGAGAAGCAAACCTCCAAGTTTTCTGCCTTCTGTCTTGTATGATTTTGGTGGGTGCAGTTGGGCTTCTCACAGCAGGAGACAGAGTTATCTTCTGTAAAGGGGAGCCTAGAATGGAGGTGGTGAAGAGAGAGTTCACAGTGGCCACAGCAGTGTAGCAGCAACCACCAAAGGCACAGCAGCAGCAGCAAAGAAGCAGACAGGTAAGATGGGCGTAGGACCCTAAGGACCTAGAGATGAGGATGGAGGGCAATGCAAGAGGAAGGTTTGCATTGGGAAGATGGTGTAGGTGGACAGGGATTTGGGACTGGAAGAGAAAATAGTGGATAGAAATACCCGTGAGGGACCTGCAACAGCTGAGGCTGGGGGTGTGTATGTCTCAAGCACTACAGATAGGTTTATGCTAGGATCAGTGGGGAACTCCAGAACAGGTGGAAGTCTTGGAAGGCTCTGGTGCTGGTGTGAGGGTCTTCACTGGACTGTGCAGGAGGGATGGGCAGGGGAAGGAACAGAAAGAGCTCCATGAAAAAACATTTGGGAATCTCATTTGAGCCTAACTGCAGCCAGTACCTCCTTCTGCTACTCCAGGCTGGGAACAAGGGTGTGCCCAAGACTATTTTACTTCCTGCAGAACTGTTTACTTTGTGTTTATGTTTTGTGGAGGGCTGATGCAATGGGCTCTGGGTCTATGACCAAGGCAGTCTGGCAGAAGTGAGGAATTTTTTTATTGCAGAAGTCCAGACAGGTGATTCAGACACCACTGTCACACCCAAATCAAAACACCCTTTGGCATTACCCTCTAATTAATACAATGCATCTGAGCTGGGTATTGTACAAAGTTAAGTTGCTGGCCTTATGACGACTTTGCTGCAGAGTCTGTGGTCTCTCACCTTCCTAACCCTACTCTCTGCAAGCACAAATAATGAATATTGTCAGGTGTCCACAAGAGAAAACTCGGGCTCAGCTTTCTGAGATGCTGAATACTTATGGATCCTGCTTCAGTCAGAGCTGTGCCTGATTACCTGCTCTGAAAACTGACACCCCTCCTCATGAGAACCCCTAATCAGGGATCTTTGAAAACATTTACTCCACATCAGCCTTCCATAAATCACTGAGAGACTGTGGCCAGAGGATATCGATCAACCCAAGTTAAATTGCAGTTAGGACCATTGTACAACAGAATAAGATTTAGAGGGAGAAAAAACAAGTCATCAGGCATCAGTGGGGGAAAAAAAAAACCCCACTCAAATAATGTGCTTTTTGCAGCATGCAACAAAACATAGTTCATCCTGCAACCTTAGCAGCTTGTGTTAAACTGAACCAGTGACAGCTGACCTTCCTCAGTCACTCTGAAAAGCCTGTATTAGTTGTCCTTATTACATAAAGACAATCAATCAGAAACTGGAGAACAATGGCCTTATGAGAGTTCATAAAAATTGAATGCAAATCCTCTATGCCACTCAGGGACAAGTCATTCCCAGAGCTACAGACACACGTCTGTGCCAGAGTCAACATAATTTTTTTTTCTGAGCAGGGTCTGGGCCCAAGAAGGGAGCTCACTGGCTGCCTCAAGATGGTCAACAACAGGAAAGCTACTCATGTTTCCCCGTTTTGCTGCAACTCTTTTTATGTTCTCTCATTGCTTCAGCACAGATTAAGAAAGGTATCTTACTCTGTAAGGTAAGAAGTATTTGCTGAAGGTACTCTGAAGGTAAGAAAGAAGTTGCTGTAAATTACTTGTTTTAAATATTGTGGTATTACTCTGCTGTACATGTTCTGTGCTAAAAACCCTGGCTAATTTATATACAAATTTCACTTCAACAAGTTCTTCATTACTAATTGGGATTACCAAGGATGCGCCTGGAATGAAGACCCCTCCACTTTCCACCCTCTAGAACCTCCTCCCATGTGACAGGCCAGGCTGGCTTCACATCACTGATTTCTAATGCAGAGCATAGAGAGCACCACTGTCATACATGATTGAAACAACCTAATACCTTCAATTTTCAAGGGAGATATGGAGCAGAAAAACAATCATCAAGGAAGAAATGAGATCCTGGGTGCTTAAGTCATACAGGTCGTCCTAGAGGTCACCAGAACTGCAGTTGCTCATATATCACCAGAAGAAGAAATACAAGGTCTTGCTCAAAATAGTAATGGGCTGCTGCATATCACATTTGGAAGTCCAGATGCCTGTTAGAAAAGTAGATAGCTGATAGTCAGGGATCCTGTTTGCCATACATGAAAAGCAGCTGTTACTAAGAGAGTTAGTTAACCTGACACCATGAAGCTTATTTTCAGTCATTGCTGGGTCAACTACTATTTATTCCTCTCCCCACAGCCCTACACATCCCTTTTCTCAAATAAAAACCTCATGGTTCAAAATTCAAATGCTCTTTATCAAACTTGCCATTACTTAAATCTGAAGGTTTTGTTTGTTTTCTCCCAGTCCCACATACAGATTTAAATCAATATCCAAGCACTGCTTTTGGTCTTGATTTAATGGGACAAAACTTCAATATATGAATAAAAAGCAGTGTCATTCTTCATCCCCTTCAATGAGATTTTCTCCCCTTCTTTTAAAAGTGAAAGTAGTTCTCGGAGGCTAAAACAATAAAAATTAAACTTTTTCCAGTGATTAACAAAACTTAGAATATAGTCTTTAATCTTCTAGTGTTCTTTCTGTTGTGCTGATTTTCACCTGAAAAGCATTAAAAAGTTGGACTTTACTTGGCAATCTTGTTTGCTTTGGCTATACATCTGAACAAAGGTACTTCACCAGGTACTGCTGGAATCCACCTAAGTGATCAAAATACCACATGCAAAACACTTCCTAACTTTTGCCATTGCATTCTGCATCTGTTAGCTTCTAGATCCTTCTCCATAATAATAATTATATATTTTTTTATATATATATGTATATATATATATATATACACTGACACCTCAGTGTTATACATTACTCCAAGATAACCCAGAAGCAAGTATAATCAGTTGATAAAACATACATTTTATTTTCACTTCTGAATGATGATAAAGAGGTTAATACATGAAGCACTTCACATATATAAAAATGTGGCAATATTATACTTGGATCTGAAAGTCAAACAAGTCCTGTGACATGTAAGAACTAACACCCAAGTAAAGCACGGTATTTCACAGCGAGGGAAAAACAAACTCTCCCAACACTGAAGACATTGGAAGTCTCCACTGTTTTCTTTTGGATTCCATGGAAGACACATGCTGCTGACCTCCTAAATTCTGCTTTAATCCTCAGTTGTAAAGAAATCCCATAGTTTACAAACAAAACCTAATCTGTTTCGGGGCTC
This sequence comes from Entomyzon cyanotis, assembly GCA_024500445.1. Classification (NCBI taxonomy): domain Eukaryota; kingdom Metazoa; phylum Chordata; class Aves; order Passeriformes; family Meliphagidae; genus Entomyzon; species Entomyzon cyanotis. Next base: position 746,515 of record JAKEPQ010000871.1, read on the forward strand.
ATACAGAGCTCCTGAATGCATGAACTCCAACTCTGACTTAGTTCCAAGGTCTCTTGGACTGGGCAATTATAGAATCCTACCATGCTGTCAGGCAACTTGCATTTACGCAATGTAGCTGCAAATATAATATTAATGTAGAGTGAACAAACCACTTAGGTGTGTGCTATCCACCAACACATTTCTACACAGTCCAAGAAAATACAATCACATCATTCAGACCTAACAGTTCCTTGGTAGAGCTATGCGTACACTTCCTGTCCTGTGCACTTGGAAGCAAAGGTGTGTAGGGTAACAACAGCAGGCTAGTTTGAATTATTAGTGAGAGTGAGAGACACATACTTACAAACGCATTTGGCAAGTCAACACAAAACGATCCAGTATTTTGATGATAAAGAACTCAAATACTTTGTTTTGTGAAGTAGCAGCTTCATCCTCTAAGAAAGATCTTGTCACAAAAATGTCATAACTGTTTACAGTCTGACAGATAACTTAGCTTGCCACTTCTCATGAGTGTGGGGAAGTGGGGAATGAGAAAGCAATATGTAGTGCAACACTGTACTTGTAGCCAAGCAAATATAAAATACATTTGACAACTAACTACATGGAGATACTGCTGCTGCTGTCAAATCTATCTTTAAACAAGTGCCTAAAGAAGGGATTTAGAGTCTGACTCAAGTGCTTGCTGAAGTTCATAGGACTCTATATTATTACTTGCTCACAGAGCTCAAGCTCACCAGAAATAGAAGCAGGTACACTAGACCCAGTTACAACACACCATTATAAGCTGGTCCTTAACACACACCTGCTCGCTGCACCAGCATTGTTTTCTGGCAAAATGCAAATCACAGCCAAGTATGGATGATACACAAACACATTCTCATAGTCCTCACATTCAATAGGTCCGACAGTATAGACTAGGGCAGTCCAACCCTTGAATGTCATGACTTCCACAGTTCAATTGGTTTTAAATAGTATGTGCCTTCTGTTATATTGAAATTACTCACTGTATCTCAAAATGGGGCTAGGTAGAAATTTGCAACTGGAAAGGTAAAAAAAAAAAAAAAAAAAGGAAGGGGCATAGGTTTTGGAACGGTGGATTCAGAAGTGATGTTGAAACTGACTGACTATGACTACTACCTAGATTTCTGCTACCTTGAAGATTTTCAGAATACTGTACACACTTTAATCCAGCAGAAATAATACTGTTTAAAAAAACCCCCACAAATAGGAAACTGTAGACCATACTTTAAATATAGCCACGCATTTGAGTTGCAAGCACAGATTTTTTTGACAGATTCTACATCTTAGGGAAAGGGGGAAATGAGCAGCAATTATGAGATTTAATATATTTTATGACTTACAGACTGTAATAATTTTAATTTGATATTGGAAAGATAGCCATTGACAGTAGCTTCACAGCAGGAATAGAATTATTTTAATTTATAGTAGGCAACTTCAATTAAATTCCACTTGAGCTTTTAAACTTGCAGACAAATAAAAGGCCAATCCCTCAACTCCAAGCTGGCACACTAGGTAGTTTTCTCTAAGCCTCTAGCTGGACATCTGCTTAACTCCCCGCATTTGGCTGGCAGTAATTTCTAATCCGGATTTTACTTCTTCATAAAGCTTTCATTAAAGAAAAGTCCTTCCAAGTAAAGTCAGAACATGAAAATAAAATGTAGAAGTTAAACACACTGATACACATATGACTTATACTGCATGCTTTAAATGTCAAGATTGTGGTCCTATTACATGCTAGTAACTTAAATATCCTTCACAGTATCAGCAAAAAAACAAAGGTTTTCTTATCCTTTGGTTTTCCCCGTCCCTGTATGAGTTGAACTCATTCACTGGATATGTGATTCAGAAAATAGTTTTCATTCCTGTAACTTGCTTCTCTGCCCTTGTTGGCTTTCTCTTTCTCTCGCCTACTGCTTCTGCTGTTTTCTGCAGTTCATTAGAGTACAGCGGAATTTGGGCATGTTCTTTAAAAGTATTTTGATAAATGAAATCAGAAAACAGCCCAAGTCTTCTTTCTTTTTCCTGGCCACGTATTCTTCCTTTAGATGTACTGATATCAGAAATAAATATTTATTCATTTGTCTGGAAGTCTCCTATTGGCTAAATATTTCAATTTTATTTTTTTTAATACTGAAGCAGACATTTTTTCTATGTGTGTTTTATCCAGGAGACGTAACTTTTACTGTTCCCTGCAGCGAGCCTCAGCTCTGCTGTCTTCTGAAGACATATCTGTACATTCGCATATTTCCCCCAAACCAGCCCTATATTGTCACTATCATCCTGCAGACCTGTGGGAAAAACATCTCTGTGAGGTATTGTCTTTGCTAAATTACCAGATGAACTATTTTAAGAATGATGAGACACAGAAGACACACTGGAGGGGGAAAAAAAAGCTGATGTAATATACAATAGCTTATATAAATACAATAGTCAGGATTTTCAATGGAGTTAGCTAATTCCTGTGGGTCCTCTGTAAATTCCAGGCAATGTGTCTACTTATGTGCAGCTCATACTTTTACTGCTTCACATCTGCTGGTTTCCCTTATCTTTAATATTTTTGAAAAATTATTTGTAGAAAAATAGATCATGCTGTCAACTTCCTCTGTTTAAAACCTAATGTTTAAAGCCAAATAAATTTTACAAATATTTGCCTGCCCACCAACCCACAAATGAAGTTTAGAGAGTGTTTTATACTCACATATTTGATTCAAACCAGCAGAGTAAGTGAATCTCCATGATCAGTTCTGATATACAGGCTCAAACTACATAAATTTTCTCAATTTAATGTAGTATGATGAAAAACTAGTATGTTTATTTAATAACATACCTGTTGACCTCTTTCATCCAAGTAATGACAGAAATTTATAACCGCTTCTATTGGAAGAAGCCACAGAACTAGCTGCTTACTTTCTGCAATCCTACCTACAAAGCAAAGGCAGTCACAGAAGAGGGGAAATGATGACTTTGATCCCAAGGTATTCATTATCACAACGTTTGTCTTCCAGAGCAACCACTGCATGTACGGCAGCGCTGCTTCCAGGGAAGGAAGTGGTTGGGCATTGCTTACTGATGGGAAATAGAGACTACATTTTTTGTTTTCCTTTGCTTCTACAAGCAGCTTTTGCTTTTATTAAACTGCTTCTATCTTGACCCATAAGTTTTTTTCAACATATTTTCTCTCCACTGTCCAGCTGAGGAGGGAGTGATAGAGAGACCTTGGTGGGGACCTGGCATCCAACCAGGGTCAGTCCACCACATTCACACATGTGTGATGTTCCAAATTGAATCTTTCATAGCAATTTACAATCGTTTGGAGTTCAAGGGAGCAACTTACCTGTGTCTTGTGTGTCTGCATTTGCAAGTACTGAGAGCTTTAATTTAGAAAGACAGAAGGTATATAATGCATACTCTTCTTACTTGACATGCATTTGAATTCTGACTTTGGTCTAACCAAAATTATTATATTGGATAATTTTGGTATCTCCACCACTTATTTAGAACTATAAAATGTTCATTGCTCTATTCTAGTTCCTTTGATACTGTAATAAATCTGAACTTTTTTTGCTACAAGCAGAGTTTTCAAGAAGCTATAAAGAAAAGGTATTAAAATTTTGCAATATGCATATTGAATTAAGAAAAGTTCCTCATGTCTTTAAAAATAGAAACTGAAGCACTATTCATGTAAACATTTATGCACATGATTAAATACAAGCATGCCTACTCATCTGCTACATCTGCAGAAAGATCTGCAGGATATGGGCCTAATTCCCAGTCTCCTTTCAATTCACTCATATTTCAAATCCATACTTTGGAACAAAAATAAGTAACTCCAGTCACTCACAGTACACCAGAGTGCCAAATCCCTCTACAAACAATTACATTACAATTAGGGACACAAGTACCTCACATAACATGGAGCTAAACTAAAGACTCCAGCTTGGGACCTGAAAAGCACGATCCACATTATTGCCAGTGCTTTGCCAGAGTCATTAATCCTGTCTCTATACTGGATTGTGCAGCCTATGCTGATGATTTATAGTGTTCTTGAGACTCCAGCTACTATAAGGACATGGTAACACACTGTGCTTTCTGCTATATATGCCTGAAAACATCTATCACAGTCTTGCAATAAAATGCCCAACTCCCAACTTCACATCTGCAGCCTTACCAAGAAAAGACATGCTCAGAGGGTATTCTATGTTAATTTCACCAAAACCGTTTTTTCACGTCCACTGAAGCACAAATGTATTATCTTTTAAATATTACTTTAATGCGTATCCAAGTTAATTTTCCAGCCTCACTGAAAGAAAGCAATCAATTGCAAATCAATTGGTGGAAAAGAGTGTGATAGTATTTTGTCCCGTAAAAGGAAATGGCAGATACAGCCTTGAAGCAAGATTTTATAATAAAAATTTGTTAAATAGAAAGAAAATATATAGAGAACCGGTTCCACAGTTCTGCCTAATTTTTTAATATGTGACAGCCAGAAATGTTCGGCACACCAAAATCTCATGGGAACCAAGAGGGTGAGGTGCAGCTCAACAATTCTGACAGAGATCTCTAGTGCCTGCATGCTGCAAGTAAACTCTTAAAATCATCACTAAACCAACATTTAAAAAAATTAAGTAAATACAATGAGTCAAATTCAGTCATCAGTTCCAAGGGGGCACCTCCCATTCATCCTTCTCATCTATGGAACAGAGAAACAGAGAGCTGAGATACATTTTTTCCATGACCTTTTACTATTTTTCAGTGCCATGAAGCAGATAAAGAATTCCAGTGACGCAAGAGGAAACTGAGGGCCCTTCTCTCTCCAGTTTTATGACTATACTTGTCCAATGGCTCAGAAATGGCTTCTGCTGTTCCTTCATACTGCTCTTACCCACATGAAAGATCTGTATTTCTACAGGGGTTTTTTTGTTTGGGTTTTTTTACGTGATTTGGCTCCTGATACCAAATACAAAAATCTTATTCATCATTTGGAATCTCTCTTGACTACTTCATTAAAAAGGCAATAACAAAGGATGAAAAACAAACCCAAATTTTGCACTCTGGCTGCTGTTGCTCTGTGATTGTGAAGAATTGCTGCCACCTCAGAAGCACTGCTAGCAGTGCTGCGTAAACCTTCAAAGGCCTGATTTCATTAGCAAGCCCAGACAGTAGTTGCAAAGAACAAAAGTGTTGTGACAGAGGTCACCAGCAGCATATGACTTGCCTTTGAAAGAAGACTGTTAATGAGCTGCTATCTATCCTGGACCTTGTGAAATAAAATTGTGGTACCTTGGAGCTGTCAGGAAGATTAAGGGAAAAAAAAAAGAAAAAAAGAAGATGGGGAAAAAACCCAAAACCCAGATGTTTATAGGCAGCTGCCTCCAGGTGCAAAGCATTCTGTTTTTAGTTTGCACGTAGCTTACCATAAGCATCTGGTTTTTCCCTACACCATGGTGAGGGGGGACAGTAACAACAGAAGAAAATAAGAAATTGAGAAGAAAGCTCTGGAACAGTTTTAATGCTTGGAATTTTTTTTCTGCTGCAGCTGCTGACTATTTTTGAGGCTCAGAACAAACTCCCCCTTTCTGAATACAGAAATACATTTATGGGGAAAAGCAAGACTGCAACCTGAAGAGGCCAAGCCTACAAAACTCACTGGTGATATTAATTTTATCACTCATTAAAATGCTGACAGATTGTAGTTATCAGAAACAAACTGAACAGCGTAGATGATTTTATGCTCTGCAATGAATTCCCTGTAAATTTGTGTCTGTTAAACATTACTACCACATGCCATATGATCAGCAGGAATATGACCGGTTATAAAAACTGAATTACTATCTTGCCCTGTTTCTGTTAGAAGGCAAAGGTATCAGAGCAAAGAGATGCTTGTTCCTGCCCTTCATAAACAAAATGGCTTGTTGGTTTTCAAAGCTGTGAACCCATGAATTTTCCTCCCCACACTAAATTTCGACAAGAATTGAAGGAAACAGTCACTGTTGATAAGGCTTGGGTAAACCTCTGGGAAGCGCTGATGTGAGCTAAGGCATCTTAAAGCAATTGAACATCCTCCTTGTCCTCTGCTGGACATTCAGGACAGTTGAAAATGTCCTGATGTTGATCGATCACTTCCAGAAATGTGCGAGAGCTTCAGTGGCAATTCTACCTCATTGCTGTAGCTGGCAAAGTTGTTCGGTGCCCTTTGCATGCCAGATATTTTGCAAAGCAGAGAAAAAGCCCCCAACATCACAAGCTTGCTTTCTAAACGACACATTTACCTGTGTATTACAACAGCTCCTGTACAAGCAACTTCCACTGCCTTGTGTGAGCTGTAACAGTGAGACACAAGCTGACTCCTCTCCATTTGTCACTTGGCCATGCTGGTTTTTGGTCAGCACACAAGATTCAGCCTGCTAATCCGGGCACATGGGAGTCAGTTTGCACATTTGAACTGGGTGTCCTGTGTCCTGGACTTACTGAAGATGCTGCTTTTGTGCACCCAATATCTGCACACACAGCAAGTGTTTGTTTGAGGTCACCGTTTTAATTTGGGGCTTTTTTCTAAATAGACGGCAATTCCAGTTGTAAAAGGCATCACGAAGATGGGAGTGAGTGAAAATGCCAAGAAAGGGATGAAGAATGGAAAGGAAATTGCAAGAGTAAAATCTCTTGCACTTTCCAACTTACTTGAATAGCTACATTCCCCACCCCAACTCCTTCCAATAACAATAGGCACGGTTGCCTGAAGCTCATCCTCTCTTTGAAAGCCCAAGTTCTCTGATCAGCTACTCCACAGATTGCTGCCCTTTTCACACTTCCCAAATGAAGTATTAAATATGTCATTCTGTCATGGCAGTTTTGGACTGTGCTACTATGCATGTCTGTTGGAACCAACATGCTGCAAGGCAGTCAGATGTAGCATGGCACTCAAAAAATTCAATAAAAATGTTTATTCTTGCTTGCAGTTCTCCAAAAAGGACAAGAGGAAAAAAAGGAAAAAAACCACAGTAGAAAACAATGGGCCTTATAATTGATGAAAAGACTACAAATACTTCCTTGCCAAGCAAGTCCCTGTATTCAATGACTCATGACAATTATTACTGAGGAAAGTTCTGTTTTCAGTAACACAGAAAAAAGCTGAGGCTTGCAGGTAGTATCTGACCTTTTCAGAACTTGGACGTTCCCAAACATATTTTTAAAGTTAGTTTATCTGAGTTTTTAATAGTTGCAGCCCAGTATACAACTTTAAAGCGGCGAATCATTTTATCTACCACAGGAACCTGTCAACAGGAATTACTGTCCTTCTTTTCATTGCAATTTTTGTCACTTGATCAAAGAATTGATTACTTTTCCTCAGGGTGGAAAGCATGAAGTACCCCATGACTTGGATTCCTTCCTCATGATCCCCTAGGGGAATTCCACCCCTTCACATCCATCCAGAGACCACAGCAAAGCATGTGAGAATCAGAGGTAAAGTATTCCTGAATGAAAAGCCTGTGCTGTAAAAGGCATTGCCAGAGGGGATAAGGTCAAACGGAATGAGACCATCTCTAAGACACATTATAAGACTCTCTCAAGCACTTTTCATCACAATTTGTACCCACTCCCCAGAAACACCGTTCTGCCTAAGGACAGCAGAAGAGTAAAGCACTCCAGGCACACTTCATCATGAAGGAATAATTTACCAGCCAAGGGTTTAGAAGCATGTTTTGATACATGCTGCTGGAAATCCCTTAAACAAGTAGAGAGGGGGGAGAGAGAGAACACCAGGATCCAACATCAAGGTGTAAATCCCTTCTTGTGAAATTCCCTTTTTAGGCTGCTTCCAAAATTCAGTCTCCTTTACATCCAGATTACTGTTTTATTTCTAAAATAAACTCTTCAGCTTTCATTTTCTACTATTTTGCCTGAAAAGAGAACTCAGGATGTTTAAGGTCAGCCTATTTGCCCACTGCATTGGGCAAGGAGGGTCCCTGAAATTTCACGCCTGTGTCTTGGGACATGGCATCAAGCTGCGCACAGTCGTGGCTAGAGGTAGACTTTGGGGCACAGGGTGACACTGCATCCCTTCAGCCTCATGACATAAGTGAATTTGGGAGCAGAACTGATGAGAAGAGGCTTCTGGTTTGCAACTGCAAAACCCCAAAACAAAACTAAACAAAAACACCAAAACCAAAGAAACCCAACAAAAATAAAACAAGCAACCTCTGGACAAAGTAGTGGGTGGTGGCAAGAAGAGCTACAGGATGTGCAGACCAACAAATCCTTTTCCTTCTGAGAGTCAGCAAGTGCTATTTAAGAGGAAGCTCATTCACTTTCCTGAACTAGTGAAAATTTTCTAGAGAGACAGATACAACCAAGACATACAGTTCTGCATTATTCATAAAAATATTAGCAGTCTTTGCCTGGACTTGTCTAGGGATTATGATGTTTATGACAAACGCAGCAGTGTAAAATCTGCATTCTTTTCCTAGTATGCAACAGGCTATGTCATTAACAATAAGCATGAAAATAGTACTGCACGATCACAAACTGCTTTTCATAGTAAAAAACCTTTCCTATCTCCCATTCACCATCATAAATAAAGTTCAGATTATACATTCCAACCTAAATTACATCCACTTTTATAATATGATGGGAACGAAACCAATTTGCCTCTCTCATAAACTGCTCAATACGGGTTGCATTTGGCCCATGGCCACAGATTGGTAACTTGGCTGTCCTGCCTGGGTTCCTCACATCCCTCCAGCAGATCTAGCAGGTAACAGCTTCCACTCCCATGTGCCCCCCACTCCTTGTACACTTCTTAATAATGGCTTGACACACCACAGCCACTGACCTGCAGTGGTGGGAAATGGCCAAAGTTGTAGCCCTTTTAGGGACATTGGCATAGCAAACCTTAATCATGCTCAGTGCAAGTGGTAGGAATAGAACAAGCAGAACAAGCAAAAACTTCTTCAACAGAGACTGGTACAAGAACCATATTTTAAAAAGCAGAATCTGTGATGTCAGCACAGGTATTCATCTCTACCTTACTTAATTTTAGAATGAATGAGGAACAACTCACCAAAACCTAGGGTAAACTTATTCATACCCCTTAAGATTTGCAGCCTTTTAATCAGACACCATAACTGGAACAGTCATAGTTGTCCAAAGCATAACTTGAAACTCCATTAATTTCTGCATGCTGGAGCTCAGTTATCCTTCAAGTTTTCCAGATAAATTTCTGAGCCGTGTACAGACTGCCATGGAAATTTAAAACAAACTGCTCTACTCCTCAGGGGGAAAGTATATTTCTACACTATCTCAACTATTCTCTGAAAACAAAATGAGGAAGAAATTATATTCTAACCTCAGGAGACATTATTACTAAGCTACATTTACAGAAACTAGTTTTGCCTCCTGCTGCTGCTTAGTGTAAATAAATAGTTCATGGCAACATCTCTCCTTCCAAAATCGTATCAGTAGTTTTATTGTTTAGATATCTATAGACTGGAGACTATTTTTAGCACATCCTGTCAACAATGAAAGGACAAAATTACCAGGAAGAGGATGCATTAGGCTTTTACATTAACTGGTGGTAACACTAGTGCCAGGACAGCCTAAGAACTGGGCAGTCATTAGCTTACAAAAGCGTGTGGTGTGTTACTGATTTGTTTTTCCATGTTAATTCTTAGTTCTCACGACACTGTAGATCTCATGATCTTACAGATGCAGAGGTCAAAGGAAGAGAATCGTATTTTACTAGAAGTGCTGGGGAAGGTTTAGAAAAAGCGAGCCCACACTGCCTACAGCAGTGAACTCACATGTCAGCAGCCCTGAATCTCTTGCCTGGGCACCCAGTGAACAACTGCACCTTAACCTGCCATCCCAATAGACAACTGATCATCTGCATACACCTCATGCACACTGAAGAGAACTCATTCTTCTGACTTGAAATTGGAAATGTTACTCAGTACATGGTCCAACTTACTATCAGCTGCTTATTCTCTGCATCCTACTTGAAACACATGTATTTGTAATTTGCTATTGCTGTTTTACACAGTTTGCAGTACTACACAAAAGTAGGAAAAAGGCTTGCTTCAGGTGAAAACTTGATCTCAAAGGCCATCATATTGGTCCAAGCCTCAGTCAAGGCCTCAGAGTCCATTTGTAATAGCTGAGCTTAAGCTTTAGCTTTCATTCTACTCTGAAGTATTATTTTTTGTATTCCGTGTTAAATGCAGCCTGGTCTCAGCAAGTAATCTTGGTTTAGTTCTTGAAAATGTGTATTAAAATTTACACCTTGAATTTAAAATTATATGTTGAAGGCCCTGCTTAAGCATACCATAAATTGAAGTTATATTAAAATAGATTTTGAAAGTCAATAGAAGTGGCTTTGGTGGTAATTTTATTAAATGAAATAATTATTGAAGAATTAAATAAGAGGCTTTTGTGTGTGTGTGTGCGTGCGCGCATATTTTTAACACTTTAAAGCAATGGTGCGAATTTTTTTTTCTCTAATCCCATATACTCTACAGAAATTAACCCAGATTTTTTTTTAAAACTGGCATGGGCCACATAATGACAAATGATCCCTTCAGTTTGTGGGCCCATTTTTTGCAAGACAATTAACCCAGGGAACTCTTGATGCTAAAGAAAAAAAAAACAAACCCTAAACCAACCCCAAATCTATTTGTTTAGGTTTATTATACAAGCTTAGGGGAAAGTAATGTACATGAACCATGCTAAAAGTAAAGGGCAAGTGAGATTTTAAGTATTATTAGCATTTTTGTATTACAGAATGATTACAACATAATCTAGACAAAACGTGGATAATAACCTAGTAACGTCATGATAGTGATATTTTCCAGATCATGACTGTAGTCCCATGCACATGCAGTGAATGTTGTAAAGCACAGGTTATTCTTTCATCAAAGCCCTTAAAATCTTAAATGGCAGATTGCCCATGATGCTCTACTGAAGGCAGTATCTAAGTTGGAAAAGATGTCACTGAAAACGGGAAATTGAGTTTGCTGGGCTTATTTCACTAGTATTTAAGGTCTGATCTATAACATCAAGCTTTTGTGGCTTAGCTTTGTTATTTGTGAACATGGAAAAGAAATGCTGCCTGGTACAGAGATGTAACTTTGACCAACAGCTCCTGTTAGGTTTGCTTCCCTCTTTCAGGGAGTTTTTTATTGCATTCCTCTGTAATACTGTGGGAGCAAGCTGCATGTTCTCTGCTGAACCTTGCTACGCTAGAAAAAGCAGGAGCCTACAGATTGTCTATCATTCACAGGATTTCCAGCCCAAAACTGGAAACATCAGAGGATATTAGCTTTCCTCTGCTCAAATTGCATCCACAGCTGGAGGGGTTACCAGCTGTGATTCACCACAGTGCACTTAGGCGTAGGGGGAGGGGGGCAAGACTTGCAGAGTACAAAACCAGCTGGCAGGAACAGCTGCTGAAACAGTCAAAACAGGTTTTTCCTTTTTCCAGACATCCAGCACTCTGTAAACTTCTGACAAGTTTCTCAGCCTTGTGCTGAGTGTTCACCCTCTCCACACCCTTGTTTCTCTGTCTTCTATTTCAGTGTGCCTCCTTTCTTCCTTCCACCACGTTCCTCTCTCCTTCCTTCTCATTTTAAATTAAGTTCAAAGGGAGCCTTCCTCCCTTCTGAAGCACTGCATCTTTGGTCTGAGTTTTGCTGTCTCTTTCTGCAATAGCCCCTGACTGCCAGCCCCCCACCTTCCTACCTCTTCCTTACAAAGCCCACAGGGCATTTTCTGTCTTCACAATCAAAGCATTTGGCACAGCCTTGTCCCATGGTGAGTACCAACACAGAGCAGCCACAAAAATGGCTCCTCAACTGCTGATGGCATCAGGGACCAGAACTGGGGAAAGGAGGCAGGAGCTGTGGAGAATCTACAGCTCTCTGTATGTGCTGAATAAAGAAGCTGAAGGCTTCAACTCATCGCTACCCAACTGTCCATTTGAATTACAATTTCTCATAAATATAGAACATTTAAAGTTGCATAAGATATTTTATACTTTTAGAACAACAGATGATATGTAGAGCAACAAAAACACAGATGTCCATTACCAATAATTGACAGCCTTTATTTGGCATGTAATACCAGGTCCTTAACTATTTATTTTATTGTTAATTCAGTTATTTGTCTAACACAAATTATATGTGACAGGTATTGCAATTAAAGACTTTCAACATCAGAAGAAAAAGGAAGAAGGCTCATAGAACAATGTGGAGTCTGCAGCAGACCCCTAGATCCAAAGGAGCAGTGGCACAAATCTTTGGCTGGATGGCCAAAGCACTCTGCAGCCTCCTCTGCAGTAGTTCTGCTGCTGGGCCACCTTGGTCTTACTGGGGACAGAAGGGGTAAGGATTGTCGTCTTTTTTTACTGTGCTATAATCAATCTACTCTTTTCATACAGTAAAGTACCTTTTCTGACAGTCCGAAAAAACAAAACCAAAACCATGCAGGCACACACCATGGATTTAACCATGCAGGAGAATACAGAGTAGAGTCAGTCTTCAGTATTTTGAAGACAACTGAACAGCTGGTGTACATTGATTTTACTCCCCATAATTTTCTGCTGTAATATAAATGCAACTACTGGCCCTTTCTCAACAATAAGTAGTATTTCTCATCAAAACACTATTAGTATGATATCTTCAAAGATGACATATCTTTCCACAAACAGATGAGTATCAGACTTAGCTCTCTGGTGCTTTAAATCCAACAATACTAATAAAGATGTATTTAGCTTGTAAAATTAAATCAACTGTCAAATAATGTTCTTCTAAATGAGATGGTTAAATTAAAAAAAGAAAAAACAAACCAAAAAAACCAATAAACCAAACTGACTAATTCCTCATTTTGGAAGATTATAAAATGTGCTGTTTGTTTCATTTCCAGAAAAAAAAGAAGCCTTAAAGCTTGTCCACAATAGTCTTGTTTTTCCTCATTCTTGTTCAAACAAGAAAAAATTTCTTCAAATGAACATATTCCTCATTTCCAGAATAAAAGGTAGAATGAGGAATGGTTTTAACACTTAAATGGGATATAGGATGGCTATTTTCTGCCACTATAATTTTTTTCCAAATGTGTTTCTAAACAAGAAATATGAGTAATTGCAGACATACATAGAACAGAAAACAAAACAGCATAAAATTGGTTGGAAATGTAAAAAGCCCCACATAACCATCAATTCCAAAAAGAGGTCATCAGCAACTGACAGTCTAGTCTGTGCAGATCTGTTGGAAGGATGCTGGGGAAGAGAAAGACAGACAACATATTATTTGTAGAGAAGCTATTTGTGCACAGAGGGAAGCAGCAGAAGGTTTTGAATCCAGCCTTAATTTACATAGATCTCTGTGTATCCTTCCAAAAACGAACCAAAGCTCCAACCATTAGGGTTTGGCAGACTTAGCAATGGCAATTAAATACGTTTCTGCTTCCCACCATTTTCTTCATCTCCTTTGAAAATCACTGCCCCGTAATCTGGCAGCAGAACAGATAGAGATCTGCCCATTGCTGCCCTAGCCCACAGCCTGGGGTGTCAGTGCCTGCCCTGCTTCATCCATGATTTCAGCCAAGACACCAAAAAGTTGTCTGCAGGTTGCCAAAGCACAGCTACCCATTCCCTCCTGCTGCCACTGCTGCAAAGTGGGTAATTTACTACAGGAGCACTTCATCTTCCCAATATACAGAGGCACTCACAGAAATGCATGCCGGCTGTGAAAGTGGAAATTGGGAACACAGATGGGTCCTGGTTCACACGTGTAAGGACACAGCAATATGTCATAGTCACATCCTACCTGCTTGGGCAGGAGGGGTAAGAGCTGGGTAAGGCCTGTGGTAAGGAGAAGGAGAGATGGATGGTCCCTCTTCCTCCTCTCAGCCAATCTATTGACCAGAGTCTGTTAGACAGCTCTGGGTCAGAAACCTCTGTTAATACATAAGAGAATTAAACCAAAAAATGTAAGACACCAAAGCAGAGCACCTCCCTAAATTTCTCAGGGTGTGCCGTTCCATGAAATTATGTTTATATGAAGGCTGACCTCCCCTGCCTTCTGCTCCACCAAAGCAAGCTGCCTACGAGGAGGCGGCTGCAGTACTCAAGACTGTTCTGCTGACCCGCTTCTAACCAAGGCAGCAGATAATCATGAAGCAAACAAGACTTCAAATGTAGTTTGGTCTCTGTTCTCTGATCATGCTAATCCAGTTCATTACGGATTGCTCCAGGGAACAGACGAATGGTCTGTCTGCCCCCTTTCTCTCATAAACTGTTTATGCCACATATAATTTTTTTCCCCATTTCTGTTGATCATTCTCAAGCCTTTCTCTTTCTCTCCCTCCACATTTCCTCCAGGCCCTACACCATCTGTGCAAGCAGTCCTCTATGCACACTGTTGCATTCTATTCCTTCTCTGTCTGTGATCTATATTTAGTTGTTTTCCTGTTTATACACCCCTTCAGAGAGGGGTATTGTTGAATGTGACTAGTCAGGAAGAGAAACAATGCAGTCAGAGCACAAATCCTTTCAGAGGAGTATCTGGGATGGGAAGCTGTTCAGGACTTGGTAGGATAGAAAACTTTTTATGATTAATCGAATACAGAGATCTAAATATAAATCCATAAACCCCCTTAGAGCACCCTGATCAAAGCCGAACAATACCTAAATAGGGGAAGAAACAAAGGCAAGGAAGCGCATGCAAACTTTATTCTGGCACTGCACCTTTTCTTCCTCCGTAAAATAAAACCCTTTGGGTTTGGAAACCTTACAGTATTTGTGTGTCTTTGCTCAAACTACCAGGAACCCCTGAATATGAATCCAGAGTGCATACATGAAGCAAGCTCTAGGAAAAGTGCACTTAAAGACTCCTGGGTACTTCAGTGTTGGTTGGTCCAACTTTTGTGTAGGAGTAGTAAGCATAAACCTGGTTCTCTAGAAGCTGAAGCCAGGACAGGTAAGAGCACATGAGCTCAGCATGATGTGACAGTAAAGAACACCAGCACATGTCCAGGGAGTGTCTGTCTGGTCTGAGGGACACTTGCACAGCAAATAAATGGAGTGTTTCCCATCTTCAAGTTTCTAACAAAAATAAGTAGCTTCTGAACAAAATGGTTGTGAAATAAAACACAGGTGTGCCAACACTGGGGAAGCTTGATAGTGTGGGTATTCTCTGTGAGAGCTATTTATCATTAAGAAATGGAGCCCTTCTGTAGAGAACACAGAAATCTATTATTTGAACCAAAAGAAATGTTTGAATTTTGCTTTGGAGTTTTACCATCATAA
Organism: Entomyzon cyanotis; assembly: GCA_024500445.1. Classification (NCBI taxonomy): domain Eukaryota; kingdom Metazoa; phylum Chordata; class Aves; order Passeriformes; family Meliphagidae; genus Entomyzon; species Entomyzon cyanotis. The sequence continues at coordinate 761,831 of JAKEPQ010000871.1, forward strand.
TTGTGCAGACAGTTTTGATTAACATACAGAGCCAAAAACTCTGATAGTCCTTAACATTATGCTAATAAATGCATTGGCAACCCAGGGAGAGTTTTGGGTACAAGTCATTCACTTCCCTAGTATGACAAACTATGCAAGGAAAGGCTGGAAGGCTCTGTAAAACAGCACAGATATTTGAAAAAACCAAAGAGGCATGCAACTGGTGAGTCCATATTTAAGCCATGTGTGCCAGTGGTAGATGGTGCACAGTGTGTATTAGAAAAATGCCAATGTAAAGGCAGAAACATCTCTCAGTGGTTAGGACTTAAACATGAATGTGGAGCTGCCCGCAATGAGCAGCAGACATTCCCAGGCCAAAGGGGGTCCACAGCCTTTGGTACAACACCAGAAAGGAGGACATGTGGTGATAGACAAGGGGTAATGACTTTACCTGAAAAAAGTTTAAACTGAAAGAGGGTAGATATAGGTAAGATACTAGGAAAAAATTCTTTATTGTGAGGGTGGTGAGGCTCTGAAACAGGCTGCCCAGAGAAGTTGTGGATGCCCCATCCCTGGAAGCATTCAAGATCAGCTTGAATTCAGCTTTGAGCAACCTGGTCTTGTGAAATGCGTTCCTGTCCATGGCAGGGGACTTGGAACAGGATGACCTTTAAGGACCCTTCCAACCCAAGCCATTCTACCACTCTATAAGAAAGGGAAAGGCTACAGAGCAGAAGTGAAGGCAGCAGAAAAACCTCAGAAGTTTCAAGGAAAGGTTATTTGCAGCATGAAATGATCCACTGAGCTGGTTTGCTTCAGTTGGTGGCAAGAACGGTTTTTTTATGATATTTAAACAAGGGGAGGTAAGTGGCTTAGTCTAGAGATTGGGCTTCAGCAGTGGAACAGAAGATGCAGCTGGGAAAAAGATTATTTCATTAGGAGCACTTTTCAGGGACAGGAAGAGTCGCTTAAAGACTAAAAGGGAAAAATCTACACCTGTGGGGCCAGGAGACAATATAGAAAAATGACTCAACTCTGAGACCAAAAGGGAAGGAACAAGGTCAGAAAACGTTCATTTATGCACTGAAGTTCATTTTAAGAGGTGTTTAAACCCTGAAATGGAGAAAACATTTTTTAAATAAGTTGCACAATACTAGTCTGGGGAGAGATTTTAATTAATTTTTAAAAAAAAGTTAACTTTGTAGCAATTTCAGTTCAAACAGAATGGCAGCAGCAAATCATGATCTGCTTGGTGACCATCAGAATTAAACAATTCTCCACTCTGAGTCAATGAGAAGTTATGAATGGTATTATGAGATCAAACTCTAATCGTCTTAGTAGCATTTTCCATGGAAAAACTGCCATACTATATGTATTTACATCATTACATGCATTATTCATATAAATGTCATATACATATGCACCCAAAATATGGCTGTAATTACAACATATTCCTTATAAATTGTATCGTCTGAATCCTGTTCAGAAACTGTCCTGAAAAAGAGCAAAATACCACTAAGCATTATTTGCTTTTGTTCCCTTTATTGCAAACAACAGAACAGACTGTCTGATAAAAAGATGTGTATAATCTGGTTAGTGCAAAACATTTGTTATATGTGCCCACACAAGTCCCCCTCTCTCCTGTATGCATCGATGTCTCATTTGCAATTCAGAGGCAAAGTGTGAAGAGGCTGTGCAAAACAGGTCAGTTTTAACTCAAGGTGGTGGAGCACAGGTATGTAGTCAGGGCTTGGCAAAGAAATTCAGCAGCTTCACAGTGTCACAAAGCAGAAATCTTGCTTTGCTATTTACACATCCTGCAATGATCAGAAAATGTCAAAATTTTGTAGATTGACCAACATGACAATTCAGCAAACAAATATGAGACACCAAACTAAGTAATTTGATAATGTATCGTTATATGCAACAGAATTTGGCAGCAATTATTATCATGTACTAGTTAAAGGAAAGCATCAAGAAACACCAATATTCTTTGCACACTTCCTTACTCCAAATATTTCTGCCTGAGGACTCCTCATTGCACCTGCAAAGCCTTTCTTGCCAGTCTAAATATCCACTGTTATCCAAAGAAATTAGTTATTCATGTCATCAAAGAAAGAAGTAGCTAGCAAGACAGGGTATTTCAAGCAAACACTGATATTCTATTACAATTCTGTAACAAGAATTCTAAAACCTTGTGAGTTATTATAAAATAATAATAATAATATATTATATTATATTATATTATATACATATATATAATATGATATGATTAATTCTTTCTTTGCCAACCTTCACTTTCTATTAACTTCTATAGGACTTTTAAAATAATCCCACTGATAAATTAGTCATTTTTTGTTAAGTTCTGTGAGTATTTTACTCCACAAATTATAGTAAAATGCCACTTTTTTCCCATTAGGATTTCATATTTTATGTGACTCCAAAGAAATACCTTTAATATATTTCCACTCAAAGATGATCACTGGATTCCAAAGAGGAAAAACAACCAGCATTGCACTATGTTGCCTGCCCCTTATAGCAAAAGCATTTTAGTAACCTTGATAAAATAGCACTATTAGTTACTACTTCCGCCTAGCCCATTAGATTAGAAGCAGGAATTGCTAAAACAAAAGAGCTTGGTTACTTCACTGCAGGGAAAAACATTAGTAAAAGACTGCACAGACTGCACTATTACTATAAATTATGTCATTGTTGGAGACTATGGTATTTCAAAGCCCAAATGTTTACACAGGTAAATAGACTAATCCACCTGTTTTGCAGCAAATCCAAATACACTTCTGACCCCCAAAAAATTCTTATTTTGCTTCCTGGCATCAAAGCATAGTAATGTTCTGCAAAGAGTGGAGTGAGGAATCCCAGTCCCCCTCTCTCCCACCATCTCCCTCTGCTTGGCTTCTTTAGTGGCTAAGGAAAATGCTCCCACTCTAGTTCCCCCTGTTCCTTCATTTTGTGTTAGCAGTGGTGTCCCATTCTCAAAGCCCCTATTTTCATGAATCTTACAGGAACACTGTATCTTCAAGAACATTATTCTTGTCCCTTTCTCTGTTGAATTTGACAGTGCTTTCAAAGCAAAGGGCCAGAAGGGGCTGTGGGGGGCATGTATAAAGCTTCATTTTTTTAGGAACCAAGGTTAAAAATGAATCCATATCAACAACTCAGTTTTTCAGTAAATTTCCTGTGTTCCCACAGATGACTACAGATGACTACATGATAGAGCACACTGGTGCATCACAATTTCAGAAAAGTAAAGGAAAACCAGCATAATACCCTGACATTTTGGTTTGCAGACAAGAGAATCATCCCTGCAGGAGTAACAGACACCTCATTCATCCACCACTGGCTGGAACACCAGCAGTTCAAGATCCACTTAGCTGGTTTTATTTAAATAAATTTGCCTTGAAGATTTTTTAGTTTAGGAGGAAAGAACAAGACACTCTAAAATCCAGTTAGGCAAGAGTTTGAATTACATTGAGAAAAAGGGAGATTCCTGATTTGACAATCTCAATCTATATTACAGGCCACATGGATAGAATTTTGTGACTTCAGATCCAGATGTATTGCCATGGGCACTTTACCCTCCAACACAATCAAATTTAGCCTTCTAGGTTCACAGGCTTGGCCAGGGGATAACCCTCTTTTACACATTAGTGTTATGATGACACTGATTTTGTGCTAGCCCAAAAGTTGGGGATAATACAAGATGCACTTAAACATTAAACTACCAGATTTACTTTTTTTGGTACAGTTCTTGTTGGCAACTTGCAGCCACCAGCCAGAACACACAGAAGTCAAGGAAGTTTACCTACAGCAAGTTGTCAAAACATTCTGCCACATCTCAAGTTTGGGAAATGAAGAAGGAATGCTGCTCTATCAACAACACCACCAGTCTGCTACTGTGTTAAGTGTCACAACAAAAGCAATACAAGTTTTCTTCTGATTTAGATCTCATTACAGTTCCAGGGAGGAAAACAGAGCCATTTGATTTGCTTTTCGTTTGCTTTGAATCATGTAGGTTTGCATGTTGGTTTAGGCTTTATGGCATTGTAAATTTAACAGAAGTAGCCCTTAACTACAAGGGTAAGGTGCTTTGAATGGAAGATCTTTTCATCATAAATGACTAAATTAATGAAGGCTAATATTAACTTTTCATAGAAATCCTAACTACTACACAAGTTTATTCCTTTCAGGAAGTTGATATGGATGATGACTGAGCAGAAACCACAAAACTTTGCATGATTTCACATACTTGAAATGACAATGGACCAAAACATCATCTCATTTTCACTTTGAATTTTTTCATCAGGGTTCAAAATAAAACATAGAGGGTGAAAATATACAGGCAAAACAGGAACAGAAGTTGCCATGGAACACAAAATGTTAACACTGATATCTTTATTTCACTATTTTCTAAGATATTGTAGATGCCATAGAAACCATGCTTTAAATTCAGAGTAGAGGTGCTGTGAAAATGGCACTATATAAAGCTAAAATCCCAGACAGACAAGACACTTATGCTCAACTGGACGCAGAGCTGAGTCACAGGTATGAAACCCTCAGCAACTCACTCGGGAGCCTGTGATGCAAGGGGACTCCCTAAGAGTTTTTGCTGTTGCTCTCCCTGGAGGAGAAAGGATCACAAGACATTTAAACTACAGAAAGTCAGAATGCAGAGATATTTGAAGAGAAATAGGAAAGGACTATAGTATACGAGATGGGGACATTTCTGAGATATGTAATAAGTACTGCATTTGGGATTTGCTCCAGAGCTATCTGACCACTGCCTGGCCTCAGAGGTGAGTATCATCTCTGAATCACCACTTCCTCAAACAAAGCTTTGTTTTTACTAGTAACTTCCCAGTTACCTCAGCAAACTGAGGGTGGAAAGTACCAAAACAGAGAGAGTACAAGAAAAGCAAAAACATGTGATTGTATTGTTTGAGTCCAGAGCATAAAACAAAAAAAGCTGAATCAGATGAATGATAGGGTGAGGGAGAAGGAAAAAGCAGAACTGTTACCTTACAAGGGAAACATCTGAGAATGCAAAGTGAGTTTCAGTGGACACCAGGCATCAAGAGCCTGGTCTCAAAGGCACAGTTGCCATGAGTGTGGAGCTCAGCATTTCCGCAGTCCAGCTGTGTGATTCTATACCAGTGCACAGCACATTCAAATCTTCAATCTTTATTTACAAGAGGGAAGAAAAGCCTGCAGACAAGAGTAAACCATATCCCAGGAGGGCAAAACAACTTTATTTCTTCTCTTCAGTAACTGAAAAATGGGGAGTTGATGTGCCTCCCTGAAGAGATGATACAAAATCCCAGACAACAACAGCTCTCTGATCACCAGAAAGATAAATGAGTGCTTGCAGACCATTGTGGTACTCCGTGGGGAGAGCTCTATTCTTATTTCTGTCTCAGACCCATGAATTTCACACCAGAAAAAGGATTTAAAAAGGTAGGAAAAAAGGGCAAACTTTCTCTTGGCTGTGGTGCATAGAGCACATTAAAAGTTTTGTAAATCCCCACTTCCCTGGGGATAGGTTGTAATTACCATGGTTGTGCATGTGGCTAACAACAGGGAGGAAGAGATGAGCACAAAAGATGAGGCAAAGAAAAAACCCTAAACTGGATAAATAGAAGAACCAGTGGTCAAGAGCAGAAGCAAAGGACTGATCTGTTTTTTCATAAATAAGGCTATTCAAAAACCTCTGTTTCTTAAATGACCCAGATCATCTGCATTAGAAAAGATTAAATTTTTAATTCATTCATTTGACATGTTATGAGAAAGATAGAAATACTAAGTCAAAAACTTAAAACTTTCCCCACAACACCAGGGAAACAATTCCTCCCATAACATCACAAATGTCTGCCTATTATAGCATTTCTTTCAATACAAACATTACTCAAGTTAATTTTATGACTTCTTTCACAACCTGTTACAGAGAGAGAAAATGCTTTTAAACCAAGCAAGGGAAAACCTATCAGTTGGCACCGTAATCATAGTTATCTTTGACTAAGCAAACAATATGATTATGGGTAACTTACATCCTTTCACAGCAGAATACCCATCTCCAAGAGTATATTGGTATGTAAACTTTATCCTGATGTGTGGAGAGATTTTCAAAAAGGCAGTTGGGATAAAACATATATCTTTTGGCAGATAATCACAAGAGGTAGTCTGTGCTTTGGAAGTGACAGTCCTCAGAATCACTAACGGTATTCCTTCTAATGTCCCAGATGGGTTTTCCTGCCTGGGAAAAATGAAAATTTTGTTTGCTAGAACACAAAATCCCTGTTGCAGAGACTCTGAGAAATTCATTCTGTAACAGCAGGCAAAAGATGCTATTAGGCTATTTTTTTTTTCAGCACATGGTCTTTCAGAGAAATGCAAATACAGATGGAGCTTCTCTGCTGTGTGAGAAGGGATGCTACAGCATTGATGGCATTAACAGCCATAGGAAGGGAAAAGAAAACATCTGGATGATGCCATAATTGTACTGGTGGAACAGAGGCAGGTAGGTGAATAAATATTATATTCACTGACTTTGCAGACAGAGTAAGTTCTGCAGACCACCATCCTTATCAGCATTACCACTTGCTATACTATTATGTGACATTAACTTTTCCACAAAAATATGAAAAGAAAAAGCAGGTGCACATGAAGTGTGCTTTCAGGATGGATTCCTCAATTCTTCAAATGCATAAAAACTTTAAATTATAGGGGAAAAAATTCAATCCCAGCAAGTGATTATGGGAAACTGGTTTTTCTCCAGCTCTGGTAACATGGGTGATTTCTTCTTTTCATCTAGCATCAGTTTGCAGTTAACATGGTATCTGCAACTGTCTTTTTTTCCAGACCAGAGCAAATGCCCCCAGAGTGCCCATCCTTGTGACATAATAGCTTGATTTAGCCACCAAACTAAGAATAATGCACATTAAATTTTTTTAAAGGAGTAATCAAAATGTCCCCTCAATCCCCCTCAGCTTAGTTTGACCCAACTTCTGCTTTATTAGCTTGATTTTTCTGCCTTACAATTGCTAAAAATTCACTGTTAACAAAGGAGGTTTAAATAATGAAAATAAACCAGTATTATTACCTCTGACTGGCAGGCATCATAAACCTGGACAACCTCACAATGCTGGAGAGACTGAGAGGGATTAATTGATGTCTACTTCAGTGGGGGTTTTCCTGCCTTTACCCCACACAGCACTTTCCTGTGTGGATTCATATAAAACACTCTCACCCATTTCTTGAGTAAGCCATAACATGTGGTCCTCCTTTGGAAGACGTTGAAGAGAAGTTGACAGAATGCAGAAGTAAGAGCTAAGATTAACTGCCACAGTTTCCTTCTCTCCTCTTATGCCTATTTCACTGGTTGCCACATACAGAGAAGATAACTCTCAAGAGTACAAGAATCTGAAAAACAAGAACGGATACATCATCTTCTCCATTCTTTCAAATTTAGGCACTGAAATGTGTTTGAAATCAGCCAAAAATGCCAACACATGAAAATAATTCACATTTTGAAAATGTCTTGGTTTAGCTACCTTAATAGTGTTGATTTAACGGAATATTAAGGAGTTTGTTTTGGAATAAAAATTAGTGATTTTACTTGCCAGAAAAAAAGCTTCAAGTTTTTACAACATAACGAAATGTTATAAAAAACCTTCTGAAGTATGTACTATTTAACATCTGCACACACTAAGTAATAAAAAAATTCAAATCTAGTGATATGAAACGGTCTTGAACTGTGTCACAGAAATTATCTAACATGAAGCCTTGCTTTCAGATTATTCTTTAGTAATAATTGCAACACATAACCATGCAGGAATAAAGTAGGAATTGTGCAGAGTAGCAGCAGATCCAGCAGGGTTTCAGCTATTTAGAGAGATGGCTTTACAATTAATGCAATTAAAATGTTTAATTGCTGTCCCATACATTTCTAGTCACAGAGGTTGTATAATGGAAAGATTGGCATGGAGGTCTGCTGATGCAGAAGTTCAAGGCAAAGATATCTGTCAGAGTCACAGAACTTGTCCACTAGCTGCTGGCAACATGGAAGTAGAGGAAACAAAGTTGAACTGATGCAGGATTTCTTTGTTACTCATTAGGAAAAAACAACAGAAATTTCTACTAAAAGAAAAGAAAGATGAATTTTATAGGTAAACCCATGCACTCAACTGCCCCCATTGCAAAGCCTTCAGTTTATTCATAACAATTCTTGAAAAGAGAACTATTTACTGCCTTCTGCCAGTCATACACAGGTTCAGATTTGGCGCTGCAGGAAAGAGGCATGACACCCTTGAATTACACCTGGACATTATATGAGTTCATGTGTTAAGGTTTAATGAGTTAACTGGCATTTTGCCAATTACTATCGTTACTTACCATCTGAAGGCACACTGGCAAACTCTATCTTCCCTTCTTGCCTATTCACTGCTACACAATGCCTAATAATATACTGCAATCTGAGGAAAAGATTTTCTTCATTAGAAACATTGTGGTTTTGTCTTCTGTGCTCTAAAAGGTTTGCACTGCCAGTATCCTTGAACTCCTGGCTCTCAGCTAGAAGAGAGCTGCAAGTTCTCCCACATCTCACAGTAAAAGCAGCTCTGCTGAAATTCTGATACACTTCAAATACAGTACATTTCAAAGTAGTGAGAGACATTGAACAGCAAAGGACAACTGGTCCCTTCAAAGTCTTACAAAGCCATCTGTGACCACCCCATCACCATCATCACCATCCATGCACCCAGTGAGGGAATGTGCACCCCAAACTGTTTTCCTGGAAGGCACTTCCCTGCGTGTGAACTTTAGCTGCCGTGCGAGGACCCTGAATGGCTGTATCACTTGCTTCCTTACACATCCTCAGCCAAAAAGCTATTTTCAAGGTAGATTTAGTGATCCAATCATTCTTTTTCATTTCCTGCAACTTTGTTCTCCAGGAAGCAAAACTGTAAGAGCTGATGGCAACACACACAGAGTGTGTCCTGTGTGCAGAACCAACTGCTGCTTCTCTGCAGTACTTGGAGTCTTAACAGCAAATACTTCTACTAAATCCTTGCTGAAATGGGACAGTAAGTCTTGTGAAGTGAACAAAAGGAAATGACTAGCAAATATTTAGATGAAAAGTATTTGTACTTGAGTAACTGGTAAATAAACATAAGGAGGGGTTTTGTTCTGATTTCTAGTCTTACTTTAGAAATTCTTCCAGTTACCTGTGAAAACACAAATGAAGAAAGCACACACAAAAGGAGTCCTCTCCTGAGACTAGCAGAAAAATGCATGAATCAAATGCTACTGATAATAAAAACAGATGCAGAAGAGCAAAACCCTTTGCAAACAGACTTTTTTGTGCCACAGGGTCAGACAGGACATAATGCTATGAGCTAAAACTTAAAATAAAATTACACATTTTTCACTTGCATAAAACTACATTACTCCACATAAATTCTAGGCAGGGGCTCAGCTGCCCACAGGTACCAACCAGTCCATCAGGTTCAGCTCTTCATCTCCTGCACACCCACATACAGATGCTCCAGGCACAGGGAACCTGGAGCACTGGCCTCTTCTTTCAGTCATTCCATCACTAGTTCGTGGGCATGTGCATGTCCCATCAGCTGACCAGACAGGACCCATCCCACACCAAATTAAGACAACTTCTGTTATATGATGATCCCATGCTCCTGCTCTATGCCCAAACATTCCTGTGCCCTGGCTATGTGACCAGACCCTGTGTTTAATTGTGTGATGTATGTCAGAATTCATCTGACATTAGAGCCCATGGATCAACTCTGTCAGCACTGCCTTCAATGCCAAATACCATCAGATCAAGGAATCATGCAGACACTTAGATGGTGGAAATGGAGCATAAAATGACTATTTGGATGGTCTTTGGCAGGGAGGGGCCTTTGAAATATAATTGATTTTTTACAAGGGAAAATCAGCATCCAAAAAAGGAAGAGACATTCCCTAACAATGTTGCTGTAACTGGCCCAGGCTCTTGTTCCTGGAAGTCCCTAGCTTTCAGAAAGGAGAACAGACATTTTTCCCACCCTGCCACAAAGACAGAGGAAAGGGACTTGAACAGCTTTCAAATGTATAAAAATCCTGCTGCAAAGAAAAGGAAACAAGCTCATTTTCACAGTTACAATCAGGAGGACAAGAAGACACAGGCTTAAATTGCCTTAAGAAAACTTGTGTCAGTTAATAGGAAAATCCTTAGATGCTAAAGATAATGTTGCAAAATATACCACGTACAGAGGTTATGGGCATTTACTACTGGAGACCTTCAATGCTCTTAATTAGAAAAACATCTGTGCTGGAATAGGTTATATATCAGCATTATAACTCATGCTGCCTAAGAAGGAAGAGGAGTCCAGATTAAGGGTTTTTAGATGCCTCCCAGTCCCAATTTTCTGTGCTTTTCCTGTGTACAAGTTATCCCTACATCTACCTGCTTAATTTTCCCTTTCTGTAGCTCAGCAGTTAATTTGAGGCTTGTGGGAAGGAGCACATATCAAGCCTGAGGCACATGAGACTTTATCTGGGATAAAGTCAGAAGCAGTTGGGGAATTGGGAGCAATTCCTTTATTATGAATGTGTACACATATGAGTATTGCCCCCAAACCCAATGTAAATAGATAGAATAGTATCAAAGGACTTGAATATTTCTCATCATTTTCCTTTTTTCAAATGAGAAAAAGAAAACACAAAGGTCTGAACCATCTGTAATGACACAGCAAGTTGTCAAAATGAGTCTGAAAAATGGATTTCCTGGCTCCTGAAGTGACCTATCTGAGGGACTACATGCTCCTCCTGCTTTCTCTCCCCTGCCTGTCTCCCTTCCCCCCAGCAAGCTGTGCAAGACTACAAGAATTGCAGCATTTCCTCATAAAAGTCTTGCCTGCAGCTGGGGGAAGTTAGACACTACCACAGTGTCGGTAACTTCTGCTGTAACAAGAACACACATCACAAAGATCATCATTACCACGGGGGAAAAAAAAAAAAAAAACTAAAGCTGCCTCAGGACTTGCACCTTGCAGAGATGTTCTTGGGCTGATAATTCCCATCTCCTTTCTTTACCTTGCCTTTATTCTGGCTAACCTTTGACAGAAAGACTCTATTCCTCTATCAAGTGAGTAACTATAAAAATAAAAAGGCAGAATAAAGGACATACTGCTGATAAGGAACAGAATTGTTCCTTATGGAAGTGCAGAAGAATTCACAAGCATTTGCAAGCAAAGTGTTGCTCCAGCCCACTGTGGAAAAGGAGCAGTCTAGCTCAGCATTTTCTGGGCTCTTTCCTAAGGCTGCTGTAACTTTAGCTTGTAGGAAATCAGAATCAGAGCCCAAGATTAGAACCATAAACTTCTCATAACAAAGTATTATAAAGGCAGTGCCAGTCCTTCTGCACTACTACTTACAAGCCTGCATAGGCTTGCTTCCATTTCCCACGTGCCAGTGCTGGAACCAAAGGAGGACCCACATTTGAATCATCCACGGGAGATCCTGCCTCTCAAACTGACCATGCCAAGGCACTTCAGGCTACAAATTAATTGTGAATTAATTGTGAATTGCAAGAACTCTGCCAGACTCTAAGCCCCATACATATAGCAAACATTATTTGAATTCATCATTACTGGTAAGACTTAGCAAGAATTAGAAGAATTAAAGAGTAAGAATAATGAATTAAAAATACGTATGCAATGCAAAAGTCAGAAACTTCTCCAAAAAGGATAAAAGGCAGTATTTTATTTTGTCATTTTCTAAAAAAAAAAAAAAGGCTCCTGCATCATTGGATATTATCAAATTCTTTACATGCTTAGGTATTTCCTAGCTTATTTGAACGGCATATTTAAATTTTGGTTTATAAATCAAGGGATATTGCTCACTGCCATAAGATGCATTCCACTGGGTCTCAAAGCCTTTAGCAGATCTACACTGTGTGCACTTTATCCTGATGGTTTCACATTCATGTTCATCAACACTCAGCAGGAACCATACACAAAGCCCTTTCTCAGATGCACACATGCAGTTTCCATTGACTTTGCTGGATTTTCAGCTGACTTCAATCAGAACTCTGTGCATGCAGAAGGGCAAAACTTGGCTCTGCACATTCAATAAAATTACATCACTAGATACCTTATAAACAAAGGACAATGCAGGCCATACTGAAAAACAATATAAACTGAAACCCCTAAATTGTAGCCAAATAAATTCAAATTTCAGCCAGGTTTTTCCAGAATAATAAACAGGGCATGCATTTTAGGCAAGATGAAATGAAACCCTAATAACATTTCGTTTACCAGAGTGCACTTAGCCTCTTTTAGCAGGACAAAGTGTGAAACCCAGCTATCTACAATAAGGTGATGATCTTCTTGTTTCAGGCATAGCAAAGACACTGGCATATGAAACAATTAAGTAAAGGTCAAGTTACAAGCTGTGATCTGCTAAGTCCTTTTCTGCATCTGTATCCTGGCTCTGTAAGCTATGAAGCTGATTCCAAATTAATTTAAAGTGTAGAATACCACAGTAGAAGAAGTAATTAATTATTATATTAATAACTAATGTTGTATTATTTTTGAATCTACTCTAATAGTGGTATTTTAAATATATTAAATGCTTGAGCCTAGGAGTATCTATCTTAAATCCTTCAGCCCTCTTTCCCAACTTGCCAAAAGAACAACATAACAAAAATCCCACACAACCTAATCAAAAGAGTTCCCTTCCAAATTTCAAATGACATTGTGCAACACAATTTATGACAGGTACATTTGCTAATGCACACTAAGCAAAGCAATACCACATGTGTTTTCTCCAAACCTCTTTCTTTTATTTTTATTCATTCCACGATGTAACAACCTGTACCTTTTTACTGCATCCTCAAAAATATCTATCTATTAGGATGAAGAACATTCTCACTTCTAAAAACCCATCTAACCAACAGGCTTCCTTACACTTTCTGTTTGTCTGACAAGCACTTGTTAGCCTGCAATTACAAATTTATACACAGAAGTACTCAGGGATGAAAACCACAGAGGAGGCTTGATGTTCATGTTTGGTCATTCATTCCCCTCCCCAAGCAGAAACATCTCTGATGATTTTCACACTTAAATAGCAGAACAGATTTTATGAATCATTTCTTCTTCATAGCTGGAACAGCCCCTATTCTCCACTGCATTATAATACTGAGTCACTTTGCATCAAGTTGGTCATTACTGACAAGCCAAGGGAGAAAGGAGGGAAGTGGACGAACTGAAGCTACATGCGCAATAGGATATTTATCAAGTTGCTTCTTGAAGCAAATTATTTCAAATCAGAAAAAAAATCTCTACAACTCACATAAGGGAAAAGTATTCCATAATTATTGAGAAAGTCCAGTAAATCTAACCCTGATGGTCAAAGGGATTGTAAAAACTTTTTTATTTCTTTTTTTTTTTTTTTTTTTTGCTAAACGAAGCAAGAGTCTAGCCTGGCACAAATTATGAGTCGCAACAGTCATTCATACTAGATTACTCAGTAAGTTAAGTAATTAGTGTGGTGGAATCTGTTTCTCCCAAACTATGGCACTCTCAAACAAATAGTTATGAGGTCTGATGGGGCTTTGCTCTCTCCAAATCGGCTCCCCTCCTAACATCCCATCCTGACACTAGCAGCCTTTGAAGACATTCATTTGCCTCAGAACTCCTTCATGTAACTCCAGGTCTGCTTCCTGTTGTCTCTGGTGGAGCATGAGCTTAGAGAATTTACAGTGTGCCACAAGGAACATTTATTCTAGCTTAAACTTTGTGATTCTCACTTCCCTACTGGGAAAGGAAAGGTATTCCCATCTCTCCCCTTAGTCCTACTGGGACAGGGCTGTTGCAAGGAGGGAGTTACTAGTTTGTTTTAAATGCATGGCATGTCTGTTTCATGATGAAAATAAAATTAGGTAACTTACATGATCATTTTTCAAGAAAGTTGATTTTAAATAGTTTGGAAAGAAAATAAAAACCAACAAAACACAGAGGCCAAAAACTTGGCTTTTCGGCGTGTCCTGTTTAAGCAATGACACATGAAGAACTTTATGTTCAAACAATTACCTGGTGCTTTAAATAGGACACTAAGGGAATAACATTTCAAAATGTATTCACACTGCATAAGACTAATCCTCCTCCTGGGAGTACCAGTGCAAACCAGAGTAATTCCTCAGAGGTCAATTGAAGTACAGCAGCACAAAATAAATGTGAGACAGAAGGGAATCAGGCCCCATCTACCTCTGTTTTAATGCAGAGGTTGCAGATCATCTGCAATGATAAAGTGAACAACATAAATATAACTGACATCTATTCAATCGATCTCACATCCTGCCGACTATTCACAGCTCCAAATACAGGGCTGAAGAACAATGGTTCGAGGAAGGCAGGCAGAAATCCGGGTTCTAACCCATTCACACATTAAAATTTGCTAATACCTCCTACTTGAACTGCCTGCATCTCCCCACACTGCTAAATCGTTAAAGGTTTAATTTGACATTGTGCCCCCAGCTCCTAAAGAACAACTTCTCTTAAAACAAAATAAATTAAAAAACAGATGTATAGAAGATAAATGCAAAAAATATGTGCAAACATGAGAACCTATAGAGAAATAAGCAAGAGAATCCCTATCAAACATCTCAAACATATATAAAAGGCACTAGCAAATTGATTAATTATTTGGAAATCTAGCACTAAGAAAGAATGCTATGTGTGGAGGGTAAGACTAAAATACGAGGCTATTTCAAACTATGGTGTCATTTGTGCTAATTTAAGTGGATCTGTAATTATTTCCTACAACTTCATGATGTCCTGAACCAGCTTCCTCCTCCCCTGCAAGGCTGATAAAAGGACTCCTGGCAACACACTAAATATATTATGCAATGTATTGAATACTACCGAGAAAAAGCACTGAATTACACTGAAACAAAGAACATTAGGTGCGAGTATCACCACCTCCAGGGAAAGAGCACCTTTAACTACTTATCACATCAGAAAATGCAGGCATTCTCTTGTACCTCTGTTACCTGCACCTAAGGGTATTTGCTACATTTAACAAAGTTAAGGGGCATTTTACCTCAAATCTACTTAGGCTCGAGCTCTTTGACCGAGACTTCTTGCGGAGATAGACCGAGAAGAACCGGCGCACTGTGAACTTCTTCATGTTCATGTCCATCGCCCTGTCCCAGCCGCGACGCGGAGCACGAAGGAGCTGCAGCGCCGGCGGAGAAAGCTAGCGCATCCCGCTTGCCCCCTATTTATATCCACAGGCAGGAGATCCTCCGAAGGGTCTGGTTTTGTCCATCGGGCCGGGTACGGCTAGACCTGCCAGCGGTCCGCTGCCGGAGCCACGGCAGCCCGGAGCCAGCTGCCTGCTGCTCGGAGCATGAAGGCGTTGGGCTCCTCTCGCTTCCCACTGTTTACATTTCGGTGCGGCGAGCCCAACTCTCTCCCCGCCGCCTCTCCCCCTTGCCTTCGGTCCCACTACGCCCAATCAGGCTCTGCTCTGGCTGCACGCAGAATCAGCGCCGGCAGATGACAGCTCCTGCGTCCCAGGCGTAGCAGGTTTGAGACAAATATTGGATGTGTCTATTGCTTTGCACTCCCTCTCCTCTCAGTCAGGCTCTTTCAATTTCCTGCTTTCAGAATCACATGGGGAATAGGCACATGCTGCACTTCTGTTTTTAGCTCAGAATTCAGACGCTGCTATAATTACTGAGGGCTGTGGTGGTCAGATCCGAGAAGAAATCAGCTCCCCTGCGAGAGTCGCTCCTGGAAGAAAGCTGAAAGACGCCGTGCCCCCGCTGCCAGAGTAGAAGGGTCTGAACCTCCTTTTATGCTGGGGAGTATGCAAAATAACACTGCCCCCCGGCCCCCGAAATTGAAAAGCTTACCACCATGTTCACAATCACCCGCCCGCTTTACATTAAAATACCTAACGCTGGCACAGCTCTGCAAATAGAAACACAATCTAAATGGTAGTATTACTATTCTTATTGAACTACAGCAGGGAGCTACAGCCCTTCTAGGAGGTTAAGTATGTACATCTATTTACGGGCTGTAATTTTGTGCTGCATGGCAAGCATGCAGACTTTCAGCTGGACCCCCACCTCCCCGCAACAAAATCACAGGTTTCAGCTTTTCTTCAAAAACTAATGAATCTCAGTGTGATCCAGAGACCAAAGAGCTTTATCTGCCTATTGCACAGAATTCAGACTCCTTTTCCATGGCAGCCTTTCCTTTCTGACTACTAAGGAGCACCCAGATATGCCTTTCTCTCATAACCTAATAAAAAGGGAATTACTCTGATGACTTATTAATGACTCAGATAAATAAGCCCAGGGAGAGCAGACATCACTACAGCCTGAGAAGACTTAGAGGTTAAATGACAACACCTCTCCAGTCCATCTGCTCTAAAGAGAGATGCATTTTACTTTAAATGCATATCTGGGCTGTGCTGTGAACTACCTTAGCTGGCAATACCTGTCACTATCTGCTTTTTTCTCAGGTTCTCTGTCCCACTCTTCTGTCCAAAGCTCACCATAGTCTATATGTACCCGGAAGAGTATTAACAAATATATAGTTATATATTTTGTCATTTACGGTTTCATGAAAAAGGAGGCCAGATTGGAAAGGTTACCATTAGTGCTGGGCTCTATAATCCCATACAGCCTGACTCTCCTGTGCCTGGGCCCCTGGTGTCTCCCCACACTTGCACAGCAACAGTCTGGTTTTTTACCTTTTCTCACCACACCTTCTGATTGCTTATCTAATTCTCTTGGTTTGCAACAAAAGTATCTTGGGGGGGTCGTTTCACAGTGCTGCCCCAGTGCCAGCCATGTGAGGCCTAGGAGCCCTTTGCCATTACAGTTCTGTTGTTTCCCCAGCTAAAGATCCTGTCTGAGGTAAAAACCTCGGGTATGTATAGGTACACCTATGCACAAGTGAAACAATGAACAGGCTAAAAGGGAATTTACTTGGTCAATGCCAAAATTACTTGCTGAGGCAGCCTCTCTAGTCAAGTTTTGTGTCTCCTCACAACCTTGCTGCAGTAAAATCTGCAGTGTCACAAAGGCCTCAGGCGCTCAGCTGATTGCTCGACCTCCCCTCACCTGTCCGGCACACCACACAGCTGCTGCTGCTGCTGCCTCTCTCCTGCCTTTTCTCTGGCAAAGAGGTGTCCTGACACAAGCTGGACCTGGCTTTGTGCTGGTGAAGGTTTTTGGCAGCCTCATGCATTCCCACCTGTGTAAGCCACTTGAGCTTTAAATAGCAACCAGACAAGTTCAAGGTAGGTCCCTGAGCCCTTCCCATCACAGATACATCCCTGGTCACTGATACCTTTATGAATGCAGAAGAGGTGATAATTTCCCAGCTTCACAGCCTGTGTGTAATAAGAACTATATGAGTGCCTGTTGCTATTCGGTAGATTTATCACAACCTTCCCTTCCCATTACGCCAGTGGCGATTTCGCATACAGGGACGTGCAGTCACCATTAAACGTGCCTGTGCTGTACTAAACTTCTGATAAAATTACACAGGCTATGGCTTATTACCTAACTATCACGTACACTTATTACATATAGAATTTTGTTCTTTACCACAAAAATAAATATTTTTTAAAAAAAAATGTTACAGTGCTTTGGCAATTTATTGTGCACATCAGAGCAAAAATAGCCTTGTATGCTAAAGGTTAGACTACAACACAGAAGAGCATGCCCAGGGATAGTAAATAACTCTTACATCCCTGAAAAGACACAGACGTGGAAATAGGCATGATCTTCTTGTTTTCTTACTCTGCTTTCATACAGGTGATCAGGGATTAAATACAGAAGGACAACCTGCTACCTTTGCTGTACTGGGCAGACGAGTAGCAGAGATACTGCAGAATATATTCCAAGTGCAAAAGAGCAAAAGCGACTGAGATGCAAAAATGTACCTAAAAAAATACAAATGCAGAAATAAAACGTGTGCATGCAAAATTAAAGCACGGGGATAGATATGTGAAAAGCAAATTCTACAACAATTCCACATGGAATGCTTCAAGACATTGAACTTAACTTTGCTTCAGAAAAACAAATAAGAAAAGACTTCAAAAACATTAACTCAAACTTTCACCTAAGTCAGACAACAACCACTTTTCATAGTGACTCTCATAAAAAGGTGCAAGCAAAAAATTAAATTGTATTAAATTGTAACATTCAGCATTACATTTATAAACATACTATTGTCAGATCAACCGACAATGTGAAAAAGTAACTGCACTTAGGAATTCATGTCTTTCAATTATTTATCTGCTCTTCTCTGAGCAAGTTTAACTGCTGAGGAACTTGATTAAAAAAAAATCCCCAAATGTCTCTGTTTAAGACAAGAATAAACAGTAAAAATGGTGCAGGAGAAATATGACACCTTAGTATCAACAAGTAATACTCACCTGTATTCTGAAATATGTTTTTAAAACAAAAATCGTATTTGCTGTAACACAAAATAAATAAATACAATATCACCGCTGCCCCTCCTCCCAGTGAGCTTTAGAGAAAATAAGTTTACTTCAGCTGGGAAAAGGGCTGGAAAAAATCCCAAAACCAAAAACCCTATAGCCATGATTCAAAACAAACTCTCCAACAGGAACCACCAAAATTAGATATCTCATAGCCCTAGTCGGAATTTTTGAAAGATAAATGGAGAATTCCCAATTAATATCTAATGAAAGCCAAAGGTCCTTTCATCATGTGTGCAGATGGACCATACAAAGAGCAGTAACAGACGGAAGGACCCAGGCTTAGAAAATGAACGTGGGGCAGCAAAACAGCCTGAACAGCACCCAAGTGAGAAGAATGCCAGTAGCCAATGCCAGATGAGTCATCAATTTCTAAATGATAGAACATGCAAGTCAAAGATATCTACCACAAACTGGATGATATCATTACCAAGAGAAATTTTGTATTACTATATTACCCAGCACATCAGCCTTTATATCCAAATCAGGTCTTCTGTTTATGTGAATCAACCATTTATGAGCAAATCCAGAACGACTCTGCTACTTGAGTAAATTTAGCAATCACTGTAAAAGTAAAAACTATGAGTTGATAGTATCTTCCTTGCAAATGCAATCAGTGTTACCAATCCTTCCTCAGTAAGTCCATCAGAAAGCCAGAAAGAAATCCAGAGTGAAATAAGAAAGCATCAGAAGCAGAGACACTGTAGACAGAACAAATAAGATTATCAGAATACAACATGCAGAGAAAAGGAAAATGAGACTCCCACAATAGAGGCCCAAGAGACAATGCTACAGAAAAGGTGAATTACACAGTGCCATTTATGCTCTCATTAAAGAAACTCAGGAGCAAGAGCAGATGTTTCCAAGAGACACCAATCAGCTGAATAAGGAGCAACACTTTCCCCCCAGGTGGTTAGATTGTATATGACTCTTTCAGTGATTGCTGTTTCCTCATCTTGAATGCTGGACAAATTGCCGTATGGCTTTTGTTTCCTCAATGAATACATGAGGTGGCTATCTTTCTTATTGATGTTTCTTTAAATAATATATGATGGGCTTTGCCCAAAGAAATGCTTGGGCTTTGCTCTCATTACACCAACATATCAATGTGGGTCTCAGCCCTTGCAGATGCTGTATGTAGTTAATACCTTGTCCTGTTTAGCATACACTTCCTTCACTGGAGTTTTCTCTCTCAAAAAGGCACACTGCCCTGTCAGCACTGCAGAATACAGGCAGTGACTTGCCATTTCAGACATTCTTCTCACCAGCAATGACAAGTGATCAACAGTATTAGCTGGATGGGGATATAAGGGAACAGGCAGGAAAGAAACTGCTTTTCCCCCTTTCTCTCACCTCCTGGCTGCGTATCACAAGCTTCAGTGATTTTGATCCTTTTCTGTATATGAATTACAGGAAGCTTCCAGAGGAGGTTCAGGCCCCTTCAGCCATCTTGCAAATTAAAATCACTGCCCAGAAGGAAGGAGAAAGCAAAGTCATACATCTTGTCTAACTGGCTCTGATGAACTGGCAGGACACAAGCTCCTGGACACAGTCTTCTCTACTCCCAAGAGAAGCACAACAGCCCTACAATGCCTGTTTCGTCTTGCACTTGTAACCTCAACGCCTCAAAGACTCTGAGCAAAAGTAGAGTACCTCTTATACCCACATATATGTTAATTCCCTTGTTGATAAGAGCATTATCCAACACACTGGCAATTATGTGAAAAGTAACTACTATAAATAGAAGTAAAGCAATCACAGGAGAGAATAACTTATAAAAAAATCCATTTTGCTTGATACAGTGATATTCCAATTTGTGGATTCCATTCAACACTTTCAAGTATTCTTATAAATGGGCATCAAAATAAGCTCTTGCTAGGTTTGAAATTTTGCAGGGTATTGCAGGTATTTTTCAGGGATACAAGTAGCTTAGATGGAGACAGAAATCCTGAAGAGTTATCAATAGAGTACTTCAACAGTAAGATAAAAAAAAAAAAAACTTGCACAGTGGCACTAAGAGGGTAAATTGTCTCTGTGCCATACTGGTGCAGAGGAATCATATAATGTCCTGAGTTGGAAAGGGCCCACAAGGATTATTGAGTACAACTCCTGGCCCTGCATGTGACAACCCCAAGAATTCCACCATGTGCCCGAGAACATTGTCCAAATACTTCTTGAACTCTGTCAGGCTTGGTGCTGTGACCACTTCCCTGGGGAGCTTGTTCCAGTGACCAACCACCTCTGGGTGAAGAAGCTTTTCCTAATATACAGCCTAAATCTCCCCTGACACAGCTTCTTGCCATCGAGGTCTCCTTGGTTCAGTTGACTAAAAATCTCCCTCAATATTTCCTATGCACCCACCCACAATCACATGATGATAGTGTTACTGTCAGACAGTCAAATGAGCTGCACTGTGAGGACATATGGCTTGTTCTTAATTGTGCAGGGAGACCTGGGAGAGCTGCAGAAATAGCAGCTCCAGAACAAGACAGCAATATTTGATTGAGTTTTCACCAGATGACAGACATTTTAACTCTTGCGAAAGCATCTTGTGTTAGTGCTTGAACATCAGATTGGCAGTGTCACAACTGCTGTACTGACTGCCTCCATATGTGCTTTGCTTCTTATAGACTCACAGGAATGTGCAACAGCATCACTGGCCACACACACACGTCAGTCGGCTGTGGACTACTTTTAGGATGGAGATTACATTGTCTAGCAATGTGTGTGGAAGAATGTCAATTTTCTTTTTTGTTTTTTAATGATGTTACTGAAAATTTTACCTTCTTGGCTGATACTGTATGCTGGTCTTGCTAGAGCTTGGTGGCTTAGATTGGATTTTTGGGTTCTTTGTCTTATATTTCTATTTCCTTTCTATTACATAAGCTTCTTCTCCAACATGAAGGAGGCTGCTGAAGATACAATTCTGCTTTCTTTCCGTTGGACAATCAGAAAATCATACTGTTCTCTTATAAAGGACTAGAAGTTTTCTGGAAGGAAGGATGCTTCTTAGTAACTGATGTATGAGCAGTCTTATCGTATGAATATTTATGAATATCGCTTTGAGCAAACACTATACAATGGAAAATGGGATGGAAGAATTTCATTATGCACAGCATATGTTTACTGTTTATTCAGACTAGCCATGTACAATATTAAAAAGAGAGGCATTTATTAGAAATCTGCTAATAGGCAATTTTCCCTTAATAGGCTCTGAAAGATATCCTACACCTAACAGGAGAAGTAATGCATGGAACATTTACTGAAGCCCCCATTTCTACTTCTAATAATCATCAATAGAGCAAGCTGACATTGCAGTAAGCAGAAAAACCAGACCACTGTTTGCCATTGAAACCCTGAAGAACAGACAAAGTGTATAATGGGGTTTGCAAATTTTATTCAGGAAAGTACCAATTTTAGGTAAAATTTTTCCCTTTAATTATTTAATAAAATCACACACAGGAGGTACAAATTTAACTAGGTATACAAAAAGCGTCCTATTTAGTCGAACTGAGTGACCTGAAATAATGTCCTTTTATATCTGAAACTATTTATATGACCTTGAAGAACCTTAAACTCTCTAGCTATATCTAGCTCCAGGGCATGTACAAAATTCAGCCACATCCTGGATCTTCTCTCAGAATGGGTGCACTGATTGCATCGTTGCTCTCTCATTCTTCCCAACTGGCATCTCCTGTCCCCAGAGAAGGAAATACCTCCTGGTATTTTTAGCCAGAAAGGAGACAGAGTGCACTCTGACAAGTGGGTGTGTAAACTCAGGATCCTAAAGGTTTGCACCTGCACTGCAATGCAGAGAAAAAACTGCTTCAAATCTCCTTCCATAAAATGGGGTTGGAGTATCCTGCCATTGCATGACAGCTCTTTTAGAGAAAACACAATGATTGATATTATAAGCTCGCAGCCAAAATTTTAGTTGCAGTCTGTCACTTATTTGCTAGATTTGTTTACAGACACAGATTAACTGTGAGTAATGTCAAAGAATAAACCAATGGGACATGCAAATTTACCTTAGTAGACATTACATCTAGCAGGGCAAATGATATACGGAATATTTTCAAAATACGTTACACACCTAACACTCACTGAAAATTTGGCTTAAGGTTGTATAAACACCTACTTACCCCATGATAGACACAACAAAAATGAGATTCATAAATAAAAAAAAAATCAGCAGTCACTCTAGCAATCTTTAGCATTAGTTTCCTTCTTATTGGACTTTCATGGCTTTTTAGACAAATTTTGAAGGGCTGCTTCAAATTATTCTAGCAACAGTACTTAACTCCAGATTACAGGCCCATTAATCCCTGCTGGTTTTTGAAACAGAAGCTGAAAAAACAGGCAGAGAAAAAGAAAATTCTAAATTCTTTGTCTGGTACCGCTACACAGAAAATGTGACACTGAAAAAAAATGCAAAATCATTTTAACCCTCAAAAAGTTAGGTTCTATTTGATATGTACAAAGACACATAATGATTTCTTAATTAATCCAGAACAACACAGTCCAAGGTACTATTTTATTTCTAACAAATTAAAATCAGTATTAAACTCACCTTCCATGCACTGTACATAGCAAAGCTAAAGAGATTGGCATCAGGATTTCACAACACCAGAAACCAAGGAGGGTGCAGGAATAGTACTAGCTAAACTACTATGTTAGCATTTACTCTACAGTTTCTGGCATTGTGAAGCACTAAGACCTGAGTTTTTAGAGCTGCTTTGAAAAGACCCACACACCCTGGGCTGCTTATGTGTAACCTCACAGCAGCACTCAGCTGTAGAGGTGTATGTGTAGGCAGCTCCCTTGGGATCAGAGCAAAGTGGCCTCCATCCAACAGCTGTCCAAAGACACAGGGATGAACAACAAGGCTCTCCTTGCCACAAGGACCGTGTGGGTTCAGACACAGGCACGGCTGTTCAGTGGAAGCATCGTTAAGTAAAGGCAAGAAAGACAAGCCATACAAATGTCTCGGTTTAGGACTGATTGCTGTCACAAGACTGCACCATGATGTGAATATATTTAGTATGTTAGGTGACCTTTTCCTTACTTAATCTCAGATACACAAAGTGTCACCTTCTCTTAAGTGTAGTGTCACTTCTCTCACCTAAGCCACCAGGCAGCAGGAAGTACATGAGGTTCTTTCTGCATAACTGAGCCTGCCCACTCTGGAAGTGAGTGTTCCTGGCTGATGCTTCAACAAATACCTGGAAGAAATTTCAACATCTTGTATCTGTCTTCCTACTCATCTAACAACGGTGTGAAATTAGATATAAAGAGCACATGCGGAATATTCAGAATTCATATGCTTGATTAACCTAATGGGCAAAAAAATGGCAACTCATCACATTAAGTAACTTTAATCTTTTGACATCTTTCTGTGAATTTCCTATATATTTTCAAATCCTGAAATAACCCTAACACGAGATACAGAGAGAAATAAGCAACACTATGTATAACACAAATGAAACAAGAATCTAATTGCCCATGTGCACAACACAAAACTGAAAGTTTTATTTGTTTTTCATCAAGTAGAGATTGAAATGTACAATTAATTCTATCATAAAGTAAGCCATGCTATTTGATAAAAGTTCAAATACTTATTCATACACTTCAATATGCAGATTAAAATCGTAGAGAACTTCAGCTGTCCTGCTTAGTATGCTATGGGGAAAATGTACAGTTGTGGCCAAGATGTATAAAAAGTTCTTCCCAATTGAAATTGTCTGCCTAAATACAGTGACGTTCTTCAAACAATGGAACATATTTTAACACACAACACAAATATTAAATTCATTACTTCACTAGCAGTGCTGATGTTTGACTCCAACATTTTTTTTTGAACCCATGAAAAATCCTGTAAGGACCACTTACACCTTTGAACCATAAGCTTCTGTTAATGTCACAAAGCTGTCATCTCAAATTCATAAAGCTTGCAGTGTATAGTGTGAGATTCACACAATATACATTCACTGAAATGTGATACAGTTGCCCTAACACACAACTGGGATCTGATTATGTATTGATGCATCCTTTAACATCTGATATGAAATCACTATGCAAAGTGATGCGGGACAGAACATCTTCCAATTAGGAGACTAAGATTGTTCTTTCACTTCAACTCCCAAAGAAGAAAATAGATGTATATGTCAGATATGAGGAGCAAATAATGCAATTACTACACAGACTTGTAACAAGGTTCTCCCTCTTATCATTGCAGACAAAAGAGACTTTTTGTATCTTCCAAAGAGCTTTTCAAGGGCATCTTGCTCTAGTTGGGATGCCTATAAACTGCAAGCAAGGACATTAAGATGCATTTCAAAAAGGCACAGCAGAGCCTTGCTATTGTATGCCTTGAGGGAAATGCTTTATCGCCATGATTTTACTATGTTCTTAATATTTACATATTGAGTGCCTTCCTTCACTCCAGAGTTCTCTCATCTCTTCTTACTTCTTATTCCCCAGATCTTCTCTTCAAATGCATGACTCACTCCTCCTAACTTAAGAAAGTTGAAATAATAAAAATACCAATTAAACAAAACTTGAGCTTGAAAGGAGAAGGATTACTTTCTGATACTTGATTTTTAGGGACTATTTTATGGCACATCTCTGGACTTCAGAAGATCCAAAACATGCAAGGAGAAATATGAGTGAGAACAAATCAGAAAGGGATATTCAGAGGGCTGAACCTGTTGTGTAGTAACACTTGCACTGGCAATAGAAAAAATGGAAAGAAATCCTTTTAGGAGCATGACCGAGTTTTGAAGTATTATTGTGTCTTCTAGCACACAAAGCTTCAAAGTCTATTGTCTTCTGGAGTCACAGGGATATATGGGAAGCACCAGAGCTGAAACATCCAGTTGGTGTCTCATCACCAATGGTGTCTCCCAGGGCTCAGAATTGGGGCTAATCCTGTTTAATGTCTTTATTGATGATCTGGATGAGGGGATTGAGTGCACCCTCATCGGGTTTGCATCAAATGACACCAAGTCAGGTGGGAGTGTTGATCTGTTGCAGTGCTACAGATTATGGGATGAGTGGTTGGAAAACTGCCCAGTGGAAAAGGACCTGGGGTGCTAGTGGACAGCCAGCTGGACATGAGCCAGCGTGTGGCCAGTAGTCCAGAAGGCCAATGGCATCCTGGCTTGTATCAAGAATAGTGAGACCAGTGAGACCACCCTTATCCGGTGAGGATAAGGGCAGTGCTTTGTAGTCAGCCCCAGTGAGGCCACACTTCAAATCCTGTGTTCAGTTTTGGGTAAGAAGAACATTGAGATGCTGGAGTGAGTCCAAAGAAAGGCGACAGAGCTGGAAAGGGTCAGGAGCACAAGTCCTGTGAGGACTGCCTGAGGGAGCTGGGGATGTTTAGCCTGGAGAAAAGGATGTCAAGGGGAGACTTTATAGCTCTCTACCTGAAGAAAGGAGGTTTTATGGTCTCTTCTCCCAGGCAACTAGCAATAGGACAATAGGAAATGGCCTCAAGCTCTGCCAGGGAAGGTTCAGATCGGATATTAGGAAGAATTTACTAGCAAAAATTGTTGTCAAGCATGGGAACAAGCTGCCAAGAGAACTGGTTGAGTCACCATCCCTCAAAGTATTTAGAAGATGTGTAAACGTGGCACTTAGGGACATGGTTGAGTTGTGGACTTGGCAGCACCAGGTTAATGACTAGACTCAATGATCTTAGAGGTCTTTTCCAACCAAAATGTTTCTATGATTTCACTGAACAAGAAAATACAACTGTCCTGGCCCAGTTAACCTGCTGTAAGATGGGTGCAGCTATAAGAGATGCTGGGGAATAGGAGCTGAAACAAGTTCTTCATGGGAAGGAGGAGTGGAGCAAAAGCCACCTGCTTCTCAGAGATAAACAGGTTTGGAGGCTGTGTAGAGGTTTGTTGTATTTTGGACAAAAAGATCTTGGCTCATTAGAAGAATATCATTAGTCCTGGCATAAGTCCTCACTTGTGGCCTCACCCTGCCATCTCCAGGCCATCATTTTATTTTTCCTCTCTGTTGGCACAAGTATTCCCATAGCCACAGACTGAACCAAACTGGTCCAAATTAAAACTGGGCCAAAACCCACCCCAGAATGCTAATTTTAAACCAGTTCAGTTCCCTGATCTGATTCACTAAACAAACATCTGTGCCTACTCAATATTTTTTCCAGTGGTGGGGGCAGGAATGTGTGCTTGTGAGGTGGCTCTGCCTCCTCCATTGGCAGGGATGTGTTAGGCCAACATAAACTGCTGGCTTCCCAGACACAAAACTGGCACGCTGCACCTGCCTGGCGCAGCAGAACTCGAATCACTGAGCAGGCCATGTCAAACTATCCTTTAGATCACAGTGAGAGTTAAGATAACAGCTTTGGTACAGAAAAAACATCCTTAAATGTCCTCAAGTATTTTTCTTTATTATAAAACTAGTCAAAATGAATTGGCTAAAAACATTTGAAATTTGGAATTATGCTTTGAGATTATGTGCTTTCCGAAAAAGTTGAATCTATAAAAGGTTCTTGGATTGTTTAAAAGGAAAAAGATCCCAAAAAGGGTGTCAGAGCAACATATAGCTGCACTGCAGAAATTCAGAGGGCTATTTAAAGCCAAGAGCCCTACTAGAACTGACTGGGCTTCCCTTTAGCACAGAAGCCCAGCCACAAGGAGTGTAATACAGAGCTAAGACTGAAAGTTCCAGTGGTGTTAACTGGTACCACTTTAATTGATTTTCTGAACAGTATTTACTGGCACTTATGTGATTTAATCTTCTGTGGCTGCTAATACTTTCTCTGTCAGGCAACTCCGATTTTTAAGGTACCTTCCAATCCAAAGCATTCTATGATTCTGTTTTCTTCCCTTGATAAATATCCATATCTTTTCAGAATACTGTTAACTTGGAACATAGTAATGCTTGTTTTGGTGACAACTCCAATATTGCTGTGAGAAATTTCCCCCTCTCAACCACTAATGCATAATCTGAATTTCCCCCTAACTCTGATTTGAGTTTTGTTTGGATACTTCTTAGGGATTTTTATTTGAAATAGAATGAAGCTAAGCAATTACAGGATAAATAATACCATCTAATATTTCTTAGATAAATGTACAATTCTCAAATTGCTTTTAAAACTTTGAAGTTTCAAAGCCAGTGGCTCAGCAGAGCACTCTGAGTCAGAGCTGGTTAAAATGTTATTTCTGAAAAACATGCATGATATGGCAGTCAAAAAAGACATTTTCAAAATTTTCTGTGAAGTTTCAGAAAAACTCTGAGTACATTTGTGAACAATAGCATGAGGATTTGGCAAATATAGTTTGGAAAACACAAGAGCAATGTATGCACATACATCAGAAGCTGGCAGCTACCAAATGGGTCACAGTGGCTATGCAGCTGCCTTAAGCCTTCAGTGACCAAGGAGTCCTTCCCTAAGCAGTTCAGACCCTTCATGCTTCATGGTAAATATGTTCCTCATAAACACTTCCATAAGTATCCTTCCCACTCTATTATCCCCAAATCAGCTGGCACGCATGAAATGTTGATTGTTGAATTCATGTTAAGCTGGGTTTGAATTTTTCAAACTATCTGAGACAGTTTGCTGCTAAAGACTATATACATTGGCTGTGTAGATTACTTCCTATTAACAGCTCAGTTTTACTGTTTATGATTTCTAGATGTAAAAAACACTTATTTTTCTTTCCTCCCTCCCTCATCTATTATCAGATTCAGTAAGTTGTCTTTTAGGGAATTTACAAAGTCACACTGAATGTCTTCCAATCACTAGTATGTTACACATCTTTGCTCTCAACCTGAAACAGATGCTTTGCCTTTCTTCACTACTTGTACTTGCCTCTCACACCTAGCCCATCTTCTGACGATACTGTCTGAAAATAAATGGTGGGTCTATGGCTCGCACACCAAGATTTCACAAAAACTTCATGTCAACTTTGATTTCTAGGTATTTAAGGGAATCTGCATATTCTTCTTGGAGAGTTGGGAGGCAAACTTCATGCCCTTATTTTCCAATGGCAGCTTTGCTTTTTGGAGTTTTTTGTCAGATAAACCCCACAAACAGTTTTTCCAGAATATTAAAAGTAATTGAGATAATGGAAAGCTAATGGGCTTCAGCTTAGAGGGTTGCAAAGAATAGCCTGCCATTATTCAGAAAGCCCTGTAATAGAGCACCTTGTTAATTAGAGATGATTCACAGATGACTTGCAATAGATTATGGTAGTTCTGAATAGCAATGATATTTTCATATCAAGCTCTTATGTACTCAGGAGAAATGAAGCTTTAATTTTAATTAAAAAAGTTCTTTTTTTTTTTTTTTAAACCTGTAGGTCCAAGGAATACTGAATTGCAGAAAATTAGCATCTTTTACTAATTTTCCATATTTAGAGTGCTGCACTTTATAGTTTTACTTTCATAATGTTCCCTGCCAGAGGACGTTCTAAGCACCTGAATAGCAGCTGTCGATAGAAGGCAATATGATCGTCACTTTAATTGGAGAAACACATAATGAGGTGAGAAGCTGTTTGCTCAAGGCCTCTCAGCAAGTCTGTGATAGAGTTATGAACAGAACTAGATTCATTTTAAATACAGGATTATCCCCTTACATCTCCACGCCTCATCACAGAACACCATCTGCTACACCGACGGGCATCCACTGCTTTAGTTATGATCATTACAGAGGCACAGTTTGACATTATAATGCCCCATTGCCACAGATAAAGGAGTTCCCATGCTCTGTCACCTTCCCTCTTCCTTTCCCTTAACACTTTCTCTTGCCTTTTGCTGGGGACCTTACAACGAATTGGTTCAAGGAACAGAGGAGATATTCCACATACACACATTTTCTGCTGGTCTAGCTCCTGTGAACTGACCCCTGAGGATCTGGATGAGCTTCAGTATCTGAGCAAAAGGAGATGTTGGGAGCACACAGGAGCAGAATGGCAGGTCTGTGCCCTTCCAGGACAGCTGACCATGGCATGGGCTTAACTGTACTGCAAAACAGGACCTTACCTTTTCAGCATGTATTTTACTTGAAGCCAGGTCCCTTCTTTAAATTCAGTTGAAAATAATTGCTCTCATCACTGACAAGGACATGGTGTTTTGTTTTACAGTTGTCCGAGGTCTATCCCAGGCTTTCCACAGGCATGGCAAGCCAGCCTGTGCAGCCAGCAGAGAGCCACACGGATAATGCCAGTAGATACCAGTAGCTCCACAGCCCTGATGATCCCAGTGCTGACTTAGGGCAAGGCTGGGGCTACCACACTTCTGGTCTAGGATTTCGCATGGTAAACACACACACGTGCCTATGTACAGTGTGTGCACACAGGAGCTCAAACGAGTCACAAAATTAGCTGTGGGTGCACTGTGTTTATGCACAGTGGAGATCCAGGGTGTGTGCAAGCACACAGACCAGGACTGACAGCAACCTCTTTCATCCATTCCATCACCACGTCTCTTCCTGTGACCCCAGGCAGATTCAAAATATTACTGAACTGCAGAGTAACCAAGCTGTGAAACATGACCTAAAGTAACATTAATTACTGAACTCAAAACATTTGATGAGAAGCTATTAATTTACTAATTGATACAGGCAATGACACACCACCTCTTCCCCTCTTTAGAAAAGAAAGAATGGAGAATGACAACTTGCATCCAGCAATGGCATTATGACTTCTGCAAGTTCATCACAAAATCCCTTAAGATTTCTTACCATCAAATAGGTTTGCGGGACTCAATACTGTGAATTGTTACGGAAAGAGTAATGCACTAATTGATGAAAAACTCAAACAATGAAACCCCCAAACCAAACCCCTCTCAGTCTCCACATCCAGTAGGGTATGCAAAACCCCAAAAAACTAAAAAAAAAAAAAAAAAACCCCACCAAAAAAGCCCAAAAAAACCAAAGCAAACAGAAAAAAATCCAAAACCAAACAACAACAACCAAAAACAAACACCACCACCAACAAAAAAAACAACAAAAAACCCAAACAACCCAACAGCCTCAAACCAATCCAACCAACCAATCAAGAACAAACCACAAAAAACCCCCCAAATGCATGCAGATTTACATATTGGATTAAATTAAGCAGAGAGAAAAGAGAATACACATAACACAAATGCAAATATTTAGCCTTTTCATTTCTCACTTAGGACTCGTGGCAAGACATACCAGCATTTTTTCACTTAATTCAACAGAGTGAAATATACACAAGTAGCATTTTGGTCAGGAAGAGATTATTCATCTGTGAAAAGCTACCTGCATCATTCAGGATGTCCTCAGGATCAAGGCCTTTTTACAGTCAGCTCTTCAGAAAGGATGCATGTTATCTATATAAGCATTAAGCACATACTAGGTGCTTGAGTAATGCACAAATAACAGGGCAAAAATCAATAATTACTGCAACCTAATTTGAGAAACTACAACATTTTGTAAAATACAGAAATAGCTAATCAAAGACAGTGTGGAAAAGTACAGATAAAGAAATCAGAACCTTTAATTATTTCAAATATGGGAAAACAGTTACAGATTATTTAACAACTGCATGTTTCAACAATTTGCATTTCATATAGCTAGCTTCATTGTATATCTAATAATAAGATGTAATATTTAACAGCGTGAGCTTATCTTTTTTTTCACTCACTAGAATAGCAGTTGATTATGCTTGCAAATGCTTTTTTGTCTTATTCATTGATCTGAGTTCTACCACATCCCAAATTAAAAAAAAAAAAAAATCTCTCTTTAATGTGAGTTAAAAGCCAACTGAATGTAATTCAGGGAAGTCTAAGATAATCAAAGCATTCTTGTTTGAGTGTAAGCTATACTCAGCTTTCAAACACACCTAATGCTCAACAATCAGCACAATCATCACTGTATTTTTCATTTATCACTGTAAGTTTGTTACAGCTTCAACTGAAGACTTTGCTTTTTCAGTGAAAATTTAGGTGGCCAAAAAACCCACAAATCTCAAAAATCCTTACATCTTTTTGAACTACCCCTTAAAAGTTTTTTTTCCAATAGACACATTTTATCTTAGAAAAAATTTCATGTAAACAACTGAAGATTCAGATTCATTATAAACCATTTTCCAAAAATTGCTTTAGATGCAATAAGCTTCCATGTGAAAAAATAAATGGTAGTAAGTACCCTTACATTTCAGTCTATAGAAATTTTTGGTTCCCCAATCTTTTCATGAGATCATTATACAAGAGCACGTCTATTGTTCGACACGGTAGTATTTAGGCTTTCCCATGTCGGTGCTTCTGTCAGCTCACACAGATTTATTAAGAGATGCTGAAAAGACTCTAACATAAACTCCTGAAAGAATTACCTTTTGCAGGACTGTTATTTTCTTGTCTTTTTAGTATACGACTTCCACATATAACAACATACATACATGTGACCTCCATGGTGTCTGAGTAGGTGCAGCATCACTCTACAGTTCACATGCCAGCCTCATGCCATCACAGCACTCACCTCGTGACAGTTCCTGTGGGAGTTTCTCAACAATCTTGGCCCTAATATTTCAATGCTCAGAAGGATTTAGGTTTGAAAAAGGTCAGAAAAAGCAAAACAAAATCCTCTAAGTGATAGGAACGAGATGGAATGGTAGCAGTTTATTCTAAAGCTTATTTTGAGTAGCCTTTTGTTTAAAATTCCCTTTTGAGAAACCCTGTTTTAGTTTTGTGCTAATTAGCTATTCCATACTCTTTCCCGGGTCTAGGTAAGATGCTGCTCACTTACTATGTAAGGAGTCTTTCCACAGCAATCATTAAACAACAGATAACATGACACACACATATTTATCAGTTATTACTTGCTTTGCCTCTAAGCACTATTTTTCAAAACCATCACCATCATCCTTTCCCCTGGTTTAACTACACTTTTCCAAAGGCAAAGCTGGATTTCAGTGGAGCCCTCATTCTCTGTCATATCAAAGACTTTACTGCTACTGTCTCCACAGAAGTCTCTGTTTTGTTGTGAAGGATCCATGATATTAAGGACTCCTCCTTTAATAGGAATTTCTGCCCAGTGATACAGATATGGCAGACACTGAGTATGTGCAGCCACATGTGGTCCAATAGCAACAGCTGAATGTGTAAAATAGACATTTCCAAATTAAACAAGGAGGGGATCAGACAGAATCCAGAATAAAGAAAGGTTACTCTTTAATTCCAGTCCACATGACTGGTAAATACTTCTTAGAAGAAGATTAGGTCATTAAAATTTATGAGCTTTAGATATCTTGGTTTTGCACACCTGGTCTGAAAAACTTAATTAGGCCAGTGTACATCTGCCACAATTGCTACTTGGGTGATACTGTTAAGCATTCACATAATGTCAACATTTTTTCAAAGACAAATTCCTAAGTTTTGCAGCTTTCACTTTTCACTAACACAGATTGGCTCTAAAAAGAGCTTGGAACACTACTGGAATCTATTAGGCTGAATGACTCAAAGCATGCACAAGCAGAATTAGCTTTATATTCTGCACTCTGAGTACGCTGCCAGCTGGGCAGGGTTATGCTAAGGAGATAACTTTGTGAACAGTCCACTTGAAATCAAAGTCAGCTAGTGCAGTGGAGGGCATTGATCATGTTCACTGAACATGAATCAACATACCAGCAAGGGGAGCAGGGGAGCAGTAACGTTACACATTTCGTTTCTGAGTGACCTACACATTAATTCCCTGTTATTCTCACTACATGAAAAGTCATGCACAAATATGTCTCTTTCCCCTGCAATCACCAAAGGTCTGCTGCAGCCATGAAGTGAGTAAAGTGATGTCACTTTTATTTCAGGTTTCCATTGTTCTCAAATTTAACCTGTAGCAAAGGCAGTGTCCTCTAAAAATTTCTTCCATTGGAATGACAATTCTCGTTTGGAATATTTTTCCCTCTCCCTTATAAGCCACAGAAGTTTGACATATGCTAATCACTGGAGTTAACTGACAAACAACCATGAGGGAAGGCATATTTCCATCTCAGAAAACAGGGCATGAATTTGCAGAAAAGATATGACATGCAGGGTAAATTATCCTTGTGTTCAGAAGCCAAAGGGTCCTCCTGGAAGCCAATGCAACCAGCAAGTCTCTATGCAAAGGTTCCAGCATCCTTACAGTTTTAAGAATTTTAATGGAAAAGAAAAAATCAAAAAGCATCATAGGAAGAAAATAGCATAACGATTTCCCATGCAATTTATGTACTTCTTGTCAGCAATGTAACTATGAGCAATACAGGCATCTTCAAACATTAGTTTCATTTTGCTAGATTGCTAATCCAAACAAGTATTAGCACCCACCTAGGAGGTCAAATTGATTTCTTCTCAATGCCACAGCTTTCAGGAGCTACCCAGAAGCAAATTCACTTGGATTTTCTGCTAGAGAAGCATTCAGGAGAGCAGATTTTGTATTGGCCCCTAAGAAAGTATTGCTTTTTATTTTTCTTAAGGCATCTCAGAGAGGTAACAGGAGAACAGTGAAGATTAGAAAGGATTGAAGAGAAGAATTAACTGGATGGGTGGATAACTTCTGGGTTATTAAAATCTGGGCTACTGGTTTCTGCTCCAGAATGAAACTGCAGGTTTTAGTTTTCATTTGCAGAAAAAGGAAGATTAAAACCAAAATTTAAAACAGAGAGAAGAGTACAAACATGCTTACAAAGGATATCAGAATATAAAACTTCATTTCAGATTATAGTACTTAAGCCCATTTTTTTGTGGAAACAAAACTTGAGGACTGGTTACTTAGTATCTTTCTTATTATATTCTTCACTATTGTTCCTGCAATAGTTTCCTAGTAAGGAAAACAAATGTAAATTTTGTCCCTACAGAACGACATGGATGACCCCATAATGAAAGAGAGCAAAATGTTCCACATAAATCTTTGCAGGACTTAGTCCTGTAATACTGTAATCTATTTCTAATTCCCTAAACGACTATGCAGATGACACAGCAGAATTATACACACATCATCTGAAAAGACAGCTATGCAATTATAGAGATGTTCAGAATCAAAACAGGGTTAGTACTCAGTCCCCTATCACCAGATCTCTCAGATTTATGTGCTTTTCTGCTTGCAGATTTAGGAGGTGATCCTGAATTGCACTTACTCCCCCTTGCACCTCAATTTTCATGCAGAAGAAATTTGCATGCAAAGGCAACGAGGTGTGTGATGTTCAGGGAAGTTGGTCTGTAAGTGCCTTCATAAAACTGACTTGTCACATCCATCAGAGTGCTTTTTAGCACCTTCCAAGTTAAGCCCCTTCCCTAATCAAAGCACTTTACATGCATTAGCCATAGTTATTCTTCAAAGAAGGGTAATACAGATGACATCCCCTAAAGCTGAGCAAATTCACAGTCCCATATGAAATCTCTCTTCATTAAAATAACACAAGGCAGAGCATTATAATTAATAGAACCATTACCCTTTAACCAAAACCTGCCTTGACCTGCTCCATCAGCAGAAAGATACACCTAAAAGTGGATAGAGCTATAGTTTGCATCAAGGTGTACCTCCTCTAAATCACCAGAAAGAAGGGGCCAATTCAAATAGATGCAGCCCCAGCACTCACAGACATTTCTCTTTTCTACTTAACTCCTGGAAGTAAAACCAGACTCATTTATAATACTTCATCAGTTTTCCTGCTACATTATTAATTCCCACAGCTGTGACAGAACATTTTGTCCTACACTGGGCCAAGAAAGACCAAACTGCTTGGCTGCCATCTGTGCCTTTGAAAGCACCTGTGTCTTATTTGAGAGACTTACATAGGTGTGCATATGAGCACACACCATTCTGAAATGCAATAACTGGTCAATACCAACAGCAAGGGTTTACAATGTTAAGAGAGAATTTATCTTGGAAAAAATGTCTTAATTTTAATGTCTTTCCTAATTACTCAGAAAGCTAGTGGAGAATCCTCGCTGAAGAGTATGAGAGACTGCATAATGTGTTTCTCAAGAGTTCCATTATATCAAAGAAAGAGGAAATATAAAAAAATGCAACAGAGCCAAGATTTAAGTTATTGATTAGTTGCAGACGTGCAAAAAATTAAAGAGATGTGTGGATACTATGGATCAATAGATTCAAATCCAAAACAGGCGTGCCATAAAGGCTGAATTTTGATTTTGGAGACAACACCCCTATTTTGATTATGAATGCTAGTAAAGAATGATAGCATTTCTAAAACACTGCAATTACTTTATGTGTTCATCCAACATATGTTTAAAAACCTGTATATATGAATTCAGTATGATTTTATCAGCTCACCCTCATTTATTTTTTTTTAAATCCCAAGTGAAAGAGCTAGTGTAACCTTGAAAAAATTATATGAAATTAAATTCCCACCACTGAATGAGAATTGCTACTTTGGGCTATGTTCTACATTATGCCTAGTATCTATCAAATTGATATAAAATAAATATAACTTACTTTGGGTATTACTTAGGATTTTATTCACAGTGTTAAGACATCATCTTTTCATAGTAATCAAAACTCTTAAAATAAGGAAATAATATAATACACTTTTATTATAATTTGTATAGGGAATGCACAATCATTTACTCTTGTCTTCATCCTAACTAACATATTAGTCACAA
This sequence comes from Entomyzon cyanotis, assembly GCA_024500445.1. NCBI lineage: Eukaryota > Metazoa > Chordata > Aves > Passeriformes > Meliphagidae > Entomyzon > Entomyzon cyanotis. The sequence continues at coordinate 797,951 of JAKEPQ010000871.1, forward strand.
ATAGTGTTAATATGAGCTGCTAATAAAGCACTTTGTATTCAGGCAGACTCACAGGTGAAACCAAACCCAAGAGAGAATAGTACTTTGACCAGCTGTGTGACAATTAGGCTGAGCTCAAACTTTCCAGAAAACACTGACTTTTGGGCTAAGGCAAAGCACAGATAGCCTTGGCTGCACCTAAGCCTTCAGCACCATGTCAACAGTGACTGGAAAACAAAGAGTTTAGTGAGATAGTGTCTGTGTTTGACTCTGCATGTGTTTGCCCATGTTTTGCAGATGATGAGCCATAAAGTGCAGATCCCAACAGGGGCACTAGGACATGGAAGGAGCTTCTCTCTTTTTAAACCCTGCTCACAGGAGCCAAGGCTGCTGACAGACATACTCCCTGCTGCCAGCCTCTGCTTCCAGGTCCTGTCTTTGGTCACAATAAACACCAGCAAACTATGTTGAAGCAGAGCACATGAGCCAAAGAAAAAGGGCACGGAGCACTCCTGCCATTACCATGACCTATCTGTATCACCTCAGCTTCAAAGAGCAAACCACACAGCCTGCTCCCCCATCTGAAGGAACGGGGACAGGAAGCAACAAATACACAGGGCAAGAAGTACTACAATGGCCACAGATGTCTCAGAGCACTGGGTCCCACACAAGCTCAGTTCCTAGACATCAGCTCCAGGCAGGAGGCTCTGCCCTTCCTTGCCCCAAAAATACCACCACCTGTTGTGATTTCATCCCCTACAAGGCCAGAACAACACTTAAATTGATTTTCTTCCAGAGATGGATAGAGATTAATCCTCTATGATGGCAGGAAACAAATTGCTGGTACTCCGGATTAATTTTATTTTTCAAAGCAGTGTTGTTTAAAGACTGAATCAGAGGCGACAAGGCTAGGAGAACAGGGAGCTCATTAACATCCATCAACATTCAGTATACATTATGCTAACTTCAAATTTGTGATTTGTACCCCAACTCAGTCATGTTTCTTTAGTACTAGTCAGTTAATGAAAAAATAGAGCAGTTTGCATATTTTGTCAGATTAAAAAACGGAGCAGTGAATTCAATTGGCACTGGCAGCATTGCAGAGCCACGGGATGAGGAGAAGAAGGAAAGAGTTTGTGCTGACCCCCACAGGAACAACAGTTAGAAGTGAAAACAAGTTGCCCAAATGCCAGCAGTTTGGAAAAGCTCATGACCTCATGTGCAGCAATCCTCTGTGCAAGTCAGGAGGCAGAACCTGAAACTAGAGAAACTGCTTGAGTTTGCTCACTATTCCCTTTTCCCCTCAATGCAACTTAAAGAGAATAATGCCCTCTGAACTTTAAAACATAGAAGTTTCTACTGTTAGAAAGAGTTGTTGCAGAACTTGGCTGGGTCAGGCTCTATATATGACTTATTAACTTATAAAACAACAACAACAACAAAATCTGAAGTCAAGGTCCAGACAGCACCTATTCCATATCTGGCAGAGCTCCAGGAATATCTTACAGGCTCCTTGGGACTCCACAACCTTGTTCATTATAGGACTAGCTACAGTGTGTAATGGGTCACAGGGAATCAGATATTTGACATTACTTGTTTAGTGCAATTTCTTCTCGCTATGGGATTCAGCTTGTTGAGCAATCCCAGCACAGCTCCAGTACGAACCAGTTACGTTGACCTTACACTGTTACTAGAAATATTTTCAATCTGTATGGAGCAGTTCAGGGGCCAGAGACTGCAAAGTAAGAGTAGACTGTGTAACAGGTAACCAAGATGTTGTAAAACACTGTAGTACGTATTACATTAAAATGCAATATGTAGCTAGGAGCAATAAGAAGATCTTTTTCTCTGGTCCAAATGGAAAAAGTGTGAGCTAGCACACAGCATCCAATATCTTTAAATTTCATTCTGATACATAATCAAATCTGATCCCAAGCAACAGGAAATTTGAGAACAAGCTACAATTTGACAATTTTAGGCCTGTTCATTCCTTATGGTTTCTAATATGATGAAAATAATAGCTTAAACAAATATTTGCTTCAAGAAGTCTGGTCTCTTAGTCAAAAGCAAAACAATCAATGAAGGACTTAAGTTAAATACATATTGAATTACTATTAAATACATACTGAAAAGGCATTTTAAAATCACCTGTCTAGAAACTTTCAAGTGACTTGCCTATTGTGCATTGTGGCATGAAGTGATTACTCCAGGTTTTTTCTTGCCTGCCTCTGCGTCAAATTATAGAATAAAAAATCCTCAGTGTGGAGGTCATGAACAACATTGTGCATTGCAGCCAAAATGAAGATTTTCTGCTTGGGAAGTGGGAAGCATAAGTTTCTATGTGGGTCATGCCGTGGTTCCCAGCAATGGGTCTCTCCGCAGCGCGCCGCAGATGGGCGCACAGCGTGCACTGGAACAGCGCTAATGCAAGTGGCTGACCCAGCTGAGGACAGCGAGAGCTCGCTGGTCCAACGCGCTGTAATTGCAACCGACTGGCAGAGTCCCAGAGCAATTTATGGAGCTTAGGCACAAATGCACAGTCTTGTGACTAAATACAAAAGAAAAAGTGGTGCCTGCATTACAGACCTCTCCCTCTGCTAACTGGTTTATTCATGAATCTGTAAATGAAGACAGGCCCCCATACAATAAACACTCTACCAGATATGCACTATTTATGAAAGTAGTAGCATTTTTAGTTTGGTTTTTTTTTTTGAAAACTGTACAATGATGCTGTTTTCAGACTGAAAAAGATTAAATCAATTTTCCTGAGACTTACTTATCCATTTTAAGTAGTGCAAAATACATCTTGCATAGTGGGTAATCTAGATATACATACATGCATTTAACTATCTCTAAACCCTGATGTACATACCCAAAACCAACTTGTAAATCCACTGTACAGATTGAATACATTTTAAATAGTTCTTCCTGGCTTTAGTTAGAAAACTAATTTTTAAGAATTTACACTCTAAATGTGGACATTTGAGAACAGGGGCAATAATTTTCAGAACTAAACACCTAGAAATTCATAAAGAAAAGGCAAGTTGCAAAGACAGTCAAGCTCCCATTCTCCAGCTGAAGGTTAGAAAGTTGGTGGGGGTAGAGAGCAGAAATTTTCAGGAGAAAGTAGTTTTCTTCAAAAGAAAGATAACATGAAAAAATCCCATATCGAACCAGCAAATCTTTGGTTATTTGGAGTCCCTGTATATCACTAAAACACAGGTTTTCCTACTGGTATATTTTCTACTCAGTAAAACATCTTTCCACTAAAAAAATAATCCAAATAGTTAACTCTTGAAATCCAAATAATTAAGACTTAAGATTCCACTATTAATTTAACCACAAAAGATACCAGCTAGAAAGTTATGCAATTGAAAACCAGTCAACACCCCAGAACAAGGCAAGGCTTTAAAATTATGGACAAGCCATCATTTTTTTCAGGTATAATTTTGCTTGAGTGTAAATGTGCATTTGTGGCTACAAGCTCTATTCTAAAAGGAATTTTCAAGCTTCATTTATAAAATTCCCATTTGTTTCTGAGCATGGAAAGAAACCTGTAAAGATGGCAAACAGAAATTCACACACTGCAAATACCACCTTGTTGCTTTCTCCTGCCTATAAACTGACACAGAACAAACCAGAGCTCTCCAGATGCCTTTTTATTCTTTGGCATGTGCTTTGGTCAATTCAAAGTAGAGAGAAGCTCACAGTGGGTGTGTTGCCATTCTGCCCCAGCACAGGTGAGCAGGAAAAGGACCAAGACTGGCTGAATAGGAGTGGAAGACCTGAAGTGTTTTCCATACTTTTCACAAAAAGGAAGAAACCTTCCTGGGACCCTATCTACAATGTGGAAAAGAAAACAGTATATTTTGAATTCAGGTCAAAGTTACTACTCCCTTGGCTACCTCTGAAGGTGCAGGTTGCCTTTTCCCTTGTATAAAAAGAGAATTTTCCAATCTAACCCCTGGCACCTGTTTGTTGAACACTACATCTGAGAAGGCAAGTACAGGCTTTCCTGAGGATGCAGCCTGTCCAGCACACCCTGTGCAGCCCTCCTCACACCCAGGGAAAAGCCATAAGGATACACATGATGGAATTCCCCAGGCCATTAGGGTGCAACCTTTAGGCCATTTTGCTACATGAGAGAACACTGCCGAAGTCACATACACTGCATCTGGTGGTACTGAGGAAAGCTAGGCAGGCACCCTAGGAAGGTGGCTGCAGATGGTAGAAGACCATGCAAATACAGGACCATATAAAGAGGGGAAGAGTGATATTGTTCTGTTGCTGCCTTTCTAAAAATCAAAACAGCCCAAGAAAAATACACAGAGCTATTCATTGAGCAGAGTCTCTTCTATAATCATTCTGAAACTACTCTCTGAAAAGAGACAGAAGCTGAAGGGTCTCTGCCAGCTTGTCTTTCCAAGATGCTTCTCTTTTCTGCTCATTTTACTTACCTGCTTCAAGAACAGGGCTTAGATCAGGTCAGCCTGTGATGTCACCAGGAATCGGGTGACAGCTGATGTAATTAGGTGAAGCCAATCAACACAGGAGGAACAGGGATATGGGTCAGAATCCTTGCAGATTAATGAATATGCATCCCTGCAAGGTCATTTGCCAGAAACTGAATCTCAGCAGTTTGTTGCAATTTTACAGCTGCCCTGCTTTGCTCTAGAGCAGAGAAATGAAAACATGCGATGCTATGAGCGTAACTGGGTGACTTGATTTGTTGATACATTTTAATATTTATGCTGTTTAATGAACTTCTTGGAAAATGAAACTAATGTTCACGCCCCATTTGGTAGATGTGGTCAGAAACATAGTGTATCTCTAAAGATTTTCTTAGGATGCAGCACAATACCTCCAAAACACAGAATTCTTCTGAGCAGGTATCCTTTTTAGGAGGTTTTCTTGCTGCCCCAGTAGGGTAAGATAATGTCAGTTCAATTTATATTTTACATTTTAGAAATAAAATAGCAAATTGTTTGCATTTATACTTCAGATTTTGCTGCTAACACTCTTTGCCTCCATCACACTATCAGATTGGAAAGCCAAACAGCCAGGCTAGGAATATAATAATTTTTCAACTTTATATACCCTATACTAGTTTGAAAAGACTCAAACCTGCTTTGCTCTGCGCAAGGAGTATTACCTGCCCTGGAAAAGGCTATCCTGAAAACTACTGCAGAGTCAAGACAGTTGTCACTGCTAAGGGCATATAACACCAAGAGCACAGGGAGCTGTGATCTGTAGATGAAGGAGGTAAAGCAGAATCACAGAGATGTAGGAGGAAAAGACCCAAACATAACAGTTGGAAAAGGATCCAGAAAAGGGAGACAAAAAGCTAAGTGTTTCAGGCCACATTTCAGAACCAGACTGGCAAGTGAGGCACAGAGATGGTGGCCCAGCTAAGCAGATGGTGTTCTCCCAGCACAGCCTACATGGAGAGCCTTCCATCTGCTACCCATTCAAAACAGACTAAGAAGGGAATTACTGGACTTTTATTATAAACAACGTTTTTAATACTCTCTGAAAAATATTTATTTGATTTCATGTAATATTGATGAACTCAGGCTACATAGCCCCAGAATTACTCAGGAGAGGCTGAAAAGATTAGCAGGAGCAGCAGATTGCTTATTTTGGTGTGCAAAGTCACAGCTATCACACAAACTGCAGAAGGAATTTCAGCTGTTAGCATGACAAAACAGTTCTGCTGTTGCTGTTTTCTTCAGAAGAAACTCTAGGTACCTACACACACACACATTTACCAGATATCAAGCTATATGTATTTTTAAATAGTTTTGGCAGGTATGGGGTGGTTTCTATAAGAGAGGTTTCTACAGCTTGAATCGAGTCACAGACAGTATATAAAGAACCAATTATCTCCTGATCATTTCTTCCTCACAAGCGAGGTGGCTAAAGAAGTTTTGCACAGGGACAGTGGCACAGGCATGGCTAGCAGAGCCTGTGACACAGGTTCAGCATGGCACATCTGTAGTACATCTCCTTTAACTGCAATTATTATTCTGTACTTGTGCGAACTAAATTGTTTTAAAAGATATCCAGGCCCCAGTAACAGTACTAACTGTTTAGTTCAGTACTTTTCCTACAACATTTTTATGATGCATTGGTGACATAGTTAAGACCATGCAATCTAAGGAGGGCTGGATCGTCTCCTGGAGAGCAACTCCAGCTGTTACTGGAGAAACAGCTAAGCAGCCTCTAGGCAACATCTGAGGAGAAGAGCACACATCACCTTCTCCCGAGTCCTTGAAAAAGCATCTCTGACAAAAAAAAAAAATGAGGTGATGCTGCTGCCATGGGTTAAATTCTCAGGGCAAGGCTATAAACTTCTTTATTTCTGACCATCCTCTGAATGTTACCCACCAAAACTGCCACAGCCCTGCAGCTGCCAAGAAGCCCCAGGGAAATGCATAGCGTAGCAAGTCCCTCAACACATCTTCTCTCTGGGCCAGGGCAGCCCTTACCTGCTGTTTCAAAAGCAAAGGTCAACACAAAGAATTAAATGGCATGACAGCAATTCTATTTTACTTTTCTCTTTATATGTAGAGAACTAAGAAATAGCTGACAGAAAAAAAAATACAAAAACAAGGCAAAACTCATTGGTATGGTAATAGGGAGATATTAGGGAAGAACATATGTATCAGAACTGGTAAATATGGTTAAATTAACGGGAAGTACTTAGGCATATCAGAACAGACTTTCCAAGAGAAAGGCTTAATAAAATATTTTGCCAATTATACCAATAACATGAGGTTCAAATATTTTACATCAAATTATAACTGCTTGGATCATTAAATGTTTAAAAAATTCTGCTTTGACAACAGTACAAATCATACAAATAAAAGCCACTTTAAATTTCCAGTTGCTATGCATTTGTTTTTCTGGGCGAAAGAGCACTTAATATTGCTGGAAAGCCATTAAGCAACAGTAGTCATTTCCTAAACCTGGTTTACACTAGCACTGTTTACAAAATAACATCTTAAGGGACTCTTTAAACTTGCATCTCAGAGTCAATGCAATATTCATGGACTGCAGTATTTGTTCATGGCTCGTCCTGTAGTTAATTCTGTCATTCCGCTATCTTCGGTATTCAGGAAAGCAAAACTTTAATCAGAATTTTAAAAAAATATGTTGGGAAAGTCATCCATATTTATACAAGTGTTTTGTAAGTTGAAGGCTTTTTGTGAAACCTAGAAACGTATTTTACAATACTTGTTACAGCTCAGAATGAATAACAGTTGAACTTCTCCCTTGCAAAAAAATTTTTCTGCCCTTAGAGTCTGCAACACAATGTGTGTAAGCATATGAAGTACAGATGTAGAGAAGAAAGAAAAAGGTACTCAGGGCTGAGAAGAAGCTGTGTGAGGAAGAGCACTGAAACAGCAGCAGTCCTCACTGATGTCTAGATGTCTGTTCAGCTATTTTAAGAATAACCCCGGAGACAGTTCAGAATTTCAATTAGTCACCTGAAAGCATGGACACATAAATAATTTTCAGGGCCAGACAACATCACCCCAAGCTTGGTCTGCATTGCCCATTTAATCACACCTACTGCTACAGAGATCATTCCCTTCACAGAAAAGTAGCTCATAGAAAAGCACATATGGAAGGACCAAGGGACAGAGAGAACCAGGTCTACAGTACCCTAAGGCTGGTGAAGTCCCTTTTAACAAATCGTCAAACAGGCTCCCTTTCTCCTTAGAAACTGAGGGAAATTACCTATGAGAGGGAAAACAGTAAGTGCAGTGACCCAAAATGTTTCTGCACTTTGCTGGTCTTGTCAGTACCAAACAGTGATGTCCCACCTGTGAATTGGTAACTGCAATGGTGGGAAATTAATATTTCATTCATTAATAGAAAAGGAAAAGTATCAGCCCAAATCAGTTTTATAGAACACATAGTAATTACCATAAAATGTCAGTCAGTATTCACGAAGTGGTGCCATATAGATTTGTACTCTTGCTCCCATTTTGAGAAATCAAATAATTTGGTACCTCAGACTGTAACTGTCAGTGCTGCTTAAGTGTCAAAGCTGACAAATTACTACAATTCTAAATATATGTCTCCCCAGAAAGCCTAAGGAGCTCAGTTTTCTCTCAACCCAGCGTATACACTACTTTTATTTTTGGCTTCAAATTCTCTACAGGCTGAGTACAGGGTATCACAGGTAAATGAAAAGGAAGACAGGCAGTGGAAATCACTGGAAACAAGGAACAATGCTTTGATGAATGACAGGCATGCACAGCTACACATGATACCAATTTCTGTGAGCTATTGTCAAACACTGAAACACAGTACAAAGCTCACTGCAGCAATGGCACTGTTCTCCGTTATACGAGCAGTTCAGAGGGGAAGCAATTTTCCCGTGTAAATTGTGCTGACAGATGGTTTGCTTCAAGAGAGTAGTGGTAAAACTGTACAGTTCTCCTAACATTCATGCAACTGTAAATGAATTGGATTGGTCAATTCCTTATTCATCAAAAATTACCAAGCATAACAAGTTCAAACTAAGGCACTACTATTTCAAACAAGTTTATAGGCAAAACATAAATTCCAGTGAATTTTAACCACACATGGTTTACTGTTTTTGCATAATAAATTAACAGTCAAAAGATGAAGTCATGCCTAGACAATAGGAGGGCATTTAAAACTGGGCAAAAACCTTCCCAGATGCTTTATTCTTTTGCTTAGCCTTAAGGGACACATCTGAAAGCATGCACCAGCCATAACAGATGGCAGCCAACAAATTCCTTGACTCATACACCCTTGCTTATGCTAGTTCATGATTAGTGCCTGAAGGCAGTGAATTTGAACTACCATCAAGTCATGTAAAATGTGCCCAGAAGGTACCATCCAATGTTCATTTCTTATAAATTAACCTGCCAAAAGGAATGTGAATGATTGCCTTACTCTTTTGTTCCATGTAGTCGACAGTTCCTGAGGGGAGCCATAAAATGCTAACCAAGCTTGGTGACAGACTGAGTGGGCCCAGCACTACATTCAGCAAAAAGCTATGGTTGAGGATCAGCATTGATATACTCGGTCTTTCTAAAGAACAGCCTGGGGAATTCTGGCATGAAATGCTAAAGCTTAGTGATCATATTAACAGCCACTGAAAGCAGCTCATGAAGGTGTAGAAGTATGTAGGTTATCACAAATCCTACATAGCACAACGGAATCTCATCTATTCTCTTTCCCTGTCAGGCATTGGTTGTTTCCCACACACCTTCAATGCTTGTTGCTCTAAATCACGAAATCTGCCACTGCAGCCTATAGGGCCTCAAATGCCAACATTTCCTTCTCACTATCATATTTCATAGCAATAATGGCCCCATTACTACCACTGCATAGTATTTTAAGGGGATATAAAATAGTCAAAAATTAATATTGACCCATCTTACCTAGACTTCAAAGGGCATCACTCCACCTATTTTTAAAAAAAGTAGAAAGGGGGACCCTTTCAGCCCCACCTCTGTGCCTGGAAAGATCACAGAACAGAATCTCCTAAAAGCTGTGCTAAGGCACGTGGAAGACCAGGAGATGACACAAGACAGTCAGCATGGCTTCTCCAAGGGCAAGTCCTGGCTCACCCACCTATGATGTTGTGACTACATCAGTGGACAAAGGAAAAGATATACATGTTGTCTATCCCATCTTCTCTAAGCTCTTTGTCATGGTCCCACATCCTCTTCTCTGAATTGGAGAGATACGAATTTGATGGGCAGACCATTAAGTGGATGTGGAATTTGCTGGATGATCACATATAGAGGGTAGTGGTCAACAACTACATATCCAGATGACAAATGGTGACAAGTGGTGTCCCCTCAGGGGCCTGTGCTGGGACTGTTAGATATCTCCATCAATCTCATAATAGCATCAAGTGCACCCTCAGCAAGTCTGCAGCTGACATAAAGCTGAGCGGTGGAGTTGACACATCTGGGCACTCAGATGTCCCCCAGAGAGACCTGGACAAGCTCAAGGGTCCACAGGAACCTCCTGAGGTTCAGCAAGGCCAAGTGCAGAGTCCTGCACCTGGGTCAGGGCATCTCCCAGAATCAATACAGGCTGGGGAAGGAAGGGTTTGCTTGAGAGCAGCCCTGCTGAGAGCAGCTTCTGGGTACTGGTGAACAAAAAGCTAAACATGAGCGCAGCTCAATGAACACTGTGTGCTTGTGACTCAGAAAGCTGCATCAAAAGAAGCTTGACCAACAGGATGAGGCAAGCGATTCTCCCACTCTACTTGGCTTTTGTGAGACTCCACCTGGAGTACGGCAAGCACTTCTGGAGTCATCAGCACAGGAAGAACATGGACATATTGCAGTGGGTCAAAAGGAAGGCCAGAAAAATTATCCAAGGGATGGAACACTTTTCTTATCAAGACAGGCTAAGAGAGCTGGGGGTGTTCAGCCTGGAAAGAGAAAGCTTCGGGACGACCTCATTTTGGCCTTTCAATACCTAAAGGAGACTCAAAAGAAATATTGGGACAAACTTTCTATCAGGGCCTGTTGCAATAGGACAGGGGTAATTGTTTTAAACCAAAAGAGGGTAGATGCCGACGAGATATAAGAAAGGAATATTTTACAATGAGGGTGGTAAAACACTGGAACAGCTTCCCTGCAGAGGTGGTAGATGCCCCATCTCTGGAAACATTCAAAGTCAGGTTGGATGTGCTTCTGAGCAACGTGGCCCAGTTGAAGATGTCCCTGCATTTTGCAGGGGTCTGGAACTAGATGACCTTTAAAGGTTCCTTCCACCCAAACCATTCTATTACCTCTTGATAGAGGAAAGAATAACTATCTGGTGATTTTCAGATACTAAAAAATAACTCAAAGGCTCTTACAGACAAGAAGTTTGCCCCCAAAAGAGATTGATGCCAGCTGTTAGTGCCTAGAAAAAAAATTTTAATCCTTCTATACACCATGAAACAAAAAAGGTCCAGTCCATCAATACCTAAGATGCATGACTGAATCAGCATAAGACTAGAACAAATTGCAGAAATAGAAAGTGCAACAGCAGATGAAAACAAAGCAGAGGATATACTTTAGACAAAATGGAGGAACACAATATCCCAGGGCACCTTAGTTTGACAAAGTAAAAGTAAAGACAAAGTAAAAATAAATACTGATTTCACATTGTTACTTGTTCACCTTTACAGGTATGTATTTTTGTATATACACATGATATTGGAGACAGATATTTTGCTACAGAGAAAACAAAATCTGCTAAAAATATGAGAGATAACAGTCATTAATTCCACATAACAGTTAGCAGCCCTTGAACACAGTAGACTTGCCATAATGACCATTACCTGATAGGAAGTGTATCCACCTTGGAAGCAGACAAATTGCAAATCTAATGAAGAACAAAGATAAAGATTTTGGAAGTAGAGACCATTTCATATTTTTCTAACTGTGCAAACTAAAGGAAAGATATGACTTTCTGAAGAAAAGGAAATTATCTAACTGGCAATTAGCCAGTTAAAATCTCTGTGGAATCTACTCTTCTCCTCAGGGCCCAGAGTACAAGGATGAGAGTGGAATAGTGTAAAAACAAAATTAATACAAGTTAAACTTTTTTTTAGGAAATTGCTAGTGCAATTCTTTTACTCTGTGTATTAAGACATTCTGAAAAGATTTAATATTCAATTATTATAGTCTTGCATTTTTTTTTTTGTTACAAAAACATTTTGTTCTTCTTGGTGTTTGTCCTCTGCTGTTTCACCTTGGTTTTTAACTTGAAAATATGCTCCTCTTTTATCTTATATAATAGTAATTGAGATGATAATAAAGTGGCACACAGAAGTACATTCCCTCCCTGAAGGTTTCAATATGCACTGTGTGTCAAGAGAGAAAATATTTTAATGGATTGCCACACAATTCAAAATGAAGGTACTTTCAGGTAACAGGACAACTGAACACCAAAAATGGAATCTAAAAGGGCTTGAAATACAACAGGCTCAACACAGTCATCTGCTGAAATGAAAGTCAGAAGGTAACTTATATAGAGAAGTATGTAATTACCCAGGTTGAAATCTGGCCAGGATACTGAGTCAACACAGTTTTACTTTGGTAGAAACAAATGGGTGAGATGCTGGGTTAATATTTGCACACAAAACATACGGAATTCAGCAGCGATGTGGTACATCACCAGTGAAGCATAGGCTGGGGAAAGAATAAATACCAGCACCTTATTTTAAGCAATTTGCCACCCTAAAAATCCACCCTAAATATACTCTGTCTGATCAGGCTTAGAAATACCCTGAGCAAAACTGACACTGACAAAAAAAACAAAGGAAGCAATAAAAATGGAACAGGATTACACCACAAAAGAGTTGTAAAGTGTTTACAGTTTCAAGTCGGCTTGCAGATGGGTAAGATAGGGAAAGGTTTCCCAGGGAACAGTTTTGTGAGATTTCCACATAAACAAAAGTAAGTATTTTGGGTATGATTCTGTTCTCCTTCCTGCAAATCAGGAGTAACTCTACTGAGGAGAACCTTGTAAAAGTTGCTCAAGAGGGTCCATTGTGCACTGAGATGAATGATCATGAACAAGTACAGAAAGGGGATGACCTGCTATCAGATGACACATTTAGAGCTCTGATGTGCTGTAAGATAGCAGCTGTTTTCACAGAAGTGCTTCAAAATGCCTAATCTGTTGCTTTAACCAATAATAAGGGATTTTTAGTAGTAATATTAACTGGATGCAGACAGCTGCTTCAGGTATTACTTGTCATAAGGAATATGCCATCAGTCTCTAGAGAGACAGCCTAAATAGTTGTGCAACCAATCATGTACTCCCAGTCAGGGCTTTCAGCTTCAGATACACTATGTAGCAGAAATTTGACTACATATTGCAGAACTGTGGAAAATTTGACTGGCCAAGGGCTTCTCCTTTTCTCCTCTACCTGTAAATCTCTGTTTTTCTCTTTTGACTAGACTTCCACCTAGCCTAAGCTTCAAAAATTATGCTCAGATTTTCACAGGATAAAGAAAGAGTAGATGGAATAGTTACCATCAAGTCAGGGAATTCCTGAGCCAAAATTAGTTTACATTCAATAGCCAGTTACTATTTCTTATGCCATTGCTTTTTACAGCCCCATTTGAACCCACATACCCTATTAGCTTCTGGTAGCAAGGTGTTCCACAGTTTAATTACACAAGACAATAAACCAGCAGCTTATTTCACTGCTCTAAAGAAGCCCTCACTACTTTCATCCAACAGCCCCTTGCACTTGCAGTAGGAGAGAAGTTGGCCAGCTTCTGTTAACCTTGTCCCAGAATCATGATTCTGTAGGTTTCTATCTCATTTCCCTCAGTTGTCTGCTTTTCAAGCCGAGGGGTTTTGATGATTTAGTTGTCCCTCATAGGGAACATCTTTGATTACCTTAATGGCCTGTCTTTGTGCTGTTCTCATTTCTGTAGCATCCTTTTCTGAAACGTAGAAGGACCAGAGATGCACACATTATTTGAGCCACTGATGCACCATACAATCCTACAATGGTACAAAGAGTACTAGTACATTCTGTTCTCTACTTTTCTCTGATAATTTTTAGTAGTGTGTTGTATCTTGCATAGCTCCCAAGAGCTGTGCTGGCATTTTCATGGAACTGGGGTAATAACCCCAGGACTTTTTTTTGCCCCTGAGTGGCAATAGTCAACCCACGGAAAATGATTGTGTGCATAAAACTAGTATTTTTTTTTTCCCACACAGAAAACAGTTTATAGTTATCTGTACTTAACATCATCTGCCATTTTAGTGCACATGAAGGTCCTGCCATTTCTTAATTATCAACCCTTTTCTTCATCCCCAGTGACATAGCACCACGAAATTCATTGTTTTCCCTGTCTCTCCTTTTTAGATTATTTATAAATAGCACAGGTCTCAGTAGTAATTTCTCTTCTTTGAGAAAGCTTACCATTTAATTCACTGCTTTTCCTCATTTTCCAAGCATTTCTTCCTTATTGAAAGGATCCCCTTACTGCTATTCTGTCTACTAAACCTAGTATGAGCCTCTCACAGACAATCCCAGATTTCAAGTAATAATAATCAATTCCCAAGTCATAAAAACTCTGTGGCTCTTTTGTCCTACACACACTAATCCAAACAAGGATTCCTCCACTGCAGAACTTTTACCAAATGCACAATTTTAAACCATAACCCCTCAAGGGAAAACCTCTAGTCACTCTGCACGAATCATTAGGAGTGCTTTGCAAGATTTTCACACCATTTATCCTTGAAGGCATAATTGCATTAGCTTCATACCTTAAAGTCATGCTATTAAAGGAGAAAAAGAAAAATAATCCTGATAACTGCATAAAAAAAGAATTCACTAAAGAATGAACAGTCCGCCTAGTTTCTCAGTGGTTTCCAGTCTTGTTTCGTCAGAGGTTTTTCCTCCTTTTTGTTGTCAACTAACCATCAGTTGAACTGGATTACCATTAATGTCCAGCATGGAATGGAAAGTTATCTGTACAGTTGGGATTTAACCTTGCCTGAAACTGACATGTTATTAACTGTATCACACAGCACCTGGAAGTCCTAACCATGGATCACGATTTTATCCTGCTGTCTCATGTAGAGCACCAGAAAAGCAGCTTTGCTGATGTAAACTGGGCTGAGACGAATTCATCCCCTGTTCAGGATGAGGTTTCTCCCCAGCTGGAACTGCCTGGATCCAAGCATGTGAAATCAGGGCAACACCAACAGTACACATGCTCTGCTGAAAACACTCTAAGATGATGGTACACATGGGAGAGAAGCATCAAAGATAGAACACACCTAAAAAACACTGCCCGTCTGGAAATAAACACTCAGTCAATACAGCAAGCACTTTGTCTTGGACAGCTCAGCCAAATTACTGCAACATTTGCTGTTCCATTCACCATTAATGTGAAGTGTAGGAAGTACTGCAAATGCCAACACTCTCATGTTCATTTCACTGAATGTAAAACATTTAAATTGGCCATAGCAGACAATTTTTATAGACAAACAGAAATATTACTCCCTTCTATATTGGGTTTTTAGATAAGTCAGGTTTCTGAATCCAGTTATCAGCTATTCTAATAGCCAGAGAAATTTTTACGTGTTTATTTTTTTTTTTACATGAGTAAATTCAATCTTCACCTTGCTGGATTGCAACAGTATTCACCCACAGATAAGGGGAAAGCTTTCATGTGGCTTGGATTCTAAGCCACAATTCCAACCAGCTCCAATTTGACTGAGAAATTCCTGTAACATGAGTACCAACAGCACAGGAGGCTTTCAAAAGACAAAAAGGGACAGTACTGCTGGAGTCCACTGTATTACAATAGCCATTTACTAAGCACTCACATTCATCACATTGTGGATGCATAAATAATGGAAAAACACAAAAGTTAAGTGGGCTAAGAATTTTGTGTTTAGGGCTCAAAATAATAAAAGGAACAATAAAACAGTGAATTTGCATGGTTTTCAACTGGCTCCCATCTATGTACTAAATTTGTATGTGATCACCTGAGCAGTCTGGATAGATAAAATCCACAGGAAAACATTTTCTACCAAATTTTGTCGTTTTTTTCTTTTTTTTTTTTAATCAATCATATTGCCAAGCAAGTGAGTTTTCTCTACGTATGCAACCCCAGTATTGCACTGACATTCATGTTTGCTCATGAGCAGGACAAGGAAGGTACAGTTTGCTGAAAAAAATGTCTTTCACAGACAATGCCAAGACAAACATTTATAATAACAGTTTTCTTTGCAAAAATGAGATGATTTTGCCCTCACAGTAGCTGAAGGGCAAACTGAAAGCCCTCAGTCTTAATTGGATTTTGAGTATTTGAAATTGATCCACATAGAGCCTTATCTATACAAAGGCATCCTCACCACAGCTAACAGCAGCTCAGCACTCTATGCATCCAAACTGTCAGAATGAGCACTTGAGGCTTGTTAGCTCTGGCAGCTGTTTTCAGAATCCAGTGAATTGCTCTGAGCTGGCTTAAGCTGATCTATCATTCCAAGTGGCTGTAGCAATTGGAGGCATGTGCATTTTCACTGCCACTCTGGGTGAATTGCTAGTAACAGTGGCACACCTTTTAGATTTAAAAAATAAAAATTTAAAAAGCCATAATGCAGCAAGGTTCAGGTGTGATCAAGAGGCACACATGAAAGGGTCAAATGACTACATTTTCCAGCAGAGACACCGTGCTGTTTTTCACTATTTTTCTCTCAGGCAGTGAACTAGAGGGAGCATTGGTAGGTTGGTGAGTTGAGGTGACAGCAGTTAATTGATTTTCAAAATAGCTCTCTCCCTAAAATAACTCAGCATCCTTGCATGGACTTTAATTGGTGCTGGAGCATAAGAATTCTTTGACCTTGCCTTGTTGTTAGAACAGGAGTGTCTATCCTTTCAAAATCTTTGCAGAGAAATTGAATACCACATGTCAGGGAGGAACAGAAGTCAGTTGCCTTAATGTGAAATTAAGCATCTTAAATCACTAGTAATATTGCCAGAAAAAGCAAGGAACTAGCTTAATTTTATAATGGCATTTGAGAACTTCAAATATGAACACACCCAGGCACAACATTTTAAACTAACATCCAGTTATATGGCATGAGCAAAACCTTTCCAGCACACCATTGAAGAACCAGATATTGTTTCCAAATGCTTGTCACTGGAATACTTAAGGAATTCACTATATAAAAGTGTTGATATGTGTTTAACCATCATCAACACTGAAGTAACTCTGTTTCCCTCATGACAACAGAGCTGGTACATCCAAGGTGGTACAGAAATTCCTAGTTCAAGATGCCTTTTTTTGGTTATGAAAATATTTTTCTAGCAGAAGACTATGTAGCCTCCACAAGGAAAATTCACAAGCCTATCCCAATTTTCTTGCAGGAAAATAGAAAGCAATATTGTAATTAATGTAAAACTTTATAAATAAATTACTTCATTTAAATTAAACTTTACAATTCTTCAGCAAATATTTACACACAAACAAGCAAATATAGGATGCAAAAACAACCATTATATGGCTAAAGTGAAAATCAAAGACAAGAATCTCAAAAAATTACTTCAAGTTTACAGTTCATAGCTGTAAGCCTGAAAGGTAAAAACTACATTGAAGACTTAGGTATCTTGTGATAACCACAATTATTCACAGTACAAGTAGAAAAGTAGAAAGACTTTTCCAAAGAGAATTAAATGAATAATGAAGGAATACATTCATATTGTTACTTTAGTAGCAGCGGAAAAAAAGAAAACCAATGTCTAGATGATGAGAGGAGGGGAGGAGAAAAAAAAAACCAAAACCAAGTGACAAAAAGCCTAGAGAGATATAGATTGTTAGGGCAAATGATTCCAAAAAGAGACTAAACAGCCAGTAGATGCCTTTTAAAATCAGCACTCCTGTCCAACACACTCCACAAGTAACAAGCATAAAGAAAAATTAACAATCAGAATACACTTACATTGTTTTTAACTGATCAAGCCTAAGTGATGGACTAGAGTTGGCAATATAGATCTTCTGGCAGACTGACAGAGATAAAAGCTTCAAAGTGTCAGAAATTACAAAACTGAGAAAATACTAAAAGGAAAAAATTATTTGAGAGCATTTACTAAACAAGGGGCAAGTAAACCCTTAGTCATCTCATGTTTTTAAGAATATGGAAAATACAAAAGACACAAATGGAACTGAAGAAAGACTCAGAGCAGGCATTTCAGATGATGGGAGCATTGTCAGCCTCAACATCTAGCAAAACCCTGTATTCTCCACACCAGGGAGCAGGGGAAATAAAAATCAAGAGCAATTTCCCTTCTACAACCTGTTTAGAAGCAAGTATGTTTTCAGGTCAGAAAGCACCAAGCAGATTTTAAACCAAAAGTGTCAAGTGGCTGTTCTCATCTTATACATCTAATGTAAAGTGACAAGCACCATTCATATTAGCGATTAGAGATTTTTGAAAAGCTTGTGATAGCAATTGTGCTGTTAGACAGTCCAGTTGTTTGCAATCACAACTGGAATAAGACCAGAATATATAATATCTCTGTTATTGTTAACACTGGCCATGATTTGGGGTGAAACACGATTAGCCCAGTGAGCAACTGAGAAGTTTCACAGACAAAAGGCACATTTGGGTGACTTTAATTTCATTTCCCAAGTGGAAGAAACAGACCAGTTATCAGCAAACACAGATAACTTGGTCACTTTATTGACAGGGAAGCCAAAAACTATGCCAGTCAATTATTTCAAACTATCTCCATAGCAGATAGAGGAATATCATTACATTTGTATCACCTTTAAGGAAGTACACTTAGGATGATGATTAAACTCACCTACAATTCAAGCAATTCAAACCAAGGTCAGAAAGGCTTTGATAAACTTCTAAAAGTTTAGGTAGGAGGATAAAAGAAGCAACATGAATCAAAATTGTTATTAAAAACAATTTTTTGTCATGTTATTAGATCTGTTCTCCCTGCCCAAAACAAAGTCACAGAAGTCTACAATTGTATTCAACAAAAGATGAAATTAATAACCTCATGGGAGAACTCCAGAATCCCTTGGATAGAAATAGTGTCAGGTATCACAGGCTGAGCACATGCACATAAAATACTAAAGCCTAACAAGGAAGAAGCGACAGATGACATTAGCATATGCTTTAAGAATGTCAGGTGATAACCTGAAACATGAATGAAAGTGTAGAGGAGAGCTAGAAGAGTAACATGGAATAAAAGGTGTCTCTCCAGTTGACAAAGAGAAAATTATGGGACCATGACATTGGAGAAACTGTTTGGTCTCCTGATGGGCCCACAGGTGCAAAAGTAGAAGCAATTTTGCATCCAAATCTTCAAAATATCTCAGATGAGGACATTGGCACACAGGCATCAGACAGCTCAGAGTTACAATAAAAATAATAGTTTACCTTAGCACTGAACATCAATCTACCCACTGTAGTGTACCCACTGCCAAGTATTAAGGGGCTGTCGCAGAAGGAGCTATCTACCATTTCTCTGTTGTAGTCAGAAGGCTGCTCCAGTCAAGTCTGCCACAGCATCAGAGCTTTGCTTAGGTGAGAGAAACGGACCACATTTTGGGATGATTCACTGGCACCAGGCAACACAATGGAATTTTCAAGAAAAAAATTTTAAAAGAGGAGACTACAGAGCCAAGAGAGTTTGCAGCTAAGGACAGCAATCATTTGCAGATTTAATACGTGACATATTATAACAGAAACTTAAATCAGCCTCAATGTATCCATTCCCTCAAAACAATTATGGAGCCAAACTACTCTCAGACAACCAAAGCAGGTAGCAGAACAGATCAGCTTTATAGACACATTCAGCAATTTAAAGTATTGGACTACTAAAGCATAATTTTGCATAAGTAGGATTATATTATCTACTAAATTCCCAAGCCAACAATTAACTGCAGGAGTGCTTACTCTCTTATTTTGCAAAGCAAGACAGATCTTTTTGGTTGTGCAAATACTGTGCCTTTAGAGGGGGCAAAAAGACTTTCTGTGAGGCTGTGTTCTGCCAAAGTTTTGTAAGGAGCTTATAATTTTGGAGCTCAGGTTGCTACTGCATATGTTGTATGCAGCCCCAGTCTGTTTTGGAGAGGAGTTTTCCCTTCATTCGAAGGAGCAAATACAGTCAGGAATTTTGGCAGCACAAGCTACTTCACAATGTTTTGCCAATACTCTTCCCTGATCCCTCCTGGTGGGTAAAGAACATGTGGAAGGGAGCAGCCCATATCAGAAGCGTCTGGGACCTGTCTGCAGCGAGTGCCAGCAGGACTGCAGGCAGGCACCATGTAGTGTGCAAGGAGGAAGCTTGTCATATCCCATGAAAGGCAAGATAGGTTGCAACATTTCCTAGGTATTTGAGTTTTGTTTTCCCAAAGGAACTGCTGTTAAGCATGCAGAATCTATTATAAACAGAGTGCTAAGGTTTTCCATAATGCTGATGCCAGGAGGAAGAAAAGCATGTAAACACTAGAAGTCAAGACACAAATACAGGCCAATGCAAACATCATGTTTCCTATTGTCTACTTTTCCTATCAGCAACAGGAGTGACTTTTATTATGTATTACAATTAATTATAATATTAACAGATTAATATTTCAGGAATCATTACTGATACTTTTTTTTAAGTTCTTGAATTTCTTGTGCTGTTAATTTTAATAGAGCTATGCAAGAAGAAACTCTTATGCTACCAAAAAAAAAATTAAGGATCTCTTTTTTTCTTCATCCAGAGAAACCCCAAACCATTGAAAAATTCTTATGAAAATCTGGACAAGCATTCTCCCACAATTTAACCAGTCACAGCCTCACTGGAAATCCAAGATGCCACAATTCAAATCCCAGCACAGGCTAAGTCATACCAGGAATGAGTGGATCTCCTATAGACTAGGTGAGTGCACTAATTACCAGCTTCTCTGCTATTCTCAGGTGAGCTGCTCTCAATTATTCCATTGGAGTAACCTCATCTTGTATAACTAATTACACATTTACAGGGCTAACTAGGCTGTTTTTCTAAGCCCACTGGTTATGGGACATATCTCAAGTTGTGAAAGATCCAGATTCAATTAGTATTTTAATTACTTACATAAAGCAGAACTTTTTTCACAAGAGAGACAGAAATTGTAACATCCCAAAAATTGCCTCAAGGTTAAGACATTCATACAGGACACAAGTGACAATTTCAAGTTCTCAGCCTGAAGTACATCCACAGGACTGAAATATGTGACACTGTGTGTGTGCTCTGCCAGGGTAGGTGCTCCCATCTGGATGCCAGAAACTTCCTCTGTTGAGAAGTGATAAATTTTGATGTAGAGAAACAGTCCTAGATGTAGATACAACTATAAAAATGTACATACAGATATGCACACGCGTATATATGTATGAACAGCAGCATTCCCCAAATTCCTTTTCACTCTGAAGAACAAGAAGAATATTCATCTAAATGGAAACAATAGAAACAACAAATACCCCATCAGAGTGCCTGATAATTATATCAGGCACAAAGGCCTTGTCCTCAGTGGATATTTTGCAGTTTGAATTATACAGGCCAGGAAAACCATTCTTTCCATAAGATAATAGAATAGGAATCTGGAACTCCTATGCTGTTAGTTCCTTGGTTTCTCTAATAAATACTCAGTGTCTGGAAATGTAAATTAATTCACCTAAACCATATGCATACATATAAAGTATGTGCATAAGTATTAAGTTAATATATGCACATCATGCATGGTGTTCCCAGCCTGTGAAAGTGTTACACTACAAGGTTATTCACAGCTTATACTCCACATATAGTATATACATATAGCTCAAGGTACCCTACTCTTCCAATCTCTGACCACCTTAATAGATGAAATAACTAACTGAACAACTTTTTAGCCTGGGAATTTTCAGAACATAAATCTGATACAAGTTGCTATTAAAATTTTGGGGTTTTCCCTTAGAAAAATAAGAATCAAACGTTTTGTTTCAAGGAGTTTGTAGTTGAAAATATTGATATTCTAAACATCATATTTCATTGTTAATGTCTTATATGAACATTTCTGATGGCTTGAGTGTTCTGGGGACAAAAGCAATTATTGAAGTCTTGGCACTTCCCTAGAGGATGGGAGCTGTATTTGGCAACTTGAGTAATTTCTCAAAAGGGAATTACTTTGGACATCTTGTGTTGATTTAATTAGTTCTGTAGAGTTCAACATTTAGAGTCCAAACTTGCTTTTTAAAAATTGCCACTCAATGGCATTTATAGCTGCCTCTGTTCCCAAGGAATCTATAAATGGAAGTGGCATTGGTACTCATGACTCATATACGTTGGCAGCACTGTGTGGGCAACTCAGCACAGTGTGTTCCCATCCCAAGACTGATCTACCTGGTCGGAACCTGTTTTCACTTCAACTAATCTCCTTCTCTATTAAACTAATATTTACATCCTGCCTCATAACAAAATAAAGAAATGAAAGTAAAAATTATTCAAATAACATGGATTTGATCTATAGAGATTATTAATATTTTATCTTTACTGAAGCTCTGTACACATTAATAAAGAATGTTTTCCTTACTCTAAGTTCATGAAGTTTTAATGAAGCATCCGGTGTGGTCTTGACTTTGCTGGATTGATAGCCATAATACAAATTCAGAAACTACTTGTCTGATTCTTTCAACAGCTCAAAGCTTTACCCATTCCTCAAATAGTATTTTTCAAGTACTATTTTATTAAATAAAACATTATATAATGCAGAATTTTATGTCCTCCTTTTTAATTTCATGTCTGGTTCTCCACCCTCTTTTTTGAATAACCTATCAAGCAAACAGTTTCATCAGTATTTTTGCTATTCTGCATTACCTGTCCCTTATTCATAGCAAATAATCCTGGACAAGTGAGATTCATTCAAAATTACTCAGAATGGAAGACAACTGTTCTGAATTGCTTTTATTAAAAAAGCAATTATTTACTTATTTGCCTGAGTAGTTCCTCAATCTGCAGCTGAAGCTACAGGTGTCCATATTTATCCCAGAATAAGAAAGAAAGAAACAACCATCGTTATTTGGGCTCCTGACATATTGAAACTGTGGTAAACAGTTCTCAGACTTTTATCAGCTCCCTCCTTCCTCTCAAGTCCTCCCAGCAGTCACAGAGTAATTCCCATTCCTGCCTCTGTCTCTCTGTTGCTGCAGATTTGCTGTCAGTTGCAAACAAATTCGTTCTCTACAGCTCACTCCTACATGCCCACGAGGGACCACAAGGAAGACAGTTTTACTGGAATACCAGCAGCACCTTTGCAAAAGGCTTTGGGGGAGGGAGCTGGGAAGACCTCTGCAAGGAAAACCCTCAAATACAGCCTCCAATTAAAACATCTACTCCCTGGCACACCAACGCAGACAAGTGGGCGAGTACAGAGGAGATATATGAGACTGACTTTTGAACAAAATGAGCAGACACCACCCACCTTAAAGAGCCTGGATTGAGGTGAGTGATGAACAGGGACTCCACACAGTGGCCACTGTGGGTTAAAGAATTATGACATGCTCAAAAATAAAAGTAATCTAATTAATCAAAATCTGCTAAATTAAAAATAAATTTGAAAGACTAACGTAAAATACAAGAAATAAATCAGTATTTTTCTACAGTACAGGAAAAGCCTAACAAGAACAGTGGAAACAACACAAACCCACATTGTACTATTATTGAGGGCTGCTGAGATGCGATACCAAGGGACAAAAATATCTTCCTTGCAGAAGGGATTTTCTCTAAGCACAGTTCCAGCCTTGGAGCCTCTTTTGCCAACAATTTTGTGCTGTCCCTTTTCTGAGTAAAGGAGATCCCAGTGTTCATAGGGCTTACTTTGATGCTAACTAAAAAAGCAGGTGTGGGAATCTTTCCCACCTTTCATACTACTGCATTCTGGATTTTTCTCCTTTTTCCTCTCCATTACAATCCCAGTCAACGAATGAACTGCAACACAGGTAATTTTCAATGACTTAAAAATAATCAACCTTCCATCTTTATTCAGATACCTGCAAACAAGTCAACACAGTCAAATTCAACAAGGAATACAAATAATTACAAAGAAGGGAAGAAAACAAAACAAAACTAAAGAAATGCTAACAAGTGGAAAAAAGAAATCACCTCTCACCAATCAGAGAAAATTGAAAAAGAGAGGGGTTGTGGCTTAATTGACAATATTATGAGACTACTATATGACAGATCTCAGGCATATGTGTGTCTAGAAAAACAAGAGGCATCCTACTGAATGATGTTCCAACTGTTTCAGGACAGCAAATTGTTATTAATTTCCACCTCTGAAGATCCAGACCCATCTTCAACTTCAAGGGAGCAAAACCAGTGACATTGAAGTTCACTGTGAATAAAAGCACCAAATCTAGTAGGCTGCTTGCTCTCCCCACTTCCACAGAGTCATGATGTGTGCAAGGCACCAGCTTTGGCTCTCAGGGTAAGTTGTTGAGACAGATAAGCTGCCTGGAGGCAGGCTAAATGGTATATTCAGAACACACTGGGTGTCAAGGGCTGCCAAAGATATTTGATCTGCTGCTTAGCAATTCCCCAGCCTTTCCAGCAACCCTGTATCCTCTTATACTAACAGTTACTAAATGATGGTCTCCCATATTCCTGTCTGTGTTCATCACATCAACAGAAGGACTGTATGAAGAAACAATCAATAAATATTTGTGCCAAAAAGGAAGAATGGCCATTAGCTATTACCTCTTTTAAATAGAGGGGAAATAGATTATTGGTAGGAATATGAGTGTCAGGGCATTTGAAACACCTTGCCCTTTCATTATTGGTTTGCAGATGCAGTCTGCTATCTGCTGACCAACTGAAAAAAAATTTAATTGTAAATTAAAATAAGTGAACTTTGCTCTCACACACACTTCAGCTTCTGAAGACCACTTATCTCTCATTTTTGTTAAGTTGAAGACTTTTGGTAAGAGGCTGAACTGGAGCAGATGAGGTGAGGGGAAGAGGAAAGGAAGGCAAGAAATATCTTTAAGCCTCAGATTAAACTGCGATAAAGATTTCCATCCACGGTACAACAATATTTGCCTCAAGAAAGCAGTTTATTCAGCTGCTCAGGAAAAAGGCTCAGCTACTTTCTGATAATGCATTCTCCTAATGAGTGAGTGAGAACTGGCATGTGCCATAGAGACACCAAATGCTTGAGGAAGTTCTGTTAAGGGGTGTGCTCTAATTTTTAGCATTTCTCTACTACTGACAATCAAAAAAAACCACTTAGGAGGAGGTCTCGCCTCCAGCTCTACAGATTAATCTGAGTAAAACTAGGCTGTTTCTATGGGCAGGACTCTAGACTTTTTCTCAGAAAGCCCAAATTCAATTTGCTACTCTGCCATACACTCCCCTGTAAACCATCATGAATCCACTTGCATATGCTTATGGGGGCTAATTTCAACATCCTTCTTTCCACAGGTCTTATTGAAACAAACCACTGAAAGATTTTGTAAATTAAAAGAAAATTAACTGCAGTCATAGTGGTTCACTCAGAGAGAGCTTGACTTTGATTTTTTTTCCAGAATACTTTTATTTTCATATCTATGCCATAGTCTCCCTTTCTTCAAGCTGCAAAACAGCCCCACTTATCTCACAACTGTTTTTGCTAAAGCATTCCAGTTTCTAACTGCCCAATAGATAAATGCACCTGAAAGAAATGAACATGGTCTTAAGAGCAGATAGCAGCAATGTGCAGTATGTTTAACCCTTCAAATATGTTGAAAGAGGATGAAAAAAACAGCATACACCAATTAACTGAACACTTTAAATTCCATTTAATCAAAGAGGCACTTCCAAAAAAAGTGTTTATGTGACGATGTAATTAAATGCAGTATCAGACCACATAGTCACAAGAATTCAAAAAAATCACAAGTTTGTCTTTTTAACCCCAACCTTTTGAAAGTTTTGGCTTAGAACAATAAAATTACTTCCTTCTGGTGCCTTTTTGTAATTCAAATGGAATTTTACAGCATTTTAAATTGTCTTTTGTTTTTCTCTGAGTTCATTTCAAGTTAATCTCACTGCAGTTTGAAAGCAGGGCCAGAATATCTCAAGTTTTGCTAGCGCCATTTAAATTTGGGACAATTTTTCCAACTATTATTTTTGTAAGATAAATTTTTCCAGAATAAATTGAAGAATGTGACTCCTACTTACCTGGACTATGGAAGGAGCCAGGTTCTTACTTGATGCTTGCTCTGCATCAAGTGTTTCTCCATGCAAGTGCTTTTGATAAATATTTCTCTATGTCTCTGCCTCCTTCCACTGTAGGCCAAAACAAACTGTTAAAACCTATCCATGCATACATGAGCAGAATAGTTGCTTTCTGGTGAGACCTGCTGTAAAACCCTCTCTGCCTGTGCTCCCAGAGAACTGCCAGGAGCTCTCACAGAGAGGTGGCTATGGCATGCACAAAGTCTCTTTAACACTGCAAGTTACATCTGCTCAGGGCACATCTGCTCAAGTCTTCATGCTCACTAAGTCTCTCAGTGTTGTTTTATCTCTTTATCATTTAATTAAATCACCAGTAATTGGATTTTGTAGACAAAGCTGAACCAAAATTACTATGAAAGGCCAGAGTTAAAAGACTGAAAATGTATTTTACAACCTGGGAGTCTGGCAATTAAAGTCTACCAACTCTTTCATACTACAGCAGAGTTCCGTGAAGAAATATGTTACAAATGGCTTTTGGCTGCCTGCCAAAGCCTCAGTCATTCTGACATATGTACAGCGAGACAACTGCTGACTCAGTGTCAACACAACACATCCATGATCTTCCAAGTTACTCCTAAATAGCAAGATTATTGGCCAGGCAGTTCATTTTACGCACTAAAAGGAAGACAAAAAAATATATAGGGTAAGGAAGTTCAGGCCACCAGAAGCCCTTCAAGAGAAGGGTTCATTGGGGAAGCTCTCAGTGGGATGAAACATCTCATCTTTTTTCCCAGTACTCTTCGCAACAAACTGAAGGACTTACTGAGCATTCCCAAAAAACTGACATTACTCGGATGCTCTGCATTGGCTGTCACCCAGGTAGGAGACACAAGTTTTGCCTGTCTCTGTGGCTGGGCATTTCAAGTAACATCAAGACATGGTAGGAGTTTCCCTCACCACACATGCTCTACACTTCACAGGAATCAACATCAAGATGCTAGAAAACACAATTACCTGGTTAATCTCTCACCACTTGACACACTTAAAAGGCGCAAAATATACTAATTATGATGTTGCAAAACTAATTCCTGGAATTATTTTTGATGGACATCCTGAATTGAGGCTTCTTTTAATTCATATCTGGATTAGCAGCTACTACTTTGAGATAATGCTTTAAGTTCCCAGATCTTAAAATCCAGAAAAAAAATTCCATCTTTGTTTTGAGCAGATACACTGATCACTCCCCAAAGGTTTTGATGGCATTTTCACCATTATGAAGAATGAATGCTGCACTGCTTAATTATGGCTTTTGAAGCTTTTTCCCTTCAAAGAAATAGTGTAACACCTAACTATCATTAGGACAAATACCACTAAAAAAAGGAATAGAATAAAAAGCAGAAGAGAAAACAAAACAAATACACTACAACCCAAATTCATTTTAAAAGAAAATATAAATACATATGACATATCAATTCCGTGAGAATTTGTTTTACGTTGAACTAGGAAGACTAAAACAAATTAAAATTAAGGAGCCAATTTAATTCTGAGTTTAAGTCTACCAAATCCAATGGAGTTGCACCAGAGTAAGATTAGTTTCAGAACATTAGCTGAAGCATTGAAATGCTGAGATCACTTAGAAATTTAAAATGCATGTGAACATAATTCAAATTGAATAAATTTTAAAGTCTGACTTTTTGAGACTTTCTGGGGAGTGTGGAAAGCACTATGGTTTTCATACTGCTGCCTCTGAAATTATTTTATTTTACATGAAGTTCCACTTGTACAAACAGTATTATTTCTTGTTTCTCCTTATGTAAGCAGAATCAGATTCAGACTCCAAGTTTCTTGCCATCTGGTCTGAGACCTCCCAATCAGTTGGCTATTGCTCCCTGAAAAAATTGAAATGAATGAAGTAAAAGGCCACTGGCATGCTAATTCATGAACTGAAACAGACTGCAATGACAAAATTGAACTGAAACAAATGATAGCTAATGAGGCATTGTTATTCACATCTTATGTGGCTTTGCTTCATCAAATACTTGCATACTGAGGACAGATGTTCATTCAGGACTTTGGAAAAACTTCACTTTCTTCAGCTGTCCAAGTTAAGAAACAGCTGAGTATCTTTCCCCAATATAAGATGTATTAAGTTACATTTCAGCTTATAAAATCACATGAACTAACAGTCAATGTTTTAAAACTGCTCGTTTAAATCCACAAGATATATTTATTTTGTACCCTTCAATTGTTCACTTACAGTACAGTATATTGGTAAATGGCCATCATTAGTAAAACCCTTTTTAATTTAAAATACCTATATTTTCCTACTGACAGCTTTCCAATGACAACTACATATAGCAAGGTAATCCACATCTAAATTCCTCCAATGTAAAGCAGGAGCTTTAAGATTAACCAAACTTTATAGAGCTGGTTTTCTTCTCTTCTTTACAGGGAAAAAAAAATCCCATTGTATTCCAAACAATTTTTCCTGAAAAGCACTTCAGTCAACTGCCTAGTTCTTGCTTATGGCAAGCACAAACTGATTTTTAGACTCCTCAGCACCATTTTTTCTGCTGACTGTAGCTACCCTTATTTTCTCTTCTGCATATAAAAAAGGTGATTTTAATATGTTTGCTTAGTCTTTACAGGTAAGGGCTTTTTTATCAGCCTCAGAAGAGCACACAGATGAAAAGAACTTGAATTCTCACAAACGGAAATACTATTTCATGAGCACTCTTTTTTAATGGAAATTGAGTTCTCCTACTTGTCCTGGTAAACAGGAATTAGTTAGAATTGTTAGGCAGGGCTGCTCCCCCAGCCAAACAGGCTCATTCGGTGATCTGTAGTTTAAGCTGCAATTTTACTAAACTTGATCCTGTAAAATGCAAGATGCAACACCAATCCCTCCATCGCAAGAGAATTGCACTTAAGGATTTATGAGGCAGGGAGACCTCCTTTCCCATTGGTACTCCCCAGGATGTGTGCAGCAGTATAAAAAGGCAAGACAGCAACTATTTATCCAGATTGCTTGTCCTTGCCACCATCCACACCCAGCTGGTGGCAGCATCTAGCCTTCGCACTCTACAATTATTATATAATTTATCTTGTAAAAGCACCTCAAAAGGCAAGAGGAGCAGATGTGTCAAACATATAAATAGAATTACACTGAAGGAAACAAGTTACTCCCCTGAAGGAAATAAAAATCTTTATAGGCTGGGAAAAAATAAGAGATTTTCTAAATCTTGTCATCTCTTTCTGCTGTCAAATTCATACTGTATCATACACAGTACAGGTACACTGTCAGAACTTACAAGAAAATGATGAATGTAAGCAGCCACATATTTAAACTGCAGTTTGTTTCCTAGAGTGAAGATCTGTCTTCCCTGCTTTTAGCTCTGAAAGGAAACAAATAGCGTGAACTATAGCATTTTTTTGGGAGGTATTTGGATAATTTTTTAGGTATTACTTACAGAAATGTTGCTAATGCTTACTTTCAAATTTCATTAGCTTAATTCATTTGCATATTCCTTTCTTACCCTTCCAAGGAAAAGCTGAGGTGCACTTCCTTCCTTTCCCATGTGCTAGAAAGGAGCCTAATAGGGGCTTTACACTAAGTCACACAAACATTATTGCAATTATTAGTTATTAAAGGGGTTCATTTAAAGGGTTTTAACTAAGGACAAAAAATTCTTGAAAAAATAAAGATTATTATACAACTAGGAGGAAAATCATTGCCTACAATATGTCTTATAAACAGAGGAGGTTAACACATGAATCCTTCTGTTAATAATAAAGCACTGAATAGGTATTTATAGCATTCAAAATTATCATTAATAGATTTAAAAGTAAGACATCAAACCACAGCAAATGTTGGAAGCAGGTAGGAAAACTAAAATGTTGTTCAAAGTGTATTATTTTCCTACCAATTTCAGTATCTTGGACTAAATATATTTAATAGGCATAAACAATGAATGACAAGGCATATTACCTTCTTGGTAAAGACATTTCATTAGGTAAAATTAAAAAAGCAAAGAAACGGATGTTGGATATAGGTGTTCTATTTCTTGCTAATCCTCATGAATTACAGTCTGAAGAAAGGACACTCATCTGTTGCTGAGATGTGTGATCATAAATGCAGAACTGGTCACTCTGGAGGCTTTCCAGCACAAGTAGTTCACCTGAAATTCTTCAAATCATTTTGATTTTTGACAAGGAAATTTTAGTGGCAATTAGTGTAATATACTATCATAGTAGATGCTTTGGAGGCACCTCAGTCCTGCCAGTAGCCTAACTAAATCCCTCTAAATAGAAGCACCCCATAGTTCCTGCAAAGAGATCATTTTATCTGCTCTTGTTGCACAGTTGGCTATATACCCAAATGCCATCCCCTGGTGAAACTGTTCTACACCTCTTATGCACTATTAAACCACGGTATCATGACAGCTTTTCATAAATCTTTGACATGCACATTTTAAAACTCCACAACATTAAAAAACTGCACCTGAAGAACAGTTGAAATGGGAGATGTTCTTTGCATCTTCCTCCTGAATTACTTCTAGCCTGTTACAGACAGGGATCTTCATCCTGCAGAGAACTTTCTTTTCTCAGCAAGCAGAGCTCTCTGATAGAGGAAGACACGATAAGAGAGTTCCTGAGGACTGAATCAGCAAAAGGACAGCTAGGTATGAAGTGCACCTCCCCCTCTGCAACTAATCCACTCATTTCAGTCCTAAACAAGGAAAGGAGTGCTCCTAGTCATCCAGTAATTACTAGCAGAACAAAAAGAAACACAAACATAAAACAACCACCAAAAAAATAAACCCACAAAAAACCCCAAACAAACAAAAAAACCCCAACCAAATCAAAAAAACCCAAAAAACAAAAAAAAACCCAAAAACCAAAAAACCCCAACCAACCAACAACAACAACAAAAAAATCAACAAAACAGATATTGTTATTTTTTTCCTGTGATTCAGCATATGGTATTGGTCAAGCTACCTGCACTGTTCCAGCTCCACTATCTTTTGGAGTGGAAGGAGGAGTGGAGGAGAAAAGACTAATTTTCCAAACCTAGGCAACCAGGTAGTAGTGCACCAAAATGGCATTTCTCGCTCTGGCCTCTGAGGATCATGGGAGTATGCTGATGCCTAAACACATTTATACAGATAAGCCATTCAAAAATTACTGGGCGACAAGAGCAAGGAAAGTACTAAGAGGAGCTATTATGAAAAGGTGATAAGGACATACTGCAAGAATGCACTTCCATTGGATAAATCCAAAAGCAAAAGTCAGGCTTTGCTCTTCTGAACTTGTCAGTTGTCAGAGAGGAAGGAAGGGGCAGAGGAGCTGCAGTCTTGCTTCATTCCCTGTACCCAAGTCTCTCTGTGGTTTGTTCCAGTACTTGCAAATGCACCACAGTTGGTAGCAGCTTGCAAGGAGGTGCCTCAGGGTGACCCTTCCCAGAGGCATGAGAGGCAATACCCAACACAGAGGATGATTCTGGCATAAGCAAAGGGAAAAAGTGACAGCAGGAACAAAGAGGGAACTGGGCCAATGTGCAGACATCCGAATCACCCACTTGGGCATCAGTTCCACAGCATAAGCCACAGGCAGTGGCACACAGTTCACACAGAGGATGGCTACAGGCAGGCAAGGCTGGCTGCAAATCCTTACAAATCTTAAGCAACCAAAACAACGTCTTACAAAGGTTTTCTTGGGAGGAGAACACAATACAGAGAGTAATTTACTTCTTTAAATGCAACAACTCAGTTACCTGGACACTCAGCTTTTGCTCTTGGACAAAATTAATGAAGCAACTTCTGCTCTCCGTCACGCTAGTGTAATTCTGGAATAAATCAACAGCTTTCCATGGAGTTAAGATTTACAGTAGTGTGAATGAAAGCAAAATCCAACATTTTGTTAAGATGAAGATTAAGATCTTTGAACCAATATGGATTTCTGTACTAGTGCCAAGTCACAAATTGATTTTTTTCCCACATGTTTAAAACAAGTATGTGCAAATCTTTTTGTTCTGCTTAGGCAAAACCATGCCAAAAGTAGCAGTGACAGGAATTTTACATGTTGACAGGCTCCAAATTCTTGCAAATCCTCACTCTTTGTTCTGTAACACTAGATTTATTTCAAATATTCTTAAGGAAAGAATGAAGGAAAAAAGGCTACACAATATCACTCAACTGTCCCCAATATGTCTTGAAAGAGCCCAGCTCTGCTCAACAAGAAAAATGCCAAAACCAGCCAGAACTCTGAAAGATTTCTTAAAATTCCCAACACTAGAGGAGGGCAGAACCCTGATGTTCTTTACTTCTCTGACTTTTATATAAATAGAACAACTCTACCCTGTCTCTCTAGTCTTGACAGGGTATATTAAATTTGCTCTCCTTACCATGGCAGGAGGAACAGCATCGAACTCAGACTTTGAGAGGCTGGATTCAATTCCCTCTCTGACACCAGCTCCTCATGCAACACTAAGAAATTACCATTTGCCTGTGTCTTACTGGTTTGTAAAAATAAAGTAACTTACACCCTTTTGAGATAAGGATCCTAGCTAAATAACAGGGGATTTAAGCATCTAAAATACAAATGTGTATAGCCTAATTCCACAATTGTCACAGTTATTTTATGAAGTAATTTTTCTCTACTCTCTAAATAGCATAATATTTTTGGAAAAGTTTGGAGGGAAAGCAGAAAATACTTAAACAGGACAGGAAAAATATTTATTAGCTGAAGCTACTCCCTTAAAGCCTTCATTAATTTATTCTTTTGATAAATTTGAAACATATCACATGTAAAGCTATAAACTTTATCATGAATGAAGCATCTTTTTTTTCCACCTCAAGATCACATACAGAAATGCCTTCCTCAAAACTATAAAAATGTCTCTCTTGGCAAGCATAGGTACATGACTTTTGCCAGTGAGCTGCTTATAACAAGGACTATGTAAAAGGCAGCATCAAAAATTAAGCTTATTACGATCTTAGCTTGTGTCAGTTATGACTTGCTCTGTAAATTACAAAATTAAAATTGCATGCAAATATGTCTTATTAGAGAACTGTAAACAATTTTCAAGGGATCAAAAGAGCTACAGGGAGCATTGCTCTACACATTCCCCATTCAGTGCTATTACTCATGCAACACCAAGTACTAAATATTCTGTACAATTCTTATTTTGGCAATAATTTTAAACAGCATATTCCATCCAAAGTCTCCTGCGTAATGAGTGGGATAGATAGATCGATAAATAGCAGCTGTTGTATAAATTATCCAAAAGAAAAAAATTGCTAACTGCTGAAAATTCTGCCAGCTCAGCAGCAGCAGGTAGCACAAGCAGCCTCTCCTCATTAAAGTTTTGCTGAAGCAGGACAGGCAGGGAAGTGCCCCCTGCATGTACACCAGTGCCTGAAGGACTGCACTCCATGGAAGAGTGAGAGATGTTGCATCAGTCTGTGGAGAACTGTTGCCCAAGGGATGGGCTCATGCTGGAGAAGTTTGTGCAGAACTGTCTCCCACGGGATGGACCCCATGCTGGAGCAGGGGAATGACTCCTTTCCCTGAGCAGTGAGAGAAACAACATGTGATGAATTGACCATAGCCCCCATTCCCTGTCTCCCTGTGCTGCCATGGGGGAGGAGGTAGAACTGGGAAGAGGGGAAAGAAGATGTTTTTAAGATTTATTTTACTTCTCATTATCCTCCTCTGATTTTGTCAGCAATAAATTTGATTAATGTCCCCAGTTCAAGTCTGTTTTGGCTATGACAGTATTGGGTGAGTGATCTCTCCCCATCTCAACTCATGAAACCTTTGTTATATTTTCTCTCCCTCGTCCAGTTGGGGAGAGGAGCAAGAAAACAGCTTTGGTGGATGTCTGGTGTTCAGCC
Organism: Entomyzon cyanotis; assembly: GCA_024500445.1. Taxonomy (NCBI): domain Eukaryota; kingdom Metazoa; phylum Chordata; class Aves; order Passeriformes; family Meliphagidae; genus Entomyzon; species Entomyzon cyanotis. Next base: position 831,521 of record JAKEPQ010000871.1, read on the forward strand.
AGAAGCAACTCACTGCTGGGGGAGGGGGAAAGAGGATCTCTTCCGAGGTGAAGGGGGTCCTTCTGGTTGAGTAACCATGGCAGAGAGGGGCAAGGTGAGAGCTGGAGAAAGAGGTCAGGTGGCATTGATTCTGAGCTGGAAGGAGCAGCCAGGGTAACATGGCTGTGGTGGGGGTTAGGTTGAGCTCAGTGGTGAGAGTTTTTGCATGTGATTCACTCTCTCTTTTGTACACTTTCGTTATTAATTTCATTGTTGTTATTGTTCATTTTCTTATCTCATTACTGTTTCTAAAAGAATAGACTCAGGTAACTACAAATACATCTCAGGAAACAAGAAACTTTGGTTCCCATGTGGAGAAGTTCAGGAGATCATTCAGAGAATGGGAAGCACAAAAATGAAGTGGCTAGAGTAGTACTATGGACAACAGATTATAAAAAGAATAGTCACCACTGCATAGAAAAAATTATGTGACTCAAAAGGAGATTTAAATAGCAAATTGAAAACGTCATATTGTCTCTCCTGTCACTACTCTGAAGTGAGAATTTTACTTCTGCAAATGCGTGTGATCCAGATCTGGTGTCCACATGTCTAGAAGAATGGAGAGAACTTGCAGAAGATATGAAAGAACAGCTAGAAAACACCCCAAGAGCCATTTTTTCCCTTTCTGATAAATTCAGTAGAACAAACCCTTTAAATAAGGTGTCATAACTGTAAGGACAAGCTCAATCCTCCAATATACTCATACCTAAAAGGAGAAAGACAAATCAAGAAACAATAGCAGAAGCCAAAGTCCACTACTTCCACACTTCCAGCAAGGCAAAAAACCTTTTGAGCTAAAGTCACTAGACAGAGGAACAAATTGCTTGCAGATGCAAGAAATGTCTGTCCCCTGAAGTCCTTCAGTGAGGTCTGGCTGCATTCTGGGCTATTTTTTTTTTTTTTTTTTAGGTACAATTGCAAGCTATATCCAGGATAACCCAGGGAGAACCAGTTGCAGTGCAGTAGCTGATTCCAGGCTTACACTCTGCAAATAAGGGAGACAGGAAGAAGCAGAATAACTTAAAGAACCAAGTACCAGAATATGCTACATCATAGGAAGCATAATTCAGGATAACTTGCTGTTTGCCTGTCACCAGTGACAATTGTGGGATTCAGTAGAATTGTGTGGGTTTTCTGCTCCTTACTTGTGATATACTTACTGCTCACTCCTGGCACTTTATATGGTTTTCAGAGACATTTAGTGGTCAAATAATATACTGCAACTCAATGTTCTTTAAAAAACGGAGAATGTAATCGTGTGAGCTACCGCCTAGCACAGTGAAAGCTGTGAAGCAGAAACATGACATGAGCAATGGACAAAAAAAAAAAATTGTGTCTCCCTTTTCTAACATGAGATTTTTTTTAAGCAAAGAGTAGTATATTTCCCACAAATAAAGATACAAATTTTTTGAACTGTTGCAAAGTAAGAATTGGTTATCAATTGCTTTGGAAAAACATAGACTGCCAGCATTATCTCTAAACCCCAGTCCTGGACCAATATTCTGTTGTGCCAAAATTTTATTGGTGATGACAGCTACCTTATCTACAATAACACCATTTCATATTACTGAATCAATCAGAAAAAGAAGTCTCTGTTCCATAACTACTTCTTCCTAGCATTTAGCTTGGACATGTAACAGGGCTGGATGGAGAAAGAGACAGACCCCCTCCAAGGGTCATGGGAAAGCCCCATCCAGCTCCCACCCCAAACCCTTCCCTGTTCCTGTGCCTTCAGCCTGCTCAGCTGCTCAACATAGCAATTCAAACAGGGGAGGCTTGGGTACCAAAAATCACGACCCACTCAAAACCAGCTGAGTCTCCTGAAATTAATCTTGAGTTCTTTTTCTTGTCTTGCAGCTTTTCAGGCTACACCACAAGCAGTTAACACTTTCAAAGCTCCTTCTAGAAGGGCAAATAAATATTTTGCTTTTAAAAGATAGTGACATTTCTAATGCATTAGCTCAATTCTAACTGCTGAAGTTTTAAAGATAACAGTATAAAACTCAACAATCTGCAATAAGTACTGATTAAATACAATAAATAATTACAGGTGATGTTCTAGAATATGCCAGCTGTCCTGCAATACTTCAGTGGGTGCAGTGAGAACACAGCTAAGAGGCCTCTCAGAGTAAAACCTTACTGTTGCTGAACATGGAACCTGAACTCAGATTTTAAGTCAGAAAGGAGAAATAGGAGTGTGACTTCTACTGTCAAACATTGTGTGAAATTGCAGTGTAAATAGGGAGGAAAGATTTATGGTTTGTTTTCTTAAGGGAAGTCCTTGCATGTGTTGATAGATTGCTTAAAACTTTGCCTAAACAATTAACATAGGGATACACATAAAACAATTTTAAAAATTTCTGGTACAGAATATCCTGCTGACCAACAGCATAGATTCACAATGGGTAAGGAGCACATGTGATGAAAACTGCCTTCTTTCTTTCTATAGCATCCCCAGACAGAAATGCTTTTTTAAATTGCCAGCCCAAAATAGAGTATCAAACAACATATGGTGTAAACGTCAATTACTTCTGATTCCAACTCACAAATGATGCCAATCTAATTACATGCAATACCAGTCTGAAAGGCATCTATTACAGAGGAAATGGAAGGATTACAGTGGTAGTAAGAAGGGATTAATTTCTAGTTACCTTACAGCAGATAATACTAAACCAAAATTAATAATGGTTATGATTTTACAATTAATAAAAATGCCTCCTTAAGGGCTGCAGGATACAGATAGCTTAGGTTTCAAACACAGCGGCTGCAGCAAAAAAAAAAAAAAGACAAACAAGTCTGCATAATGGTTAGTGTTGAAATTAGGGGATGTAGACTTGCTGTGTGGGTGAATTTCTGTCACAGAAACAGAAGTCTGATGCCATTTTGAATCAGAAAAAAGCCACATCAGCCTGAGGAAAAGGTGGGGGCTGGGGGCCGGGTAGGCAGGGAGGGAAAGAATTTTGCTGCCCTTCAGGGTAGACTCAGCTCTAAAGCAACAGATCACTACAGAACACACTGAACAGAAGCCATGCCTAACAGCAGTGAACTTAAATTGCAACAGCAGTGACCTTAATGAAAAGCTACTCAAAAAGGCTGCGTTAGTTATGTCTCCCTCAAGCTTGTGTTTAGAACTATCCTAATGAAACAGCCAAATATGGTGCAGGCATAAAAACAAGAGGATATCTTGTCCTGGGTCAAAACACCCAGGCCAGCATCTGCCTCAGAGGTGATGATACAACCTGCTTGGAGAAGCAGTGCAACAAACAGGACAACAGTGCAAAGATCTCTCTTTCTGCACCTTTCTGCCCCCAGCCTCTCCAGAGCTTCCCAGCTTCTAATGACAAGTGGTCAATTGAGTGCCCAAAGCAGCAGGATCTATGGCATACACTGATTTATTGAGGGCACTGCTAAGCATTCTTGGAGAACTACTTGCACACATTCATTTTAGGGACAGAACATCCCATGTCACAAAATGTATATGCAGCTCCCCTGGAAGTCAGGGAAACCTGAAATCTTTCAACAGCAGGTGTTGTGCGATGTCAAATGTAAGAGGCCTGTAAAGAGGGAAGCTGTAGAAAGCAACAATGAGACTAGATACAAGAGTGTTCAAGAGCTGTTTTGGTATGGATTTGAGGAGGTGTTTGGTGATTGCTGCATCCCTGCCTCTGAAAACCCCTCATTTATAAAAGACCATTTATCATTATAGGTGTGTATCATTACTGCCACTCAGTATAAAAATATCTATCACCACCAACAGGAGAATGGATCCCAGAGTTCAACACTATCACACTTGAATTTCATAAACTTCAAATAAAAACTGCTAGCAAGTGAGAAATACATATTACATTAAAATAAATAACCATACCAAAACTTTTAAAGAACAAGAAAAGAGAGGCCTCATTATCCTCAGCTTAACATTGAAACTCTTCAGCTTTATCACATAAATCACAAAATCATTTTAGTGGGTATTAGTTATGACTTCCTGATAGGTCCTTTTAAGGTTTACCACAATATTCTCATGTTTGTGGATAACACTGAAGAAAATCACTCCGACAATATACAGATTACTTTACTGTTTTTACATTTTTTTCTCTGGCGAAAAGACATTATTATAAATTTCTGAAAGCACCGGTTACTTCAATAGGTGAAGCACACAAAAGGAACATTTCAATGGCCTGCTGAACAAATTGAAATAGCAATGCTCAAACAGCCTTTGAAGAGTAAGACATTGGCTTTGCTCAGCAGTGTTTTCCTCAAAAAATTTTGAATTGAAGTAGTTGCATAGTTAAAGTATTCCATGAAATCGTTCAACAAAAGCATTGCCACACAAGTCAACTACCCAGTTAACATTACACTACTCTGTACTCCCACTGAGTTCCCCTCTTAAAAGTTTGCTGTTTAATAGATATATGCTAGTTATAAAGCACACAATATAGGCAACTACTATGAAAAAATGTTTTGGCTTACAGAAAATAAAGATTGGATGGTTTGTGACCAAGAAAGTCTGTAGGCAAAATTACCTTCATTGAAATGGTTATATACTTAAATAGAGAAAAGCCCCACTTTTTTTATGAAGCAGCAATAAAATTGATGTAGAGTAACTGAAGAAAGAAAATTACCCATGAAATGCTGAAGTCCAAAGAACCCCTTACATATATTAGATACACTGTTGGCATCTCAACAATGCTGATGGAGTATACATTCTGCTGGAACCTTAAGAAACACTTCTAGCCAAACAAATATTACACTATTTCAAGGAAATACATATCAAACCCCACTAGAGTACCTATACAGCTCAAAACAGTGTTTAAGAAAATTATCAAAGACATAGTCTTACAAAGAAACTGACTTTCAAACTGGGGCAAATTTCCAAAGAGAAAAGAGGGGATACCAATATAAACCTGACTGCAATTTTCTGTGTTCTTTCTTACAACCTTTTGCTTTTTAGCAAACTTAAAATATAATGTAGTTCTGTGACATTATGAAGTCCCTATTTTATGAGTTGTATCAAAACATTATTCTAGGATAACAAACTGGCAATTCTTACTTACTATTTTAAATTATTTTAAAATGCAGAAGAAAAGCATCAAAATTGGTGGTGATAGATAATGAATTACTATATTCTGAGCATCTGTAGTAATAGAATAGAGTTAGCTCAAATCAAGCAGTCAATTCATGAATTAATCAACATCTCAGCACCTGTCAGCATAGAACTTTTTCCAGTCATCAGGGAAAAGCTGTTCCTTCTGGTGGCTGAACAATTAAGTGAGCCAATACAGCACATTACAAACACATGAGGTGGAAGAGAACATTTATATTAACAGTCACAGAATATTCTGAGTTGGAAGGGATCCACAAAGAACATCAAAAGTCCAACATCTAAGTGAATGGCCAATAGAGGGATCAAACCCACAACCTTGATGTTATTAGCACCATGCCCTGAACAGCTGACTTCATCTCAGTGGCATTATCTCTTCATACATATTTGACAGGTTTACTTAGCACAGAGCATTAGGCTCTGTACACAAAGTAGAAGAGAAAATGCAGAGAAAGTCTCTACATATAGGTTTTTGCCTTATTTAATGTGTTTGGATGTTTGTTATCATGCATGCTCATTCCAGTAACACAAATCAGAAAAAAAATAAATATCTACCTGTTCCTAGAATCTCTCTGCTGTTGGCACTTCAAATCTACTTTTTCTCTTCAGAGCTGAAATACCTGTGTTAGCCAAGTATCATATTCCTCAGCATTTACACAGCACCCTCATAGCATAAAGATTTTCAAGGAGATTGTTCCCCAAGAAAGTGTTTTCAAAATAACAAAAGCATCACTACTTTATTCTAGGTGCATCCTAAATAAGTAGGGACATAAAAGTGAATATCCCACATTCACTCTCTGCTGTCAAGAGACTGGGAAAGAAAATTGAAAGAAAAGCATGGAAAACAAATATCCAAGTCAGACAAGGAGGCTCTAATTTCCCAAAAGCAATGTACTAGGCTCCAAAGTACTTTTTCCTTGCAAAGGAAGGATATAGCAATTCTAGAAATGAGTGTTTCCTTTACAAATGAAGAAAATTATGGGGGCAAAAAAAAAGAAAACCATGCAAAGCTCTTATCTAGTATTCAGTCCTATAAAACTGGCAAAAGGAACAGTTCTTCTGGAGCTATTCTCATCACTGTTATAGGAAGTGAGATCACATCCATGAAGGTTGGAAATAAAATTAAGTAGCTTATGAACTGCCACAAAATTCAATTAAAAAAAAAATTTTAAAAGAAGAAAAAAAAGAGGACTTAAAAATCTTAGAACACTTTCTTTTGTTAAAAATAGAAAAAAACCCTACAGCTTACACTTTTACACTTTACATTTGCTGGCTACTAACTCTTTAGAAAACAGTCTACTTAAGCAATACTTTCAGCTCTGCATGGTAGTAGTATTACATATATTTCTCCATAAATAACATCTTCTTCACAAGTGAATCCCACAGCACACTTCAATCAAATTTTATTCACCGTACATTATCTCTCTAATGGCCTTGAGCTCCAGATGCAGAACAGTGTCACACTTTTGATTTATGCAAACTGAAAATTATAGGTACATGAACGTTTCACTCCAGCTGCTGCACTACCATTTCTGAAATTGAAAATTATAGCATTTTTGACCATCTCATTAACTACTCAGATCAGTAACTGTGAAACTTATTTCAAAATGAGTCCATAAAGAGAATTCAGGTGATAATCAGTCAATTCATGTTTTTGTGAGCACAAACAAGCTAGACATCAATCCATGCTCCATTTTGCACAATGCAAATCAGCTGCAGGGAAAAGGAGACCAAGGCATACAAGTTATGATGGGAAAGTCCTGCCCATGTTAGTCTGTAGAAAACAAGCTATCATCTTATTGCAAAGAAAGGCAGGGATGCACTAATTACAATATAATATTAATTCACTGAGATTAGAAAACACCTATTCGTCTGCTCCCATATCTATACCCACAGTATTGTTTTATTTAAGAGCAGTAATGGTGTCATGAAGCAAATCCTGCCATCAGCTACAAATACTCATATTGGTTTAGATCACCCAGCAATTTTGGTGCATGTATCGTATATTCCTTCAGATGAAACTGTAATCTCTTCTCCAGCCACTAACAAAACACATTTCAATCCCAAAGGGGAATATAAGTATTTGATTAAGTGTCTGGCTGTTTGGACCACACTGAAGCTGCCAATTTCTTTAAATACTTGTCTTGAACTGCATAAAATGGGATGTGAAACCAAAAGAGCCACCACCGAAAGATTTGAACGGAGCTTCTGTCAGAGATTTAGCTGTAATATCTATTATTAACACTATGTAAGAAAGTGCCTAGAAATTGAACAGGTAGGAAAACAGTGTATTTTACAATGGTTTCTGGCACTATGCCCAAAACTAAGGGTTGGTAAATAGCACAACACCTAAAAGACCATTTATCATTACCATCCTCTTAAACTAATATGAATTAGGCTTCCTTGCACACATTTTACCTGCCATCTGTAATAGCCATGTAGATTCCTGGAAGTTTACTCAGCAAATATTTAATGGTATCAGTCATGATTAAGCAGATCAAACAGTTACATTAACCTTGTACATCAGGTCAGCACTTACTTGGAAAGCTTGTCATCATCTCTGATTGTTAATACCTCAAACCCTTAATAATGTCTCTATACACCACAAGCCCAGGGTCAGGGAGTTAATGACATGTATTATCCACATTCTCAACCATACAATTGGGAGAGAACTAGGGTAATGGATAGCAATAGAGGAAGTTAGTATTCTAGTAAGTGAAATTAAGGGTGAAGCAAACTACAGGAGAAGCACAGAAGCTATTTAAGTGTGTGTCATGGTTTAACCCCAGCCAGCAGCCAAGCCCAATGCAGACACTTGCTCGGTCCCCCACCAGCAGAAGAGTAAAAGCATCCCTTTGGTCAGTTTGGGTCACCTGTCCTGGCTGTGTCTCCTCCCAACTTCCCATTCATCCCCAACTTCCTCACCAGTGTGGCAGTAGGAACAGCAGAAAAGGCCTTGGCTCTGTGTAAGTTCTGCTGAGCAACAACAAAAACATGTCTATATCATCAACCTTGTGTTCAGCACAAATCCAAAACACAGCCCTGTACTAGCACAGTGTCAGAACTATCCTTGCTGAGATCTGTAAGACATTTTATGTATGTGAACCTCAACAGCAAAATAAAATAAGAAAGTTAGAGGTACAAGGAAGTGGGTGGAGAGGTGATCTTTGGAGTAGGTTGAAAATGCTGCAATCCTATGTGTTTAGAGTCATATTCTAATCCTCTGTTTTACTACCAGCTATTATTTGAACATGAATATCTAAATTCATAGGAATATCTGGCCATAATTTTTCTGTTTCTGGGGCTCATACCCTTTAACATTATCTCTGTAGACCATTTTGTATTTTTCATATGCACTGCATTTTACCATCCAGTTTTTAAAGTCGTCTACCCCACCTCACTGTTAAAGGTATTACGGATCATAGGAAAGGGGTAGGAATTCTTCCACTACAGCTGAGGTTTTGTCATTTAATAAAGTAAATCTAAGCACTTCCCACTGTCTTTCTTCTGTATCATGATAGTTGCTTTTGATCTTTATTTTTACCCATTGCCATTCATCAATAGGTCCCCAAAAATGTCTCATCTCAAAATGAATCATGAAACTTGAATCTTCTGTGAATGAAAAAATAGGGATTGTCTCCAACATAAATACAAGAAAAAGCAGTTTTGAGAGCTAACAGACAGAAATAACTAATACATATGTAGATGTGAGAAGCAAACTCATTCTTAGTTTTTGAAAGTCAAAACAATACAGACTTAAAAGCTCCTCTGCATTAAATCCCATAAATCTGTGCAATGCGGTTTCTTGCTCTACATTCCACTGCTGTAGAATTCAGTGATCATTTATTAGAAAAAGGAACCTACATCACTAGTTTCACATAAAAACATGCCCAAACTCTCAGATATGAGAGGTGTGTGCTGTGCAAGCAATCCTCCCCATACTACTGAACTCCAGTACAGCAAACAAAATGGAACCAAAACAAAACCCCTTCATCCCTGCTAATCAAAACCTGCAGCAGGGCTAGTTGCTTGCCAGGCAAAGATCAATCACCACTTTCAGAGGGGGAAAATCAGGAACTAATCAAGATTCACCAAGTTAATGTTACACTTTGATAAGACTAAACAGGCTAATAATCTGGGGGTTGGTTTTTCTTCATTTGTACATTTGCCCTAGGCTCTGTTGACAAGTCTAGAGCAGGCAGTGGTTAATGGCCATGGCCTTTTCTCATAGATCAGTTTTTGCCAGAAAGAAAGTCTTTTAGTCAGGTTATTTGGTAAATAATTCATACATACAGCAACAATCCTTTTTTTGTAAGTGCTGCTTTTAACTTTTTAAAGGTATCTTACTGAGTTTGATATCATATTTAGATAGCAATTCCTTTCATTTGACTAAAAGCTTTTATCTTTCGGCACAAGTCTTATTTTCATCTAGTGTAATATATTCAAGGTCAAACAATCAAATGTCCAGAATGAAACCAAGAGAAAAATAGTGGAGATAAAGGACCATCTAAATGAAAAGGAAAAAAAAAAAAATCTACTGAAGACTTTCAGAAGTTCCCCTTATCATTTGTCAGGGTTGTCATAAAGAATGTTGCATGGATTTGTTTTAGTATTAATGGATTTTTCTTCCCCCTCCCTAAAACCAGCTAAACCATCCTATGCCTACCATCGCTGTTGATGAGGCAGTCAGGTGGATTTAATAGCACACCATCTGTCTGTCTGAGCAAGTTGCAGTGGCACTGCTGCTAAAGCTTACAAGGAGCAGTTTGCACAGAAATCAGTGGCTGCACAGAGTAAATAAAAGCTTCTGAAGCTAAACTAACAAACATTGTCTTTCAATTAAATTATATTCCTAATGAAGCATGTGATAATTTAACTGTAAGGACACTTTCCCATATCTATACCCCTTCATTTTCCTGTGTCACACATTCAAGACTACTCTGAAGTACGTCTCCATCTTTTAAAAACAACACTCACTATTAAACGTAGAGACTGGTAAAGGAAGAATGACATGCACGTAACAAGAACAGCTAGTTAGGCATAACTGAGACATCTTTTAATTCCTTGCTCTAAGCTGAGGGTTTGAATTTTTCATCTTGCTTGTCTTGAGAAAGATTTCAAAGTGGTAAAGATGGAAAAGAAAATGGAAGGAATGAGAGGAAACCATGTTAGGTCAAATAGTCCTTTGACTAGAAGATCACTCAATCTTTGGTAGCTTTGGTAAAGAACATTAAGCCTGAAGTAAACCATACCAGCACATAACATGTAAAGAGACATGATGAACATGCAGGTGTTAATTTGCTTTCTTCCCCAGCAAGTCAGGAAATTTCCTGTTTTCAAAATCTCCATCCTTGATTAAACACAACCTAAACAAACCTGTGTCTTTAGATTTGGAAAAACGTGTTTGTCTTCACACCATCCAAAATAAGCCTCTTGAAGAAACCCAAGGCAGAGGACAAGAGGATGACAGAGGACAAGGGACACTCCTAAATTTGAAGGCACTCCTTGTTTGGTCCAACGGAAGAAAGTTATACACAATGCAGTTTCTTAAAAATATTAGTGGGCTACAAGCAATGCAGGAAGGCTGAACACCGTGCTTATGACTACACTCCACATACTGATTTTGATGCCATCCCGAAGGATTATCCACAATCACACAGATTAGTGGGGGCTTAAAAGGAATTAGCAAATTTTGTATGGTTTTGTACTCATCCTCCATTCAATTCAGTTAATGTGAAACATTATCCCACTACTGACCTCCAAGTAACTGTCTACCACTATGGGTCACTTTCAGTTTGCATTTCATTTACATATTTGTGAAGGTGTATAAACTTTCACTAGTAATAAAAGGTGAAAAAAAGCTTTATTCAGAGAGTTTTCTCAGACAGGCAGACTCGGTTATTTTACCTTATCACACATTAAGTTACGATAATAAAACATATTAAAAAACACTTCTTACCAAAATTATGTGGTATTTCTAATTTTGTTCATCTCAGTCTAACAGCACCTTAAAGCCTAGAAATTTCATCATGAGTACTCTTCCCACATCTATAACATTATTTTGAGTTACAAGACAGAGCATCTTTTTTTCTTTATGCCTTCATATGCCTTTCACTGAGAACGTAAGAGGAAAATTAAAGTCGCTCATCTGTAAATACTGGTTCTCAAATCGGCTTGTAGGATTCCAAACTGAAGTTCTTAATTAAAAGTATACTTATATAGATCCTTATACAGTGACGCAGGTTGGGAGCTTGTAAAGCAATAGCAAGCAAAAGCACTAGCTTCCCTTCTTCATTCACATCATGCCTGGTCATATGTCCCTGAGAAAGGAGAGCTCCCAGTCAGACAGCTACAAGGATGGCCACCAACTGAGCCAGATCCTCACAACAGCTTACAGGTGCTCCCTCCTACCTTTCTTTTCATTTCCCCTGAAACAGAGATCCATCCATCCACGCTTAAATCACCTTTCCTTTCCACCTCTTCTCCCACTCTTGTGTCTTTTTGAATGGATACTTCATGTCAGTCACCTGTGCCTCTGATAGCTCTTCTGCCTTGTTTTCACCATCTTCTCCTACTCCTCCTCTCTCACAGCCCAAAAATTAATTTTTATAAACTGCTGGAACAAGTCCAAGTGGGGAGGCTTCTCCCTTTCATGTCCTGGCAAGCATGAAAGAGAGTCACTAGCCAGGTTTGAGGAGACCAGTTTGCTCAGCTGCATCAGGCCACAGCAGCCCATGCTGCCATGGAAACAATGGACAAAACCAGGAGTTGGGCATATCTTATTGAGCAGGCTGCTTGTGTTTTGCACCTTTTCTGTCCACGGGACTGGTTGCTAATGCAGCCTTGCTAGCTTTGGAGCTGTTTGAGGGGAACATCTGTTATGCTCTTTTAACTTCTCTCCTAAAGATCCACACCAAAGCACAGAGCAGCTTTGATATTCCCATCCCAGCACACACACAGCATAACAAGCAACTACTCTTCATTACTGCTGATATTGAACAGGCAGTTGGATCAGATGTTAACATGAAATCAGATTACTCTTCCCCCAGCATACCAGAAACAGCACGTCACTTCAGACCCAAGAACTCCATCTACCTTGATCAGAAGCTGAAATCAGCAAGCTGGAGTCTAACAGGAGAGCTGATAAAATGCTCATGACAGGCTGCTGCTGCCAAGTCACAAAAAAATCCTGGGTAAAGTTTTCATCAGGGACTATGAACATACATTTGCTTCTTAATTTTCTCCATGGTAGCTGTAAGTTGAGATTTTATTGCAGCACTGAATCTATAATCTACTGCAAAAAGATTATCTGAAAACACTGATTTTCAACAACTTTATTTTTCAACAACTTTATTTTCCCATTTTTCCCCCCTATCATCATGATCATGCAAAATTTTGACCAATATTAAAGAACAACTTTAAATTTTTAATTCTGAGCATGAAATAATGGAAGGACTCAACTTTCCATTTCTTCCTTACAAATTTGTATACACAGCAGACTGAAAAGGAAAATCTGAAAATGCTTTACTAATTTAACATAATTTAACTACGTTTTTTTGTTCTAGGTCCATCAATACAGACTAGCATTACTCCATGCAGGAACCAAATTCTCAGGCAAGGGGAGAAAAAGGTAATAAAAGAGCCTTAACCTCTTTTCTTTATTTTCTTTTATGTTAAGTAACTACATAGCCTTAATATCAGTTTGGTTCCCTTTCCCTTAACCTCTCTGTCCTGCATTACAGAGTCACAGAATCACAGAATGGTTGGGGTTGAAAGAGACCTCTGGAGAGGATCTATTCCAACCCCTCTGCTAAAGCAGGCTCACCCAGAGCAGGTTGCACAGCATGGCATCCAGGTGGGTTTTGAATATTTCCAGAAAGGGAGAGACCACAACTTCTCTGGACAGCCTGTTCCTGTGCACTGTCACCCTCATAGTAAAGAAGTTTTTCCTCATATTCACCTGGAACTCCCCTTTTATGTTCATGCTCATATTGTCACCTCTTTCACTGCTGCTTGACAAAGATTAAATTCTAAGCTTTTCAACACAGACTTGACAAACACAGCTGCACACCAATAATTGTCATCAGCTTTTTAGCGGAGCATTTATATGGGAGGGTGGAAACACACACCCGTGCTGGGTAATCAACTTCACCACCTGCAACAGTTGACTATTTGCCTTCTCAGAAGCATTCTGTAGGAGGAGGATGCTGGCAGTAAGTACCCTGCTTAGCAGCTAGGGGCAAATCTTTGGTTTTGTTAGCCTGGATTTACTTAAGTGGGCAAAAACAATTGCATAACCATCCATAGGGCTTCTCTTTGAATCAAGCAGGTTGCTTTCTGCACTTGAATTTGTCTTTCTCACTACAGTCTGACACTAAGAGGGAGAGCATAGCTGCAGCTTTTAGTAGGAAAAAGGTTATTTTAAACTCTTTGATGTAAAGTTAAATGTGATAAACCAGAAAGCATTCAAAGTGAAGGGAGTTAAACATTCTCCTCCAAGATCAAACAGAAAGGCAAAGACCAAAAGAGAGAAAACATTTGGCTTAGGTTTATCACTGTTTCCTCTGCAATTTCTTTTCAATCAACAGGTCTGTTACTGCTACCTTCAGCTATTTTAAAGATGTTTTGGTCATTCAATGAATAATGCAGTCTTATTATTACCCCAAAAGCTGAAATATTGAAGTGATTCCTTCTGACACAATCTGAGGCATGAGAAAAATCATTTGACTCGCAGGGAAAATGCAGGAACTTTCAAAGTTCATTAAGTCATTTTTTGGCTTTGGGGTTTTTTTTTTTTGATTGTTTGGGTTTGGGGGTGGGTGGTGTGTTTGTTTTGTTGATTGTGATTTTTTTAATTCTTGTTTTTTGTTTCACTGAGTATTGGGGAGAGAAGAGGGGGTGGTGTTTGTTCTTTGTCCCCACCACCACTACTACATATCTTCATCTATGGAAGGAAAGTTGCCTTCATAACTACCTATTATCCCTGCAGTGCACCTGAGTTGCTAGATCTTTCCCAAATAAATGAAGATGTTTACAATTCCATCCTGTAAGGTAATTCAGGCAAATCAATAATAGAGATTGAATCTGCAGCATAAAATAAACATACAGTGTTGCTTATGAACAGATACATAGTACAAAAGAAACACAAGGCATTTCACATTTCACAGCTCTTCAAATTGATATGCACTTGTACTTTCTTAATGCTTTCATCAATAGCTCATTTTACCCTGCACAGCCCTGGACCTTCAATTGTTTTCTGTTAAACAAAAACAACTGCTATTCCCTAAGCAAGAAGCATCAAAAATTATTTTTAGACATTTTTAATCATGTTCCTTTCTGCTTACAATAGTTATTAGTCTTGTACAAAAATTACTTTGTCTACCACCAGAGCCTGAAATGAGATATAGTGGATGCCTTCCCATGTTAAAGAGTTGTTTGTGGAGCAGAGGGCAACAAAAGAAAAAGGAAAAGGCACACATGGCTGCAAGATCTCCTTGATTTTCAGAACTCAACAGCACATTCTGCTAAAGAGTCAAAAAAAAAAAAAATCTCCTTGAGATTGAATTTAAATATGCGTTCATTTTCTTTTTTTATTAAAAGGCTTAAGGAAACACCAGTGTCTCTTGCAGGTGCCTTGGTCATTTCATGACATATGGAAGTGTACCTTTATTTTGCAGACTTAGAGTGCTTATATTTGAGCAAGCAGCTTGGAAGGCTATGTTTTGGGGTTTTTTCAGCAGGGCTTTCTTTTACCCTTGAGGAAGAAGAAAAACAGTATGAATATTAAGAAGGAAGAATGAGAAGGGAGAATAAAAGGGAACAAGATCCTATCACATCCAGACGTAAAGAAATAGAACTATTTGCTTGCTGCATCAGCCTTCCACAGCAAGACAGTACCAACACCTTGCAGCTAATGCCTAAGAGCTACGTCAAATGAGTAAGCTCATGCAACAGCTTTGTTTTGAAAATCTAGATTCATTTCCCGTTTTGGTAGCTTGAGTGACTCACAAAAATATATTTATATATCTATAACACAGAGGACATAAAGCAGAATTTTAAACCATTTTGGGATGAGAAAAGCTTTTGTACAGAAGATTTTTTTAATACAAGTCTATCACCTGGTTTGTGGAATCTCATTTCAAACATCAAGCAATGGATTGAGAGCAGCAGAGAAATTGTCACTTAGAAAAGACACATATTAAGATGTCCGTAAGGTTTTTTGTGTGGCAGTTTTTCAGAAGTGAGAAGTGTAATGCAGCATAATGGAAAGGAGAATAAATAATATAGCACAGAAGAAACACACAAGGCAATTCCAAATTCTAAAAAAATATGTAAGTAAAAAGACACAGAAAAATCCATTCACTTTTCTTTTGTTATTTAACTACAACAGGCAGAACAGGAGGGAGGAAAAATCCTGTTGTATATTTTTATGGCTCCTGCTAGTTTACTTCTCTGAAAGCAGAGCTAAGGAATACCTGAATCCCAAGATCTGTGAGCAAAGCAAGAAACTGCAACATAAAGTTTTATGGTAAGAGGAAGCTATCTACAGTTCAAGGTATGTATTGCAGCTTTTTGATAACTTTATACATCTATTGGTTTCCAGTATTGTAATGCAGTAAAATATTGCCAATCCATTTTAAGACTTACTTTCCTAAGAGATGGCTATTTAAGCCATACTAAGACTTGCTTTTCCTTTGTATTTTTCTTTTAAGGACATGTCATAGTGCACTGACTTCACTCTAGTCAAAGGCTGAAACAGTGTAATTAACCCCCAAATTTATTACAAGAGCAAGAGGAATTCACTTTAAACAAAATATATGATCTGTGCGGCAAATCTTATTTAACTGTCATCAGGAATTCAGTTCAGAAACAGTGTATCCTGGACTAGAGCTAGTAAAATAACAGCCTTCCATTTCTTTCACACCATCCACCTCAGCCTTGCCCTCTAGAGACTGTTTGTCTGACAGGTCTTCCTCAGATACTTACTGTGGGCTCTTGTGCCAAAGACCAATCCTATGACTTCCATACAGAGCATCACTGGAGATCTAATGTTGACCTCATGGCCACATTTTATCATTCCTCACTTCTAAGAGCATCTTTTGGAAGCTAGTCCAGTCTTGCAAATATAGCACACAGTACTAAAGAGCTAGAAGAAGTCAGAAAATACTAAATCCTAGTTTGTATGCAAAGTTACAAATGCAGTGTCAATAATTTCTACTCTTTTTGATGGAACATTACTCTGCTTGGTACAGGAGACCAGTTAGAGATTAAATGCAGATATTACCTGTCAGGGAGCTGTAAATGAAGATACTGCTCAGAGCTACTTTTTAGGTTAAATTAGGCAGTGCTGAGCTGACACAACTGCTGGTAAAAAATAGGTAAGTTATCTCTACACCTATACAATTACAGTGTAGATTTATTACTCTCTAGAAAACATAGTATATTTTGTTATATTCCCTCTAAGGGTCACCCAGTTTGGTAGCCTGCATCAAGCTTAAGACAGGTGAGAAAAACCCAAAGCAAAGAGACTTATGCCTGCATGGAAATGTACAGGAACGTACCTTCATTGCATGACTCATACCTTCCTTTATATAGTGCCACCAGAAGTCATTGAGAAGAGATTTCTGCCAAGATTGCTGCTTTTACTTCCTGAGAGTTTGAAAACTGAACACTTGCATGTTTCACCCTTTTAAATATCATTTCTGAAGGTCAGCAATGACTGCTGAAAGAAGATGCTGCATCACTCTGGAAAACTACAAAAAAGGTGAAACACGTCAGTGCTAATAGCTACTGGTCCCAGCATGGCAGGGAAAAAATACAACTGCTTGTGTAGAAATATATAGGGAATATACTTGCTATAAACACTTGATACCCATATTTAAGGGGATGCAATTAAATAAATGGAATGCCACCCTAATTAAAGCAAAAAGGAAAAGGCAGATCACTGGCAAAAGAGTAAGAAAAATTAACTTGGCCTGAATGGCATTCAGAATATTGAAACAGCTAACAACAGGAAGGGTGACTTGTGCTGCAGCAGAAGGTGCACAGCATGTATGCTTTGCTGTTAGCAACAGTGCTGAATCTTGGATACACACAAAACAAATGGGAAATCAATGCAAAGAATTCAGGGATGATGCCAGAGAACAAGAAACAACTTGAATATTAAGCAAAGGAAGAAGCTAAAGACCCATTTAGGTGCAGAAAAGTAAGCTTCATTTTTAAGAGCAGCATTCTTTGGATACAATCCAAGGAGAAGGTGCAATAGAGCTGACACAAAAATGTCCATGTTCAGCCACTAGCTTTTCCTTAAGGGGAAATAAATGAAAACTTTGGTAGTTTGAGATGCCTTAGATTCATTCTGGGAGTGATGTTTCTCCTTAAAGTCAGAGGAACAAGTTTTCCAAAATAGTCTATGTCTTAAGGAAAAAGGAGTCAAGTTTCACCTGTCTTTTTAGGAAGGCTTTAGTACTGAAAGATTGCCAGACAAAGTTACTTGGACACAGATAGAAACATTTTGTCAAAATAAGCGTCCTACAGAGTCTCTGTTCACTGCACATCAAAAGAGTAACTCTTCAGCAACCACAAGAAGACTGAACCTACAACATTCAGAGGACCTGACACTGAATCCATGTTGGAGGATGCTGTTTAGACTACATTCCCAAATTTTAGCTAGGGAAGATACCTGAAAAAGTAAGCCGAGAAGAAGGGGTACACTTCAAAACAATAAATATTCTTCAGTTTTGTCCATAAGTTTCATTTCATAAAAGCACAACCACCACAAGCTAAAAGTTAGGGATGTTGTGGCCCAGGATGCAGAAACATTACACCAAGACAGAACAAAACTAGCAATGGCATCAAAATATTCTCACTTGCAGCCCACTGTCCTGATCCTTGCCTTTCTTTTGGGTTTCCAAAAATATTATTTTTTTTACACAATGAACTTAACATTGCTTTATTGCAAGACCAGCAACTACTTTACTGTTTGTACATTCCAAAACTTCTGAGTGAGCCCAAAGGCACCAATATTATTTAAGACGTTGAGCCTTCAGCCATGCTGCAAACTATTATGACCAGACATAGTTACTGTTAAAAATTTCAACAGGATGAATTTCACTGGACTAGCCATTTGGGGCAAGTAGCCATCCAGCTGCACCACAACTTAGTGTTTAAGTGATTTTGCATATAATAGATATAAAAATGCCTGCAGGATTGATTTTTGAATTTATGTATGCTGAAAGTATTTTCCTCCATGCTTTATTTAGCTTATATCTAGTTACATGAATACTTAAATTTTAAGTGCTAGAGTGCAAAATGATGATGCTTGAATATCATGCAGCAGTTGATTTTCCTTTTCTTCCCTCCCCAGTCCATTCAACAAGTCCTGTGAATATCAGTATAGAACAAGGTACAAATTCAGGTTCATTTCTAATGGATTTACAGAACTAGGTATGACCAAAGAGACAGCTAAAGAAATACATGAACATTAAGAACATGAACAAAATGTTGACACCTCCATTACCATAGTTCTGTAGCTTGAAAAGTCTACTCAGGTGCAATATACAGAGGGCAAAGTATTGGAATGGTCACATATGTTCTATCAAGTACCATCAAACTCACCAAGGACTTTCTGGCATGCCAGTAAAAGGAACAGGAAGGCATCTGGGCTGTTAAGTCACAGCCAGTGACAAGTGAAGTATTGTGGCTCTGAAGCTTTCATGCAATAAAGCTCTTCATTTCCAACCACCATTGAATTAGCACAGATACAGTAATCCTGAAGTTAAAAATAAAGTTAGCAGAGGAGGGCAAACACGTAAAAGAGCTCAAAGACACTGAGATAATTTATACCATCCTGGCGTTAATATAAGTTCAGTTCACTGAACCCTGCTATTAGGAGTTTATTGCTTTCTAAAGCTGAAGAGCATTTGCTAAAGAAGATCAAGGTAAAGAAACACATGAAGTATAATGGACCAAAACTTAAAAAAATGTCAAAAAGACAGCAAAGAAATAAAGCAATAAGTTAAAGAGGATTAAAAAAAAAAACCCAAAACAAAACAAAGAAACACCCCAAAACAGCAACCAAAAAAACCCCCAAAAAACAACAAAAAACCCTCTCCACAAACACAACAGAAACATCAAACCACATTACTAACTGCTCTCAAATATACCTCCAAAGTAAACATAGTTCTGGAAAGAAAACAACATGCTCACACAAGGTAATCATTAATTGTTTCTGAAGCTGCTAATTCCTTCTCTTCTTTAAAACACACCATGAGCTTTGCAGTTCAACAAAGGGTAAATAACTTGAATGACAACAGTGCACAAAGGACTTACAGGTACATCCCCTGACAGGAAAATTTCCATGCAGGGAAAAGTACCTGTTTGGAACCACTGCTTGCCAACCCATCTGGGGGGGAATGCTCTGATTTTCATAACAAGAAACCAGTACTTATCATCACAAGGTCTAGTTAAAAAAAAAGAATCTAGCATACTACCTGTGCAGAAAATAAGAACTGACTAATTCCAACACTATGAACAATGCTGACAGAACTTCTGCAGAAATGTTCACTCCCCTAAACCAAAAAATCTGTAATCCCTTAAAGTTACAGCTTTGGAGAGTTGATTTTCTGCCTCATACTTCTCTTCCAGGGCTGTAGATTTCTCAGTCATTTGAACATGACTTTTCTACTAAGAGTTTCCAAGCCATAATATATTTTGTTTTTCTGAAAGGCAATACAAACACAGTATATACATTAAGCTCCGATTACAGGCTACAGAGGAAAAAAAAGTCTGGAATAAGTGGGAGGAAAGCACATCAATTATTTCATACTGACTTTGTCCCTAGAAAAGCTGCTGAGCCCCTAACTGTTTGCAGACAAGTTCCACTCCTATGTCATATTTTCATGGCAAACACTGAAGCCCCACAGAATAAGGTGGTTACTCCAGCCTGAGTTGGGTTCTTGAACACCCAGCCTGAGTATGTCCCCATGTGAAGTTCTGCTCCTTCACCACGCTCCTTTCAAATGCCTCTTCATCACAAGTCCTCAGTGTTTTGGAACTGGACAGCATAGGACTCCTCAGCAAAGGGAGAATTCAGAGGCACATCAAAAGCTAGGGCATGTACAGTGCTCAGCCAAGCTACAGGAAGAGAAGTGCTTAAAAGCATAGGCAATGCTGTTACTTCTGGCCTTGGTATCCATGGAAGCTACAGAGGAGAACAGCCCTTTATGGCATAGGGCTATTTAAAAATGCTATGAGAAGTGCAGAATTAGGCCCAATGCACTGCAGGCAGAAGATACCAGCTATGCTGAATTCAGTTCAGAATTTTGTGCTATGAACTGGGTAACTGACCTGAGCATGACCACAATTAAGAGTCATTAACAGAAACAAACAAAAAAAAAAAAAAGGTACTCATAGGTATTTCAGCCTACTGCATAGCTGAGCAGACAAACAAAGTAACAACTTTTCAGACTGCCAATTCCTCATCTCTTACACATCTCCCTTACTTGAGATTCTAACCATATTCATAGCAGTAAAAACAATATTGATTTTGCTTTAAAAAGCAAATACACATCCATTTTTGTGTATCTTTGCAGTAAAAGTTAACTGGTTGGTGCCCTTGGAGATGTGCAGCAGGCAGCAGAGTTGCAGCCAGGAGTCACCACACAGGGAGCTGCTTTCTGAAACTCAAAAAATGTTATTTAAAGGGTTTACACCACTCTAGCATTTATCCCAACACACAGAGCACAGAGACGTATTTGAAGCCATGAGGTATTTCCCAAATGCCAGTGGCAAGATCCTGGAGCTCAAAGAACCTGTGCTTGCCTCCAGCCAAAAGGAAAAGCTATTTCAGAGAAAACGTTCATGAATTAGTCATATGAGCTCTATGAGACACTGCACAATGCCAAGCCTATTGATAAAGGACAGAGAAATGTCTAAGAAAGCAAAAGGGGGAGAGAAAACTGCGATATACATCCCCACCTGAATTTTAACTTTTGGCTTCACATTTCAAGAAACTGCTGTATAGTGCAAACATCTGCACAGGACTAGAAAGCTTCAAGTAAGAGAAGTCATACATTTTCTGCACACTCAGCAGCAGGCCCTCAGGCAGTAGTTCTAGCAAAGAGTCTTCAAGGATGTTGCTACAATTCTGTGCTCCAGGGGGAGAATAGCACCACGGTGCAGGAAGGATTTGGGGGGAATACATCATATTAATCTAATACACATCTAGGTAAGGCGAAGTTTAGTATATATAAGCGTGTGACACTACACATAATTGTCTTCTGTTGATTTTGTTTTGTTTAATCTTACAGTGGTGTTTCATGTAGTCTCTCTTTACCTACCAAGTCTTTAAACAAGTTAAATTACGAGACATACTTAACAGACATACTAGGCTAGCAATAGCAAGGAAATTCATATCAATTTTACAAAGGTTGACATCAAAATCCCCATTCTGTTCTTCAGCCCATCAGTGCTCTTACCCTTCTTGGAGCCCCAGCCAGATTCCTAGTCAGACCCTTTTCCACAGCCTTCCCAGTCCTACCAAAATGAGTCTGTTGGTGAAACATAAGCTTTGGGAGACAGATGAAGCAGCCCCTCATCCTCAGCCAGGGAGGCAAAAGCACTGCTCACGGGGAGCACACCCACACCCCCATCCATCGAGGTCCTGCTCTCCCCAGAATCTCTCCCAGCACTCCCAGGGAGGCAATAGCGTGTCATGGCCAGGAGAGATGCCCAGTGGAGCAGAACAAGGCAGGACACAGGCTGGCAACACAGCCCAAGCCATGCTGCAAGCAAGGAACATGGAGCAGTTGTGGCAGGTGGAGACCAGAGATCACTTGGTAGCATTTAGCATCTCCAGGCTTTTCCCTTGGCCCAAAGAGGGCATTTCTCAAAGCACTACCAGGGTCTGTCTCACCCTACAGCAACAGTTTATTGAAGCGTTAAGAGAATGTTAGGCTCCTCATAAGCAATTTTATAGGAGGTCAAATGGTTCATCTAGGAGATGGAACTTGCTGGCATTTCCACAGGTCCTCCTGTATCACTGTCATGTTTTAGGGTTTGTTTTTGTTTCACTTGTTTCTCTGTTTGGGGTTCTTTTTAAAGAGGGGGAAGAAGGAAGCCTGCAGTAAATTATCATTAAAGAACCATGGATCAGTCCCATCCAGCCTTTTGAAAAATACAGCTAATATTTTACTTCCTTGATTCATATCAGAAATCCACGGAGTTTTTCTTACTATTTATCAATCTGTTGAACATAACTACTGCTATTCCATACAAAGTCCTCATTAGGGCCAGTGTGCCAGTTTAAAAGCAACCTATTTTCCCTCCACTTCAAGTACAAGAATACAAACTGTCTTGTCCCTACACTCCCCTATTGTTTCTAGACCCTGAAATAATTGCTGTATCACACATAGCAAACTACATGCCAACACAACTCCACCCAGGTTGCACAGACGCACTTAATTCACCACATACAAATTCTCAAACTGGGCTTGATTTTCATTTGCAATCCAGTTACATAACCCGGGGACAGCAGTAGCTGTCCCACTGGCATATTAGTGGTATGTGCAGCTAGATATTTCTGAGCTGTGCTCACAGACTTGGGCATGGCATTGCTCAAGACACACAGCTCAGGGGAGGAGGAAAGAGTGAAGGCAGTGCTCAAGAGCTGAATTGCATTTTCCATGAGTGTTGTGGCTCCCAGGACGCCTCCACAAGCACCTCCTCCTCTGACTTTACTGACGCACTTCTATCAAAGAATTACGCTTCAGTTGCTTCTATTTCTACCAATTCAAGTCTATCTAGACTGAAGTTTTCCATGCCAGAAGATTGCCTCAGGCTTGATTCTTTTGCAAACTTTCAAGCTTGGCTGGTTCAGCTGTTTATGAGAATAAGGTGAGAAGAAAGACGTATGTTGCTTAGCTCAAACACAAACCTTTCCTCACTTCTCTCAAATCAAACACTCTTTTGGAACACTGACACCAACACAAAGGGCAGAAATATGTACAGGTGCTGTTCCATGAGGAAAGGACAGAACAGAAGTATCAAAATTACCTCCCATTGTAATTTTGAAAGTGATCATCAAACAATTTAAATTCAGGAGTCTTTTATATTCAATCTTTATATAGGGATATAAGTTTTTGGTGGTAACACGCAGAAGCATGAGTAGTGTTTTATACATGATTGAAGGCCATATTAACATTGTAATTATATTAGTTCCATGTATGTATATTACATATATTATAATACACAACTGTAGCCATGCTAAACTCAGAATTTTATTGCTTTCCTTTTGAAACTCTTTGCCTTGAATAGAAATGCCCTCTTCTTTTGTGAACATTCTGCTTCACTCTTTGTTGATGCCAAGAACTGCACAAGTACTTCAGCTACAAGAATTACACATTCAAAAGCATACTTGTCTTGTTAGTGTCTTGTGAAGTTTAGGAGACTTGTACACTTCAGAAAAGCTTCTCCTGCAACTTTGCAAAATATCAACAAAACAAAGTTGCATTTTCTGCCAGTCAGTGCTGCAAAAACACATGAGCCAAAAAACTCATAGAGCCTCAATTCCCACCAGTGTCACACAGACAAGTACAAGACTTGTTGTCTGAAGGTGAAGTAGGCAAGTCTTTGTAAGTGACCAGGAATGTCTCACCAAGAGTAAGAGAACTAAACTGTTCCTACTCGCAACTTTTCCTTCTAAAACCCAACCAGAAATAATGTCCAGTTGTTCCTTCTTTCCTCTCCCCCTAAAATAGGTGCTTCAAGAGTTAGCTTGACAGTGATTCCTTGCTCAAAGTGATCATGAGCATCCATTACCTGATCTGGGAATCAAGGACCTAGATTATTTTAAATAGTTACATATTTTCTGGAGTAGAACTTCCAGCAAGGTTCCTCGCAAAAACATCTATGGACTTACAGTTAATATTGCATGTTGAAAAGCTTACAGTTATTCCTTCACACCAGTTTACAGCTGGAAGACAATACAGCATTGGGATCATCTCTAGGCATAATCAAGGCACGCAGTTGCCTAGACAAACAAGTCACTGTATAGGGCAAAACAGTCTTCCCTCCTGCCCAAACCACAGTCCCAGAGAGAGACAGATGGATGCACCTACAAAATGCAGGATAGGGATCACAGGGCAGCGGTTGGATTCACATATGCAGAAGTGACAAATGGAGCACTCTCCAACCTGTCCCATCCCGCAAGCCCTCCAGCAGCTGCAGCAACACAAGCCTGGTTTTCCAGAGCTCTGCCCCTGACCTGGTGTCCCAGCTCTGACCTGTTCTCCCCTTACTGCATGGGGGAAGATGCCTGGCTTCACTAGGCTCAGATCTTCATGCTCAAAACACCAGTCATCCTCAAAACCCACCCAGCAGCCTTGCTGGCCCCCACACTACAACAGCTCCAGGCAGCTCAACAGTCTGAGACACGGTAAGCTGAGTGTGACAGATGGAATCCTTTCACGTACCTGGCTTAAAAAGCATCCCTACAACTGCCAACCTGAAGTAATTTTGCTTGGCTATCTTAGTCTTAACAGTAGTAAAATGAAAATTCATTAGCCTGTACTCATAAGACAAAACTATATCAACAGTGGTCACGATGTGCCAACCTCACACACAAATCAAAAACTCATTAATCAAACACCTAGGTCCTTGCAGCCTGAGCCAAGGAGGCTGCCTCCAGCTGAACAACTGAGGCAACCTGTGCCTTCTCTGGACCAGATACAGGAAACCCCCCCCCACACACATACACACCCCCACACCACCCCCATTAGTGGGTTATTTAGAAAACAAAGCATAAGAGAAACCCCACACACTCATTTGAAACAGCTCCCCAAGTTAATCCTCATGCCTTCTACACTCCCCAACATATTGGGGAAGTACTATCCCCCTTTTTCTCTGACATGGTCCCAGTCATGACTGAAGCAGACTCTTTGCCAGATCAAGCACATTTCAATACCTCAACACACAGGTCCTGCAATAGCCACACAGTAATATACAAGTCAGTTAACCACTAGAAATAGAATTCCCTACATTCCTGAGAGTTGACCCTGTACTGAACAATGCCATCATCAAGGATAGGAACAGTGGCACCAAATATTAGAGGTGGTGTGGGTACAGGAGGGAGGAGATTCCTTGAAAAACCTTTGATTATAAAGGGTTCAAGCCCCCCCACCCAAAATGGACAGGCAGCACCACCAAGACAGAGCAGTTCCCTCACCTCAAGCTGACTAGGTCCTTGAGAACGCAATAGATAAGCATGCATACGACAAACAGCTAATTTTATAGGCATGTATGAAATATATTGTTTTACATAAAATATGAACAAATATCAGAAACAAAAATCACAAAATACCTTGCCCATGTGTATGATTCTCCCATATGAGAATGTACAGAACGACATTTAACAGGTCCGTGCTGTCAGATTCTTTTGATGCTAGGTATCTTTTCATTCTGCTGTCCTTTGCATCAGTGACTCAGTCATATGTTCCTTAAGGACAGAAACTTCTATTGGTGGCAATGGGGAAAGGCAGAGACATTTATCACAAGCTACAACAGAGCAATATTCTGCCAATACTGCAGTCATTACCAAATTGTTTTTCACAATGCTGAAAAAAATTAAAGAGCCTCCTTTTTAATGCTACAAAGAACATATGCATTTCCGTAAATCATACAATCAGCATTTACAGCACCAGATCCCTGTAAAAGAATGCATCAGCTGAAGTCTTAATTTGTTTTCCCTTAGTGCTTCTCTCTTATTAGGTGACATTACATCTTACTCCTAAACAGTGAAACTCTAAATTACCCATTTTTAATAAAACGTATTTTTGTCTGTCAAAATGCTATTCAAAATGTTTTTCACTAGCTTTTTATTTTCATGCTGACTCAATTACCAAATTATAGTTTATTACAAGCAGCTGTTTTCAGATCCATTCCTTAAATCAAACAGTTTATGTGATACTGTATTTTCTATTACCAATTTTGTAAAGCATACTAATTCAACGTTAAAGCACTACAGGAGGAAGACATCTCTGCCTTTACATGGTTGTTTCAAAGCTTTCAGAAGAAACTCAGTAGCACAGGTAAGTTTACATGGAAATATAATTGACTCTCACATGTGAAGCAGTTGCCCTTTCTTTGGAAGCACAACAATTCTTTCAAGGTTCAATAGGCAACAAAGTTGTTAAATGTTTTCTTAGCAGCTATTTTTTTCTGCTCCGGAAAGTTCTTTTAGAAACCACTGTGTAATTCTTGTTTCATGATTGAAACACATGTCCTTTTTCAGTCACTCTCCACAGCAAAGTCAAATTTTCAACACAGCCATTGAGGACTCAACTCTGAAACGACCCCTCATGTACTCAAGAAAAATCATTCACTTGTGTAAGAGCTGCTGGTGCCTACTCAAACAGCAAGCTGAGTAACATCTGATAAGGTGTTTGACTGCTGCTTCTGTATTTAACATTGAAGAGTAAGTGCTGAAAATGTACACTGCAATAATCAAATTCAACGTCATTCTTCAGCAGATACTTTATTCCCCAGAAAACACAGGACTGTGCTTAGGTCCAATCTACTTATGTTAAGAAACTTGTCAGTTTGGGGCTTTCTTTCAATTACAAGCATGTTCTTTTAGCTACTTAATTGGACCAATATCTAAACAATATTCATGTAGGATAGCCATCAGGTAGATGCTATATTCACAAAAGCAAGAAGGGAACTATGGATCCTTCTCAAAACTTGCTTCAGAAAAATATTGCAGTGAGACTAGCCACATTAAGTAAAGAAAGAAATCATTAGCTGAATTCCATATTTATCACAGCAACCCCCTCAAAAAATATCCATAAGTTCTTCCCAGCCACCACTCAAAGACTTAGTTCACCTAATTCACCTTCCAGTTATCAGAGATTACTTTTTTAACCCCAACACTACAAACTCATTAAAAAAGTGACTATGGTATAGTCAAGCAATCTAGGATGACAAAGGGTATTGATTCCAGTGACTCAAATGACAGTATAAGACAGAAACTTGACTCAGTCATAATTAGTTCATGCAGTCACTTGAGTGCGAAGTATGTGCACAATGTAGGCAGGATCTAGCCACTTGTTTCGTGGTGCCTCCCTTTCTTAGCATCTAGAAAAATACCTCTCTAAACTGCACCTGTACATAACTCTTGGGAGGGTTACATATGCTTTGCACAATTTTCTTTTGCATGTTATCACAGATAAAAGCAGTTGGTTTAAAACACTCCATCAACCTCCACCTTCAGAGAAATAACAGGAACCATCAACACAGGTGAGTACATGAATGATACATGATTTCTGTTGTGTGGCACCACACAGACATCTTTTTTAGACAACAAGTTGCTCGGGACTCCCAAGACTATCAATAACCTCCTGCTAATGTCATGTTAGCTTATAGTCATCACCACCTTGGCTGTACCCACCTTCACTTTGTCACTTCAGACTAGTAGCTCAATTAAATAAATTTACAACAACTACATTAAAATAAAATCCAGTGTAAGCCTTCTCTCTTGCACTTTAATCCACTTTAATTGATTGGGTGCTTTAAGTCCTATCTTCAAGAGGATAAAAAAAAATTCACAGTTGTTAATATATCCCAGAGGAATTATGACCATTTGATCAGATATGCCAGCATTAAGGCATATATAAATTAGCAAGTGGGAAAATTCTTCTCAGTCAACATAAGAAACTCTAAAAAGATAGTTCAACAGCCCAACTATGATATCAACATTTAAATACTGAAAATTTACTCCAGAGAAAAAGGTACAACTAACCATCTGCATCTGTGAATGTGCCAAAAATCAGTGAACCATGTCCCAGATCTAACTTGCATTGAAATGCAACTGTCTTCTCTTGTGCCCTTTTAAAAGTATTTTACTTAGTATACAACCAAGTTGATATTTTATTTTGAAGAACCGTATTGCAGATATCAGTATGAAATGTCATTTATGTTAAATTATACAGCACGGTGAAAATACAAAATTCCAGTTGACTAGAACTGCAAATGCCCTGCATGAAAATTGAGATACTCTACAGAATAAAGAGACTGCACTTCCAATCAACCACTAATAAACCCTTTGTATGAGTAGCCAAGATGAGAAGGAGGGGGAGGGAAAAAAACAGTATGTTTTCACAACCTATGCTTATATGTTGCAAACATAGGATCCAGATAATGCAGACATTAAAATTAAGGAATGCTATTTCGGATAGCTAATGACCACAGCATTCAATACCTAGCTAGGTAAAGTGCTTTCCAGAAATATATGATCTAGGGGTAGTCTTAAACCAAATTTAAACTCAGTTCTAAATAGAGTTCTACCTGAAAGTGTACAGTTTTCTATTAGATGTATCCACATCTCTAGTGATTTCTGTGAGGATATATGAAAACAGAATGCAAATATACAGCCTACACATAATATATACATCTATCTTCTAATACAAACTTTTTTTAAAAGAAAACCACTCAATGAGCAGCATTCTGTCTTGCATACTGCAAAAACAGCATTAAATTGCTTCACAGATTCAGAATATACCGTGCCACTGAGTCAAGGAGCACTGCTAAAAGGCAGCATAACACAACAGGGTGACAGAACCTGTAAACTGTATCTGTAATAAAACTAACCCCTGTAGCATGCTGCTGAAGTCCAATTTTGATGGATATTAATTGTCCCAGAACACAAGCCAAGAATAACATTACATTGAGAAAATAGTTCGAGGCATCCCAGTGCAACAAAATCACGAGGCTGACAGCACAGAAACAATGCAATTGTCCAACTTTGTCACCAACCTAACTAAAACAAGCAAAGCAAGCAAACAAAAAAAGTGCATTTTACCTTTTTAAGGAAAAATTTCTGCAATTTCTTGTGAGGCAGCTTTATCATATTTTTTTCACCATCCAGGACACAGGTCAGGCATTGCAAGTACTTGAGCCATTCTGCAGGGGTTTGACACCTTTTGCCTTCTCTATTAACTCGCTGCAGTCAGCTTAGCTCAATGCGTCACCAAACACCAGCCCAGCCCCGCAACAGATTAAAAGGCAAAAGCTAGGCTGGATCGCATTTTTGACTCAAACAAGGAAACTACAATACAGACACTCCAGCTCCAGCCAAAGCATTCAGCACTGTTGTCACCACAAGGAAGAAGAGAATAGGTATGAGGTCTGCACTGCTCCCTAAGAGAAAAAAAAAACAAAAAACCTGCAAAGTTGAAAAAAAGGTGCTTATACAGGGGCAACAATTTACAAGAGGATGATGAAAGAGCCACAGAAATGCTCGGTATCTCTCTGATCCTTTCAAATCCCGTGCTACAGAAGAAACTCAATGTCCAGGACTCTGAACACGACCCAGCACTGCCTGCTGAGTGCAGCTTGTCACTGTGCACCTGTTAATTAAGCACATTGTATGCGATTCAGCCAAGCACAGGAAAGAGCTTGTCATTCGTGTTCTCTTCAAATCATTTGAAGACTTATTTCCTCTGAATAGTTTTTAGAAAAAAACTCTACACAGAGAGATTGCACACAAAGATGTTATATACAGATACATATGAAGGTATTTATAGAGCACACTAATGCTGAGTTTGATTCAATGCCATAGGAACGAGCGAACATTGGCATGGCTTCCCTTTGGGAATCTGCAGCTAAAGCTCAGCTTCAGATTTGGAAGGACAGGGCTCAGCCAGCACGCCAGTAATGCTGCATCTCCTGGGCCACTGGTGTCCTAAAACAGTAAGTGCTGTAAGGTGATCTAATCTCAAACATTGTGTTGACTCCCATTTCTACCAGGGGGATAATCGCTATGTTTAAGAATGAAGCACATGCTGAAGCAGCTAGTTAAATCAGTTTTAAAATCACTTCATGATCAAGCTACCCCCCGATCAGTGCTTAAGGAGTCAGTGTGTGTAAGAATACAGAAATTTATTATGAGACGAATTTCTTCCAAACATTATCAGTTGCTCCCCAATCTCCATCTCCTGCTCTTATACTATAAATATTATTTCACACAAGCTGCAAATCTCTAACAGTCCATCTCTACCTGTATCACTTTTCTGCTATTAGCATAATTTTCTTACCACAAGGATCATGTTTGTTCCTCTGCCCTCTCGCTGCCCGATCTTCAGGAGTTTGAGTACCACAAGCCCTATAAAATTTCCGGCAAATTTCTACTCCTACCAAGGCACTCCAGCAAGTGGCAAGGTCTGCAGCAAGCCAAGGAAACAGGAGGTTAAGAGAGTTCAGCACTCACTTAGCTACAGAGGTTTGTATTTAAGGGAAGGACAAACATGACAAGCAAATGACAACTGCAGTAAAATGCAGAACCAAACTGAGGAACAGTGCCACTATGCACCCCAAGTCCAGCTGAAGAGGCAGCACACTCAAAATGTCACAAGTGCAAGGTATGTCAAAATATTGGTCAGCAGAAAGATACAGACCCAGGACAATCACAGTGATAAACCAACAGCTGAAGAGAAGCACTAGACCTGGTAAAAGCATTTAGATTATTCTGGCCATCAGGCATTCAGACTGATGGTGGAGAATTGCAATTTTCTGAGAAGCATTCTACACCATGAGGTTATCTATCAAAACAACACAGAGAAGATGATTCCAATTCCCATTTCAATAAATTGTTCCAAAACTGAAAACTGGGGAAAACAAGCAGCAAGATAAGGGCTAATTCTTTGGTGTACTATATGCTTAAAGCCTTTGGGTTCAATTTTGATAAGATTTAGAACATTTCTTAGGAAAACCTGACTGTGTACTGTGGAAGGTGGAAAATAATCCAAGATACCTGTAAAAACAGAAAGGCAAACACACCACAAAACCCACCAAGATGCACGTAGCAGAAACATAAATTACAGCCATACTATCTTTCTCAACAGCTTCTGCTACAAATGGCCAAGCTTGGTTTTTAAACTTGAAGCCTTTCAAGCTACACAGTTTTAAAAACCCTGATTTTGGCATATGCATTACCAAGAAGCATATTACTTTCAAAACTAACAATTCTTACCCCACATCACCAGGATCTCCATCATTTCTTAGTATTTGAACTTCTGCCTGGGAGATTCCCCAGTGTCAAACAGTATTGACTTAGAATTCCATTTTTCCTACAGTAATTATTTGGCTGAATTTTCATTTCTGCACTCATATCCACAAAAGTTACAAGGTTTTCCTCTATAAGAACAAATAAAAATACTTTGAAGAGATCTTAAATTCAAAACTTCCTTCCTTTGAGATAACACATAATCATTCCAGACTCTATATTCATCTAGTTCTTTAAAGATTAGCTCAAGCTAAACAATTAGGTTTAAGCTGAAAGTACCATAAAGACACTTTCATGCCTTCTAATACATAACCAGGTTTTGGAAAACAGCTACATTACAGCAAAGGTAAAAGGTAGACTTTCAGCTATAACTCTAAATTTCTGTGGTTGTGTTGTTTTGTGGTTTGGTGTTTTTTTTTTTTAATCAAGAAAAACACTGAGGACTGAAGACATACTTTTAGCATTATTTTTAGTTATGTATGTCTGTATGTCAAAATACATTCTGAATTCTGTCACGGTTACTATGGTAGATAATTGCTTTTTGTTAAATCTGACAGTGAACAGATGCAACACATATACAGTCCCTGCTTATTCACAATCCTCCTTGCTAAATCCAGTATTTAACATATAAACAAGTCCTCCAAACTCTATGTGCATAAACACCTTTCCTTCCAGACACAGCTACCTGCCCTTTTCAAGTCTGTGCACTGTTATATGCTACACAGGCTTTGTTTGGGCAATTTAAATGAAAGATACTTCATTCAATGATGAATGCTTACCTGATCTTTCCGACCTAACCAACAGAAGGAACACCTTTTTTTTTTTTCTGTTGCTCCTGTTTATTTATTTTTGTTTATGAACTACACACTTCTTTGAAGGCCTGCTCCCATCTAATACTAATTCTCGTTAGTATTAGGAAGATGGCATTAGCATCCCAAGAGAAGCTAGCCATTAGCAAATTCTGACTGAAGGAATAAAGCATCCTGTGGCTATATTTAGTTCTGCATATATTACATATATACAGTAGTTTACATTTAAAAAAAAAAGCTCAGATTTTTCTTTCAACAGAGGGTTAGTCTTGAGTGGAATCAATATTAAAGAGTTCCATACAAATGTAGGTGGTATTACAGATACTCTTTTCTACACCTACTGAAATTACCTTTCTACTTTCCTTAGTAACTCAAATCTGAAAATATAAAATGCCTTTCTGCTTTAACTCACGTGGGTAAAAAAGAATAAAAAGCAAAGTTCGAAAAAGTAAATTTTTTTATCAGCAATTCTAACCAAATGTTAATCCTGTAGCTGACAGGTCTCCATTTTACCCCCTATTTTGATCTACGAATTCACAGACTTATAAAATACCAGGAAAATTGTTTAACACAAGTTAATTTCTGCATACACAAAAATCAAAACTGATATTTTTGTCAG
Source organism: Entomyzon cyanotis (assembly GCA_024500445.1). Taxonomy (NCBI): domain Eukaryota; kingdom Metazoa; phylum Chordata; class Aves; order Passeriformes; family Meliphagidae; genus Entomyzon; species Entomyzon cyanotis. The sequence goes on from JAKEPQ010000871.1 coordinate 864,142, forward strand.
CTTTTCCCCCTCAATTATTTGATGTCATTACATAGAGAAGTGATTTTTTTTTCCTCTTTGATGCTGAACAGACTTCTCCAGACCACTGGCTGATGTAAATCTGTTTAAGCTTGCTAGGGCTACACAGCAAAGGACTGATCCAGCTCCCTTACAGATCATTACTAAATTAGGTGGAGAAAGATTCCAATGTGACTACCTGCTTTCAGGCTTTTTCTCCCCAAACTTACTTTAAAATAACTATGAGTATTTAATCAAGAAATTTGGATTACAGAAAAACTTTTTTCTTTCCCCTTCCACTCTTCAAAAGCCCAATGGTACCATTGTACCATCTTCTCTTCTGTCCTGATGTACCAACTCCATCTCCCCAGGAGCCACCTCAAGAGATAAACAAGGAAGCAGCCCACAGAGGATAGTGCCTGCAGTCTGGGTAGCACTGAATACATGACAGCAAGTCAAAAGCACTGACCTTGGAGAACAGAACTCTACTCCTTTTTGAAAATAACCGGTGCCAACATCCACAAAAGACTGGGTTTGGAAGTGCCCACTTCAGGCAGCAGCAACAGCATGTGATTTTCCTCTCTTGTTCCCATTAGCAAACATTACTGCCTGGCGGATCCTGCTCAGGCTTTTAAAACAGCTTTCACATAAACCCCTATCCCCTCACACCTTCCCAAACACCCACCACAAGGCAGTTTCCTGGGGGACTGATACCAAGGACTACTGCAATAAAAGCAAGGAAATAATTTCTCCACAGAACCTGCTCTGTCTCCTTGATGCCCTAAGAATCCTTGAGTTACCCCTTGAGATGGTCTCAATGAAAAAATGACTACATCAACTTTATACCAGAAACAAACAAACAAAACAGTTCTCTGCAATTAAAAATAGAAAAAAGGAAACATGGCTACATCACAGTTAGGAAATATGTAGATGCAGAAGTAACTTATTGGGAAAGAAGAACAACTTTTAAGAAAAGAGAGGTGTATTTTATTTCCTGAAGCTTACTATATCACAAAGTGTAATAAAATTTACAGCCAAGGTTTTTAAGGGATTCATTTCAAGTTCTGCTGTGAATTTGGACACTGTGATCAAGGTTCAATCATGACTTTCCTTTCTTTGTTACACTTTCATGAGGGTAAAATAGCTCCATGTATTTTCTCTATATCTTTATTACAAATGCAAACCACCTTCAAGCTGATTTCTATTCAGAAGGCTTTTTAAGCAACATCAGTACACAGCAGCTATTAAAGTTTAGCTTAGTCTTTTGCAAATCTTTCCAAGGGTCAAGAGGTATTTTTGGGGGGATATTTCAAACAAACTCACAATAATCCATACTCTTTCTTTCCTCTCCTCATAAGAAAAAAATCAGGTTATCCTCAAAAGGTACATTACAATTCATGGCCATGCTGAGATTTTGATCTGCTTTTAACCAAGTTATTTAGGACTCTACACTATGCATATTGGTTAACTTTGTCCACAGATGACACTAAAATTACAATTTGGGGAACCCCAATAGTTAATTTACATCATTATCTGACAGGCAAAGCTAACTTTCCAGCAACAAAAAAGGTTAAATCTGGCACTTCCACCAGACAAACATGAACCACTACCATCATGACAAACAGGAAAACATGCCAACAGGTAATATGTCAAAGGTGACATAGCACTGTATGCTCAAGCTCTGATCACAGAGGAAAAATTCTCTACCAACATTTGTGAGCCAGGACTGAATTTTTTGGACCTGAGCTTTCAGCAGCATATACTTTACTTCTGAGCCAACTGCTCAGATTGTCTGGGAAAAGAGAACCTGCTTTGCAAAACAAGTTGGACTTAGGGTATTTCCTTTTCTTTCACTTAGGTATAGGATTCAGCCTTTTTAAAATTTACTTAATAAAAATACAGTCATTCCAAAAGTCAAAGTGAAACTGTGTTAGAAGCACCTGGGAAAAATAACCTCAGAAGTACAAGGTCAAGTCACTACCTTCCCACCAGTGTGGTGGTTCTGAGCTCTTACATACAGATGCATGTACATGGATCCACTGAAAGCAGGATTCTAGGGGGACACAGTGCTTGGCACGTGCTTCTCCTAGATTCAAGTTTTAGGCTACATTTTACAGCATCCCAAGGGCAGCAGCAGAAGAAGGTGGGAAGAAAAGGAAAAAAAAAAAAGCAGCATTCAAAATGTCTTCATGAACACAAAGTCACTGGACAAAAAAAAAAAAAAAAGCAAGACTGCTGCAGGAGGAGTAACTTACGATTCATCTATGGCTGCAACCTGAAATTGCCTAGGGTTTCTATTGGCTTTCCATGTCTTTATGGTAGATCTGTAATTTAGGTATATACTGGAAATATGGCATGTAAGTTATTTTGAACAAAGATTCATATCTTCACCTGGCCTTTCCAACAGTCAGAGTAAACACAAGTGAATAACCTACGTAGTTCAGTTGATACAAAAATGAAAAAGCTTTCATACCATATACTGCTCTTATAACAATAATCACTGTAAAGATTAACTCACATTGAGGGCAATTCCTTAGCACAGTGAACCAGGAAAGCCTATTGCCCAAAGTGACTGCCTCACATTCCAAGATCTCAGCATATAATCAGAGTGCTCTAACAAGTGTTTCTCTTAGATTTTTTTGGGTTTTGACATTTTAAATATCCTAAGTTTATAGATTATCTAAAAACATTCACTTCCAGAGTTACAAAAGTGTTTATTATATTATTGACTCTTATGCCTTGCTTTCAGCTATAAAGGATATAAAACCAGAAGTAATAAATGAATTAAGCCAGAGACCTCGGAGAAAAACAGAAAAGACCACAACTGGAAATATGTCGCAACTTTAGGATAAAATACATACTTGGTTCTATTATCTTAGTTTATTAGTATTCCTTTGAATCTACCTGTATTTTAATTTTATTTGTGATTCTTGCACATTTTAGACATGCATATAAGGAAGAAAACAGTTAAAATTTCTTACATTAGTTGATCTTCACTTCTCCACACAAAAGCAAAACCACACAAACCAAAAGAACCATATAATATTTATTTCAATTTTATTTAAAATAGTTTTAATATCCTTCCTATCTCATATACATTTCTCTCCACTGCTCTTCCACCAACTTTTTCATCTCACTAACCATGTTTCTCTACATTTTTTCAAAGGTGAAATGGCTGGAACTGAACAGAGGGTTCCAACTGAGAAAAATCAGCACAGTGGCATAGCTCTGCTGGCACTTCCTATTCACCTCCTCCTGCCTACAGTACCCCCCCAACTCTTCACAAACAAAAAGAGAATTGATGCTCCAAAGTCTGTGTTCTGCACCTCCCACAGTGGCACAATACTTGGCACAACAATGCCATACCTGGATGCTGTTAGCATTTTGAAAGAGATTTCTAGAAATAGCTACACTACTGACGTTTGAAAAAAAAAAAAAAAGCAAAAAAAACCCCTCTCTTCAATGCTTTTCCATCTGATTAAAGATGTTATTATTCTTCTATTAAGACATTATGTGGATGTACCAAAAACGTGAATGTAGAATATAATATCACAATGCTGACATAAAAGTTCTTTGCTCATGGATTTAAAAAAATCCATCTTCCCACTGATTTTATCATCTTTTCTCATGTACGGTAGCACAATAACACTCTTTGTAATAATTCTAGTAATTTCTGCAGTTGATCATAACCTATTGTAAAACAAACTCTGCCAAATAAAGTCACCTCAAAACAGTGTGCTAGGGATTAATGCTTGGAAACTATACATCTTCTCACAGAAGTTTCATCTTTCAGGTGAGACAGAGGATCCAGAATTTTAAAATCAACATGGCAGCAAAAACACTGTCAATACAGGGGTGATTCTAAAGTTACAACACTCAGTTAAACCAAAAAAGCCAGAAAAAGAGCAACGAAAGCTGCAGCTTGATATAGGCAACTGCAAAGCATTTTTAATTAATGATTAGCTAACGCAGGACTGTATTTTCAGTGAATAACCTTCCACTAAATTTGATGTGTTTTCTGACAGTGAATTTATGCAGAATTTACATGTGTGTTCACCTTTCAAAATCTCTATATGGACAAGTACCCAAAGAACTACCATTAAGACATAGCAAATTTGGTCTTTAATGCAAGAGAGCAGGTCACCAACTGCCTGTCAAATTCTTATCTAGAAAATTAAGACACAAAATGGAAACAGGACTTTGAAATTTATATTGATAAACTTGAATTAAGTTTGGACAGAGTAAACAAGAGGACCATCTGTATGTGGTGTAGCTAGCCAAGGTGTAGGATGCTTTACAGGATGATTAGCAGAAATTACCATAGTTCTGACTCATAAATGGCAAATTATATGTTTGGGCTGAAGTCATTCAACTTTAGCAAAATCAAATATAAGCTTCCAATAGTTCAACAAAAATAGCATCACAACCTAAAGGAAAATATCATTCCAGAACAGTACAAACAGAGGGTTGAAGAAAAGATTTCATACCTTAATAGACAATGATGAACTAGAGAAGGTTTGAGTTAAGTAACAGAAAGCCCGCATTAGAGACCTGTGCTTTTAGGAGCTTGTGAAACCATTTCTAGACTGTACAGAGTCCCTCCATTCATACTTGTAACAGATAATTGGATATGGAGAATACTCATAGGTGATTTGTGTTGAAAGATACACATTCTGGCAGAAGCGTCACAGTTTTGTGAGTTAACATTAGAAGGAAAAAAACCCCTAAATTCATCTTCTGTAACAATTTCTGTCTAACAATAGCCATGAACTTTTATCCACTTGTGCCTATCTGAAGCCAAATAACTGGGGTTTGGCTAAAGCCAATTTTCTAGAAAGGAATTCAGTTCTGACTTGAAAACTAGAAGAGAAGGACAAGCTCACTTCCCAGCTTCTAAAAAAACCACTTCCCACACTTCCAAAAATCTGCCAGTCGTTTCCATCTTTTTTCTCAGTACTGGGTCTGGGGAGGGGGCACAACCTTCAGCTTCCAGTCACAGTTTCTTGCACCAGCTCAGTGATCGAAAGAGTTCCCCAGCTAATGCAAATGTGATTTACTTAAGTGCACAATGCACTTATGGGTCAGCTTTTATCATTAAAAAACCCCTTTAAACTAGTATTCAAAGAACAAAAAGGAAAACTCCACGCTAAAAACGACTGAAAAGCTACTCAAATTCTCATACAATGATTCATTCTTAAGTGATAAAATCCTTTTGCCAAACAAGACAGACCTCTACTGTTAGATGAAGTTACTGCACGTTTAACAAGCTTCCTCATTACCCTGGAATAATTCCATCGGGCTGGTTATAGGCTATAGCTTGCAGTGCAAACCAAGGCTCTTGCTGCAGCATAGTTGCCTCAGAGGTGGCTTTTTGGCTGAGGTAGCCATGCACAAGATGAGGTGAGAAGTCCCTCCTTCCTAATGCATTTCTTCCTAAGGGGCCCAGCACATGGAAACAAACACAACCAGAATCTTGCAACAAGCTACCCTTTGTGGCACTGCTGCTGCTCCTTAAAACAAGGTGCTGCAGATCTCACAAGCAGGATTAAAAGATGTAATTGCTGAGACCAAGAAATTTGAAGAGTTAAAATGAATGCATATACCACAAATATCAAAATGCCTGACTGCAGGTCTGCTATTCATTGACCTGAACTGAGGTCTATGACACTGGGACTAAAATGTGTCAGCCAGTTACAGCCTCCCAAATCACATGCCAACCCTATCAAAATAAAACTGACAGCTGTACTCAGGCTACCCAGGGCCAGTCTCCCTGCCAGACCCCTCTGCTGCACCACAGTTACTGTAGCCTGTTGTGACAATGTTCCAAACATTGGAGTCAAAAATGTGGTTATTTATTCAGTTAAGAAACAACCAGCACCCACCTTGCCCCTTCCATTGAAATAGCAGGGTATAATTTAAGAAACCGAACTACCCCTCCTCACTGTTCAAAGCAAGAACAGAGGGAAAACAAAGGCTAAAATCCCAGTTCTTAAAATCATTTAGGTTCAAAGCAACCACTAACTACAAGGCAACCTAGATGAACCACAGGCTCAAAGAAGTCAGTCCAAAGTCAAATTTGACTCAGACTCTGTGGTAGAAATGAGGCAATTATCAGCTGGGGCAGGATCTGGAGCAAGACAGAGCTCTTTCTTTTAATAATTGGCTGGGATGTGTCTATACAGAGAATTAAGATAAAGTTTTGCTACAATAAAGTAAATAATTACAGCTATGATAGTTATTCTCTATGATGAAACTCAGTGTTACCATCTGCGACAGACTTACAGCACATCAAGTTTATTAGGGTATAGTGATACAAAACATATCACAGTAGTTTAAAACACAGGTATAAAAAATTTTATCTGGAAGCTTTGCAGTAGCTTAAATTCAAGACTAGAAGTACCTAGTTGCCATGGTTGAGTTTCACCCTGCTTTGTGGATTTGTTTCAACTCTCCGAGACCTGCTCTTTTTTCATCAAGAGGGTTAGACACTCAAGAGTTACTACTAATTAAAAGGCACAGTGTTGCATTAGTGTCAGCAGTACCAGCACCATTTTCAATGTCTAAAGTATGACAGGAACATGGCTGAGGCAGTTCCATCTGCAGAAAACACGGTGAATGACTGTCTTACATGATGCAGAAATGTGTCTGATGGCCTAAAATCAGCCAGCTGGGGAAGGAAGTCATCACAGGTAAAAAGTGGACCACACTTTCCAGCTGCCATGGTCATTCACTACAGCAGCAGCTCTGCTAGCTGCTGGAAAGATGAGCAAGGGGACAAGTGAGCTGTCAGATGTCCAAACTGAAAACTTATCAATCAAAAGCTTTGTGGCATCCAAAGCTTCAAGTAAGTTTTTCTGAGCTTTGCAGGAGCTTCAGAAGCTGAATGTTCAGTTCTAGCCAGCCCACGCTAGGTGTCAGTCCTGCCCCGGTATGCCCGGGCTCAGCTGGCACAGGCACACACAGCAAAAAGGTATTCCTAATGGTCTAGAAGATGAAGCGCTTTAAGGGTCATCCTCGCATAGCAGTCAAAGAACAAGAATAAAACCAGCTTTCTGCTCTCATGGACAAAAATTAAAAATTACATGCTTGGTCTTTAAAATGTGTTTTCTCTTAAAGCTGGGATAGTCTTCTAACTAAATCTAAGAAAGGTTTAAAAACAGATCAATGCATAGCCACAGTAAAGTGCAATCTGGTTTCTGTAGGGAAATAAAGAAGCTAACAGACTTCTGTACTTGTTTTTTGGAAGATGAAATTTCCCAGGAAAAAAGGTAAGTCGAAGTTGTTCTGCAAGGAGCAGAACTAACAGAGCCTGTTTCTCAACAGACTTATGGCTATTGTTTCTCAGACTTTGTTCCTGCCTTTTTGAACAGAGACATTGCACACAGATTTCCTAGCCCACTTATTGTATTGAATAGTACATGCTGACTCGTGGCCAGGTACAGTTCTGCTTTTCCATCCCTGGGTAGGGTACTGCATTGAGTCTCTCATGCCTGCTTATTTATGAACTTCCACAAAATCTTTGAGAACAGAGTTCTAAGTGCCTACTCCCTCTGTCCAGACCAAGTGAAACTGGCCATAATATTCATACTATTGGATGTCTGATCAGCGTGATTTGTACACATTGCTTTCCTAGGAACAGCCTAAAGGTCTAATCAAGTCAATCAACCTTGACATCATTCAACAAGACTCTACAAAATTGCTTGCTTACAAGGTCATGCAGTCTTAGGGTACAGCAATTTACAGTACAATTCTTTAAAATGAGACTTATCTTTGTCCCCATGGCAACAGACTGCAGTCATGTCCACATCCCAGCTAGGAGATGTGATAGCAGTTTTATTTGCTAGCTTCAGTGCAGCTAGGTCAAGAAAATATTACAATACATCCGAAGTATCATGGGTTAGACTCTTCACACAGAGTATGCACTCATCAGCTAAAGCTCATGCTGTTATCGCATAGCTACTCCCTACACTGAACCTTTCCATCCCACAGCTGCAAAAACATCACAACCAGCTGCACAGCAGCACCTGGTAGGAAATGTACAGCATGTTATCTGAAATTATTTCAGTATGCACTTTACAAGAGTGTGATGTACTCAGATAAAAGACACAGAGTGCACACAGTGGGCCTGTGTCATTTCCACCTCACCCCCGCAAAAAAAAAAAAAACCAAACCAAAAACCCAAACCCACAACCCAGTCACTTAAGATGCTTGTGACTAATACAGGCACAGGACAGGAGATACAACACCTCCTATACCACAGATGGAGGTGCCCAATGGGCACTTTGCTTCAGTTGGCCCTTTTGCTTATGAATGTTTCCAAGTATCCTGTTATGCTAAAAAGGTCATTGACCTGAGTATGTCTGGATTCATGTCATCAGGGTAATACTCAGAAACCTCAATTAAATCTCTGCTTTGCTTAAATAAAAGCCACATCTACCCATCACAACATTAAGTCTGGTAGTCCTGTGAAATTTCATGCTGTGCCACAGCAACACATGATGGAAATTATTTAATCCCTGGTATAGAGCTGGTACCACCTTCAGTCACTGGATATTCCTGCTAATTCACACCGACTGAAGCAGCAAAGGGCAGTCAGCCTTCTCAAGACACTCAACTGGGGAATGAGTTATGCACATTCCATGTCTTCAAGCAGTGAGGAAAGTTGATGCTGGTCTCACAAATTGGCTTTGTTGTAATAACTGCAAACGTCACACAGCAAGCTCTTTTGCTTCTACTTTTCAGGTTTTGCTCTTGATGAGACCATAAGCAAGGAGACTTGTGTACAAAACACAACACACTCCCATCTCCTGCAAGCAAATCTTCCAGTATCTCTAATGTTTAAACTATAGAGTAATGAGATCAGGTCAAACTCCATTTTTCATTACATTTTCTGAAAACATTTATTTTTTTAGGCTGTGAAAAGCCTAACAGGAAAAAAAAAAAAATCACTATTCTGCTACATAATCTTACATCTCCTTTATTTTTACAGAGATGTGAAAGACAATTTAAACAATGCAAGTTAGTGGTCCTATATTCAAGTGATAAACAGAATATCTGGACATTGAATGATGCTCAAGTATAATTGTCAAAGAAGAGCTAAAAGAAACAATGCAGGAAGAGCTACCCCACTTTTTCCAAGTCATCCCCACATACTCTGGTAAAAAATCAAAAGCACAAAATGTCAGAAAGTTTCTCTGTCCCCTGTGATAAAGAGAAACAAAGTCCAATTTCCCTGTCAGCTGCAGATAAATTCAGATGCACATGTAATCATGTTGCAGCCACAAGAGGGAAGGAATCCAGCACCAGTATTCTTTGCTGAAGAGAATTTGCAGGTGCTCTTCATCCTCCAGATTTTTTAATAACTATGACACAAACACCTTAATGCAAGTTAGATTTCCTCTTAGAATTGCACAAGCCATTATTTCTAGATGGTTAGAGACTTATTCTGCTTCTCATGCTGTCAGCATCTGCCTCATACAGCACTTATTGTGCCATTAAATGCTTCCCCCAGCTGTCAGATAGGAACACAGAACTGCTTTATCTGAGAAAAAGCATCTCTTCCAACTCTTCATGCAGGGTCCATCCACATTATAGTTAAAGAATAAAAAACAGGCATAAAGAGCAAGCTAGACAAAACAGTATTTTAATGATCCACTTCTCTCCCAGGACCCCAACCAAGCTGTACAGCTGAGGAACCATATGTCTTCTCAAGGGCAAGATTCTCTGCTCAAATCAGCCTGCATAAGGACATTGGAAGCACTTGGTCTGCACACATACTTTTCTTGCTGCTCAGTGACATACAAGTAAGTGTAAACTAGCTCTCTTGCAATACTGCTGAAGTCCAAGACTTGCAGCAAGGGTAAGGAATACTATCCCAGGCATAAGTTATCAGATTTAAGAGGAAGCTCTGTAGATTGAAATAGAAGAACAAGGCTTCTCCTTTAATATTTACAGCAAATAAACAGTTGGCTTGGCTTGTCCAGAAGCACCTTTACCCAACATTTATGACTGAGTCATAAGAATAACCAGTGGAAAATAAGGCTCACAAGGGTTCTCATAGCCACAGTTGTTAAAGTCACCAACCAGATGGTAACAGTTGTTTTGGCCACTTGTTGCCTGTAACTATGCTTGCAATGCACTTTTAAAGGCCACCAAGATACGAAGGAATACAATGAAATAGTTGTAACGTCTTGAAGGCAAAGACTGGTAGTAATATTCAGAGAACAGGTACCAGATACAGGCTACCACATCAACACCACCACCAAAAAACAAACAAACAAAAACCCCACACACACCCTTCCCCCAAAAAACCCCACAAAAACATAAAACCCACACACAATAGCAAAAAAGCAGCATGGAAGGCATTTCTGTTTTTTAAGCCTGCTTCAACCCATTCGGCAATAGCCAGGAGATCTTCAACTCCAGGCACAGTGGGTGGGAGATAAGAGTCAGACAGTTCAAAAGAAAACACCCTGTGCCTATGCCCTTACAGGACCTTACAACAACCACCACAGTCACAGCACCAAATCTGGCAAACTGATGAAGTCATCACTTCAAACCTGCAGCAAGAACATTCTATAGTTCTAGATATTCCAGAAAGTGAACTCTGGTTTAAAGACAAAACATCTCATGGGCAAGAGAAGCAATGGGCTGCCATACCATGCCACTCTGTACCTGTAATCAGAGCTTACTGTACAGTTAATCAGCATCTATACTATCAGAAAAGTTAAATATGAAAAACTCAGGTTTCTCCAGTATGTTGCCAGCCGACAAGATTTGGAACTAAATGCATATTTCAGGCTTTTCAAAGAAGCTTGATGAATTTTTCTCCCAAAGCTAACAGAGCAATTTAAAACAGTTAAAAAACCAAATAGGACTGGGCAAAAACTGTAAGAACATGACTAAAGAAGAATAATTTTGTACTGATCTAATCAGTCTCAACAGTGAATCATCAAGTTAAGAGATAAACAGTTGTTCCATGCAGAAGCTGAACTTGAAATTTCTTTTCTCCCAATTCAGACATGTGAGAAAGTTTTTTTATTCCTTGACAGTTACATCTTAAAATATTCATATTTTTAAAACTACATTTACAAATGAGTTTACTGCAAAATCAAAGGGTTAGAGAAGTCAAAATGAGGATCTAGGTAGAACACTGTCAGAGATTCCTGGCTGATCAATTAATGTGCATGAGAACTCCTGCTTACCGGTCTGGAAGGAAGATCAGTTTTTCAATTCCTGTTTCAAATCCAGGGAACTTGCAGGGTTCCAGGCACAAGAATTGGATTCAGCCTAGCTGCTTCATCAGTAGGAGTGTATAAGCCTCACCTAGATATCAAAGCCCCTGGGGTTTCCAAGTTTTATAACTAACACAGAGCAAACAAAAGAACATGTTCTTCATTTGTCCACTAAGTATACATGCATTCATCTTGAGCATTTTTAGATCATTAAATATTCTTTTTACACAGATGCTTCAAGGCTGACATTATGCACACCAAATACTTCACCTCCTGCCCAAAGTCAATTATTTATTCAAAGCTGGCTCTGAGAACGAACAAGGTGGGCAAGTCTGCCAGCTACATGCAGCATATTTCAGGAAAATGACTCACTAAGTTCAAAACATTTTACACATTTAATTAATCCTTACGCTAACTCCAGTTGGCAAGCAGGAGTATGAATCATGGCAGCTAGATCACAGGAGCAAACTCAAAGCAGCACAAAAACTTAGCTGCTTGCTTCTGGAGCTAAACATTTACTTACTGAAGCAGGGATACAGGAGGATACACTGCTTCACAGGCAAGTGTCGTACAGGTAGGAAGGAAGGGGAATGGAGAGGAGAACTGCCATGACTTGAAGCACAGGTGCTGCACCAGCCAGTGGCAGCTGAGGCACTGACACTGAGCCCTCTGCTAATCCTCACTATGCTGCCAACTGACACCACACCACTTATCCACTGCTCTCCCCCTTCCGGGTCTTCTACAAAGAAAGATGTCTTCTTCCAAGAAAGGATGGAACATCAAGGATAAAGGCTACCAGTAAGAGATTGTAGTGATGATGTCATTAGCACAATTTTTGTGTCATCCTTGTGTACACCCCTGCATGTACTCAGCGGTTACCATGCTGTTACTTGGCATATTATGCGCTTAACAAGAAATATACCCTAAGATGTAATACTGAGATAAACTGCTAGCAAAAGAGATCAAACTTGCACAAAGTAGTCCTGATAAAATAAATAAAATAAAAACTATTATGTTTTTATGTACATAAACATACATGCATTATCCTGTTGGAGTTGCTTCCTTGGAACCATTAAGAAACATCCTGCCAGTTGCAGTTACTGCCCTCTCCTAGTCAAAGGGCACTGATGTTGAACTTATCGTTCAGAAGAGGGATATTTCTGGCAGAGGCTGCAGTGATTTTCAAGACGTGTGCCACTAATGCACTTGAGACTACAGGTGGCCACACCTACCCTGCAGAAGGAAAAATGAATCCTTTAACCATTCCCAGACTCTTAATCTGAACAATGCTGAACTCCTCACCATAGCTACCGACACTGAGCTATCAGACAGCAAAACTAACTCTCCATGCAACCCTAAATCAAGCCTGATTCAAACCAGTAAGTGAGAAAGGAAAGGCTATCACTTTCTTACACCTTTTCATTCACCTTTACATCCACAAAAATATCTTGTACAAGATATGCATCAAGCCTGGATATCAAGTCATCTTTATTTAGCATTATACTTTACTTAACTATTTGTTGGATACCAGATTCAGATGTTTATAGGATTTGATCACTGATTTTGCCTGTTTACAGAAGTAAACAAACTACACACTGCAAACTGACAAATACTATTAAGATCTCTGATCTCTGTTAATCTCCCTTTCACTCCACAAGACTCTCAGCCACAGAAATATATTAATATATGCAATAAGATTGCTTCTCATACACCATTTCCAGAAGAAATCTCACTGTAAAACCAGATGCACAGTCTGGAGCTTCAAGGCTACCTTCCCCTCCCTGAAGTGTGATGAAACCTTATGCCAGGCTAGGAAAACTGACACCAGGATATTCAAGAGAACAAACCAATCAGATAGAAATAAATCCAGACACACACCACAAATCTCCTACCCTGACAGAGCTACTGACTCAATTCTTTGAGTCAAATGTGCCCTGTGCATCTAATCTACAGCACCCCTAACAAATTTCAAAGAAATTAGTGATACTTCAGTTTTCTCCTAAAAGTTAACAGCATTATACCAGGCTTAGGCATTCAGATTTGTCGTTATTTTCAAGTATTCAGCAGCTAACAGTACAAGAGATGATTTCTCATCTGTGGAGAACCTAGGCAGTTGTTTGAGAAGAAACTCCTAAGAACACCTGTGGGAATCAAGCTACCTAGCACACAGCCCTGCTGGAATAGGGCCCTGACCTTGCTTGGCACCTACAGGGCCAAGGAACCAAGGGGCCTTCTGACAAGCAGGACAGCCCAAAGGATGCTGCCCTAGGAGAACTTCCCTCTGGGGAAAACCTACCATCTCCACCTCTGCAAACAGCTTCTCTGCAGCACTGGCTGTAAACAGACCTCACCTCAGAGGCCCATTGTGTCAGGAATACCGCAGTCAGGAAGCTGGGAATCACTAAGCAACATCTTGCTCTAGCTTTGATTTTAGGAACATAAGTCAGCCCTCCCTTCTATTGCTACTCTTCCCCTTCTAAGGAGCCTCTTAAAATGACTTTAAAGGAGATGAAGAGACCAAGCATTTCAAAGACTATAACTAAAAAAATAAATAGTTAAAAAACACCCCCTTCCCCAATGCCTCCCTATTCAGCTGTGCAGAATGCTCAGCCTTCAAGACTTCTGCTGCAGCATTTCAAGAAGGATTTCAGAAACAGTTTTCAGATGACAGACACACAGAGGAGGCTCACTGACATAACCAAAACACTACTTATGCAGCTTAATTCTGTTGTAAAAGCTTCCCTTATTGGAAGGGTGACTCACAACCCTTAGTTTTCTTTAAAAAGAAATAAAGCAAATCACGCTAAAAGCTGCAGTAATATATACTGTACAAAGTCTCTAAAGACTGTTCATCATAATAGAAGCATTTTTATAGGAAAATGCAGGATATTAAACTAAATATACATGATTAATAGCACAAACCAGGAAAGAATCCACTCAAATAACAGGTCCCATGTATAGGAATATTCCAGCTTTAACCATACTGCTGATTATTCTGTTTGGAATGTTTGTTTCCTTAAGAGGTACTGCTAAATATATATTACTATTACCTTTTCAGCACAGTTGAAAACTGAACTGAAAGGTAAACTTTTAGATTAGTAGCTGTTGAGAACCCCTCAGTTCCTGATTACTGGAGGTGAGAACTGTGGTTCCTAGGGTACAAAAGAATCAGACTACTTGTTCAAGTGCTAAATATGAATGAATATGCCTAATCTGCACACCTAACACCCAGAGCACCCCAAATAACAAAAGACACCAATGAAAGTGATAGACTATACTTCAATCACTCATCATATGTGTGAATGGAAGTTTGTACCCACTATACTTTTCCTCTCTTTTTCTTTTGTTTGAAGTTTGTCATCAGAAAGAATAATTCTAGACCAGACTAAGCAAACCTAGTAATCACCCTAGTTACTGACTTCACACAATTAAAAAGGGGAGAAAATATACTCAAAGTAAAGACTAAAATAGCAATCAGGAAATCCACATTCACTTTTGATGAGACAGGTCTGAGCAGGAGCAGAATTTATCATTTACTAGCTCCTCACATGCAAAATTGAAATATTTAGAAGACTTCAGGTTTTTACTTTGCATAATTACAAAGAGCTCATTTGATGAGGATACTAACACTTCAAGAACCTTAGATATGCCAGGAATTCTACACAGGTGCTGGATCAAAGTTTTGAACAGCTGGGAACTTGCAGTTAGCTCACAGAGCCAATATTGTACAAACACCCACCTGCAACCCTAGACAATCAGGTCTCCATACTCAGCCCCACACTTTCCTGGTGTTGATGCAACCTCTCCCATGGAGGTGATACACAACGTGACTTCTCTGGCCACTTACAAGAAATAAGTGGCCAAATGAGACAAAGCATCTGGTAGTTTTAAGCATCCAGGTGCTTAAGAAGAGGTAATTTGCCTTCCTTCTTGACTTCTAAAATTTATGCAGTGTTGGTTTTGTTGCTGCTCTGAATATTTCACACACCACCTTGTAAATGTCAATATAATCTTTGTGAAACCCTGAGTGTAATAAGCATGCACATGCACTGGTCACACATTCTATAAACACAGAACTTCTGCAAGTATAATTCATTTGTTCAAAATGCAGCCAGATTAATTAAAAGCTCTCTTTCTAATCAACAGGGAAAACTAGTCAAGTCTGAATAAAACAAATTGCTCTCTGAAGAGCACATAACTACCTAGAAACTTAATACTTGACGTTTCCAATAACAACGTAACTCTTCCATGTTTAACTATGCCCATTTGATAATATATTTTTTAATTTTTTTTTTTTAATTTTTTTTTTTTAGGTTTAGAGCTACCTTCTGATTTTTCCCACCAAAGTTTTGGAAGAAAGCAGTCAGAGGAAGACTTTTTCTTCCAAATTAGTAGAGCTCATCTTGCTTCTTTGTCACATGACTTTTCCCTTGATGAAAGTTATTTATAAACCTTGGAAGCAGCAGGAAAAGAGAAAAGAAGATTCAAAGAGAGAAGTCTTATTTCAACACAAAACACTATGTTCTAAGGAGAGAACAAACCACAGAGAGAGCAAGAAAATTAGAGCAATCTAGGAGGGAAAAAAAAAAGTTAAAGAGTTGACTTTCACTTCATTGTAATGAAGAAAAATGGATTTTCTCACCCTAGAGCTGTAACCATCAGTGTATAAATTGTAGTTTGTTTCCTTTTTAAATAACACAGCACTCTAGGAGGCACCACACTCATCACAGAAACAATTTGTCGTTGACTCCAGTGACTGCCAAGTGACTCATCTCTCCTGACACAATTCACTCTCAGCCAGCACACTCTTGGGCACCAACTGCCATTATGGTACAGGATTATTTTCATGAGGGAATGGCTTTCCCCAGATGAACTTCCATTTGTCTTAAGTAATAACCCTTGCTCAAAATCAAGCAGCCTAATTCCGTGAAGCATTTTACATCTTGCATATAATGTCAGAACCTCTTTTCCCTGTTCAGTGTGACATTTGCTCAGTTGTGACCACTGCAGTGCAGTCTGCAAAGTTTCTTTTGAAAGCTTCCAAGCACAATATATTTGCTGTGCATCCAGTGCCTGTCTAATTGATTAAATCAGAGTTGGTCATTGCAGTGTCCACTTAGGAAAATCATTTGGTTAGCTGTTTTTTCCATCGTTAAACACCGCAAACTTAAAAATTAAACACACAACCAAAAACACATCCACAAAACCCACATCCCCATGCACTGCCCCTGAACTCTGCAGGTTGCACCATCCCACTGCATCAGTGCTTCCTGAAGTATCAGGAACAGAGGTGAAATCACCACCACCCCAAGGTCCTGATTCAGTAAAGGATCAAGAAGACCAACGTGTGTAGAAGTTACCTTTCAACAGGAGGGAGCATCCTTTCTCAAGTGAAGCTCTGCTGCCAAATAGAATTATCAGTGACTTTCTCTACCACCTAAAAAGTCATCAGTTTCTCATTTAGGGTCTCAAGAGATATAGAGACAGTTTTGGTTCTGAAATATAGATACAGAGATATAGAGACAGTTTTCACTTTTGGTTCTGAAAGACTAAGATTTCTGAGAAACAGAATCTGTCACCCTTCGGCCATGGAGAGAATAGTTTCAGTGCAGGTTGCCACTCACCACAGACAGCAGCATTTAGTAAAGGCTGCAGAAAGCCAGAGGGGTTGAAAAATCCTGAAAAGGGTTCACAGGCTTTTTAAGAATTCTTTTCAAAGAGCTGTTATCTTCTCTCTAATGCAACTGAGCCACAACAGCACACTGTCTGAAAGCAGTAATTCAAAAAAGTAAGGGCTATGCAATAAAGAGAGTTAGAAGTTTAATGTGAATGAGATATCATATATAAATATGATATTAAATATTTAAGTTCATATTTCAAATGTACACACTGCTTACCCCTAAAAATTTGAAGTTTTCTATCTCTCTACTTGCTGTATGAAATGTATAAGGGGGAGGAGAAAGAAAAAACTTAGAGTGAAAAAATATTACATTTTCCTTTATATTGACATCTCCTCTATGTCTGTCTTAATTCAGTTGATAAGGACAGTGACAACAAGAAATAAATTAATAAAGAATCAGAAGTTACAAAATTCTATTTCAATAAGAGTAGCACAGCTGTTGTCCTGCCAGCTTCCCCTTCAGTGCTGAGATTCTGAACACAGGCTCTGTAACGCAAGAGGAAACGACATTTCATTCATTCCATGACCCCAGCTGTCCCCTCTCACACTTTAGTCACACAAAGTCAGTGACAGAATAACCTTTCATCTTCATCAAACACACAGTTTTATACACTATTTTCCATGGAGTTAAATAGAAACCAGTATTCTGTTGGTTGCCTGATCAACTTCATTACAAAACAAATAGTAGTTATTTACTTTTTTTTTTAAGTGTTAGAAAATAGGCACTATAGATCAATATATTTTGTGAATTGAAACACAGTTTCTAAAAATCAATTTGCAAAGTTATTACCTACCAAATCCTTCATAACAGCTAAATACTAGAGATTATTTGTTTAAATGAAAAATTTTAAGTAAAACAGCTCACACTGCCTAGAGCATATGCTCAAAGAGCTGTGGAAAGAAGAAATAATTTGTTTCTTAAATACGTCACTAGTGTGATTTTGTAAGAAGCGATGCAAAGTCACAGTTTTCCAGTAAGGGCCTGCATTTGAATTCACTCAGCACCTACTTCTATAGTGAGCAAAAAGTCAGCCCAGATAGCTGCCTATAAATCTTTCTTTTAGGAAGGTGAGTAGCACAATATCTGAGCTTACAGTTACTTACATATTGTGGTTATAAAGCATTACTTGATAAGAAAACAATTTTTCATTACTTCAAAATTTTTATTAAACAAGGTTCCTTAATTCTGAGTGTTTGGTTGTTGTTGTTGTTGGGTTTGGTTGCTTGGCTTTTTTAGAGGAAGAAAGAAATCCGGCATGTTCAGTAAACATGTCACTGTCGTCTAGCAACCCAAACTAGGCTTCCCTCCTTGGAAGTGTGGTGGAGGAGGGTCAGATTAGGGAGCATTTAAACAAACTGGACATATCCTGCAAAAAGTCTGTGGGACTTGATGAGATATATCTATGAGTGCTGAGGGAACTGGCCAATGCCATTGCATGGCCACTCTCAGTACTCTGAAGACTCATAGCAAGTGGGAAATCTTCTTGAGAGGTGTGAGAACGGATGGAGTTCCTCTCTTCAAGAAGAAAATCCAGCAAATTGCAAGCCAGTCAGCCTCACCTCAATACCTGGAAGGGTGATGAATCAAATCCCTCTGGAAAGAATTCACAAGCATATGAATGGCAAGAAAATTATCTGCCCTAGTCACCATAGATATGTGAAGAGGAAAACTGTGCTTAAACAGCATGACAGCCTTCACCATTTTGAAGAATACAGGTGCAGGCTTCAAGACTTTTGACACTGTTTCCCACATCATCTCAGACAAGCAGATGAAGGACTGATTGAAGCAGATCAGCAAACAGGGAGATCAAAAACTGAACCACACTACCCAGAGGGTTGTGATCAGCACAAAGTTTAGCTGGAGGTCAGTCACTGGCATACCCCAGCACTCAAGGCTGGGTGGGTCCTGTATTATTTAACCTCTTCTGTAGTAATGCAATTTTCAGATCTCCATGTGGCTTCCTTTGTTTCCCTGCTCTGTATGCTATTTGTTCATTTTGAAATATGCATCCTGCTGTACCTGAAAACCTATTGGTGTGTTCCCCCTGCCAATTTTTCCTCCCTCCTCCTGGGACTGGCACTGGGGGAGACAGTCCCTCCCCTTTCTCTTCCCTTATAAGCCAGTTTCTGCGTCAGAGAGGGGTCTTCATCTCTGCACTGGCAGCCTCCAAACCTCCCCTGCCTTCCTCCCCTGCAACCCTTTTCCCCTTACCCCAGATAAACCTCCCTGGCAGAACAGAGATGGATTCCAGTTAATGTCTTCATCTTACTTCATTTCCTGCTGAATCTCTGTGGCTACGAGACTCACGCCACGCCGAGCAGACCCCGGGGAACGCGTGCCCCGGATCCGGTGGAATGACGCTGACCAGGGACCCGGTTCTGGGGGGAGCTGGCTCGTGCCACCCTCCCAGAGCCTGCCATATCACTATTCGTTAATGATTTTGGTGACTGGGCAGAATACACACTGCAAGTTTGTAGATGCTACAAAATGCAGAAGCAGCTGATAACACCAGACAGTTGTGCTGCTGTCCAGAGGGACCTTTGCTGACTGAAGAAATTAGCAACAGCATGATCCCAAAGTTGGGCAAAGGTGATTTAGGGTAAAATAGAAATTATTAACTTAAAAGAACTAGAAGCTGGATAATAATAATAATATTTTGAATTGCTTTAGAAGGCCAGAGATTGGATAATGATTGACTAAGATTTGCCTGCTGAAAACCATTTATTATTTGCCTAATGATTTTGTGCCTACCTAGTATCGGGGAGGATAGAGAGAAGAGAGCCAAATAATTGAGAAAAACCACTAAGTGTGACTGAGCATTCTGCCCTCGGACCCCAGGACCAGTACAAGTTGGTTCTCAGGCTTGGACTTGGACCAAGAACCAAGGGAGCATGTGCAAGGGAACTGGGTGAACAGTTCATCGTGAGGAAGACTACCGATTTTGCCCTCATTAATCATTTGGGACCCTCGCCCACAATTAATCTGAGACACTGCACTTACACGAGCATATTTAAATGAACTTTGAACTCATTATAATACGAAGTGGGGATAGGTAATGAATATGTATAGGGGCTTTGTCTAACTTCATGCATATGTAATCTGTAACCTAATATAAACTTAGTGAAGTGCTGCTGACAGTGTGCATGCTTTTGGAGGGGCTACCCCCCATGCAGCCCAGCTGAAATAAACACATACCTACTTCATAACTATCTGAGTTGTGGAGTCATTCCGTGCTTCAAAGGAACATGCAAGGTTCTGTACCACAGGAAATATAACCCTATGCACTGCTGCTACAGGTTGGGGGGCACACAGCTGGAAATTATCTTTGCACAGAAGGACCCGGTGGACAAGTTGAATACATGCCAGCTGGCAAAGAAAGCTGACAACACCCTGGGCTGTATTAGAAAAGGTATTTCCAGCAGATCTAGTGGAGTGATCCTTCTCTCCATCTCAGCACTGCTGAGACATCTGGAGTGACATCCTCTTCTGAGCTTATGCAGTTAAAAAAACCCAAAAAACAAAAAAAGCCATACCTGGAGCAAGTGAAGGTGAATCACCACAAAAACAAGCAATGGATGAGCATATCTGACCTACAAAAACATTCTGAGAAAGCTGGACTTGTACATCCTTGAAGACAACGCAGGGGGACAAGGAAGGAATGGAGAATGTGTCTTATTCACATATATAAATACTGAAGAGGAGAAAATAAAAACAAGAGAACCAGACTCTTTGCAGTGGTATCTCCAATGAAGTGACAAAAGGCAGCAGGCACAACCTAAAGCACAGGAAATTTTATTTAAACATGAAAGTTTTGTTTTCCTCTTGGGGTGATGAAACACCAGAACAGTGTCCCAGAGACCTTGTAGACTCCATTCAAGGCACAACTGGATGCAGTCCCAAGAACCTTCCCATCACCAACACTGTTTTCAGCAAGGCAGGGAAGTTTGGACTAGACAATCTCCAGAGGCACCTTCCAACATCAGTTTTCCATGTTGCTGTGAATACTTATTGCCTTCACAGCAGTGGCACTAGAGCAACAAAAAAAAAATCTCCATTGATAGACAGAGGTTTCATGCTTTCCTCATTGTGACCATTCACTAAATCTTCCCTTCAGTTCCTAAAAGGTATCACATGAGCTGCTACTGCCATTAATTACAGAAACTTAATATTTCATTGCAGATTCCATAAATTCATATCCTCTCTATAGACAGTGGTAGAGCCTGCAAGATGTGCTCACCATAAGACTACACACAGAGCATCCACCTTCACTCCCTCCAATTTTATTGTTCACATTTTCACCAATGTAAACAGTATCAGCAGAAGTCACACATCTTTGGAAACTGTACAGGAGCTAACAACAAGCCTAGGTACTGCCATTTTCAGTGTTGCCATGCAATTCTGTGTATCAGCATTTCCCCTGCATATCTGCTCTACTTTCCCAAGGGCCCCATGCAACGTTTGAATCAGAGCATACAAATTCCCTTGAAAGGGTGAAACAGCTCAAAGCACTGTTACAAGATAGCTTCTGAATGATGTAATTTCAAAGTACTGCAAGCCATTTTACACTTATTATTTTAGAAAAATGTGACACAGAATTTTGCTGCTAACTGCACCTTCAAAAGGCTTAGATGAAATGTCAACACTTTGATCTAGACTAGAGCACAAGACACATCATCCTTTTGGTATGCTGGGGCCTCCAACCAACACAGGTGGTCAAACTTACCCTTCCCTATCAAGAAAAGGCTATTTTGCCAAAAAGAACCTCTTAAGGAAAAATTGCATCCCACAAGTATAAGCAAGGACTGCTGCAGGAGTATAAAATCCTCTTAAGGAAATTTCCATTCACTAATCTGCTTGCTTTTGTAGCAGGACAAACAGGGACTGTGGGATGTTCCTCCTCCGAGGAAAAAACCCTCATGATAACAACCCTGAGTAATCTGGGTGAAAATTCTAGAGCAGAGCTGACACAGTGCTCTAGGGCCAAGATGTGTCTCAGGAACACTTGTTGTATCCAACAATCCCATTAATTTATGCCCCCAAGACATTCAAAGAACTTATCCATCCACAAGAAAATCAGACCTCAGAAAAAAAATGAGAAGTGCAGGTTTTACAATGCATTTTAGCACCATGTCATTTGTCCATACAATACACAGGACAGGAGAAATGGCAGGAGGCAACATAGCCTAAGGCAGGTTACTTACAAGAACATCTTTTAAGCAGATATGAACCATTGCATTACATGATTTAAATTCACTCCTTAGGTTATGCTTCATGTCTCAAAAAAAAAATTACTTTGGGGTTGGGCACAGTACAGCTATCTGTCCCTGGAAGAGTGAACTGTTTTTTCTTACAGTGTCACTGCAGTAGGACACAAGCTTCACAGAAATTGAAGAGACTTAAGAGTCTCTTTAAGAGACTGAGCTAGCAAAGGGCTGAAATAGCATGACAGCAGCAGAGCAAGGCCAAAAAATTCAGATTGTTATTTCAGAAAACTTAATATTGTTATTGTTCAGATTCTTATTTTTTTGTAGTACTGTGCAGTCAAGACATATGGAAAGTTCAGTTAAAAGGGGGAGGGTACTTCTGCATTAGACAGTGATATTTCACTTTTAATAATTTGTTAGTGGTCATTGTGTTTTATAAAGCCCAAGTGCAGCAGGCTTTTCAGTCACACATTAGTAAACGCTGTCAATTGTCATACGGGCACTGAAATTACCTTGCTGAGGCAGGAATAGACAGAGAAAAACACCATTGCAGATATTGAATTGCAAACTGCAATGCTTAGATCAGAAAATGAGAACACAGGATTAAGGTTTCTATACAAGCAGTCAGTACATGCCATTTTTTTTCTGCCCAATTTAAACCTTCAGAATGATAAGAAGCATCCCTAATGAAAATTAACTAGGTTTAATTTAATTTGAGAAATGAAGGCTATCTTCACAAAGAAAGTCCTCCTAAAACCCACAAACCAGAAATATTATCTACAGCCATATCCTCAAAGACAATGATGAGCCAAGCTACCTGCACGTAATTTCATCCCCAAGCTTTTTAAAGAGTAATTTACTGCTCATTTGAGAAATGGAGGAGGAAAAAATCCATTTGGATATTGCATTCATTTCAGAGATCAAAGCTAAGACTTTTTCCTCCTTCCTATCATTAGGGGGTTAAACTATGCCTTTAACATAGTAAAAAGTAACAAAAACACATCCTTGCACTGAAAATCAGACATCAAAGGTAAGTCTTATATTTCAAGGAGTAAGAGATACCAGGAAGTTGATCTTCAAAAGGTGGCTACTTAGACAAGCATCTTTGGAGCTCCCTTCAATCCTGAAGGGATTCAGTCTACTTTGCTTTTTGACATCAGCAAATGACTAATGAGCATCAAGCACACCTTGGCTCACTCTTCACAAAGCAGCAGCACCTTGCACTGACACATGGGACCAGGTGTGACACAAAGTGTAAAGCTTTGCCCTCAACTAATCATAATAGTGAATGATGATTTGACCTTACCTGCTTTATGTCTTCATATCACTTTTTATCACTTCTATTTGACATTTAAACACTTTGAGGCAAGACTCACCTTTTCCTCTAGGTTTGAATTTGTTGTTTTGTTTTGGATTTGTTTTTTTAATTAGCACAGTAGTGCAATGCTATAATAATATAAATAACAGATTAACCTGAAGCAAAGGGTTAAGCTTAGTCATCCTCTGGTGAAGAGCCAGCCAAGAGAACAAGTAGTAATGACTTCAATTTACTAGTCTATGAAATAAATTTATCATGTACAACACACAAAGATTTTAATATGACAGCTACTCTTTAAAAAAAAAATTACAAAATCTTCTCTGCAAGAAAACTATGTACCTCAAAAACTGTGTGCTCTTAATTGGAAAAAAATGCACAGATAATATCTGTAAAATAAAATTCCCTAACCTCTAGTTGGACATATTTTTTTTTCCTCAATTGACCTCATAAGAGACCAAAAATAGGATGGCTTTGCATCTTCACAGCTAGAAGTATGTGGAGAATATGTACCAGAGAGATTTTGTTTCATGAAGGCAGAAGATATTACAATAATTTAACATTTATGTGATCCATGAATAAGCAGATTTACCTCTTTAACAGGTTCTTCATCCAAGGCAGCATCTTCCACTGCAGTCTAGGGAAGAGAGAGAAGAAAAGAGAGGAAAAGTCCTGTAAATATATGTTACCAAGAAAGACAATTCTAAGCCAAGATCTAGCACCAAATAAAGTCAATTTAATTTTAGGCAGTTAAATTGCTCTCATTTTATACTACTATAGCAGGCTTGTTCAATTCTTCACACTTTGTACAGGTAAATTAATCTTTGAATCCATGGGGACCTGCTTTCTCCAAGATACATAACACATTAAGAGAAGAAAGCACAATTAAAGAACTATTAAAATTGCTGATGAATAGCTAAAGCAAAATTTATCATAGAATGGATAAAGTACAAAAGAATATTGCTTAGAAAAAACTATAGAAATGGAACAGCATTTCTTGCTGAGAAGACAGAATATATGTGTGTATATATAGCACCAAATTTTCTAAACACTCAGCTTCCATTTAAATGTTGTGCTTACCTAAAATCCATTATGTGATGAACCCTCAGGAAAATAGGTAGAATGATTGCATAGAGCTGGATCACACAACCCCTTCTCAGGAAAAATATTCCCAAGGCTGTAATTCACTATCCTATCCATCCAGCTTGAGTGGGATCAATAATTTTGCCTACTCACAAAGAAATTCTAGAGAAGCCAAATTTTCTTGCTTACTTGTCAAACACAGTTAATGACCTCCTGAGTCAACAGGTGAAAGAAGCAGTATTCCACTCTAATCTTCCTTTACACAAGCATAATATAGAACATGCCCTCAATGCACTCTTCCTTATCAAGCAATTGATTTACTATAAAAGCTGTCTTTAATATCTGCAAGTCATTCACCTGAGTCATGCGCAGGCACTCATAAATGCCTCTGTTTTAAAAGGATTTTTGGCATTAAGGAAGGGAAGGAGAAAGAGGTCCATATGCATCAAAGAATTAAACTGTCTCCCTGTCTACTAACTGTGAAAAGCTTCCGTGAAAAAGAACAACTTGCAGACAACCATGAAAACATTTTATCCCACACAGATTCAGAGACCATGACAGCTCCCTTGAATCAGTACAACCACTAGTGTTTAAGCTGTATTCAGCTCATTAAAGACTAAATGTTTCTGCTGTTTGAAAATGTCTTCATGGACAAGGGCCCACAAGAGATGAAATTAATTTCTATGTACTTTTACTAGACTTGAGCAAACAGTACTTTAAGAATTCTATCTACAGCATGATCTAAAATGGTCTTAAACTATAGCATATCTTTAATGTGCTTAGAGACAGCAATAAAGAGCCAATAAATGCTGCTTTATCTGTTGTTCTCATCTACACTGCAGGAGTTTATGCCTGCAATTCTTTAACCCTCTAAACTTTTTGTAAGTGAAATCTCAGCAAGTGATAGAATGGTGTAGCTCAGCTATGCTATTCTTTCAAGCAGGAAATGAAAAAAAGCACCACTAAAACCTACAAAACCACACATCTAATTAACTAGCATTGCAATGGGTCAGTTACACTTGGTAAGGGGACCCACAGTTTCTTCTGAAAGGTCTAAATAATCCTCTACCAGCAAAAGAGGTGACAAAGATGTTGTCCCAGGCAATGTACATTGGGCTTCAGTGCATAATTTACCCTGTGATCTAAGGAAGTTTTTCCCAGAAGCTGATGGCACAAAAAACAATGACTAGAGTGTTTTCAGTCTGGGCCAGAAAGAAAAACACTGAGCACACACAAAAACTGATTTTAGGAAGAAGGGAAGGAGGTAGGAAAAAACCAGGTATATATATGCACATTGAATACCACAGTCAATGGAAAGGTGGAGCTGGAAGGGGAGCACCATTTCTATGATGTGCAGAAGAAAACTGTTCATTATAAACATAGTTATGCAACTCTTCTCATTGTGAAAGTGATCCAACAAGGTGTCAACTGACTTCTCCAACAAAATCAGGAATGACACAATTTCCCAGCTACAACCTGTTTATTAGCACTCAAATTCCTTGCATCACACAAAGTGGAATAAGTGAGAGTATTCAGAACTGAATTACATGATTTAAAAGTCTGCAAGCCCCTCACAGCTTGTTTTTAACCTAGAGACTCCAGAAAGAGCTGTGCTGGTATAATATATTACAGTATCACCTCTGCTCTATTGCTTACACGTACAAGCTAATGCCTTGCATGAAACCTTTCCCACAGTTCAGCTCACTCCCCTCTGTCCCTCTCACCAGAACCCCAGTACAGTACTTCAATCAGAGAAGGGGATAGGATGTCAAAAAATAAACACCAACCCCCCACAACTCACAAGTTTCCCTCATCTATTTCTACCACTTATTTGTTACAAATATGCATCCTGTGCTGCAAACAGTTGATGTGAAATATTTTGTTTCTATTGCAATACTCAACAGTCCCAGAAACACTCAGGAAGCCACCTTGTCCCATTACAATAAAAAAAAAAAAAAAAAAAAAAAAAAAACCAAACCCATAAAATCATAGAATAACTCTATTTGGATCATAGAGTCCAACTCCTGCACAGGACAACCCCAAGAATCACACCATGTGACTGAGAGCACTGTCCAAACGCTTCTTGAACTTGAATGATATCTTTCTTGACACAAGATAACCTTAGATTGCAGGGAATGAAAGCACCACAAGCCAAATGGTGAACATACACAACACAGCAGCCTGAGAGTTATAACAGCATCGGGTTTCCAGTATGATCGGGAAAGCACAGTCTTGTGCTAAGAGGTAATGGGCAAATGGGTAATCAGAATCCAAGTGAAGTCCACGGACCTACTCGAGCCTCAAATTACAGATCACATACTTCATGTTTAAAGGTGAGCCTGAGTCCGACTCAGCCGCTTTGAGGGTTTCTACCTTTTATTACACACTCTTTCCTTTCCAGCCACCCCAGTCCCCCGGGCGCGCTTCCGACCCGAGCCCGGTGCCGGGGGGACAGGACAGGTCAGGACGGGACATCCCGCACCGCCCGGGCTCCGCGGCCGCCGCTCCACTCCGCTCCGCCTGCGAGGCAACAGGTTCCCGAGCCTCGGCTGGCTCCCCGCCCTCAGCAGGAGCGGAGCGGGTGAGGGATGCTCCTCACACCCCATTCCGTGAGGTTTGGGACACCACCGAGGTGATTCCCCCGGCGGGAAAGGGGGCTGACAGCCGCCGCTCACCTCCGTCTCCATGGGCTCCACCTCTATCCCCTTCCATAGCTCCAGCAAGTGGGCGATCGGCATGCTGGGCGATTCCTGCCTGCAGACGGGATCAAGCACAAGGAGCGCACGTCGGCCGCCGCTAAGAGCGGGAGCGGAGAAGGGAAGGTGTCAGTGGGAGAGACGGGACACGGCGCGGAGTGCGACCGGGACCCTCCGCCCACCCGCTCGGCAAAATGGCTCCGCGCTGCCCTCAGGGGAGCCGCAGGCGGGGCGCGGGCGCTCCGCAGGCGCGGAGGCTGGACAAGGCAGCGGCCGCCGCTCCGCAGCCGGGGACGGATCCGCGCCGCCCCGTCCCGTCCCTCTCGGCCGCCGCCTTGGCTCGCTTTTAAGCCGGGGGGAAAGTTGCTGCGGAGGATGCTGCGGCGGCGGCGGGCGCTGCCATGGCAACGGCAGCGCATCCCACCGCGCCCTCCCGCCCCGCCCGCAGCGCCCGTCCCGCCGCGCCCCGGGAACCGGCGGGGCCAGAGGGGAGAGCGCCGCCGCCGAACTGGGGCTGCAGAGGCTACAGGAAAATAAGCCGATTTATATCCACGATTTAGAACGCTGGCATCGAGACAGAAAAGTGCAGCTAACATAAAGATATCCAAGGTTTACCAAGCCCGGTATTACTCCAGTCTTAGAAAGAATTCTCTTATCTGTCACATCCTTTACTATTTTATCCCTGTACTATGAAGCCTGTAGTAGTATCTGTTTATTCAGATGCCCTTTCCTCCTCCTTCAGATCGCAAAAGCTATTACAACCTTACTATAACGAGCACGACAATACACCACATGCCCACTTGCCAGAGACCATGATTCATGCAGATGTTGATTGGAATTCTCCTCAAATTCAGGACAAAACATGCATTTTAACTTATTCAGGCAACTTCATCTGGGTCCAAAAGGTTTTACTGTTAAATAAATCACTGCTCTTCAAAGAACAATTTTGGAATGAATAGTCAACATATAGAGTGCACTTTTCTTCTATTCCATGCTCAAAAAGCCACAGTCTACTTCCATATAAGCAGTGCTGTACAAATTCAGAACAAGTTTTAGTCATCAACAAGAATTCTTCTGCCATTTTACAAGGGGACATTTGAGAAGTGTTCTTCCTCCAGTTGTATTTAAGCTCCCCCAAACTCTATTTAACATGAATATTCTGCCCTGTAAGTCCAAACACCAAACATAGTTAGGAAAATCAGATTCACTAGCCATAATTTAAAAAAAAAAAATAAAATAAACATGACCTCACACAGAGCCACAAATGGAGCTGTGCATTCAGATACTGCTGTGAGAACTCAGTCTTTTAATTCTGTGTTAGAATATGAACACTTTTCTTGACATCTGTGACAACACTAAAGTGACAACTTGTAACACCAATTATGCAGCTTCATCTGTTTTACAGATTGAGCAATTAAATATCTAGATTACTGCACTTACTCACTGCTCACCAAAAAAGCATAGTGGGAGTGATGTCAACCACATAACTCTGACATGTAACTGAGGTCAGAAGCTGCAGTACCTGGCTGTAACATAGTTCCTGGCTCTTGTGTCCTGTCTCTGCTTCTTCCCTAGGAACACATGAGAGACAGAGTCACCTTTAACTTGGCATAAAGGCACTCCCAAACAGCCTCATAGCACCGATGACTGCGAGGCCAGAGCCAGGACCAAGTGCAACAAGTTCAGAGCACAAACCACACTTGTTTTACAAAACCCAGAGATCTTTATCAATCAGACACATGATTCCAAAGAAGATACATGAAGATTGTACATGATTATATCACGTGACGTCTTGATTTTTAAAAACTTGTTAACTCCAGTTTACAGGACTATATTTTAGCCTTTGAGATACAAATCTTGGATGCTACAGGCTGAGAGCAAGAGCAAAGTGCCTGTGGCAACAGGGAACTTGGGAAGTGGGACATGTCCAGATAATCCCAGGGGAGGCAAATCCAAAGTTTGACCAGCAGTCAAGCTAAAAACATGTGCACGCAGATCTAATGTTTTTACAATTTTTTCAAGAACTTCACTTAATTCTTGAGACATACAGTTACGTGTTTCCTTTAGTATTAATCTATTATCAAACAGGGACATCAAAACCCACAAGTTTATTTCCAGAACTGTTTGGTCACTCTAAGCATGCCTAAATTAAATCCCAGCAAAAACAAGTGAGAAGATCTTGTTATTGCTTTAGCAAACATACTTCTGTTATAAGCAGAATACATGTACTGTGCAACGGACTCAGTGCACTTATTCAGCACCAATATATCAATTGGACTCAAACTAAATATCCAAGTTTATTGGACTAACCAAAGTATGCATTCCATACATTTCTTATCCCTACTTAATGAAGGGCAGAAATATTTAACCTCAGCTCAAAAGAAAATGTGAGTTTTGGTAACTTTCCTCCTGCCCTTTATTTTGCTGCATTTACTTGGAGTAATCCCACTGAAGTCTCCAGAATGATGCTTGACTTGAGATTTTTCAAGAACAGGGTCTCCATCATTAATATGTATACCTGATTTTCTTCTTCATGACTTTTTTTTGCCATAATCTTCATTTGTGAGTAAAAACATTTTTGTGTGTCCACAAGTTTCAGATTCCTAAGTACTTGGCAAACTAAATTCCTCATATAAGAAAGTGACATATTTGTAATTAAGAATCTGAAACAAAAGATTAATTATGTACTGCTAGAAATCATTGTGTTACTACAGAGGAACCAGTCATTTTCATCATGGTAACCTCTAATGGACAATGAGGACTGGCAAGCAGAAAAATCTATGCTTCATTTTCCAAGCACCTCTATGATCCACTTAAAAATACCAGTTTAGAAAGGCTGAATATCACAAAATCAGGAGTAGTCCACTTCCAAAAACACCTCAATAGTAGTAGAATTAAGAAATAGAAGGGAAGAAGAGGATGAAACACAGAGGCAAAAAGCACACAAAGGAGCAGACTGAAGTTCAAAGCAATTGGTCTCTGAGGACACACAAGAAATCCGGTCAGCGGAAGAAGTAGTTATAGATTTCTTTTCTTAAGAAAAATATTAGTTAACCACATTCACAATTTATCAGAAGTAATATTTGCAGATATGCTAACTAGCCTGAGAATTACAAGGAGATGAGTTCAACTTGCATCAAGAGAATAAAAGCATTTTTATCTCCTGTGTTAGGAAGCACTGGACTACTTGCATGGTGATTTTTCACCTATTTTTACCTGTCTCCTGAGTGGTAGTTAATCGCTGCTGCCAGATGCAGAGTGGGGGATTAGACACATCAATATCCTGCTGGGTTACAGCAACTCCTACACTAGCAGGAGATACACAAGTACAGAAGAAAATTCCTTAAGAGCATTGTGTATTAATTACATTAAGATACTTCAATAACTTACATGTCCACCGCTTTGTGAAAAACAAAAGCACTATTTCCCCATTTGATGCACAAAGAAATATTATTTTCTTTCACTAGCTTAACACACTAAGTTCACTACTTCAGTGTTCAGTTGAATGTAATCACCTCATGCCAAAACAATTGCATTAATCTGCACACAGCTTGAGCTCAAAGCTCACTCAAAGCTTCAGATAAATAACTTGCAGCTCATCCAATAGCCAGAAGATATACTACTGACATAAGTCAGCAAAAAATCCTCCCTCCTTCAAAGGCATTCCCAAGGTCCCCCTCTGCATTTAAATGCCTCTTCCTGATTGCCACAGTACAAACATCACCTATTATTAGGCTGGCTACACTGCCAGACCAGCATCATCTGCCTTTTTTTTCCTTTTCTAAATTTCAATCAATTTTTCACCTGTGCATAATTTTTGGGACAAGACTGACCACTTGCCTGTCTGTTCATTAGCAACATTACACAAGCAAAATTTAAGCTTCATGTTCAGTATCTCCTAGGCAGATAAGAGCTACATGGAACATTTTCTTAAAGGATAGAATCCCTCAAGTGCCAGCACTGAGAAGACATCAGGTCTCTCAGGTGTCAATAGCATTGGTAAAAGTGGGAGAAAAAAATTGCTAATAGTAAAGTAGTAACACTCCTCATTTCAGGTGCTACACTAGAGAGCATCCATTGAGTGAATTACCCACCTGATGCTTTTTTGGCTGCTAAAGTACTCCTGGAAAGCCTTGGATGCTCAACTATAAGAGGCCCAAGTACTGATCATCCCTTAACCTCCAAAGCAATCAGACTCTACAATGTGTGCTGAAGTTCCCTCAGAGGTCACTTTAGAGCAAAATCAGAGCAGAGCACTAGGAACACTTCCTGCAGATTCAGTTTCCCAAGACATCAAAGAAGAGTCTCTTTGGTCCTTTCCAATGGTTCCTGCTACATACCGGAGCCAAAAAGGATGAAACTGGGGCAGAAAAAACTGTCCTGCTGCACATTAACACACATTTCAAGCAAGCAGTCATCTTTTAAACTCTTTATTCTGTTGAATATTTGTACCTGTGGAACAAGAACATGGGGAAGAGTGCTTAATTGCCCTTTCTGTGAAGAAATCCCTCCTAATGTCCAAAAGAGAAAAAAGAAAAAGGCACATTGAAAGAACACTTCAAAATCCATCACTTGACGGTAAAGGGTTGGCATAAAGTGGAGAAAATCACTATTAAAGTTCTGCTGATGCAGACCCTTCAGCTAAAGGATTGGGCACCCTGTGACGAAGACAATACTGCTGGCAACACACACACAGACCATGCACAAGCAGAATCTCAACAGCAAGAGGAGAGGTCTGAGCACATCCCAGTGATGCTGTTAGATCCACACAGATCACTATCATCACATGTATATCCATCAGCAGCTGTCATAAAATGCAGGCTCATGACAGGGAATTAGAAAGCGTGGTCCTGGAGGCTAATATGGGACTTTCACTACACCATCCCAAATGTGGAAGAAATAGGCTGTCCATGACTAGTTTCCTATAATCTGTGCAGTCAGTCTTAGATGGATGAAATCCATAGTAAATGGGTGTCAAATGCTAGGAGCAGCTAGTAAAACTAGGGCAGGTTTTAAATTGCACAGATTCCATGCATCATTCTTTGATGGAGGGAAGTCTAAGTTGCCTATACTTTTTTGGTTTTATATTAAAGTTATCAAAAGCTAATCTTCCTGATTGAAAACAAATAAAATTCCTCACTACTTTTTCTCTATGAGAGCAGGTGTTGAAATGCTCTAAGCTCATTCCTAAACAAGATTTCCTCAGCTCCTTTGTTCACTGCCTTAGCATTAACTACTTCAAGCTCAGCACTTGGATGGCTTACCATAATTTGTGCAGAACCTGAGAGAAGCACAAAACAGTATCTACACTGCTAATTGTGCCAGGTACAGGGGAAATATTGTTTATTCCAATTGGAGAAGCATCCCTAGTGCTGCTAAAACAATTTACTCTTTAGTTGTGAGGTACATGCCTGAGAAACACAAGAGGAAACAGTGGCAGATAAGGCATTCATTATCAGAGCAGTGTGCATCTGCCCCCTGCAAATCTCATAACTTAACATTTTCAAACTAAAATCATGTCTGAATCATGAAATAAGAAATGCTCAAAACTGGAGAGAAGGTCAGCTTAATTCCTAACCTTTGCAATGCTCTGGCTTCACCATTTGTATTTAATGAGAAGGTCTAGACTGAACATTAAAATCAATATGCTTAGAGAGCAACAATAGTAATTAGACTCCTTCAGTTTAAAGGGGGCAACAGACAGCTAATATAAGCTGGCCTAGTGCCTCTGCAAAACAGGGATGAAGGCTATTAGGAGCTGTTGAAAAACAAACACTTTTCACATCTGTTAGTTACCTGCATTAAGGTAACCGGTACTTGACACATCCCACATTAATCAGTCCTTAATGTTAATGAATAGTTAAATACTGGAAGAATTAACTTGGAAAACAGAAAAGTTAGCTCAGATATCTGCAGTAGACCAACTTCCTTGAGTACAGACAGGGCTTAGCTGTTGTCCCCAATAGGGAAAATCAGCTAGCACAGCAGAGATGCCACTCTGTTCCTGCACTGACCTATCAGTTTAGTTGAGGTACAGTGTTGGGTCTGGCATTAATAGCCTGAGTGCCTTGGGGCTGGCGAGCCCAGGAAGAATACTGGAAGCAGCACCAAGTGGCATCACATGGCATCAGCCAAGTTCTACAATCCACTTGAGTGCCATCAACACTAAACCAGGTGGTGACTGGTTTTTTCCACAGGCCATGTGGGTACCTGCATCATGTTTGCACTGCAAGCCTGCACAGCTAGGAAGCCTGAGCTGATTTGCTCACAGTTTGCCCAAAATCCAAAGCTTGTTAGTCTCCTTACCGTGGAAGTAAGGAGAGCAGACAGAGCTGAGCTACCTAACACAGGGTAGCCTTACCTGCTACATGCTGTACCTAATTAAAAAAAAAAATTCAAAAGACTCCTCTGGCAAAGATGCTGACCTTCAGAAACATTTACTCAAGTAATCTCCTATGCAGCAATTCCCTGTGCAAACTTCTGGGATATTCTTCATTAAAGCTGTAATTCCTCATTACACACTGGTAATACTATTGAACACCTTTAAGACCAGTTAAAGATGTTCAATAAAGTTAAGCTGTAGCAAAAGCTCTCCTGCTACACAAGATTACACTGTTTTGCGACTACATGTTTTCATCTCACAAGCACAGAAAAGACTGTTTTCCCCAAAATACACTATATATAGCTCTTCAAGGAGCAGTTAACAATGCCCTAGAGCAGAGATTTCCAAGGACACATTCCCATCTCTGCCAGTTCCTAATGCAGCAGCACCTTGCTAAACAAAGAGGCTTCCACTTGCCTGCTGTCACTTCTGTCAGAGGTTGGAGAGCTGAACACAACAGCTCCAGACAGGCTGGATCAAGGCTTCTCAGCAGCTGCAGAATAGCTCGAACACTTACCGTTGTCAAAATGGGATGGGGAGGGGATGGGAAGGGAAAAGGACAGTCACATGGCCCTCAGCTCAGGACCAGGAAAACTGATTTGGAGGCAATAAAGCAATACAGGGTGATGGGGAGAATGTTTGAGCTTTCACTTACCCTACCTGCCACACTCGCTGCATCCAGCGACATGACCCCAATGTACCCTTATTCCTCCCCAAAAAACAAGGAAAAACTCATCCCTGTCACCTCAATGCCATAGCAGTGGGGCACACAGCGAAAAGATGGTAGCTGCAACCTAGTCCCTCCAACGGCTTTAACACTTCCTTTACTAAAAGCAGTAGGAACTTTGCTTTTAGCTTTGCTACCTCAATTGTAGCGTGTAGAAGGGGCAGAAACACCAACAGGATAAGGAAACAGAGCTGTATCTCACTAGGGTGAATGTGGCTGCACTGAACAGGGTAAGAGCACCTGTCTTATTCCAGCATACATAAGGGGAATTGTCCCCAAGAAATAAGTTTGTCTTCATTGACGAAATAGAGTACTTTGGTATAGGTCACTGTTTCTATCAGTAGTTATGTTTGGAAGTCCAAGCAAATTGTCCACCTAATTACATAAAGGAATTAATATTTTAGATTTAGAACATCATTCTGGTGACAGAATGCTCAGGAACTAATTTTTTCATATGAACTTTGTAAATTAAAAACGTTTAGAACTAAAAAGCTTACTGCCTTAATTTTCTTTCTGTAACAGACTAGGAAACATCATGATAGCAGAAAAATTAAGATTGTCTAAAAATACAGAGAGAGGACTGTAAGCAGTATTTCAAGCATAATTCAATTCCTCAGAGCCTGAGGAAGTCACACCCTTGAACAGAGGAAAGCATTAGAATACTTACAATTTATTTTGAAAGCTTGTGCATGCTGCTTCGTTTTCACTCAGTAAGTCATGATTCCACAACTAAGAACAGGAGTTAATGCCACACCTGCAGAAGTCCTAGTGACATACTTCAACTTCATAAATTCTTCTTGCAGGGATCTAACCTACAGTCTGCAAACTAATAAAGTCTATTCAATATAAATAGCACCAATCCTCTATTATTACAGAAGCTTTGCAACATCAAGTATCAGTAGTATCAAAAGGAATTATTACCTCTCAAACAGAACAAACATTCAAATCAATAAAGACTACAGAAAGCATACACACAAGATAAATCATAACTCAAGAATTTCTAATCCAAAACCAAACAGGCAGTATGATTTCTTCCCCTTTCATTGGTTCACATTTGTCTTTTTAAAGATGACTTTAGCTTGAAGATGAGAACAAAAAATGGAGTTACTAAACTCTGCAGGTGTTATATATTCAATTCTGATAAAAAAACCAAATCAGACCCCAAACTGAGTTAATTTCTCCAGTGTTTTGAATTTTAAGCAGACAGAAGTAACAGTTTTTTAGGTTTGATATTTTAAGCATGTGACATGCTGTATTTAATTACTTTTTCCAAATGAATATCACAGTAGCTGCTTATTTTTATAGACAAGTATGAGACAAGATGACTGAGATTCAGACTTGAATAGCTGAGCTCAAGAAATGAAATATATTATGGGTGATGATTAAAGATTTTTTTGATTGTAGCCCAGCCTGCATCTATCAACTGCACAATTCCAGAAAGAATTCCCCCCTTATCACGGCAGCTACCATTAGCATAGGCAAGGACAGAGGGGAGAGCTGGGGTCAGAAAGCCATAGACCAGAGCTAAAATCCTCTTGTGCTGTGAGATTGAACAGAAAGCCAGGCTACACAGCACAGCTGTACACCACCCCCACACAACTTACATTTCATATTCCTTTTGGGAAGAATTTTAAAAGGCCAAAAAAAGCAGCTTGATGGGCAAGTTAAAATCATGCTACACAAGAGACCAAACCATTTAACACTTCCAGTTCCCACTAGCAGAGAGACACCTGCTGCAACACACTAACTCTTTCCAAAAGAGACATTAGAGGTCAAGCAAGTGCTTTCCATGGCAATATCACTGAGAATAATTACATGCACAAAGCAGAATCCCTACCTCCTGGTGGGATAGAAGCACACAAGGCTTGGATGGAGTGTCCGCAGGTGAGCCTGTTATGCCAGACAGACAGGCTCCCACCCCACGAGGCACAGCAGGAAGGCCCAGACATGAACATCAAAGCTGCTTATGCACTTTCTATGCCATTTTCCACTTTACAGGATGAATAAGCCAGGAAAGTGCTACCAGCCTGTCTCTAGGTGCCCTTCTTCCTCCTCCTGAGGAGCAGTAATGAAATGATGCTGCTCCAAGCCACTTTCTCACCTTCATAGGTCAAGGTGCAGCAGTACCACAGCCCCAAGAGCCCACAGGGATGCTGTTCTTCCATATCTACCATCTAGGCAACGTTGCTGCCCCAGAGTAGTGCAATGCCAGCACAAACTGCAGACAACAGCACAGCCACAGAGACAGAGAAGGCTTCTTTAGGCCCAGCCTGCACTAACTTATAGGCTCTCCGCTCCTTCATGGAACGAGGATCACCTGGGTGATCACCTGGAGGAGAGCCACCTGCTCCTAGGCTCCAGAGGGAAACAGCAGTGCTCCTGGGGTTAGTTCCAGGAATGGTTTTCTGGCAGGGATGGAGCTGTTGCTTCCCTTGACCTCTTGTTACTGGTTCGACACATATCCTGCTCCTGAACAAGGGCAGGGAGTGTTTGCAGTGGAGGAAATGTACAGTGCAGAGAGCCATGCAGCCTCATATCTGACCCACGGGGCTGTCAGTCAGATGTGCACTGGCTGACTGACATTTTGATTCAGATGTGTATTAAATTGTAGTGACTTACTTATAGTGGGGTTTTTGTTGCTAGCAAGAATTATTGGGAGAAAAAGGGTACAATAGAATAAATCACAGCCAGTAAAAAACCCTCGTGTTTTAAGATAGGGATTTTCTGGGTTTTCTTTCATCATCTGTTTGCTATCTTTCCATCAAGAGAGTTTGAAAAGCTCTGGAGCAAGTATAGTATACTATTTGTTCCAAAATTAATGTTTTTCTTGACTGTAAATAAAATTAGGCCTGCAGTAGAATTTTACATTTCACTTATGTTTTATGTTCCCTTATAAATTATTATTTCTGTGTTCTGCATCAAAGGCCATTATATGTCTCTAAGTTGCATTTTTACTTCTCAAAAAAAAAAAAAATTGCACAATTTGTGAAGCAAGGCATGAAAAACAAAAGCTTGCCACGCATGGTGTATGAGTACTGATCAATAAATCTTATTTGTATTCGAAAAGAAACACAGTTGTTCTGCAAGAATAGCAGAATTTATTCTTGTAAGTTACTTTCAAAGCAGGTTCCAAAAAACTTTCAAGGCCTCCTGCACAGGTTACCAAATGAGCCTGACCACCAGCTGGCCAAAGAGTTCCAAAGGGGCAAAAATCAGAGCAGGGTTGCAGCTCTTCCACATCAGTACTCAACCAGAGAATGTAGAGCAATGGTGACCAGAGGCAAAAGGGATGTCTTAGCTTTGTGCAAATGAGGCACAATTCTCCTTGGAAAGAGCAGAATTCTGCAAGAGCAGTCATGTTTCTACATTTCAAAACAAAGTTCTCTTGGCCTCATTAGAGCCTTTCAAACAGACATATGGGGCTCTCAGCTGCTCTTACCCACTAGACCTGTAATTTGCTTCTCAAGCTTTAGCAAATCCATATAGAACCAGGGTAACAGCACAAAGAATAAAAGGAAAATTTTCAAGTTTAGCTGTATTGCATAGTCTCTCAAGTCAATTCAAATCTGGAACAGAGTGGTAAAAGTCCCTCACAGCATTTTTATCTATACTCAATAAGCAATAAAACAAAATGCAAGGGATCATTCCTCCCTCATTTCCCAACTTCACTTAACATATCCATGCCCATCTTCATTGTCTCAGAGGTCTAGTATTTCCCCACTCTCTGCTTCATTATGCCTATCTGGGTCTTCAGGGTTCAATTAACTCCAACACAGAATGATTGCCTTCAGCTGATTTTTGGAGGCTGAAGTTGGGAATTAACCCTGAATGCTCAGCTATTCAGCTAAACTGAACCATCCTATGAGTCCCACTGGTAAGGACTTAAGGGCCTTTATAATGCTGACAAAAGTCCTATGCACCTTATCACGGGAATTCCATGTTCAATCAATTCTTTTCCACAGGGAATATCCTCTTGGCCTTCTCCAGCAGCACACTGAGCTGACCTCTTTGGGACACAGCCTTTGGCTGGAGCTTTGCACCCCTGTGGGCTGTGCACATGGAACTGGGATCTCAAAGGACACCACATAAAGCTGCTCTCACCCTCCTGCTTCCCAGGTGGCTGCCAGGTGTGCTGTCTGATACCTCATGTAACAAATGTACAGGGCCCAGGCCATGCAGCCCACTGCTGTGGAATTTTTTAATAAGATGTGTTGAATCTCTTTCCATCCTTCCAATTAGAAAGCATTTTTAAGTTTTCTGGAGGCAATTATCAAGGTCAGTGAAGAGGAACTGGATTCTAAATTATTTGCATTGCAGAATGACATCCCTTGTAAGATTTTTTTCTTAAAAAGCAACAAACACACACAGAGAAAGACGGAAAAATTGCACTGTAAAAAACTAATTACAAAACAATGAGTATCCAGATTAATTGTCATGTACCTCTTACTGTAACTACAGGGCTTACTCCCAGTACTTTTTTACCTCATACTGTATCCTTTAATATGAAAATGTTTTCTAGGAAGCAAATGGACAGAAGTGCACTGCAGGATTTGCGTTTCCTTTTCAGTACTAAGGATCTGCTGCCACCTTTTTGCCCGGGAGACGCTTCAACCCATACTTCCCACTCTCCACACCATGTGTCTGCAATTGTTATTTTCTGGATGGAGAATCAGCTCAGTCTTGCTGAAAAAGCTGCCTAACCTTTCATAAAACATCTGAAATTTCACTGAGATGAAAAGAAGAGGCAATTCATGACTGTGTCTAGTGTCTCAAAAGTTCAGCAGATGGATAGGAGTCCCAAGACCCTGTACTGACAGCAGAATGCTGATCCGTGCAAAGGGAAACAGCAATAAAAACGGTTTATGCAACCCACACCAGGCTGTTCTACCAGGTGAGGGACTTTCATGAGTGGTGGGAAATGTGAATCCTCTTGGGCAAAAAAGGAAGCTAAATAAAGAATCTCTACATTCCAACTGAGTGTTTAACCCCCTGACTAAAACAAAGTGTCACCTCGTAGGGGATTTTTTAATATTTGTGTTGCTTTTTTGCCATAATTTCCTTATATCCATCTTTCTGAGGGTATTTGTAGTTTTTGAAGCCATTGCAATTCTGTGTTTTCACTCAGCATTAGCTGGAGTATTTTTCCATTTCTCTGCATCAAAGGTGTTATGTCTCTCACATCCTCAGACTTACCAAAGTTGTCCCAATTTGAGTATCTGTTTAACTTCCCTAAGAAATCTCACAGGACAGTATCATACAGTATTACATCATAGTAAAAGAAGGTTTAGATCCTATTGATCTTGGCTTTGAAAATGAGCTTTCAGTCCAAGATCACAGGATCAGAGTATACTGTAACTACAAGGTTGCAAAATGAGGTTAACTTCCAGAAGAAAGTAGAAATTTCTGCCAAGTAAAGAAGGACCCTTCAATCCCCTGTTCAATGCCAATCAAGTGAAACTGCTATGTAAGTAATCTTTATCCAGTCTGAAATTGGTGTCAACCTACCAACGTGGTATAAGGGCTGGTTTTACACATGCTAAATGTTTCCCAGACTTTCCCTAGTATCATAAAGATACAACAAAGGAAAATTATGCAATTCTACAAACACACTTGAAACTGAACATCAGAAGTTCCTTTATCACAGGATTCACATTTTCAGTGTCAGACAGAAATACACCAAGGAAAATGAATTTTGTTTTAATGACTTGCTTGACTTCGTACAGACCCTAACACACTGCAATCAGAAATCTTTTTTTTTTTTTTAATGTAGACAAGTTTACATCTTGCACAGATTCCCTCAAATGTTGCAATACATTAGCATAAATCAGATTCATTAAAAAATCTTTTTACATGTTAGAAGTTTTCAAAATAGGAATACAGGCTCATATATGTGCTGGAGGAACTGTTCTGATGTATGAATCACTACTTCTAGAAATCCATTTAGGTACAGATTCATATTGTCTTAATGATCTTTCTTGAAAAAGAAGCTCTACTAATGCAATGAGAAGGTTATGTTCTGCTCCCTTCCTATAGTACCTGATATTCTGTGCCAAGCATTACAAAAACAGCAAACCTTTGTTATTGTTGAGGTGCTTCAAGACTTATACTTCTGCCAAGATAATCATTCGCCCTTGTAGCAACCTCCTGCATATGATGGACTCATGAAGTGATCTCAGGAGTAACCTGGACAACCTGAGCTGGTTTCATTCCTCACATTTAAGAGTGGAGAACTAGAAGTCAGAGCTGTCTAGTAAACCAGTCCTGTATGCAAAGAATTGTAGGACTGATCAAACAAATAACCTTCAAATGTTTCTGCAGTTTGTGCACTTCTACAAAAACTTCATGCTTGCAACCGATATCTGCTACATCTAATATTTCTAGCCATTAAACCTGTAGGAGAAGACAGTATCACAGGGACAAGAATTACTTTGCAGATGGCATAAACCCAATTATAAAATTCCTGGGCACATTTTGTTCTGCCTAGTTTAGTTAATTGCATTGATACACTGAAGAACAAAATCTAGCTCTTTTCCTTTTCAAATGAGGGCACAAGAAGTTTTTCAGAAACCGAGTTTTTGTCATTTCCCCAGAGCTCATTAAAAAGTATTCCTCTTAATGCTTTTGTTGAGGGTTTATGCTTTTTTTTTAAGTAACAGCTATAAGTGCATGTTATTTTACAATGGTTTCCACAATTCTGCAATGCTTAGTAATAGGAATATGTTCTTAGGCACCTTGTTCAATAAAGTAGGTTCATATGGTGTTATTAAGTATCTCTAATTTATACTTTGATTTTAATACCATAATGATGCCTGACCTGTGTGTTGTGTAATGTGGAAAAAATATATTGGTGTAGCTACTTTAATAATGAATTTGCATAATCTCGGCTTTTAAATTGTTCTAGAAAAGTAGTTTAATCCAAGAATTTTGCTGTTTGCCAAACCCCTAAGTTCTACCTCACGTTTAAGACCTGTTGTTTAAATACTTCCTTTTACTGCTTCTATTAGAAATAATCCTAACTATGTTTCTACTGCTTAAGTATCTGCTGGCTTAAATGTTCCAGAAATAATTATACATTTATCATTTCTACAGGTCACCAATAATAACCTGTATGCAGCTCTTAATCGTCAGTCAGGTCAGTTAATTGGCGTTTGAGAAATGCTATTTTCTCATGTCAGGATATTCTGACCTGAGTAATTACTGGTAGA
The DNA here is from genome assembly GCA_024500445.1 of Entomyzon cyanotis. Classification (NCBI taxonomy): domain Eukaryota; kingdom Metazoa; phylum Chordata; class Aves; order Passeriformes; family Meliphagidae; genus Entomyzon; species Entomyzon cyanotis. Next base: position 905,666 of record JAKEPQ010000871.1, read on the forward strand.
ATTTCCGCCCTAATATCACAAACCCCATTATAAGCAATAACACAGCTCCATCATAGCCTGCTGAAAGAAAAAAAATATTATCCATGTTGAGTAGTATATGAAACATAGTATTATTTTCAAACAGTGTCTTAATCACCTGTCTGTTATCACCAGAGAGCCCAAGGCTTACTTGAATAATTATGATTTCTCAGTATCATTAAAACCAGAAGAATGTTGTTTATGACATCCTAAATAATTTGCAAAACATTCTTTCAAGCTTTGCTGAAATTTGCAGATATTTCTGTAACATTGTTGCCATATAACTGACCAAGTAGCTAAGTCACAAAGCTAAAAACAATCCCAGGCAAGCAGCTGCCCCAACTTAGATGTATATCTAATTGCTAGACCTCTGAGACAGCACCCTCCAAACAGTATTAGCAGAGACAATTTTCCTCCTTTGTCTCCTGCTCTTCTTGGTTCCAAGCCAGAGAAATCTGTTCCTGATCAAAAGTTACAAATTCCACCATAGATCACCAGTGGAGTCAATTAACTACTTTAGGTTTGGCCCACATTGTCCATCACATCAAGCCTATTTCAAAAAAGAAGCAAATAGCTATTAAAAATTTCTATAGTTCATTTATTTCTTCTCTCTGGATGTAATTGACTGGATAAACCCCTGTGAATCTGCCACCTGTTTTCAAGTCTCTAACACACAGGGACCTGGAATCAGGAGCAAACCATGCACCAAGAAGACCCAGTCCCTCCCAGTCTCAAAGAGCTGCCTCACAGCAGCTCTCTAAGTGCAGAATTTATTTCAAAGAAAATCTCAAACCTCTTGTAAAGCTCTAGGGGAAAAGCCCCACACATGTATCAGGCTTTGCAGACAGAGGCTGCAGGGAGGATCTCAGTGTTTGGGAGAACTTGATAAGAGTTTATTTTGCTTGCTAAGCAGGAAAACCTGTGAAGTTTAGGAAAGCTTTTTAAGGAGCCAGTTTTTAGTTGGAGGGTACTCCATAGAAAGAAGCCCTTCAGGATGACTGACAGCATAGCTTTCCACCAGCTGCAGCATACAAGGTTTTCAAGGACAGCAATGATTCATCTCCACAAAGGCAATGCATGTTGTCTGGGGGAATTAGAAGTCTTATAAGAAGTGTTTCAAAATGCACAGTGACTTGCCTTAACGTTATAAATTAATACATTTTGAAAGCAGATACGTGGCACATTATTTTCAGACTCTATTTCTCCTGCAGTAATTTTATTTGTAAAACAGCACCTGTAAGAACAAAACATTGTTATTTATAACTCTGCTGTCACATAAACAAATCCTCTGCCAAATCCCTTACAATACTGTGCAACAAAACAGAGCAAATAATGCTGCAAATCTAATTTAACCTAATACAGGCAGCACTAAATGAGGTCCTGGTCATGGCTGATTTTGTTTCTCTGTAATCTGCAGCAAATCACTTGGTTCTTTGGTTTCTTTCCCTCTTCTGTAAAATCCAGAATAGGAAGGTTTATGTAAACAAGACAGAAGTTCAGATTAGAAGTACCAGTAGTCCCAGAATGTCAGAACTGAATTGTCTGAAATGCTGACTTTTGATCCAGCTACAACAGGATAGAGCACAGCTCTGCACTGTGATATTCTTGGAACTGCAAATATCTTGGCTCCATTATGGATATTATCTGGCAGTTGCTGAAGTCTAGAAAAGGTTCACTAGGAAATAAAATTCAGACTCGTAGAAAATGGTTGGCTTGGAACATTGCTCTCCCGGAACAGAAACACAGCCAATGACCACAGTGTGCACAACTGAGATTCAGAAATGTTCTGGATGGATCCCAGAACAAATCAGCTCTTTGGCCAACCTGGACACATCCAGCATGTCAGCTGGATTGATAGTCTTCTCTTCTAACCAAAACCCACTTTTCACTTGACAAACTGGAAACGGTTTCTCAGAACTAAAACGTTTCCCAAAATGTCACAGCTAGCAGAATCTGGAACTGCTTATTGTCTCATATAAATAACACCAAATGTAATATTTTCTCTATTTTATAAACTACCTTGAAATGCTTCTGACAGCAGGTCACATGGTAGCTAATTCTAGAAAATATATAAAGTCCAGAACAAAATTTGCTAATAAACTGCCTGGTGCAGTCAAGCTGCATCATGGCATGTTTACTATCTCAGAGTCTTTATAGCTAAATCTCTGTGTGGAATATAGAAACTGAAGACAAAAGTTCTTCCTATGGAAATGTAACTACTTTTCTGAGGCAAAACGACTTCATTTACATGGTTTTCTCTGCAAACCTTGCTGCTCTGTTACTTGAATACAAATTACAGTTTTCTTGTAATACCAATTCTTCTTAATGAAATGGAAGTTACTGTGACATTTCGGGAAATGTTCATGTAAATTATATCTTCACAAAGAATGACTACAAAACATAACCTCTCAGCACAAACATGAATAACGCCAAATAACCTAGAAGAGAAACACACTGTTCCTGAAAGCAGAGAGATAAAACAGGAGCTTTACTGTCAGTCATTCATAATGATGCAAAGATTAGTGATTAATAGAGTCTGTGATTTTTTCAACAGATAACAAAAAAATGCCTTAATGTAATAAGACCCCCAAGTGCTATAGGTGAAGCCAATAGCATTGGGCTCCTGTGTTGTAAAGAAATTGAGGGAAAAAAATATGTTAATCAAGTTTCTGAAAAGCAGCCTCAGTCTGGTTTCTTTCTCTAAATCTAGCCATGATGCTACTTAATATTTCATCTGAAATCCTTGGCTAAATGGAAATAATTTTATTACAATTCCTCTGCTACAAAGTATTAGTATTACCCCAATATTGGTAATTGACTTTTGGCAGCTTTATTACAGCTTAGTCAATCTTGTAAAAAAGATAAATATAGTACAAAGCTTACAGAGCTGGGTGGTATTAAAATCATTAAATATTGCAATAATAAATAATTGAATCTCTGTGTTGTGTATTTAACTCAGTAGTCTTTGAACTACTTACGTTACTGAGCTCTAAAGTACTGGAAAATTTCCACATTTTCTAAGTTAAGCAAATATGATGAACTAAGCATAAAAAATCTCACTATTTCTTTTTCTTTGTAGTTGTTGTTGTCGTTTTGTCTGTTTATTTCGTTGTTTGATTTTGTTCTGTCCACTATACTGGAAGTTCATTGGCTTCTGAATCAGTTCCTATTGCATTATCTAAAGTAAAATTTTGTCTCATTCTAGCCATCACAAATGAAAAAATTTAACATAAATTGCTAAGAAATTCCCAGTGTGATACATTTGTCACGCTCACTATCTAATTTTGCAGTGACCTATGATGACATGGCACAGTCAGATTACCATAAAACATTAGGATTGGAACAAGAGCTCGTTAGAAGCTCTTTATAAGGAAGGCAGTACTTTTACAGAATAACAAAGCAGCAGCTTTCTCTTTCAAAATAGCTAAAAAAATTTTCTTCTGAGAAACTGTGATAAATATCTGCAATTTAAGTTTGTGCAATTCTCCCTGATTGACTGTAATGAGTCTCAATTTGTCTTGCAAACCGAATACTTAATTGCTGTGTTCAAAATGACATCAGGTTATTACAGCGTTCAGTATGTCTAAACCAAAAAGTTATTAACTGGCTGATTTGCAAGCCTAAAGGGACTTCAGCATCTCTATTAGATAATACATTATTTATAATTTAGGTTTATGGAATTAGCTCTGTCTGGCTCTCTGTGGCTTATAAAACAAGCTGCCAGTAATTAAAATTTCCACCACTGACCACGAGTGGCTTCCAGCAGAATTCAGCTGGAGAAGGGGAAACACACAGAATGCAGCTTAGTAAATTTTAAGAGATGGATCAGAAAAAGTATGTGTGCTTCTTGTGAGATTAGGGGGCATTAAGGCATGAAAATCATAAAATCTCATTTTATGAAACTCTGCTTCACCTGGCACCTTGGCCTGCAATGTCTTCCCTCTCACCATTTTATTCTGACCTTCCCCAGGCACTTGGATATGTGCTGCTGAGGCTCATTCCTCTGGGTGAGGAGGAGGAGTTTCAGCACCCAATGCACTCCTTCCTCGCCAGGTTATTCCTTCACCTACCAGTTCATGGGGCAGCTTCCTAAGAGTCCATGTCACTTATCCCAACAGGACAAAGTTCATTGCAACAGACAACACCCATGGTGTTTCCCGTACAGCTGGCAGTGCTGGAGCTGTTTCTTTGTAGGAGTCACCGGCAAGTGAAGCAGTTGTCCCAGACACAGGAGAGGAGGTTCTTTGTACTCCCTGCTTGGCAGGGTCAAACAGGGAGAAAGACTTCTTTTTCCCCACTGAGTATCCAGACCACCAGACTGGGGGCTTTTTTTTTTTGGAAAGGGCCTCCTGCAAGTCTCTCCTTGTGAAGCTGTGAAGAAAGCTGTCTAGATTGCCTGAAGTGGAGAGAAGACCTGGGTTCTCATCTCTGCTATAAAACCTGCTTCAGCAATTTCTCCAGAGGCCTTTTGTAGCAGCAGCAACCTCTTAAGGGTGACTGGAAGAGTGTGACTTGCCATATGAGTAAGCAGTGCTTATTTACACAAACCAGTGCTGTCTGGGCTCCTGCTGGGAATGCCATACCTGGTTTATCCCAAAAGGCTTAGGAAGGACTGCACCAGAGCAGCAGGACATTCCTCCTTGCCACCCTGAGAAGAAGCTGGATTTAAGACTCAGTCCAATTATTGCATGAGGCATATCTCTGCAGCATCATTTAGTTCACACCATGTATAAAAAAGGAGTTCAGCTGCTTAAACCACAGTTTTGACCACTGTAGGGACCAGATGTTCCATTACCTCCAAAAGCCGTGATATGTTTAAGCATTTAGACTTTAATTACTTGTCCAGGGCTAGGGAGGATGAAATGGTCCTCTGCAGACAGCAGCGGGGTGGAAGTCTTATTTAATTTGTGAGACTTAAAACTGTCCTCAGATTTCAAACTGAATTTTACTTGCAGGGGAATAGTGTCAGAGCTAAGTAAGAAAACATACCCTGATTTCCCTGTTCTCCCATCTGCCCAGACAGACCAGGCTATCCATGCCATATTTCTGTTTAAGTGATTGTAGAGGCCCCAGATGGTTAACTGATTTAATAAATATCCCTTTCCCCCGTCTTTTTTAATTCAGTTTTTGAGGTATTGTTCTTGGGCAGTTGTGAGTGGGACAGCAAGTCTGTTAATCAGACAGACAGGCCAAAAAACCAGGTGCTATATAACAAATAAAACACATTACAAATAAAGAACTAAAAGCTATCCATCAATACGCCTGCCTTCTTTCAGACCTGCAGGGTTCCTTGAAGTCAGAATCCTTCAAAGTCATAGAGAAGGAAAAATGGGAAGAAAAAATAGGTGTTTATTTTGAGATTATTTTGTCCAGGAGATTTAAGAGATTTTTCTCTCCCACAATATCTGTGCCTTCAGTTACTCTGCAAGATCAAAGAGTGTGGTCCATTCATCCCTCAAGTCACTGAGGATTATGAATGGAATCAAAGAGAAAACAACACAAGGCATTGGAAATGAGAGGGTACTTTTTGTCCAGAGTTATTTTATTACAGTGATTATCCTGCAGTAGGCTTCAGAAATGACAAGCTGCTTGCTAAATCTCACAGAAAATGCGAGACTAAAATCTCTGAAGATATCCAGGGGCTGATGGATAAAAAGTAAGTCAGGGCCAGCTGTTACATACAGAACTGCCTCTGCAGGATATGAGTATTCTAAGCCTCAAACATCTGAGAGTCTGGGAGACAACAAAGTGGTTCCCACTTCACACATCAGTCAGCCATCCTCCTGGCCAGTAAATCCTTGACAAATGCATACCCCAGACATTTAGAAAATATCTGCAAATTAGGGTTTATGAGGAGGGGCAGTCCCTTCACAATGTTCTTTTGAACACAGGCCCACAATAGCTGGCACTGGGAATTTTTAGTGAAAGTCATCTGGACATGTGTAGCCTTCATAACCTACGAAATCTCGGTAAGGGAGATGGATCTATGGAATGCTGATGGGCTAAAATCACAGCAGCCAGGCAACATGACAGCTCTTCCAGCCTCTGCTAAAAGTACACACATCTTCTCCACCCTCAGCTGAGCACTCTGGGGAGAGGGAAGTCCCTCCAAGGCTGACAGCAGCAAGTTTTACTCAATACTAAGCAGAAGTAAGTGATCTCATCACAGATACCTGCTGGGATGCTTTGTGCTTATTTATAGAGACTGTAATTGTTATAAGGTAACTGCTGTGCTTTTAATTCTTGTTAATTTTGTTTTGGTTCGACTCTTCTAATTTGCATGCAGAGCACAGGTCTCTAATGCGAACAACTGTGCAAGTTATAGAAAAAATCTAAGTGAACAGCCTCTTCTCTGGTAAATGAGGCTGTACTCAGAAAAAATATTTCTTACAAAACAGCATCATGGTATTCTCCAGCTTGCTTAAGAATTTTATAACATCTTAAAATTCTTATCAAATGTGGTTATTTTTGCTTCTTTTAAAATAAAAGATTACTGAAATATCAGTCCTTCAGACTAGGTATTGTATATTAATGTCAGCACTGTGATTTTCATGCTGCATGTACTGATGTATTGATTCACACCACCAATCTGTGGGCATGGTTAGGTTTGCCAGCCCTTGAGGTTTATCTAATCCTCTTCCAGTTTGTGATGCTCCTGTGTACTTTGAGGTAAGGAATAATAACAATTGTAGTACAAACACAAATAATCTGCCTATCTTCCACATCAAGTCTCACTTAGCTTGTACACGCTTATTCTTCAAAGCACAAGAAATTTAAATCCTTTCTAAAATGAATTATTTATGTAAACGCTGGGTGATCTATGGCAACTTCGTGGAACAGGGAATATTTACAGGAACAGGACCCACGCAGAGACCCCTGTGAAGGAAGCTGCCTTAGCAGCATGAGTCTGAATTTACAGTAAGTATAACAATCCTTATCATTGATTGCTCCATTCCTGGGAAAGCAACTTGCAAAGTCCTGACAATTTCCCTTTGCATCATCAGTACCATCATCAGGCATCAATAACATTGTTAGCAGCACCATTAACCTTCTGTGGCCTTGGCTTAACAGTGCTCAGGGCCAGATCCAGAGCACAGCTGACTGAAGCACAACCACACCAGAACTGAAGTGCCCAAATTCATTCCTGCCAAAATCCCCCTTGTAGCAACGTGGATTTTTGAGGATTCCATGCGGCTTTTCTTTGTTCCTCTGCTCTGTATGTTATTGGCTGTTTTTGAAATATGCACTCTACCTTACCCAAAATCTATTGGTGTATTCCCTTGCCTGTCTTCCCTTCAGACCTCCCGGGATTGGCTCCAGGGGAGCCAATCCCTCCCCCTTCTCTTCCCTTATAAGCCGATGCCTGTGGGAGCTCGTGGTCTCCATCTCTGAGCTGTCAGCCCTTCCGACCTTCCCCTGCTTTCCTCCCCCTCTTCCCTTCCCTTCAACCCCCCCCCCCCCCACCCCGAAGACCTAATAAACCTCCCTGGCAGAACGGAGATAGGGTCCAGTATGTTCTTTTGTCTTACCACGTTTCCTGCTATAATTTCTGTGGCTGGAGACCCATGCCAAGCGGAGCGCACCCTGGGGGCTGCCCAGCCCGGACTTCATGGAGATACGCGCCCCAGGGACCTCATTTGGTGAGGCTGCCGCCTCCTGCCGTCCTCCCACAGAGAAACATCACCCCCTTCCCAACCTGCTGCTTTGCAGCTGTAGATACTGAACCTGTCCCTCCTTGTGGGACTTGATTTGTAGAGTTGACATGCTGCATGGACACTGTATTCCTGCCACCAGTCTTCTCTTTCCAGCAGCAGCTGGGGCAGTAGCACAGCCCGACACTCTGCAGCCACTGAGGGTGCAGAGCAGGGATACAGCCAGAGGCTGTCCTACCTCCATTGCAGCCTGCAGAGATAGCTTCTCCTATTCCTTGGGCAACAGCAACCACCTACTGCCTCCACTAAGAGCAAGAGTGATGGGGGAAAGTCCCTTCTGCTTCTCCCATCTCCTGCTGCAGTTGGCAGTGGCAGATCAGCTGCCTGGTGGCAGGGAGAGACTGATGTGTCCTTAAGCACAATACACATGAACGTGGGTAGCTGCCTCATGAAACTGAGCAGAAGCTGCATTTCCCAACTTCCTATTCCGCCCCACCACAAACTTGGCTGAAGGTGGGCTCCTATGCAGCTGAGAAAGGCTCAGGGCAGGCCATGAAGAGAGAGAAAAAACAACAGAGAGAAAAGAACCTGTCCATGGCCCAGGAAGAGGGGCTGTCCTTGGAAAAGGGACAGACATCCCATGCTCTAACCTACATGCCAAGGGACGCTTAAGCATTTTGCATGAGAGAGCACATGGACAAAAGGTATAAACAAGCTAAGTCCCTTTGTGGAGCTGACTGGTGTTTTAAACCACCGAGACTGCACACAACATCTCTGCTGGAATTGAGTTAATTTATTCAATGATGCAGAACAGAATATAGGTCTCATCATCCCCAGGCTGTGCTGAATTTTCAAGGCTGACAGAATTTATATTGCATAAGGAAGTGAGTGACACTTTTCAGAACCGAATGTTAAGGCTCCCAATATACCTTTGTTTACTTCTTGTATTTAAACTGCCTTAATCCAACTTTTGAAACTATATACATTCTGACAGCAAGCAACTGACAAGGCCCTCAACTGGCTCTGAGCCATCACTAGAGAGAACACAAAGGGCTGGATATGATCTTTGGTCTGAAGTGGTGTTAGCATTCATTCATCTGCTCTCCTGGCTGCCCACACACGGACCTTAAAGCATCCCTTAAATATGTCACTTAAAATTTCATAACGTCTTGGCACACCTCTCTATAAAAGTCAGTCAGCAGATTTTAAAAGACATTTGTATCTTCCTACAAGTTAGGCAGGTGGGTTTGCCAAAGCAAGAGTAGTCATATATATATATAGTGTTTTACTGCTACTACTGAAAAGTTCCCCATACCAAATTTAAATATTTAAATTGTAATAAAAAGTACGTGGGTGTGCCCTTTTTTTAAGGTCCTTCATGTATGTCCCTTTAAACAGAACTTCAGAGTATATGAGGTTATTTTAGCCAACATTTACTTTTTCTCAGTCATTTTTTACTCAGTTGCAGACTGCTATTTAGCATGTTGTCTCCCACACTTATTTTGGATTATGTTATTTTCTCCTCAAAGTTTTAAGACTTACCAGCTCCTTCACATTTCTGCTGCAAAATGCATGGAAGCCTTACTATCTAGTCTGCTGCAGAGGCTGGTCATTTGTGACTCTTGTGTTTATCTGACTCCCTTTGGCAAGAATCAGCTTTACCTTTGAGCCTCTCACTGTGAAGGCTGTTTGTGTCTGTGTCACTGCCTTGTAAAGCTTGTATTTGCAGTTACTTGCTTTCGTTAAATTAATGCATTACACTTCAAGTGGAGAGCTCACACTCATATATATTTTATCTCCCTAGGCATTATTTGACATTACAGAATATATTTCAATATATTTAATATCATTTATTCTGCAACTAAAAAAAAAAAAAAAATACGATTGATTTGAACTTCCATTAAGGTCATCACACAGAAACACGGAAAATCAACTAAGTTGGAAAAAACCTTTGAGACCATAGTCCAACCCATGACCAAACACCACCTTGTCAACTAGACCATGGCACCAAATGGTACATCCAGACTTTTCTTGAACACCTCCAGGGACAGTGACTCCACCACCTTCCTGGACAGCCAGTGCCCAATAACCCTTTCTGTGAAGTTCTTCCTAATGTCCAACCTAAACCTCCCCTGGTGCAGCTTAAGTCTGTGTCCTCTCCTCCTGTCGCTGGTTGCCTGGGAGAAGTGGCCAACCCACCTGGCTACAGCCTCCTTTTAAGCAGCTGTAGTGTGGTAAGGTCCCCCCTGAGCCTCCTCTTCTCCACGCTAAATAACCCCACCTCCTTCAGCCTCTCCTTACAGGATTTGTGCTCCACACCCTTCATCAGCCTTGTTGCCCTTCTCTGGACACACTCCAGCATCCCAACAATTCTTCCTAAACTGAGGATGCCAGAACTAGACACCACTTGAGATGTGGCCTCACCAGTACAGGGGCACAATCACTGCCCTGGCTCTTCTGGCCACACTATTGCCGATACAGGCCAGAATGCCATTGGCCTTCTTGGCCCCCTGGGCACACACTTGATCATTTTCAGTCTGCTGCCTATCAGTACCCCCAGGTCCCCTTCTACCTGGCCACTGTCCAGCCACTCTGTCCCCAGCCTGTAGTGCTGCAGGGGGTTGTAGTGACCAAAATGCAGGACCCAGCCACTGGTCTTGTAAAACCTCCTATTGCTGGATTTGGCCCATCAATGCAGCCTGTCCAGGTCCCTCTGCAGAGTCCTCCTATCCTCCAGCAGAGCAACATCCTCCCTCCACAACTTGGTGTAATCTGCAAAATTGCTGATGGTCAAGTCAATCCCCTCATCCAGATCATCATAAACAGGACTGGGCCCAACAGAGATCCCTGGGGGCTGCCAACTGGATGCAGCACTATCCAATCCCACTGTCTGGGCCCAGCTCTCCAGCCAGTTCCTAACCCAGCAAAGCATGCACCTGTCCAGGCTGTGGGCTGCCAGCTTCTCCAGGCATATGCTGTGGGAGATGGTGTCAAAGGCTTTGCTGAAGTCCAGGCAGACAACATCCACATCCTTCCTTATACCCACTAGGTGGGTCACCTGGTCATAAAAGGAGATCAGGTTGGACAGGCAGCACCTGCCCCTCCTAAATCCATGCTAGCATGGTCTGATCCCCAGGCCATCCTGTAGGGGCTGTGTGATCACACGCAAGATGACAATGCAACATCTTTGCAAGAACCAATGCTAACATTCGTTGCTTCCAATAATGAGTTTTGATTCTAACTGTGAACAGGACTGAGGAATTAAAACAACTGCAGGAAAACAGGCAAACCAAACAATTACTTTTCTGACAGACCATAATATTCTTAGCTGTTAAAATAAATAAATACCTGAGTTTCAAGAAAGGCCTAAAAAACTGATAGCATTCTAGAATGGAAAGGTAACAGAGCATTAGGTGAAAGGTAGTAGAGAAACATGGACAGTCAAAAATGAGAGTAAATGGAAATGGTTTCTAACCTGCTCAAAACAACAAATTTATTTCTAATATTGTATTTCATGTTTTCACAGTAATATTATTCTAAGAAACAGATGGTTCCTTGAGCCATAGTCTTTCTTTGAAACATAATTTGTGACACACAGATCAACACAGCACTGTGGGGAAGACGTCATCAAAATCTGGCTCCCTTTGGAAACATCCAACTTCGTGACACGTTACTAATCACTATAGGGTAGAGATGCACTACTGGCAACACCTGTACTTTTTACTGAAAATCCTGTTGTATTTATTGTTTCATCTATAAAAAGCTGTTTCTTGGAACAAAGTGATTATGTGACAATCTTTTTTTTATATAAAAGGGCAGACACACGTGTGTAGTAATGCTGAATGCTCAAATACAACTAAAAATTAGTAACAGCGTATTTCTAGAGCCTAACATTCTTCTATACTAACATGTAAGGGGTTTCCTACATTGGTTGTTCCTCACAGCTGTATGGAGCTACTGCCACAAAAATAATCAAAGAACAGGTAATGCTACAAATACAGTGTCTCTGGGATCTTTTAGGAAGAAAAACCCAAACCTGGAGAATGTTATTACTTTACTAAGAATATATGCAAAAGTTGTCTTTGGTCCACTGTGATCCCTGAGTAAGGAAAGGTTCAACACCTCAGAGGACATGATCTCTGTTGTGCACTTCTGCAGAGCAATTATGCAAGGCAGTGGCTATTACATCTGGGAATTGTAATCCCCAGGCAGGTCTCAGATGTCTTTTTCTTTACAGTATTTTCTTCTCAGGAAATTGTCATCTCATCTCACAAAGACAATTATCCTTTCGATACCAAGAATTACGTACTTTACCTGACTCACTAGTAAAAACCAAAAAGGCGCTGAAGTGCCAGACTTAACTGCAAGTCAAACTGAGAAGTCACAATGCTCTTTTGAACATTGATTCAAACCATATGGAAGTCAAAAAATCCAGACCAAGCTGTAGATCAGACACTGATCCCATCACATGGACCACTCTCCTTTAATAGCAAAAGAACTGTGTTTTCCAGGAGAAATCTTCACAGTAGGCCTGTCATACAGACAGGGGGTTGCAATATTACAGGAATTTGGATTTTATTGCTGTTTTAAAAGTTTTTCAAACTCCTATGGCTTCATTTGTGACCTTGAACCTCTGGAGGATAATAGGTTGGGAGAGTATCATTGCACACCGACAGCTCCTCAGTTCCAAGCTTCAAATGACCCCACATTGGGTTGGATTCGCCCTTCAGCTCCATGCAGTTTATCAGCTGCATTTCTTTGGTGAAGCAGAACTCAATCTGGCCAATTGTTTGTGCTTCTTCACCCTAGAAAGAGAAAGGGTAAGATCAGCCTCAAGGGTAGAAGAAAATAAATCAATTCTTCAGCTATGCTGCCCTATATATAGAACACTGTAGTGATTATTTGCATATTTACCACTTGAAAAACGTGAAGAAAAGTGCAAGAGCTATCCACTCTGAACAGCTTATAGTACATACTGTTACTCAGTACCAATTTGGGGACCTGTACTAAGCCTCATTATGAAATACTGTGACACATTATCCTGGCCTTCACTCATCTGCACAGTGCACAGAAGCTGTTCACCTTAATGATGAGCTCTGGTTGAACTCTGTGAATATTGAAGGGTGCATGTGACTGGAAAGATACTTTTCACCAACTCTTTATAGCAGGACAGGAATTGAGGCAAATAAAGCTCTCCATAAATGAAAACAGAAACTAAATTTTATAATAGCTTCTACTGAAAAGAATACAGAACCAAGCTGTCAGAAGCAGCAGAAATGTCTTTTTTGGACTACAGGACAGGCTACGAAGAAAAATACTGTCCATTAATAAAGCAGGAGGCCTTTCATGTGGCAAAAAGATTACAGGAAAATCGCCCCAAATGCTCAGGTCTAAAAAAAGTGGGAAAAAGTTGGTTTTGAAACAATTAAGCAGGACAAAAAGATATGTACAAAACAAAAGTAACTGTGGTGAGGGTTTTTTTGTTTGTTTGGAGTTTATGTTGTTGGGAGGGTTGTTTGTTTTGGATTTTTTGGTTTTTTTTTTTTTTTTGGGTTTTTTTTAAGAAACTTAAGTACAGATTCTAGTACATTTCAAAGATCAAAGTACCTCCATCATGCACTTCAGGCATGGACAAGGCTAAAAGTCTGAAAAAGGCCTATATTCAAAAAACTCAGATGTACGTTTCCATTTCTATTACCCAATACCTTCAGCTGTCAAGCACAGGAGACCCAAGCTGTAAATTACTTTCACATAATTGGAGCAGTATCCCAACTGTACTAAAAGCAATGGCAGAACTACAGTAAACAGAGCTAGAAACTGAGATTTGTGTTAGCTCTGTATTTCTTTAATGTCAAAAGGTGGATGAGTGTACAACTCACATTCAACTAATATTCCTTTGTTGGTTAAAGTAATTTAAAAACACATTTAAAAAATATTGTAACACATAGATTTTTTTCCATGTGAAAAAACATCTGAGTATAAAAACCGCAGGGCACTACTAAAGCAAATGAGTTGACAACACACTCCAATAGCAACTGTATCTTAGCAAGTTTTCATAAATAGTTGCCTGTGTATGGGCAATAACTCTGCCAAGTGTTTTGCAGTAAATCACCTTTAACATGCTGAGATAATAAGGAACCACTTACAAAAGTGAAAGCTGACCTTGGAGGTTTTGTTTTTTGTTTTATTTTTCTGTGAGAGCAGAGTAACCTAGCTGAAAAAGAGGAAAGAAAATACTCTACAACCTACACATGTAATTGTTCAGAATACTATTTTGTTCCTATAAAGGCACTTTTGGTTCAGATATGGTGACCTATGCTTTACAGCACGCTCTGTGTAGCACTTTCTCTACTGCATTGTGATGCACAGCACCATCATTGGCAAGGAAAAGTAGAACGGCATGGAAATTTGAGACACAATTGGCTCAGAAGGAAGGACTACAGTCACCCTGAACCACAGTGAAACTCAAAATGCCTTTCTGTACCTCTTTAGATATGGGCTTTTTGGAACAATCTCACAGACAAGCTTCTGAGCTGCTTTATTTCAGAAAGATTCTGTTCATTGAGTAACTTCTCCACGCAGAACACAAGAGCCATGCCCAGTGAAGGGAAGGCTGCTGCTGACAGGCAGCACACTTGCCAAGGCTGACAGTCACTGGCTCCATCCAGCCCTCTCTTGGTGGCTTTAGTAATATGCCAGGCAGCAGTAAAACTTTGCTCAGCTACAGCAATACCTCTGGCATGGTGGTTACAGCATTCATGCAAGAGATGCAAGTTTAAATCTTTTAAAACAAAGAGACTTTTAAAACTCAACTGGAATAATCAAGCAATACCTAAATGCAAAGAGCTGTACACAAAGAACACCTAGACCTTAGTTTCACTATACTGAAAATTCTTTGCTCTTTTTTTGCTTTATTTCTGATAAAAAGTGTTCCTTGTAATAAAGAAGGGGGTTTTTTGTTGCTTTTTCTTTCCATTTTGGAAAGCTAGGGAAGTTTTTGTTTGGGGTTTTTACCTCTTCTGGAGGAAGGCACTGGATCTTTGGCGTTACATTATAAAATCTTGTTAGAACTTCCTTTATATCAGTCATCTGAAAAAGTAAAAAACTTTTAGAGATAAACAGGTCATGAGCACATCTTCCAACAGCTCCCACACTTGCTAAGCTCACAAAAACTTTTAGAAAAAGCCCAACCTTAAAAAAACTATACAATTTTTAAAAGATCACTTGTTCTACAGAAATTAGTTGACTCCTACTGAAAAAAGTGCATGCACATGCTTTTGTTTTTTGAAAGATTGCCCCTTACCTTGTAATATGAGCTGCGTGGCTTTATCCCAGCTTTTAAGAGACAACTGAAACAAAGATAAAACATTTTTCCATGTATCCTGTATGCAAATATACCTTCATAATCATTAGGTAAAACAGATAATCTTAAGAACCTGCCAAGCATTACAGTGATAGGGAACAAAGGCAACTTGTCTTCCATTCTTTGCCAACATAGGAAAGGCCCTTTTCTGAGAGGCCACTTCCCATCTGCCTCAGCAGGGTCAGGAAGAACCCTTTCCCCCCTAATCTGAGGAGCTGGGATGGTTGAGTCTTCAGACGCAGCTAGGAGAAAGGGAGTTTCAGAGTGCTCTGTTCAGTGCCAGGTAGGGCATGCAGTTTAATTGCTTCCTTTCCCCTGCCTTGAGCCATTCCCCTGTGCTCCAGCCACTAGGGAGGGCACAGGGGCAGACTTGTGAGGGTGCTCTAGGCACACTCATATTCAAACACAGGATGGGCTTCCTGTGGTGGAAGACACACAACACACTGGGAGAGGCATACAGTGTGTCAGTCTGGATGAACATCACTGTCAGGGCAGAAATTTTTCCTAATAAGTATGTTTTGAAGAGGAAAAGTTGGTCATGTAAGAGAAATGAGGTAATGCTCGAGAACCTCTAGCCTGTGTACCCCTGCCTTTAGGTTCAGTCCTAAGAGAAGTCCACATTTCCAAGCTCACAAGACGTAGGACCAAACACATGATGAGTCAGTGAGTCCCAGCTTCTTCTGTAAGAGGTGGGAATAATCAGTATCTTGCAGGATTTAATCCATAAATGCTGGTAATGCTCAACCCTTCCCTTCCAAGGTCAGTTTTGGCAATGGGAAGATTTTACCCATCTGATTAAAGGACAAGCTGTTTCTCATTGTCATTTTACATGGGATATAAGGAGGTCAATAAAATAGATGATGCTCTGTAAATTATTACAGAACGCAGCATGATGTCCTCTTTTTAATAATTTGCTTTTTGGAAACAATTTTTTAAATCACTGTCATTATTTTTTCTCATTCAAGTATAAATGATATACAATGAGAACATTGGCAGCCTTTTTTCAGCAAAGATAAAATTAATTATATTCATTTTCACAACAGATAATAAGCTTTGAGCAATTAATTTCAACATGCTTCAGTCTCTATTCTTTTGCAGTGTTACACATGCTGATACAGAGTCACATCATCGGTCACTGTGCCATCTGCAAATGTTTTAGTCACACCATCACAGCTACTTAAGCAACTGACTTAGATATTATTAATTTTAACATTACATGTGACATGCTCAAACACTGTGTGTAGAAAAATCTGCTTCAGTTTTAAAAGACATCTACAAAACTGGGGTGGGAGGGAAGAAAGACTTATTTCCTTTGTGCAAATGCAAAGTAAATGAGACTTTGTCTAGGAGACTGCTTGGACAGGACATTGGCAGAGCATAAACAGGATGGGCTGGTTTGGGGTTTCTTTGGGGTTGTTTTATTGAGTGTTTTTAAAGGTATGTTTCTTGGTACAAAACCATTTCTTCTCTCAGATACTGTCCTCTTATTCTGACAGACATTTATGGTCAACAAATTTAAGTCTAACACCCTCTCACCCATACCAAGTACTGATCAGGAAAGGACTCTAACCTGTCATTCACCTGCAGCCAGCATGCATACACACAGCACTTGGACAAGCCACAACAGTCTCATCACGAATCTGGAATGGCCAAGGCTTTGGAACCCTGGGGAGAAATCAGCCTCCAGGACAAAGCAAGAATATCACATTGGGGTTGTTAGAAATAACAGCAGAGAGTTGCCTGCAGCGACTGGACACCACCTTTCATAACCTCCTTCCTTGTTGTTGCCTCAGCCTTTTCCCAGGATGTTCTGCATGATTTTGCCTGCAGCCTGTGTTTTCCTCTGAAAAGACCACTATCTTAAAAACAAGTGTTTGGGGCTCAGCATGACTCAGAAGCTTGGGGGGTTTTGTCACTTGGTTTAGAAGTTTACAGGTACCATAGCTTTTGGTATCAAGATACAGCCAGTAGAGCTTCTCAAAAATTTACTGGCTCACCTTGCCTAAAATGATGCTGTGAAGGATGCTGCAGGCTTAACAGACTCTGAAGTGACCAGAGACTGCTTCTCAGAGTAACAACCCTTCCTCTGAACCTCAGTACTAAAGATAGTTTACATTAATACTCATTTCCGCTCTACCATCAGATTTTTAGACTTACATTTTAGGCTAGATTTGAAACTTTCAGAAACTACTTGAAATAAAAGGCAGACCATCAAGTTCTTTTACGTACCCATTGAGATCAACATGCTGATAGAGTTCTAAGGTTTTACCAAAGTATTTTTTCTGAGAATTAAGGACTTCAAGTGTGGCTGCACAAGTGCCATGTTTCTCCCACTCATGTTTCCTATAGGAGAAAAACAAAAAGCAAATTTTAGAACACATTATTTGCAGATATATGTGCTGTAAAAGCTAGCCATTATACCTAAATCGTATCTGAAAAGTGGAGTAGGACATGCACTCAAATTTGTCACTTTGTAAAAAGTAAACCCAAGAAAGATCACTCCCACCATTTCAATTACAGCAACACCTATATCTTAATGATGTAAATATGTATCATGCTCTTATGATACAAAGATCTCTCAGTGTATTTACACAGAGATGTTTGGAGGTCAGAATGCAAAGAATTTGCCAAGAAAATTACTATCTCTAAACTTTTTATAAGTTTAATGGAGCCTTTTTTGTTAAATGCACTTTCAAAGTGCTAATTTTTTTCAGAACACAAAGGACTAAGCCTTATTCTGGGTGAAACAGTGAAATTGCACAAGCTGCTAAGACAAGACTTCAGCATCAACCTTTAGGCTGGCCTGTGTCAGAATTTTCAGACCTGCTCTCAAGTCTTGTTTCTAGTCCACCATCCATTCTCCTAAGAGCAAGGAAGAGAGAGCTAAAGAAAGAAATTCTTGCAGTGTACAGCAGACAAACTCAAACAGGACAAAAAATGGGGAAAAAGCCAAAAATGTTTCTATCAGTTCTAAAGTCCACTGAAAGACTAAACAGTACAATCTTTAGTAACACTACCTGTGGATGTCTTTATTTTTTTCAATTCTTTTCAAATTTTCACAAGCCACTTGTACTACATAGATATCAGTTCAGTTGATATACACAAAGATTATCTAACCACAAACTCCTGCCACTATCATAGCATCTTGTGACCTTATGATGCCTTATGTATATTATCAAAAAGCAGAAGACAACTATTATTCACTTGAAAGCCTGCCTTGGAATTGTCCATTCATATTAAAAACTTCAGATTTTTCTTAAAGAATGAAAAATTCAGTAAAGAATAATAAATGAATGTACACTGCTTCTGAACAGAGAATTATTAAAGCAACTGTGGTGTCAGGAAATTTGAGGCAGGGGAGAATATGCTTTACTGTAAGATTTTCACTTTATCTTTGCAAATTTAGCCTTGTAGAGAGTTCTCATCCTGGCTGTAACATGCAACACAACTGCATGTCAAATTAATTGTTTATTGCTTGAATGAGTCCAGTTTCCTTGGGCAGATTTCCCCACAAAGGATTTGAAATTACTAATGAGAAAAAGACACCACAATTTTACAGTAAACAGAAGTTCTTTTAGGGGTACACATAGCAAGAAATATAGTTAGGTTGGATCAGAAGCAGACAACAGTCAAATCCAAATCTCACTTAAACAGAAGTAAGACGAAGGCAAGGCTTTGCTCATAGGATGACAATTTTAATTCAGAGAATATATACAGGCATGTAAAACCAATGGTGAAGTGCCTGCCTTTTGAAGGCTTTCAGTAGTACTTGCATTTAAGTGTCCTGCTCTTTCTAAAAAGAAGGCAGAAATAGAGGGCCAAAGATCTGTTGGCATTCAAGAAGCCTCTTATTGCAACCATGGAACTGCTACTGGAGTGCTTTGGTGCAATTTGCACTGACAGCAGCCATGCACCTCTTCTGCAGCAAGACAAGAATGCAGTGGGCCCAAGTGTTTTAATCAGTCCTGTGAGCTTCCAGAATGGAGACTGGCTTTAGTCTCCATGAAATATGTACTGAGACTTTAAGATGATACTCTTCACAGTGTCACTTTATTTTGCAGCACAGCCAAATTAAATTTAAAAAAAAAAAAAAAGAAAAAAAGAAAAAGGATGCAGACACAGCTCACAGCTAATTCTGATCATTCAGCACTGGCATATGAAATTTCACCTTCACCTCTTCTATTTAAATACCAACTGCAGCAGTAAGGAAATGAGGAGCCACTGGGTGGAATGTAGATACGGAGCACAGCTGCCAATGTTTGTGAAGGGCTCCTCCATTCTTCTGCACCTCTTGTACCCATGAGCTTAGCGTAGCACAGAGCTGCTGTCAGTAACTTCACTGAACAGAGAAGTGGGTGTCATGACACAGTGCATTGTGTTTTTCTATTTCCTCTTCTATGAGGAAGCTCAAAAGGAAAACTCTCTCAAGGCCAGCAACAGTGAAACTAGCTAGGGAAAAGAGATCTGGAAGCTGCTCATGCAGCTAGCTGTGACATCCCAGGAGTGCTACTGCTATTTACATTTAATGTATCAACAGCAGCTGTTTCTCCTCCCTGGGGACAAGGGGAGGAAACATTCTCTCACTAGGTTTCACTTCTCTGAAACTTCTGCCATAGCCCTCTCTTCAACAGCTGTATTTTACAACAGATTTATACTGTAAATGAGACTGGTAAGATACACTGCTTCAGTGGCCTCCTGGACACTTCCCATGCACAACACCTCATCTGAAGAGCTACTAAGATGTTTTTTTTTATAAAATAATATCCATTTGAGGCTTTTTTTGTACTCACCAGAAGCGGGTACGATTCAGAGATGAATGCAGCACATCGGGCCAGTAGCGTCTCATGTCTGACAGAAGATCCTAAAAATACCACAATTAATAAATGGACCTGCAGTGTTGAAAAGCTATTTCTTATACAACCTACATTTTCTAAAACTGAAGCCTCGTCTTTCAGTGTCCATAACTGGAACATTTCATTGCAGAAAAAGAATATGTCTTTTCCCCCCATATTCTGAAAATGCTTTGTTGGAGGTAACAGGTACACCTACATAAATATCTCAACTTACTAATACTGGCACACTGCCTTAAAGCAAGATTTTCCTTCAACTGTCCCTGCAGAAGTTGTTCAATCATGCAGTATTTCACATTTGTCACCTCAAGTCCCTTATCCCTGTTTACAACACGTGAATGAATTTTGTTGAATTAAATATGTTGGGGTTTCTTTAAGTAGAAAAAAAAACCCAAAAAAGGACTAGTGCCTAGGTATAAGGCCCCAGAAAACAGTACTCTGCAGTCTTATATTCTTTGTTCTGATTTTGCAGTAGAAAATGTGAAGAGAGAGCACAGACTGACTGAACCTTTTTATTTTTGCCACTGCAGATCCATCACCTATGTGGTGGTGGATCTCCAGATTTTTTTAAGGAGGATACAGCTGAATGAGCCAAAGTGCATGTTCAAAAAAATCAAGTAGGTACAGCTGCTAATGATCACAAGGACTGCAACTTCAAGTAGTACCAGAAGCACTTCAAGAATTTCTGGAGTCCTTAAAAAACCGTACCTCTCAGTAAACATTAAGAGTATTATTATTCACTGCAGATTTTGCATACAGGATGTACAAAAGTAATTGCACTTATCTCTGCTTGATATGTCTGTTTTTGTTTTAAATACCTTGATCTCGGTGACATTGAAATGCCATGTCCTATTACAGTCGTCACCATTGTCAGGCCTAGGGAAGCAAAATAAAACTGAAAAAAGATGTCTTCTAACTCAGTAATGCTACTAACATTATATCATTGGTCTGAATTTTTAAAACATGCAGGATTATAGCTGGAGATTTTACTTTAAAATGCAAGTAAACCATCAGATTCTACTGTGTTTTAGAAGCAAAATCTTCAACACGTTAATTATGGCCAAAAGATTTCTCATGAAGTTTCAAAATATGGGCAAAAGATTTTCTCATGATTTCTTTGTTTGGCCCTTTGGTCCCTTTCATTCTATGTAAAAGTCATATGGGTGTGTCAATGATTTGGAAGGGTCTTGCACATGATGTCACTGATGTCACTAATGGCACTGACCTCCTAAATTGCTGCACCATCTGATCTTTCTGCTAGTATCAGCAAGACACTCACTGGGAATCTATACATAATGCTGTTCACTTTTCCAGGAGGGTGGAACTCCTATACTCATCCTGTATTTCTCAGGAAAACTTTTGAATTGCTGCCATTGGCACCAATTCCAGTGAGTTGACTCCTTTGAAGCAAATTAGTTTTTCCTGTATGTTCGCAGTATTTGTGTGGAGGTAAGAAACTTAAAGCCACAAGCAGTCATGAGATAGTAACAAATTCTTTGTACTCAGAGAAACAAAGAAAAGAAGGGAAACAACAGTATAGTTCCCTTTCTGCTTGAGACTATTACTGAACTTACAAGGAGATGTATAAATAAAATGCTTATGTGGCAAGAGGATTTCAAGAGTTCGAGTCATGAGATACAGAAGCGTATTTCAGTTTTATGTCAAACCATAGGGTTTTAATTTTGTTTTAAGGAATCACAAGAACAGATAGATTAAGATCACGCATACAAAAAAAAAAAACCCAAAACCCAAAAAAAACAACAACAACAAAAAAAACCCCCAAAGAACAAAAAAACCAAACCCTCAAAAAACCCCCACAAAGCAACAACAAAACGAACAAAAAACCCATACCCAAAACAAAATAAACAAAAAACCCTCACCCAACAAAATCAAATCACTAAGCATCCTGGCACAAAATTAGATTTTTTCTTTCCAAGCTGAAATAAAAACACTCTATGATCATACCACAATCCATGGATTGTCCAGTACTTTGGAGGGTCATGACAATCATTAGCAACCATCTGCAGAAAACAAAACCACAGAATATTTGTTCCATGTGTCCTGAAAGGTTTAAAGGGAAAAGTAAAACATTCACTGATGGCCCAAGGTTCTACTCTGACACGCTAACTTTTACTTGCCAAATCAGGAATTGGTGAACTCCAGTTACTTGAAGCTATCATGGACTATGCCACTTAGAGACCCACTGGCATTAAAATTATGAAGCTGATCAAGTGAATACAGGGGCAATATATTGTTTATACTGAACAAACAGTATAAAAAGAAGACAAAAGGACAGGTTCTGAGGAACAACAGGTTCAGGAAGTAGCCTGATCCACGCTAATGAACAGAGCTTTATCTGCATTTCTAATATTCTATGCGGCAGCTCTCTGTATTTTTCTCATCATCACACCTTTTCAAGGAGTGCAGAACCATTAAAATAAAATCATGCAAAATAAACTGTAATATTAGACAAGCACACAACCCTCTTTAAGCATTCAGGAGTAGTTTTATCATTGTATTAAAACCAAAAAATACAAAGAAGAGATTGAATATATTGATTCCTTGAAGTAAAACAGACTTATGTTTTAAGGATTTTGACTTGAGAGACAAGGGAATGGAGAGAAAAAGAAAGACTAAATACCTTCCTACAAAAACAAAAAAAAGAGCCTCCAAGAAAAATTGTTGATAATACAGGAGAAATAGCCTACACATTAATTACTGTTTAGAGCAGAGACATATCCCTGAAAAGAATAAACCAAAAAAATCCATGTCACACATCACAGAATACCATTACTGTATTTTTGCTGATTATTCTTCTTAGCAATTACAGCTCTTTCAAGTAAACACTTTTTGCCATTAACTAACAACCTCCTCAGACGTTCTTTTCCCATAATAATAGCTTTCCTTTCTGGCCCTGCATTGTCTTAATTATGCCACAATACCTTTTATGTGATACCAGAGCAAGAGCAGAATGTAGAGAAGAGCAGAGACAGGCCTGTAATCTCACTAATTGCCTTCCACATGCCACAGGCCAGTGGCAGCAAATCTGCAAGTTCTGCAAGACTTTCTTGTTCTGAGTCAATTTCCTTCCTCTCCTCTCTTGCCACCAACAATACATGCAATTACACCCAACAACAGCTTTTTTTCCTGAAAGGAGTATTTTGAACAAACGCACATTGCAGATGCCTACACAACATTGCTCCTGTCACGACACAAGCTTTGTGGAGTTGGAAGCGTTTGGCTATCTAGCCCAAAGTACAGCAAATTGTAGTCAACAGCTTGCCCAACTGAGGTAGCAACAGAAAACAGTGCAATTGTGCTCTTTATTCAATCTTTAACTGCAGTTCTCACACATGCTAATGGAACACCCAGAGCATTTAAAATTTGAAATCAGAACTAACCTTCCTAGCAGTTTCTTCTATATCTTTCATCAGACTCTTGGTGTTACCCCGTGTGCTGGCAG
This sequence comes from Entomyzon cyanotis, assembly GCA_024500445.1. Taxonomy (NCBI): domain Eukaryota; kingdom Metazoa; phylum Chordata; class Aves; order Passeriformes; family Meliphagidae; genus Entomyzon; species Entomyzon cyanotis. The sequence continues at coordinate 929,012 of JAKEPQ010000871.1, forward strand.
AACTGTGAGGTCAACACAACCTACAACACATTAGTTCACACCCTGCATGCTTTGGCCAGCTTCATTCTATCTCCTTTTTAATTCTAGCCTTAGTCTCTTTTCCATATTCATTTTAAATCAATATCATAAAAAATGCAAATGCTACTCTGAAGAGCTGGGTACCCCCGCTTGCTTGTGCAAAAACACTTCTTGTCAGCCTTCCTGTTTATCACAGACTGATTGCTGGAGGATTAATTCAACCTCAGGCAACCATTGACTTGAAACAGGTACAAATATTTATTTTCAAGTAGGCACTGGACCCCAGAAACCCCTATATATATATATCTCTAGATTAATTTGAAAAAGAAGCATTGTTTTCTCCTGTTTTAAAGCAATCTGATAATCAAACCAAACCAAACGAACCATACATGACCTATAAAGCTGAGCAAAGTGCTGGTGAGGCTTTAGAGCACCCACCATACTGAGCAGGAATGCTACAGCAGGGGGATTAGCCTATTTGTAACAACAAGACATTGCACAAACAGCATGTGCCAGAAGCATGGAAGCTTTTATCATATCTGAAATGCCAAAAGGTGAAATACTGTCAATCTGTCACAGAAGTGTTACCTGTAGAGCTGCCCACGTTACAAATCCCTTGGCAAGTCTTCCTACAGTATCTGGTTAAAGTCTGGGATTAAGTTCACAACTAACAAGATGTCACAAATTCTGTAACAAGCTTAGTGTACAATACACCCTACACTGACTACTGTATCTGTAGCACACCGAATCTTGTCCTGTTACAACTGCTCTGGACTGCAGGAGAAGTAGCAAAACTTGCATCAAGACCAGCAAAAGCCTTTATAAAGGCATGAACAAGATTAAATACTTAATGGGCTTTAATCTGTTTTCACACATGTACTATCCAATGCTACCTTTGTTAAGGTAGCATTGATAAAAGAGAATAAATCACAAAAACCTCACCTTACATACAGTCACTGGCCAATGATGAGCAAGATACAGCTTTTTCCAGGGATGAGGGCGGTTATCACTGGAGAGAAACAGACAAATTTATTTTTCCTCAAGCATTTTAAAAAGAGGAGCACCTTCAGGCACACACTCCAAACACAAACTAACAAGTCGCAGAGAAACAACACATTTAGAACCTGCTAATACCCCTATTGTTAAACAAATTTTCCTTCTGGCACCCTATCTCCATGTGCTTTCCATTTATTAAGCATGGAAAAAACACATTGTTCTGTTTTATATTTAGGAGAGTGCTTAGTGTCATGCTTTTAAAACAATACTTAATTTAAAAAAAAATAAACAGGTGTCCTTATTTAGGATGTTAAGAATCTTCTAATTCTTCTTGATAGGCATATTATCTGTGGGGAAAAAAAAAGTATACAACCTTCTTGGAACTGTAACTACTTTTCTAAAAAAGGAAGACTACAATGACACACAAACAATGTAGTTGACACTGCAGGAGATGCAACTGGATCTTGCAAGTGTCTCCAAACTTTTAGATTAGAAAAAAGTCAGAATAAAATGTAAAGTACAAACTACAAATCACAAAAATTGTGACTTTCTCACTTTACAGACATTTAATTAAAACAGTACATTTTTAAATGCTTACTAAAACTTAAGTAATTTTTAAACTTTTAATAAGTGATCAAACTATGACAAAGTCTTAAGGTTACCTATGGAAGAACTGAAGGAGTATTCTGTATTTTACAAGAGCACACCTGTTTCAAAGCCTCTAAGAATAAGAGGTCTATAACTCACAGACCCATCAGTACTATCTTTTTCCTATGCAGAGGGAAAAAAAAATACACCTTTCAAAAAATTCTTCAGGAAGTGCTGGAAGCCTATATCACACCTTGGAGCAGATCTATTCTGGTTAAACTAAAAGTAAATAAAAACCTGTTGCATTAGACACTACAGCAGATATATTTAGCCATTAAGCAACCACACAAAGTAATTACATAGAAAAGCAAATGGGAGAAAATAATCAACAGAACTGTAAATTGTTCAAACCGACAGCATTCTGTGCAGAACTGTCAAAATAAATTGTTCTTCTCTGGAAGCTAATAGCCATGTGTCTGTCATCAGTTCTTGCCAGAGGTTATATTACCCAAAGAAAAAGGAAAAGAAAGCAAAAAAAGAGAAAGCTAATTCTTCTCAAATTGAAGATGACCTAGGGATGCTCCTGTATTATATCACATCTCAGTTTTTAGCTCTAGTTTTTTTACTTGCAATGACCACATGTGCTCTGTGGTTTTCTATATAATTTAGGACAATAGCTCTGGAATTTACCAGGCATAGCCACAATGAAAATTATTAACACTTTTATAAGGATCTTTACTGTTGCTGTAGAAACCTGAACAGAGGAATTGCCCGATATTGCAGAGCAGTTCATTTCCTTGGTTTTAAAAAATCTTTGCTTAGAAAAGATCTTTCATGAGATTTTTCATTAGATCTTTCATCTAATTTCATCACTGAAATAGCAGCTGAACTTCTGCAATGCCAGTCATGACAAAGAGAGTTCTCCTAGAACACACTTTCTGGCTAAGGATATGTCAGAAAACTGTACTTACTAAACAGCACAAGTGAAGCTCAGAACTGGAATCCAAGGAAAGCCATTTTTAATACCTATGCAGCTTCAGAGATACCTCCCCTTCTTTTGACCCAAATTATCCTGCTCTGTGCAGCTCAGGAAGGTGCCAGCTGACTCTGTTGCCAAGATGGCCAAGCCAGAGCCTAAATCCCAGGGATTGAAGAAACATCAGCACAGTGTCTAAGCTACCAACCAGCTGTGATGTAGCCATTGAAAGTTCAGCACTGCACTGAGTACCCTTAACCATTCTCTTGCCAAAGCACTGAAAGGAAGCAGAAAAATTTATTTCCTCATATAATGCAATAGGAATTTCAGCTTTGACCACAGAAGGGTGTAATTTGGGGTGTGATTTCTCTTGTGGCCCATTGGTATTCAAGCTTAGATTTTGCCAAGGTGCAACCACCACCAAAAGGTTTTGCAGCAATCTGATACAGCCTCAGTTGGGATGTCATATGAAAAAGAATTTTATATTGTCAGAACAGAGAAAATAGCAAGGAAAAGAAATAAGTAAACAATGCAACAGTTAGTGCAGTTCATGCCACAGGGATGACTCCAGGCTTTTTGCTATAGGTCTCAAAATAATTTTCAATATTTGTCATTACTACATCACAACTCTAAATGATTCATCTACAGCAATATTAGGAAAGTTTTAAGCGCAACAAATGGAATTAAGGTTTGCCCTCTTTCTTCATGCTGACATATTAAGAAATAAAGGTTTTCTCAGGCATGATCCTTGCTCCTTCAGTTAATGTAGACACCTTACTGTAAGTCACCTAAGGGAAGACCAACACATTAAAATAGTAGGTAATAACAAAATTTACATTCGAAGTTAAACCATTCTGATCTGCACTTAAGAACGAGTTGTCAAATGTTTCATTTTAAAGTACAACTTACCTTTGAGTAAATGTATCTGAAGTACACCAACAACATAGTGCCACGGAAAACCAACCCAGAATCCAATAGTGCAGCTTTGAAGGTTCCATTTTGTTATTCAAATAGCCTGTAAAAAGGTGGTAAAAGTAAAAACCTGTTCTTATCCAACACACTTAAATGTTAAAATGCAGAAAAACACTATGTCAGAAATAACACTACTATGTCAGAAATAACAGGTAATGGTAACTCTATATTAGATTTACAACCACAGGTAACATGGGGATCTCTTTCAGGGCTGTGCCTGATTCCCCAGTTTGTCTGGTGATTTTCATAAACTAGGGGCATCAAGGATGAGATCACCATTTCCTATTTTTTCTTTACTTGCACACGGTCTCAGTAGAGCCACCTTCCAATTAACAGAGACACATAAATCTTCTACACAACTATACTTTGTGCAATTGAAGACTCTACTTGTGGTCAGCTCAAATGCCCAAAGGGATTAATTAAAAAACTTTGAACTTAACAATAAATATTCATGTTGGATTGACCAAGGCTGATATGAGAAACTCACAGGAAGGCAAATATGATACCCAAAGATGAAATTCAGTCTAAATGCTAGTTGACTGCTAAATTGATATTTTAAAAAAATGCTGCTAAAACCGTATTAGTTTCTGTTCTTGTTATAAACCTGAGACAGCTTCTGTGAAACCATGCACAACTTGCCTAATACCTCATGGACCTTAGAAGTCAGGGAATTATAAAAAAATTAACTTAACCTTCACCAATAGAAGGACTTTCACTTGGCACAGGTAAAAAAACCCAATTGCCTCCTGTATCCAGCACACATTTCACATCATTTCAATTGCTACCTCCTAGAAACAGAGGTACCTGCACAAATTTACGTGCAAGTTATTAAAGCCTCACCAAACCTACTTCCCAACTTTCTCAAAATGAGAACCCCAGCCTACAAGACACCGCATGTAACCTAGGTGACCATTCTAAGATCACTCACTACACAAGTTGTATCCTTTTTTGCTATGGAGGTTTTAATTCATCCTTTTAACAGTCAAATAAAGCCTATTTTGACACCAGTAAAGACATGGCCGATTCAACCATTAAAGCTAACTTAAGAAAATTCAGTGTAACTCTAATTCATGGCTCATTATAAACAAGAGCCCATTTTCCCACAGTTATCATGTGGCTCTGGACCAAGCTTGCAGAACCCCACAGTTCCACAAATGCCATGCCAGAGCTGAAGCAGAAGTGAGGCAGCCTCCCTGCTTGCAAAATGTGGGGGGATTTCAAAACTCGTGAGGGGCTTGGGCAACAACGGCAACTGTTAAGCAGCTAAATTTATCAAAAGGTCTTGCTAAATTGTGAGGAAGCTAACGCCTTTAAGATATTATTCCATTTCATACATTAGTGCCTCTCTAATTTGGATTATCTAATGGATACATTATCAAGGTTCTTGGACTAACTGAAGATATAAAAAGATAAATATTAGTTGCCAACTGTTAATTTCTTGACCTAGTTTCTTTAAAAATCCCTGAAGGAATTTCCCTCACCAGACAAGATGAGCACTAAAAAGAAAAAAAATATTTGGAGTGCGTTACTTGTATAGAAAAGCAAACAATAATATAGAACTAATCTTTATCAAAAGCTGGCTAAAGCACGACATCTATGGTGTATTAAAGAAATGGACATATTCACACAATGTGCAAAAAAACTTGCAAGTAAGTAATTAACTGCTGGATATCTAATTTCCCCAAGAGTTCTACACCTTAAGTGATCTCAAGTCTCATCATTTGAACAATAGGAAATGTGAGATTCTGCCTTACAGACCTGCCTAATGACTTCCATCTTCTATTATTTTCAGCTGAAAACCAACCTAGCAAGACTACTTTTCTGCATGAAAAACTATCTACCCAAGACAAAACACTGAGACATGAAAGGAGTGTAGGATTAATGTAAAAATCTGCCCTATTTATAAAAGCAAGAAGTGCTGCTTAAAAGATAGTAAGGTCACACACCACAAAAAAAAAACCTGCACTCTACAAAAGTGTGGAAGAAACACCTTAAGCAACTAGATTATGAAAGAAAAATAACCCAGCAAGCATTATGGCATTTCTTTTGATGTAAGTTGGTAGGCAGAAAAAAGCCTTTTTTTTTTTCAGTGACTAAGTTGCAAAAAAAGCATAAAGGCAATTATCTCCCTTTCTCACTGGACTCTTAAGTTCGATCAAATAATGACCAGGAACAGAGTGGGCTTCAAAAAATGCTGCTATCAGAACAGGAGAAGGTGCTGATTTATTCTACATATTGTTTTGAATCCTGGAAATAGAACACAAGCAACAAAGATAGTGAGCAGATTTGAAAGCCCCCACTATGTAACTTTCATTTTTTTCCACTAATCAACAATACATAAACTCTATCTACGATTAGCTCACAAGACAACACTGCAGCTACCACAACACTATCATTACAGGCTGGGTGATTTATGTGTCTGTGATGTTGATGGTGGATGGTGAAAAATGCATCGATCTCACCTTGAAAGCACCCAAATGAGGCACATCTGAGGACATACACATCCAAATAAAAACAGTATTAACAATTAAGATGGATGAAGCACATCCTTTTTCAATTAAAATCGCTTCTTTTTACTAAAAATGACACTACATTATGAATTCCACAAATACAAAAAAGAATAGTTGAACAAATCTTACATCAACTCTAATAATTAACAAGAATTTCATATTATGGAAATTAGTTATAAAAAAAGTCATGATGTTCCAAAAGACTTCATAACACAGAAAATTTCAAACTTCAAAATGAAACCTGCACACATACATAAAATTATTATATGAAACTATGCTATCAATTCATTTTCATTATAGATAAAATTCCAAAGCCTAAGAATAGCTTTGGGGTGACTCGTGGTTTTTACTGTACCTAGAAAAGGAATGCAAAATACTCTGTGTTTCTGTGGGTGTGTTGGTAAGTCGGTCAGGACAAGGTCACTTTCACTTACGTTAGCCTTGTTCCGTGCTGTTTTCAAAATTACCTGCCCAGGTTTATCAAAGACAAGGGAGAACTTGCAATTAATACTGATGAAATCCTTAACACATTCACTATAGTTTCAATTCTAATATACCACCTTGAGGGCACTGCTGATGTAGCACATGCTCCTCTTGAACACTAGCAATTAGTCACCTCAACATCCCTTATGTTCTTTCTTTTCCTTTTAAAAATAAGCTTGATAGCATATCCCTCATTTATAAAATTTTTTCTGCTGTACACATAGAGCAGATAAACATAGAGATTCTATGTTTAGCACACAGAATCAGAAGAGAAGATGCTGCCGAAGAGCACTCAAGCATTAGCAGAGGACTCCCACGGCTATCACACAGCATGCACGCAGCCAAACGACGGCAACAAGGTCCGGAGGTAAGATTTAAGACAGTGAGCCCGGCTGGCAGCTAAAGCCACAAGAACGAACACTCGGGGTTTTGGTACCATCCCAAACAAGGCAGCACACACTGCCTCTGCCACAACGAGTCAGACAAGCCAAGTCGCAACACTGTATGCCGGAAGCATTAATTTAATTTATAACAACTCTCTTAGCTCCGGCACCTTTTACTTCCACAGTCCCCTTCCACCCAACCATTCATCCCAAGTCCGAGTAACTACAAAGAAGCAGTTTAAAGCCTTTTCAGAGGCCACACTCACGCCCACCGCCACAGTACGCTTTTTGGCAGCTCTGCGCTAAAGAACTGCTCTCGCAGAGTTCAATGCGGTGCAGAGCTCGCCGCCGAGGCTGAGCGGTGTCAGGGTGCTGCGCTCAGCCCCGCTGCCTTCCCGGAGAAGTGCCGAGCACGGCGGCACCTCGCTCTCCTCGCACATTAACCAACATACAGCTCTGCTCTCAGCACCGATGGAACTCCCTGACATCCCGAAAGCCTTTACTCCGGATAAACAACCATTACAGAGGCGTCTTCACAAACTGTAAAGAATGCAAATCGCCCAAGCACCGGAAGCGGGAGGCCTCCAGGCGGCAGGAATATGCCAAAATTGGTGTCAAGTGTGAAGAAAAAGAGAACTATTAACAGTGTTCCCCCCTCTGAAATATGGTGCCATTTATTTGACTGACTTTCGATTTGCTAACCATGGAATTACAGGCATAAGAACTGAAAACTAACAGGATTTGAGCCCGTTCCAGGCCAGCAAGTCCCACCTTTGCACTTGGCGCAACTGAGAATTTCGCTGGCAGAGGGCCTCTCTCAGCGGCAGAAAAGCCGACTCAGAAATACCTCTGGCAGGCCGAACCGCAGCTCCCTCCGGCCCGGCTGCCACCGCGGGAGCGCAGCCCCACGGCGGGCAGGGGGCGGCAAGAGGGAGCAGAGGGAGGCGAGAGCAGGGAAACTCTCAAACCCGACCTGCAGTGCCTCGGGCTCAGCGCTCACCGCGCTGCGCGCACCCACCGACCCGCGTTACCTTCTGCACGCTCCTCCTGCGCTGCCCGCAGCAGCTGCCCCGCCGCCAGCCCCTCTCTGCAGGGCCGCGCACAGCCCCGCCTCGGAGGGTGGGCGGGCGGGGCGGAGCGGCACAGCTTCTCACCACAGCCTCTCACCACGGCGGCTTCCCGCGGCCTGCCGGGGCCCGGCGGCTGCTGCGGACCCGCAGACTCGGGGTTCAGGGGGCGGCGGCGCCCCGCGGCATCCCCGCGGCATCCCCTCTGCATCCCTCCGGCATCCCCGCGGCCAGCCGGGCATCCCGGGGAGCGATCCCGTGTGAGCGCCGGCCACAACGGAGCGCCGGGATGCGGCGGAAGTATTTATGTGGATGGTTTTGCTCGTCCTGCTGTTTTGGCTGGTTGTTCTTTAGCAAATTCGAAGTTTTAGTAATATTGATTTCAAACTGACAGTTTGCGCGGCTCAAAGGTCTTCGAGAGTGCAATGGGGACTCTGAATAGTAGACTGACTAATGCCAGCCCAGGAGCTGACACAGGCGTCTGTGGCGTGCTTCTCCAAATAGAAAAGTTTGAATTGGTCACAACTCGTGTTTAGAAACAGTAGAAAGTTTCTGAGGAGAGAGCCCCAAAGGCTGAGTCAGGACTTGCTTCACTATTTTCTCAGCGGTATGTTAAACTATGGAACATATTCTGACCTCTCTTTGCTGATGCAGAGATGCAGATGAGTCACAAATACAAAGTGTGATTATTAATTACTGTTACACAGTTTTGAACTAAGGAGCGTATGTTACAACCATTCTCCATTAATGCACTTGAGAAATATGTGGGCAGAACTGCTTCCACAAGCAAAACAACATTTGTTTTAAGCAGATTAATTACAGTCTTTGTAGTAAGGTCTTTGTTCAAAGTCTCAGTTTTATTAACTGCTAAAAAATTTTAATTATATTTATACATTTACATAGTAAGAAGGAGGACGAGGCAAAATGAATCTCTTTGCCCACCTTTCTGTGGAAACATGAAGATGTGTTGGATGGGATGAGTGATCTATCTGTTGCTGTCTAAGAGGTATCAAAAGTTTGAGAAATTTCCTTGAAGAGTTAAAAATAGTGAAGCTCTCCAGATCCTTGTATACAGTGCAGCTCGTCCTGCCGCTGAGGACATCAGGGCTCCATCTGGCACTGAAGTCTTTGTCACTGCCCATTAAGTCAGTAGATAAGCAATCCGAGTCGTCTCAGACTGATTTTATCTTTGCAGACTTGGGGTGAAAGGAGTGGGCTGTACTGCACGGACACTCCAGCCTGCAAGGTCGTGTGCTCCAATGCTAATCCTGTTTGAGGTGCAGTAGGGATTTGCTCTCTGAGGCTGCCAAATTAACACTTCCCACTTTGTGAAAACTAAGCTCAAAGACAAGTGTCCCATTAGGGTGGTTACAAAGAGAGATCCCAAGCTGCTCTAAAACAGTGTAGGACATTAAGGTATTAGGACAAGGAAGACATAGTTTTATGTCACAATATCATAAAATAGTGCATGTTAATGGAGGTTGTTATTAAAGAGAATGTTTTTGTGGAATATGAGAAAGACAATGGACAGCTACATTGGATAGCTATCTCCCTAAGAATTTCCATTTAATATTTATGTAGCATGATCTTTTACTTCTGTATTAATTTTTATCTCGTGATTGCTCCCTATTAGCATGCATGATGCTATGAAAAAATGAAGAAATGTCAGAATATTTGAAAAATTTCTTTTAAATTTCATTAAAATTACATTCTCCTCAAAAAATTCTGAAAAAATATGGTAGTATCCTAGATTTCTATATGCTGAAATGTGTGGCCTGAGAGTAACCCAACCCAAAATGAGTTGAAACACTTCAAAAGAATACATTTCTCCAGTTTTCAGCAGTTTATGTTAGGATTTAAGAATCAAGATAGAGACTTTCAAATTTTGTCTTCCTGACACAATGCGTTGTTTTGCTTTGATTATTCCCTTTGCACAAATAGAACAAACAAATCCAGCTAGTCTTTATTCTTTAAAGTGTAGTAAGGGAACATTTACAATACTCTGAGCAGAGGTACACATTTTGTAACATATGTATATTCTTGTGTGCTAATTTTAAGTCAACATTCATAGTCCATGGATGATTTTGAAAGCTTAAATTTGATTTATATTGTGTTAAAAGCCTGTAGCTATGTGTTTCTGTGATTTCCACAGGGTTAGACTTGGGAATTACATACATTCGAAATGGCAACATTTCCTTCAAACGCGAGTCAGCTTGAGGCAGTACATTGCAATAGGATGCTGGACTGTGCTTTGCTGCCCTCAAGCTGATGGATATTTAGCTCAATAATAGTCTGGTATTTTGCAAAGCTCAAAAAGGGTTATCTGTAGAATGGATTCAAAATATTCTACAGGTATTTGAAAGCTGGAAGGCACTGTTACTGAAATGCTGAAATGAATCTTACAAATTATAAACTATCTTCAAAGTGTACTGATTCTTCTTCCTTTGCTCTATCTTTCCTTTAACTCTATCAATTATTTTGTCAAGTGTGTTTTGTCTTTCCATTAAGTGGACAAATAAAAATAGGTGCAATACCAGACATTATGTTTCTGCATTTACTATTTATTTCTGACACAGTTTTGAAAAATTAAATGGAAAGAATTGTTGTCTTATGTGCTTAAGTACAGTGTTGTGGGCTTACTTTAACATAATTTTTTACTGAAGTGAAAGACTGCTAATGTTTCCAAACTTCAGGACTTCAAAGTGAAGCACTACATTCTTTGGACAGCTGTGGGAATGGGCGTGGAGCTCCAGCAGTCCCTCCCATGTGTTCAGCAGAAAGCAGGGCAGAGTGGGGGACACCTGCCCTCACAGATTTGGCCAAGTCTTTAGGGCATCCCTGAACAGCCGGTGCACATCTTTTAGAACCAGCCTCCAACAGCACCCTGCCTTGCCTGGCAGCTGTACGTGCTCCATTGGAGCATTCCTAACTTAAGAAATATTTCATCATATTGTAGTGCTGCAATGTAAGCATTACAATTTACAAAGCTTTATGCTTTTTGTTTCAAGGAACAACAACGAACATGCTTGTTACAAAACGAGGGCTCCAGAAGATCCTTTTGCTGCTGTTCAGTACCAGATGCCCTTGTGGGCAGCAGGGCAGGTGAGGGAGGCCTTGCCCACTTGCTGCCCGGGGCTAGCTACCCCTCAGAAGCTGCTGGAGCAAGCCTGGCCCTGGAATGGGGGCTGTTCTCGCCTTAAACCCAAATAGAGAGCAGCTGTAGGCACCAGGCGTAGGAGAGCGTGGCTTGAGAGTGTTGTCCAAGTGCTTCTTGAGCTTTGACCAGCTCGGTGCCGTGGCCACTTCCCTTGGGGAGCTCTAGGGTGCCTGTTGCAGTACCCGACCACTCTCTGGATTAAAACATTTTCCTAAGATCTAACCTAAACCGTCTGTGACTCAACTTAATGCCATTCCCTGGGGTCCTGTCACTGGTCACCACAGAGAAGAGATCGCTGCATGCCCCCTCATGAGGAAGTTGTAGACTGCTTTGACGTCTCCTCCAGGCTGAACAAAGTGATCTCAGCCACTCCTCTATTTTTCCTTGGGCTCGAGCGTGGCGGGAGAAAGGGAGGGACACAGGGAGGGTCTGAGGGCTGCTTACAGGCGCAGCTCAGCCGTTACCGCCGCTCCCGCTTTGAACTTCCCGCCCGCCGCCCGCGCTGCCCCTTCGCCGCCGCAGTTTCCAGGCTCCGCGGGCGGCAAAAGCTCCGGGTGGTCGCAGCCTCTCTGCGTCCCCTCTCGGGGTGCTGCTGAGAGCGGACACCGGCCCGGTGCGCCCCGTTCCCTCGGGTCCGCCCTGGGCTGGTGTCTCCGGCGGCGGCGAATCTGCCGGGCCGGTGCCGGCGCTAGCGCGGTTTGGGCGGTTGTCAGGGAGAAGCAAGATGGCGGCCGCGGCGGCGGAGGAGGACACGGAGCTGCGGGACCTGCTGGTGCAGACGCTGGAGAGCAGCGGGGTGCTCAATAAGATTAAGGTGGGCGAAGAAGAATCTCCCGCGGCGGAGAGCGTTGGCTGGCGCTGGCGGCGGCTCGCGGCCCTGCGGAGTGTGGGAGGACCGAAGCTTCCCAGGTTCCGTGCCGGCTCACTCCCGCTTCCAGCCGGTGTTCCCGGCTGGGGCGCTCCCTGGGCGTCGCGGCCTGGCGGTGGCGCCTGCTTCCCCGCGGTGCTCCCCGGTCGCTCGTGGTGCAGCTGGTTCGAGGGCCCGGGCCTGACCGCCGCTCGGCGCTGCCCCGCGGCCGCGGGAATTCGGGATCCCCGGGCGGGCGGAGGGAGGGAGGGCAGCGCTGGCCGCCGCAGGGAGCTCGGCCCCGGCGGTGCGCCTTCGCCTCGCAGGTACCGTGTGGCCGCAAGAGCTCCCTTGCTGCCGCCAAACCGGCTGGAAGCAGTGGGCAGCCGCGTGGTGCGGGACGGGGTGGGTGAAGTTAATCCCTGCTCCGATACGGAAAGCCCTTGCTGAAAAGCAGGAGTTGTGGGTCGCTGTTTAAGCGCTTGTGCTTCTTGAGTGTGGGTTGCTTCAGCTGTGCCTTGAAGGCTTGCTAAGTGTGGAAACTCTCTGGGGATGCTGCCTGCTTACAGGGAACAAATAATACTATCATAAGAAAACATACGGAAGATACCAGAGTGCACACTACTGAGTCTGTGGTGCAGCCTGAGCTTTGTGTCAGAAAGAGTAGGAAAATTGGTTCTACGGATTCTTGCTCAATTTAGAAGCTCCCAGCAATAATTATTGTGTATAGTAGAGAGCAACACAGGTATGGAAGCCTAAAAATATATGCTAGCAGTTTTCAACATAATCCAAACACACTCTGAAGAATTTTATTCACAGTCTAGTAGTAAAAGCAGACCAAAGCTTGATATTCGAATTCCTAAGGCTAGAGGAGAAACGAAGTATAGATTTCAGATCAAGGATGGTGGTGTTTATCCACAGTGCTGTTTTAAGACTCCAGAGGTGGATGGTCATTCCTGAAATTTCAAGAAAGTTCAACTGAAGTGGTTAATGGAAGTGAGAGCATCTATGTGTGTGCACTTTCAAGTCTACTGCATTTGAGAATTTCCTGTATTCTCTAAGCTGCAATGTGTATGTGTACATATACACACAAATATAGTACAGATGTATACTATATATAGTTTGTTAATCATTGGAATTAGTCTGATGGATAAGACAGCCTTCTAGTGAATTCTGTAAACTTACAGAATATAATTGTGGATATTTGCACTTCAGTGAAAATTGTCACTGTTTCTATGTGATGGTGTACAAATAGGGATGTTCTGTCTTGAAGAGAAAGTGATCTTTCTTCTAGGGAAGCTGTTGTCATCTGAGCAAGAGGGGCCATTATGTGTCTTGTGTGTTTCTTTGTTATCTTATTTTGTTTTATATCTTTTAATCTCTTTTGTTTTGGAATAATTTAAGTTTATATAAGCTGAATTTTGCATCTTTTCTGGAACTTGCTGTTGCTACAGTTATGATGGGGCTTAGCATCACTAATGTCATATGCCTAGTAAAGTAGTTTTTGACATGCCACCTAAAAAGTGTCTTTGGAGAGCTCTTGAGATAGTAAGAACTGTTACCACCATTTCCAGGGAGCTGCAGATTGAGGGAGCTGTTTTCCTGGACAGTACTTAGGATATGTGCAAAAGGCTCTGTATTTGGAATAAACTTATCCAGGCTCTAAAGAGGGATACTATAGATCAATGCAGAAAAGATGCTTTTTTCATAGACTACAACTTCTGGTTTATAGTATAGCAGCAGGTTTTTACATTAGTAAAAATCAATGTTTTCTGATGAGCTGTAAATGCCTGGAAGGAAAAGGGGAAATATACTTTTGTTTCAAAACATTGACCCATACATTTCTCTAATACAGACAGTATTTGTCATATACAATATTAGCCTTACTTGTTCTTGCTAAATTCAGTGAAACCAAATTGCTGTTTCATTGACATGAACTCTTGCCTGATATAGCTACTTAGGGATAGAAGAGAATGGGTATCTTTCACAGTATGAGAAAGAAGTCTGTAGCCTTGACGGATGTAAAAATGGTAGACACTTGCTCATCAACATCTGTCTCTCTTGACATAACCCTGTTTTATTGAAAACTTAGAATATGGGTGGAGAATTCAAATATCAAGCTTTGGTTTGCTTTCATTACTAGACTGAATAAAATTCTTCACAATGTGTTTGTATTATGTTGAAAACTGCTAGTAGAATGAGGCAGTATGGGATAGGGAAAGTTGCAAGAGCGGATTGTAACAATGTATTGAACACATTGGGCTGGTGCTAAAGGGTGCTAGGGCAAAGACAGATGCAAACCGTTACGCTCATTAAAAACAAAAGTGTGAGAAGAACCCTGTAAATGGATTAATCTGTGTAGTTATATAAACCTTCTTATCAATTGGTGGGAGCAAATTGCTGTGGCTGTACCTGATGATGATGATCTCAGTCTCTGGTGTTCAAATTCTCTGTGTCTGGTCTCAGGTCCTGAAAAGCCTACATGACATTGTCCATCCTACTGGTATAGTATGATTCATCTTATAGTACCGTGATTATTCCTTTGGCCTCAGCTTTGTTATTGTTGCTTTTTACTTTCTTCTGCATGAAATTGAGAATCACTACTTTAACCTCGCACTAATTCTAGTGTATGTCTCTTTGTCTAAATGTATTGAGAAAATATTTTGAGAATATTTTGCTGTGATCTGAGCAGTACCCACCTCAAAGGATGAAGATCAGTGTGTTGTAGTAGTGTAAACCTTCCTTGTGGAGACAGTACAGGAGAGAGTAACTTCAAACACTGCGATGCTCACAGGATGGAAGGGTCAATTGCATGGCTGTGTATCTGTGGAAAGGCTTTAGGGTGGTATTCTAGATGGTGCAGGTAAGCTAAAGGGAAATGTAAATACCAGTGGCATTGTCTTCTGGCGATCAACTCCTGATCTTAAGTTTGTTAATTGAGCACTATAGTAAATAAAGGTGACCCAACTATTCATGGGGAATGGCAACATCCGGGAGAAACTGACCATGTGTCATCACATAAATAAGAAGAAAAGCACCTCAGTTCATAATTAGAAGCCACTGGATTGGACCTAGAGGAGTGGAGCAGGCAAACAATCCCAGTTATGTGAAAAAGATAATGACAGTTATGATACTGTTCCAGAGTCTCAGAACAGGTCAGACTCTGGATTAGCTGATGTACTGGCAGCTACTTTCAGACAACTTTGTTCTCCAGTCCCATGATCCAGACTCTTAGGGGCGTTTACCCCTACCCATGAGCGTTGGCTGGTGTGTTCTATTTTCAAGAGTTGTAATAGCCAGTCAGGAATGCTTTGTTATTTTTATTATCCTCTTATGTAAATATATTTGGGTTCATGACAAAGAAAGCCTTGCAACCATTTCAGGTTTATCTAGTGACATAAGACTAAACAAACTAGTTATTAGCTGTTGGTTGCAAAGTTAAATGAAAACTGATTTTGTAAGAATATTTAAGTTAATGGGGTGTAAAAGGTCTTACTGATTGACAACTGTATTCCAACACCTGAAGAAAAAAGTAGGAATAATAAATATATTAATTGCTTATAAGGGGATTTTCTGACTGAGTGCTGTATCCCAGCAACTGAAAAAAATATGACTGCAGTGTCAGTATGACCATTGCATATAATCGTTTGTAAGCATTTTACTCTTCTTTTGGTGAGAAGTCTTCTTAGCTTTTTTTGTATTATTTTTTGTCCTTCAAAAAGGTGTCCAAACAGGGGTTTGGTTGTTTTTGGATTTTTTGCTTTGTTAGATTTTTTTTTGGGTGGGTGGTTGCTTTTGGTTTGGTTTTATATTTTTGGGGGTTTTTTTGGTGGGAAGGAACAGTTACAGGGTACTTCACATTTACTTACCTCTTGTAATATACATGAGAAAGTCCAGACCTTCTTCATGTTGGTCTTATTGTTAGTTATGGAAATAAATCTTTCTTCAAAATTCTGCTTTCTTTTTTGCTCTTGAGAAAACTTTAATATGCTGTCTTTTATAGTTTTATTACTGCAGTATTATCTATTGGATTGCTTCAAAATTAGGAGCTGACTAAAGTGTTGAACTACTTCATCAGATGTATGCTATCCATTTGATGCATTCAGTGAAAGAAGTAGGAAAACTGTAGTGTTTACAAAAATTTTTAAAAAGTAGGTAAGGCTTAAGCTTCAATATTCAAAGTAGTCCTTAGAAGAATTCTGCTTCTTTATAATAATATATTGGGAATCAGTTAGGTAAAACATTACTACAAGGGGTACTTGAATGGCTGTGATCATGTTCTTTTCCTTGAGAAGTTTGGGGGTTTTGAGGGCATTCTGACTAGAAATCACAGGAATTTGTATATCTTAATGTAGGTTTTTTATGGGTTATTACAACCTATTTGTTCATGTTTCCTGAATGAATTGTAAATGAAGGGTAGGTGTTTTGAAGCTGCCTGAAAGCAATGGATGTTTAACTCTCAAAAGAAACTAATAGGAGATAATGTAAGTACTTTGGAATCTTTTTATGTACAAAGAAATAATTTAGGAAGTCTTGTATCAAATTCTGCTCCCCCTGCCTTGTTCTCAGACTGGAAACTATTATTTCTCTGCCTCAAGCCATACTGCCTGTAATCTTAAGTGTTTTAATTGCACTGATGTACGTTACAGTCCATGCCAAGTTGCTTGAGGAGAAACAAATAGTTGTAAAGCTACTTGCTAGCTCTTTGCATCCTATTTGCAGAGGGAAAACAGGGCTTGTAGAAATGCTGTTTGTTTTGTTTTTTCTTTGACAGGCAGAGTTACGAGCAGCTGTGTTTTTGGCATTAGAAGAACAAGAGAAAGTAGAGGTAAGAGAACCTTAAAAATAACTCAGAAAGAAAAAACACCCTTAATGTAGAATTAAATATAATAGCTTTAATACTTCCTATTTGTGAAATGTAACAAGGTAAAAAGATGTATTGCTGCAAAAGAACATGATGCATAAAGAACACAAAACAGGACTATCAGGGTGTTTCCTGATGTTTAAAAAGAGGAATTGTTAAATAGACTTTTGAAATTGTAATTTTAAGTGTCTGTCTCTGCTGGGTTTATGTGGCTTCTGTGCAATTGACCAGAATAATTAAATATTTTCTCCATCAAATACATCTTTTAAAGAAGATACCTAGTTGACTGATCAAGATTATATCAAACTGGAGTAATGTCTTTTGAAATTGAAAATATTATACTGGGGTTTTTTGACAAATGTATTGTGAAAGCAATTTAATGCAGTAAAATGCCAAGTATGCTATGCTTATGGTGTTTCCCATAAGGATGTCGTAGGCTTGTTTCAGGATAATTTGCCTTCATTCTTAAGAATGAATTCTTAATTAAGAATTGGACTGTGTACTGATACTTTGACAATGTAGTAATATTAAGGGGATGAGATACTGTCATGATTGCATAACAGTACTGCTGTACTGATACCAGTTTTGTGACCTCCTCTATGGCCAACTTTGCTTCATTTCCTCCGTCTTTCCATTTTCTGGAACTGGAGAGTAGAGAGTGCTGTATGTCCAGCCTTTCTGCTTCAAAAGGAGAGGCATGGAAAACTGTTCTATTCCTCTACTGGTTAGATGGTTGTGCTCATTCTGGGAAATTGCTTAACTGAAACAGATAATATTGGGATGTCCCAAAATTGGGAGAGTGATAGCACTGAAGAGAGATTTGCTACAGAACATTTCAGCTCACCATTTCTCAAAAAGCTTAAATGTATCACAATACTTTAAATTGACACTCTAAACACTGGTGATATATTAATACTTACCACTACTCTGAATTCCTAAATATTAAGAAAGATAGATGTCATTTTTTCAGGTAGCATTTTCTTGTGTGTTAGCATTTGCTACTGTAGTGATAAATACCTATAACTGATCCTTTTCTTACCCATGATATCCATTCCATTTTAGGAATGGCATTTAGAATTTGTTTTGAAAAATCTCAGAATGATTTTGACACACCCAGACATGCCATATGGATTTATTTCTGTTTAAAAATTGAAGAGGGCAAATCTGACAAGGGAGAAAAAAGCATTTTCCTTGTATCTTTGAAGGTCTTTTAATTAATAGAAGATTAATATTGATCTGCGTACTAGTAATTAGCATGGTTTGCACTTTGTCTAGAAGGTTTGTAAGTTTCCATTTTTTGAAAGGTTGAACTGAATTTTCTTAAACAAACTTCACACTATGTTAGAGGAGCAACTTGCGAAGTTAATTGCTTAGCTTCTCTGTTCAGTCATTAGATAAATAAAAATCAGTATGTTATTAAGAATTTTGGTGAAATTACTTTAGCTCCGAGACAAATTTAATTTGCCTAAATAAATGTATTGTTACACAGCTTTTACTTGTAGTTGTAGAATTAATACAAAGGTAGTTTTTGAAGAAGTGAATTGCATGGGCAAGGAAGCATTGTGGAGCAGAGTACACCAAAACACTAGGTTGCTGTAGTTTACAATTTCTTGCTAGCATGAGGACGATATTAATTATTGTTTGGGTTTTGCTTTTTGACAGAACAAAGCACCTCTGGTAAATCAAAGCTTGAAAAGTTTTTTAGGTACAAAAGATGGTAAGTCCTTTCTTTAGTATATACTTCTCAAGATAATAAAAATAGGAGACAAAGGATTAAATCTTTGAAACTTGTTAACAGTGCAGTCTCCATGACATTAGGTATGCTTTTATTCCTTTCAGATGTCCTAATTACTACCCATTCAGAATAGAATTCAATCTATAATTTTTAAAGTTAATATTGCTGAAGCTGTACTTTTAGCTAAGGTGACTAATGCATTGAAATTAATATTTCATGATGACTTAAGGTTGTGCTAACTCAGAGTCATTTTAGACCAAAAGAAACAGTAACCAATGTAAACTAAAAGTACAAATAGATGAGTGAATGCACACAGGACAAAATGTCAAAACAATGTTTTTAAAATAGATGAATAGGTAAAAGAAATAATGCTACACATGAATTTTGTAAGTAAATCTGTGTGCTCTTGCAGTATTACTGGCTTAAATGATTTTAATATGATGGCTAAGTTCGAAATTAGGGAGTTGGTATGCAAACTTGCTATGAGGTAGTAGTTTGCTGAATGTCTAAACTATGTCCATACTGAAGCCATGTGTGCTGGTGTTAATGTTGAATCTTTGAAGTAAGATTTGTTTCTGTCTGGTGTATTTTTACTCTTCTCATTTTCTTTTTAGGTCGCTTGGTAGCAGGTCTTGTTGCAGAATTTCTACGGTTTTTCAATCTTGATTTTACTTTAGCTGTTTTTCAGCCTGAATCAAGCACAGTAAGATACACTGGTTTTGTTTGTATGCTCTGCTCACTGTTTGAAGTGCATGATAATGAATACAGAAGTTATGGCAGATTTGTTTAAACCACTTACTTGTTTTTATTATGAATAATTTTTTGTGTGTGCCTACTGTCATAAAGACACATTTTTCAGGAAAGTGGGCTAATTTGAGGATTTCTCTTTGTTAGAATCCATGCTAGATAATAATTTAATTTTGAATCAACAAGTTGATAATTTTATGAAATCATATAATAGTATACAAATGCTGCATACCCCTGCAACATTTTTTCCACTAACTTTACTGTGTCATTAAGTTAGTATTGTTACATGAAAATTAAAATAATGTCATTCATCTACTCTGAGTTTCAGTGACACAAAAGACAGGGTGCAGATACACTTGATAAAAAGTGATTGAATAGAATAATTTAGTTGGGAGGGACCTGCAGTGATCATATGGCCCAATGGATTGGTTTAAGGCTTCAGATGCTGAATTAGAGGGTTTTCATCATGTCTGTCCCTTTGTCTCTTTTTAATAATACAAAGGTTTTAATAATTTTGTGTTTGAAGCAGTTTCATTTCACTGCAGAATTTCTTGTTACATCTCAAATACTTTCTTTTTCCTGAAGTTGGTTTAAATAGTTAATATATTAAAAATCCAATTTTGTTCAATCAATCAATTAGTTGACTTCAATTTCTCAGAACTTTGTCATTCTTTTTAGGGGCTTATTCAAAGAAAATCCCATGCAACTTTGCTCTTTGCCAAATATCCTTAGCTAAGTTAATTCCTAATTTATTGCTAGGACACATGTGTACAAAGATTCAGAGTCATGCTACCAAACAGAAAAAAAATAAGAACAGTCACACTTTGTGTTGTGTTGCCACTCACTCTTGGAAGCAGTGCTTCATTTGCATTGTAAAGGCATCTTACGCTTTTTGAAACACCCCCTTCTGCTTTCCAATAAATGTGTCCATTTCACCTATTGCAGTGTGTAAAGGAAATTCGGCCAAAGAAAAGTAAGCTGGCCAAGACTGCTTTGTAGAGTGCTGGGAGTTTGTGTTTCTCTACTAGCCACTGCCTCTGAGCACTTTCTTGTACTCTTTATCCACCATTTCAGTGTGCTTCACTAGTGGTGGCTCACTTCAGTGTTTACTTGACCAGTATTCTGATAGGAAGTGTCACTAAATAATCATAAGAGATCAAGGTGAACTGGTGCCCTTTGCAGTGTTGCCATCTGGGATTGTGCTAACAAACCTGGGTTTGCTGTAGCATTCTGCTTCTCCTGTACTGTGAAGTTCAGTTTGAAAAAGTGCTGTTGGAGGGGCGGTGTTTTGGGGTTTTTTTGGCTGAGATGGAATTGCTCTCATCCCTGTTTCTACCCAAACCCATGGAGTTTTTTAAGTGAAACAGAGACTGAAAATAAGAGTTGATCTGTGCAGATGTACTTCTATATGCACAGGAATGGCAATTCTCCATCATCCATGAACTCCTTGGAACCACTTTTAAACATGATAAGCTAAAGTAACTTGATCTTATAAATTCTTAAATCCCAAAGCATGCTAATGATGGCTTCTTGCTTATTTAAAACAACTTTGCATGATCGGTGACAAGTTCAGGTACAGATCAGAAGTAAATAATGCAATAGGTGGTATCTAAAATCTAAAATGTGTAATGTGGCACTTAAGGACATGGTATAGTGGTGGCCTTGATAATCTTAAGAGTCTTTTCCAACCTAAGTGATTCTATGATTTTATTAGTCTAGTCCACAAGCAACAAGAACTCATGAATAATCAGTTTAGTCAAAATAGAGCTGTATTAAATAATTTTTATACTTTTTATATTACCATATATACATTTTGTTTTCTGACAGTTATTGCTATGTTGTGATTCTTTTTTTTCTATTGTCCCCCAGCTAAATGGCCTCGATGGTCGAGAAAACTTAGCTCGAGATTTGGGAATTACGGAAGCAGAAGGTACTGTGGGTGGTCCTCTGTTATTGGAGGTTGTTAGGAAGTGTCAGCAGAAAAAGATTTCAGGTGGTGGAGAAGTAAGTAATATTGACTTGTAATTACTTTCTTTATAATTCTTTATTCATTTTCTTTTCAAAGATGAAAAATTAACTGAAATTACTAACACTTGGCTATTGTACTATTATACTGTTTCAGGTCTTTATTATATTATGCCTTCAACTTAACTTGTCAGAGAGATAAGAGATAACCTTTATGACTCTTATTTTTGTGCCACCCTAGGTCTCTTTATTAATATTCTGCTACAACATAGTAGCACAGAGGGAATCTAGATAAATGACACAAAACACTGTGTCACTTATTTTCTAATTTCTGGTGTAGTTTGATAATAGTTTTATCTATATCTGTTTTCCTGGCATAGGTCTAATTTTAGCATGACCTGAAAAGCCTTGAATGAGTTTTTTCAGAAGCTTTAAAGCTATTGTGAAAATATATGTACTTAAAATTAAATGTATCAAAGTATTGACCTACTTGAAGGCAAGGACAGTAGTATTTGAATTGAATAGATAATTAGTATGTTGATTAACTGAATTAAACCCAACCAATAGCATCTCATTGTGACTTAAAAGAAAGTTCTCTACACCCAGGGAATGCATTCAGTGTCCCAAAGAAAGCTTAAATTCAGAAGCAGTTGTCGTAGACTTCTTAACGTAGCAATTTTCTGTCACATGAAAGGGAGGTTTCCTTGAGCCCTTGGTGTTTGATCAGTCTGTGAATGCCCCAGCAAAGCCAAGACCCTTGTGCCTGGCCAGTCTGTGAGTGTCCTCTTAGGGGGACTCCACTGAACAGTCCACTGCATTGGAGGATGTTACCCTGACTTGCTCAGGGACACATGCCAGCAATGTATGGGAGTCAAATCCTTTAGTACCATCTAGAAAGGGAGAGCTCCTCCCGGATCTCCTCACTCTTAGCTGAGTATGTTCTGTGCTACTGGCTACTGGTAGCACCTGTGAAGGACTCGAGCTAAACGGTTTATGGAATAACACACTTGATTAATAATCTCACTCAGAAGAGAAAATTGTGACAGGCTGAGACCTGAAGATTGCCAGTGATGATAATAGACTGCAAAAATGTATTTAAAGCAATACACAGACAAGCTCTAAGCACCTAACAAAAGCTCTAACCACCTAGCTCTAACAAAAGCTAGCTCAAGATAATCACTCAGCGTGCATCGAGTATGGTCCTTACCCAAAAGGCATCCCAGCTGGAGAGAAGACAGGTGCAGCTCATCATCTGATCCCAGAAGTTATGGAATCTTTCATAACTTCTCCCCATTCTTAACTTTTATACTATTTCTTTACATTTAGTTGGAGATTGAGTGACTATAGTCATGCATGCTGTTGTTAATCAGTGGTGTAAAATTCTCTGACTTTGGTCTTTAAGACATGGTCGGTAAAATGTGGAGTGCATACTCAGTGAGGGATGGTTGTACTTTGGAGGTTGGTGACTTGGGAATGAAGGTGTGTGTTGCTTCCGTATAATCTAGTTGTAATACTAAGTTGCTCCAAGTAGAGTTTTGTTTCTTGTTGGAGGCAATTGTCATAGAACCAGAGAATCATCACAGTTGAAAGAGACCTTTAAGATCATTCAGTCCAAGTGTCAGCATAGCACTATCACTGTAACCCCTATTCCACATCACCCAGTACCAGATCCAGATGCTCTTGAACACATCCAGGGATGGTGACTCCCTCTGGGCAGCCTATTCCAATGCTTGACCATCATAATAGTGAAACTTTTTTTTTTTTTTTTTTTGTAATGTCTAATCTGAATCTCCCCTGTCTCAAGGGTGTTTCCTCTAGACCTCTCACTGCAGGCATGGTAGAAGAGACTGGTCACCACCTCACTACAACCCCCCTGAGCCTCCTCTTGTCTGGACCAGCTCTCCCAACCTTTGCTCTTAAGACATGTTTTCTTGATCCTTCATGAGCCTTGTTGCCCTTCTCTGGACATGCTCCAGCACTTCAATGTCCTTGCTAATGTGAGGGGCCCGAAACTGAAAGCAGTAGTTGAGATGTGGCCTCGCCAGTGCTAATTATGACAAAATTAAATATATTTTTTAGTAAGTGCTCATTTGAATCTTCTTAGGTGGCTCCAGTTCTAAGTGACAGCCAGTGCCCCACATCAAAATCATCTGATGGAAGGTCAAGTGCACACTCTATACCAAATAAGGTAAGATTATACATAATGAAAAGCTTTGTAACATACATGAGATAAGTAAAAGAGAGAACTCATATGAAACTGCAGATATGACAGCATTCACTTAAATGATCTGCAATTTGAAAGTATTTATTTCAGTTCAGGAAAACTTTCATAGATGATTTCAAGCAAAGATGAACTGTTGTGCTTATGCTTTTCTGGGATGACATAGTAGCATTTTGCTCCCCCAGGCCCCAGAACAAAAACGTAGCTGTAGCTTCCCTCTTTTTCCAGTCAGGCTATAGTTAAGCTCTTAATTTTCAAAAACAATTCTGTTCCTCTAAGATAGGAAATTAAAATCCTTTTATTACTACCACTTAGGAGTTTAAGTACTTTTTCCTGTCCTAGAAAAACTGAGCTGCTGCCAGCAATTGAATGTGATTCTGTGACTGATATAAAATAGCCTTGGTATGAAAAAGACTTACCAAGGTCATTTTAACTTTCATGGCCTTTAGTTTGAAAAATTTACTTCAACTTTTTGAAAGTTAATGACTGAAAAAAATACTTGGGACAGTACAACCTACATACATATTGGCTGTCTGGATTAAATTTTGGTTTTATTTCAAAACTGTACTAGTGTTAGTTTGTAGAAAGGAAGCTAATGTTATAAATCTTTTACTGGCTTAATTTTAATAAGTCTAGGAGAAAATAAAAATAGCAGTACTCTCTGCTAGGTAATAATATAAAAATATTTCTCTTTCACAGCACCTTATCTAGTTAAATTAGAATATGGTTCTTTGGGCCACAAAGCCATGCTAAGTTACAGCTTGACTTGTATGACTTGATGTTAAAGTTAGCAAATGGAATTGTCCTTACATTCTAGACTGTAGATCTGAGCCATAAGCATCAGAAAAAGACTGAAAGTTATGTTCTTTTAGAGTCTTGCTTTTGTCATTTTTGGTTTTGGTATTTGAAGAGAGAATGTGTCAGTAACTGCAGTTTTCTTATGCTTATTACTTTACAATGTAACATATTGCAGAGATTACCATTTAATGTGGAAGTTAGAGTAGTTTGCATGGGTTTAAATTGATTTCTTTTGAAGACAATGGCTATAATTAAGAACCTTTGTAGATGTGTTGCAAAATAACACGAATAAAGCATAAGAATCATTCTGTTTGTATATTTCTTTATTTGATAACCAAAATACTTTAAAATGGTTTGTTTTTATAGTAGAAGTGATGTAGATAGCATAGCAATGCACAGGATGGAACAAAAGATTTCAATGACAGCAACAATAAAGAACTCTTTCTAAAGTGATAAAACATCTTTTTTCTGGTGTGATTCTTGATGATACTAATAAACTTATTGGTACCCAGAAATTTGAGGTAGTATTTTAAAAAGTGTTGCTAGGTGTATATTATGTGTTGTGCATTTATATATACACTTAGAGTATTACATGACATGAATACTTACTCCTTTCATTTTTTTATCTTTCAAGGCTGCTGAAAACACGCAGAGTGATACAAGTGTCTCATCAGGGGAAGCAAGCAAAAGAAGTATTCATTTTCTGCCTAATGAAACAAAACTAGATCCTCAACTAGAAAACAAAGACTTGAATACCAAAGAAAAAAAAGATCCAGTTTTGGATGAAGATGATGTAGAGGGAGATTCTTTCTTTGATGACCCAATACCCAAACCAGAAAGAACTTATGGCTGGTAGGTAACATGGATGTTCTCCTTAATACATGGTTTATTTTATCCTCTGGATGCTTGCTGACCTTTGAGAGCTAGTTGCTATTTGATTATTTGCATTTGTAAGTGTTTAGATCGGTAACATTTTGTTTCCAAAGTATTAATTTCTCTGCTTCTGTTCTATTCTATTCTATTCTATTCTATGCACAGCGTCCTCTGGGATCTCTTGGATGTACTATGAGTGGAAAAACCTTATCACTTTAGAGTGCATCAGTTAGGGTATCTAATGTCCCCAGCCAGTTTCTTTGATGCAATGAACATGTATGAGGCACAGATGTCAATGTTTCTTCTTTCAACAGAGCTGCAAAGGAAGTGGACAGTGACAGGGATAGTGCATTGAGTATCTGTACGGCTTTGTAAGGAATACAAAAAACACTTTAAACTGCCTCCATAGACTGTAATAATAAGGAAAGTTTTCTCACAACTGAGGCTTTCCTCTTCGCATTGCAACACCTTTTGTGTGCAGTTCTGTGTTAACCAGTTAAGTGCTGTTAATTCCGCATATGCCAATTTTGCAGATGCATGCAAAGCACGCTTTTTATTGTTCATCTGTGGAATATGATGACTGAAAGATGCCATTTGGAACAAGAACTAGTTCTTGTTGACTGAACTATTCAGCAGCTTTGTTATAAAACTGAAAAACCTATCTTTGAGTTACCTTGTTGAGTTATCTTGAAGCTCAGCTTCAAAAGCACTGTATTGAAAATTGCTGCAGGATCATCTCATGGTGTTCTTTTGTTGTGCTCAAATACTCAGATAATTGCTCCAGCTTAGCAGACATTAGGAAGAGGTTGCAGAATCATTTGTAAGTCAGTTTGGCAGTTGGCTTTTCACCCCAGCTACATTGATAGTGGACAGAGCAGCATAAGCTTTTTTGTATTACTGCTACAGTAGATGCTTACTGTTAGAACAGGGTCCTTCTGGGAGAGCACAAAATACTAGTGCCAGGTAAACCAGGTAATTTTCTAGTAAATTAATGGACTCTTTGTGGAAGATTATTTATAATGCAGCTTTTGTTGGATGGTTTTTATTGTAGTAGACTTTTTTTCCTCAAAGAGCGGTGGTTGTACTCCGGAAAATATTATGTGTTACAAGTAACCCTACTATGGTATTTCTTTTCTCTTTTTCTTGTTGCTAATAGGGAGATTAAAACTGCATCTGAGTGCATTTACTCCTCATTACTCAAGAGGTCATTTAACTAGCCTTTAGCCAAGGTAACCATTGTAGCAGGTGGTCTAAATGATAAGTTGGGGAAATTAGAAAAGTCTGGAAAAACTTCTGCATAATAACAATATTTACTAATATCTTATTGTTTGAGCATTTTCATATGACAAGAAGGGAAATTTACTTTGAAACTGGGTAAACGGGATTTCTTTTAAAAGACCATCCAAGAAAGAGACTCTTTAATTATTTAGTAAAGTAAGGATATCTTCCCAGTACAGAAGCTCCCTACAGAAAAGATTATTTCTGAACTATGTGTGCCTGTAGTAGAGTCACAGGTAGTGATTTGTAGTACATATTATTGTGAATGCAGCTGTTTTAGTAACATTCCATGATAAGGTTTGCTGAATATGTTACCAACAAATGAACTAGCATGTATTTGTAGCTGAGCTCTGTCTGCTGAATCATTCATTTCTACCTTCCTGACAACTCTTCTAGAGGACAAAAACCACCCATATTCTCAATATCATGCACTCAAAGGTGAAATCCCTTTGTGGTACCTTGTGCAGGTGTGCTTGAGTCCCAAGAGATAAGTAAGCAAGAGAGCTGCCAGCATTGCTTGCTTTGTGAAAAGGTACTTTACCTGTGGAGAAAGGTAATTTTCCTTCCTGGAAGTCTTTCCAGTTCCTTTAAGAGGGGTTCACTGGAGAGGAAAGGAGCAAGCAGTTCCTGATGACAGTGTGAGAGATGATCAAGGCACTCGTTATCCCTAGGTCTCTGACCCATTGTTCAAAATTTTGAAGCATTTTAATGTGTGATGTTACATACGATATTTTGGTGATCTAGATATAATGAATGATTCAAATGTTGTCCATTATTAGTAGGAGTGGAATCAAAATAGCGAATATTTCTGGCAATACTTAATGTGAAAATCTTGGTCTCTTTTAATTTGTGTTTCTCCATCCTTTATTTGCAAGTAGGATTTGAACTAGGTAGTAGCCAAATGAACTTCAACATATGATGAGACCTATCTTCCCATAACTGAGAGGTTTTCATTCTGTGAACTCACTGCTCTTAGAATTAATAGCTTCATCAGACATAATCTGTTTTAGATGTAAAACAAACTAAAGTACTGATTTATATCTGAATCTTTCTTCTTTTGGCTGCATTTACATGTGGGGATGATGAAAGGTCCCTTGACATAAATAGTGATGCTGATGAAGGTGCTCTGTCTGTGAGAGAAGACAGGCGGAAGGCTTTGCATGGGTGAGAAAGTGACTTTCTCAGTGAATGTTGTGCTTGACACTTGTGCCAGTGTACTACCTACTGCTTTTAAGGTTGCAGAATAAATAGTCCTTTTCCCTTGCTCTTTTTTGCTTTAATATTGCTATTCTAGTTTTATGAAAATTTAATAACAGAAAAGAAAGTAACTATGCACATTTTATAGCTCTGTGGAGTATTTATTTAATTGGTTTGTTACAGGAAAACTGAAGCTAATAAAGCAGGAGGTCTGGCATCCCTTTCTGATGCACCACCTTTAAAAAGTGGATTAAGCCACCTGACTGGTGCACCTTTGCTAAAGGAGTCTGATGGTAAGTTTTCATATATTTTTGTGTTTTGATGATTGTAGAAGATATTTCCTGTAATGAAATTATTGAGCTACACATTCAGAAGTGATAGAGCATGTGGCCCCCTTCTGGCTGTAATGTACTTTACATTAATGCTGTCTTAGTGATGGCATACTGGTTTGGATGTTTAGTGCTACAGCTGGCACATTTTATGCTTTGGACTATGAAATACTTATCTACATCCCTTTTTTTGTTTTCATATAAAGCATTTTTTAGGAGC
This sequence comes from Entomyzon cyanotis, assembly GCA_024500445.1. NCBI lineage: Eukaryota > Metazoa > Chordata > Aves > Passeriformes > Meliphagidae > Entomyzon > Entomyzon cyanotis. The sequence goes on from JAKEPQ010000871.1 coordinate 957,236, forward strand.
ATGTAATTCTACTGCTCAGTTTTAAACTGAAATTAACTTACTCCTTTGTATTATCTTAACTGATTTGTACCAGTTCTTTAGAGGTATTTGCTTTCATATTGTAAATCCCTGAGTAGTGGGAGATCACCTGTGGCTAGCACAGGTCTTTCTCGTGAGAACATTTTGCTACATTTCATAAACAAAGATAAAGTTTGGATGTTTTGCAAACAACATCTCCTGATTAGGTCAGTTCGGGCTTGGCCAATTGGGCCTAGGGGGAGGTTTCTGGCTGACCAATCTGGGTGACCTCTGAAAACTCTATATATATATGGAAATCAAAATAATAAAGACACCTTTTCTCCTTCCTTGTCTGAGAACCTGGGTCATTCCTCAGCTAGTGGCTCAACAGCGACAATCACCCCTGTTTACTCCTCAATTTTTTAAATGTTATCAGAGTTTAGATCTGAAAATTTAATATCATATTGTCATATGGTACTATAAAAGTACATAAGGGTGTTATAAAAGAACAGTTGATTTTTTTAAGTGGGATCTTACTGAAGAATCACAAGTCGAGTTTCTGATATAAGTGCTTTTGTTAACAGATTTGGATAGGAACTCTGTTTTGAAAGACCTGCGGTTGGTGAATGCAAAGCTGGGATCACTAGAATTAGGTAAGTAACTGCTAAACATGAGGAAGCTCTGATATTTTTGGTTCACCAGAACTGATAAATTCTGGCTCACCTTTTTAGAGGAATCTGAGAAATTCAAATACACGTATTGAACTAAAATCTTCAGCTTTTACTTATGTCATTCAATTTAAGATAGATTGTGAAGCTTAATGTAGTTAAGAGCAAGATGTGATCTAAAGAAATTCAGAAAAGTGAAAACTGGTGCCTTGTGGATTGATATTTTATTCATGGAGCAAAAATTTTATTAATTCTGTGCATGCATTTACTACTATCAAGGGATGAATTTTGTTGTTGAGTTTTCTACAAAAAGAGCAGGTGTATATTTTTAGTAAAAGATAGTCTGATAAGTATTACTGCTTTTGAGTGGCATATTTATTTGCCTTCCACACCTCTGAGAGTTGCCTTGCTTTTGGTGCAATATGAAGGTGTGATCGAAGAATTCTCTCAAAATAGAGCTTCCAAGTATTTAAGTTTTGTATTCAGCAGTACAGCTAACGTCCTGAAAATGTATGTTCCATTTTGAAACAGTTTATGTTAATAATATTGAGATTAGTTAATGGCAAACATAACTCATCCTTCTAATCTGCAGAAGTAATTTAATCTACTCCCACTTTTGCTGGTCATCAAACCACGTATTTTGGTGCAGGAATAGATTAATTTTTTATGTTTCCTGAAGAAAAAACTTGTTTGATTAATAGCGTTTAAATCTTATTTAGGAAATGGAGATGATGATGAATATGCTGATGACTTCAACAGGTAAGAGAAGGATACTATCCTACCTCAGTAGGATAGTATTTTATGCACTATAAGTATGTCCACTAGCATTTTTTAATTATTTCATAATATGTCAGACAGTCACTATCACTGGAATCTGTCAGTATTTCTGAACGCCTTTAAACTTCAATTTGGTATTTTAATAGATTTAGTTACAAGTTAAAAAAAAAACAGATCCCTTTTTATATAGGGATAATGAGTTCCTTAAAAACCTACTGCTAACTTTAAGATGTTCCCATGTTGGGTTTTTTGTGGAAGGGGTTTGAGGTTTGTTTTTTTTTCCTGAACTATGCGCTTACTAATGTTTTAGCAATTTATGCAATTAGTCAATAATTATGTTGTATGTTGAGACATTCAACTGGAAAATAAAGCATCATCAGTAGTCAGTAATAAACATTTAACAAACTCATGCTTATGATGTGAAGGTATTGGTGTTGTAAACTGCATTATGAAGGCCTAAGTATTTCTCAGTATTTATTATGGCTTCATCTAGGAAAAAAGCCTTTAGTTGTTATGGGGTTTTAAGAACTTTATATCTAACTTGCTAGGAAGTGAAATTCCAATCAAATGTCAGTTATAAAGTAAATGTCATGCCTGGGTGTTTGATAAGAAGTTTTATTTGTGTGCTTATGGTTTTCTTTCTCTTTAGTACAAGTCATCGCTCAGAAAAAAGTGATACCAGTATTGGTGAAGAAATAGATGAACTTTCTGTGGGAACAGAAGAGTCAAATGCCAGTGATAAAGTACGTTTGTTTTCAAATTGTTGTTCTTTGTATTCTTCTGATCTTGACTTTGTTTTTAACCTTCTGTGAAATAATGTACTGTTATCCTAAGTTCCTAGGTGATATATTAAGGTTGTATTATTTGTTACATTCTGTTTTTTACATGTAGTATCCTTGCTAAGTTAGATACTATACTGATTAAAAAATCCCCAACAAAACGAAAACCCTGCAACAGTTGTTCGGTAGCACAATTCATTGTGCCTTTCTAGGTGTATAAAATGTATTTGAGGCTGGTTCAGTGCCCAGCATGCAAAGGTTTACCCCAGTATCTCAAGATCTGTCAGAGTGTCTCCTAAAGGATTCTGTAATCTCACTGGAAGAGCTTGAGGCCGAAAGGTATATGACAGCATATGAAGGAACACATGACATAATACTTATGGGTTTTGTGATTTCTGAGTTTGCAATTTTATTTATTTTCCAGCTCGAAAGCATCACACGAGACCTTACCATTTCTCAGTTAAGCGACATTGGAGATTATCTAGAAGATGTGGCATAGAATTGGACAGCAACAATCTTGCATTGTGCTGGACTAGAAGACTGCTGTGGACTATTAATTTCAGACAATCACCTTTTGCTGGAATGTCCACTCCCTATTTGTGCCTTGTGTTTCAGAAAGACTGTAGGTGAAGAAGGCTTTTAAATATTCTTAACAAGAACTAAATGAAATGGTGTGTTCCCATTTGAGTCTGATATCAGGATTACTTTCTTCATTTGGTTCAGCCAAACCTTTCACAGCAGGAGGTGGGTTTTCCAAGCAGAATGTCCATTGCTGGCAGTGGACGTAATAAAAACCAGTTGATAAGAGAACATCGAGAAAAAGGCATTTGGCTTTATTGTGAACTTGCACTGTTATTTTAACAGTCAGATTTTTTTTTAAAGATAACCAAAGCAAGAACCTTTGAAGGTAGTGGTTCAACTCACACTTCTTTTAACACAATCTTGTCAAGTCAGCATGTAGTACATATTTATGGTAACTCTAGCCACAATACCTAATTACTCCAGACTTACTTGAAACTGCTGTTTTACAGACTCTGCTGAAAGTTGGACTTTACCTTTTTTAAAGGCATATTAAATTGAGAATATCTAAACTCTTAAATCTAAATTTAGCTAAATTTAGAAGCTAAATTTAGCACTAGTCTTAACTCAGAATATTCTTGTTTAAATATGTTTGTCAGACCATTGATGTTAAGACCTAAGCTGTTTTTATATACGATACTTTCATCAATGTTATCTGTTGCTAAATCACGACAAGTAATTTTGTAAGGATTCACAAATCAGTAACTAAATCTTATGGAGTTTTGTTAAGTTTTTAACAGTGTGTAGTGCGTAGTGGAGCTTTTATTATTGAGGGCTCTTCATGTACTGTAAGACCACTTTCATTCTTGAAAATATTTTAAGTAAAAATGAGCGCCAAAAAGTGGAACTACTAACCTGCTTTTCAGATTCTGACTGCTGTACAAAGTTAAATGCAAATATTTAAAAATACCATTCTGAAGATATTATGGACACTAAGTTCTAGCTCAGCAAATTTTGTGTTTTCATGGTACTCTAGCACCACAGGGTCAGTCATGGAAACATTGACAGTTCTTTAAGGATACTGTTGCAAGTGACGCTGTTGTAATGTATAGGTCATAGACATTTGTAATACTGAAACGACTTCAAAATGTGCACTTTCTGAACATTGTGAACACATCTGGAAAACAGACACGTAAGTGAATATAAATAATTAACAATTTTTTTTCTTTTTTAGGCTTTGTAATTTTCTTTTTCAGGAACACTGTTGGCCTGTCATTTGTAGTCACCACAGTGGAAGTAGCATGCTAAATTAAAGCCACTGGTTAAGCATATAAAGCTGCTACTAGCACTGGAAGCTGACTTAAATCTTTTTTTGCACTGGGCCAGCAGGCCTGGAGCAGTGCTAGGAAGTTAGGCTTGTACATTACATAAATGAATTGAGAGGAGACAGAAATGTGTGCCTTTTATTTATGTGCACCCCAAAAATAGCCAGCAAAAAAGCATCAGAGTATTTAGTCATGGTGTTAACTTTTAACTTTGTGCCATATTGTAGCAGTGAACACAGAGGAAGATTTTTTTTCACCCCAAACAGTCAATGTGCCATAACTTCGAATAGAGACAATGTTGTAACATATGATATAGCCTGTGTAAAAAATTCATTTAATGGTAGGGGAACCTGTGCCTCAAGATACTGTATGAAAAGCTTGGACTGGACTTTTTTTCCTCCTTTTTTCCTTTTTTTTTTTTTTTTTCTTAAGAAGACCATCAGCATGTCTGAAGGAAAGAAAATTCCACATGAACAGTTACTTTATGGCATTCATTTTTAAGGTGTATGGAATAATGCAGAGGCAGTGTTTGCTTTTTTACACCTTGGGAAAACATCATGTTCCATTACCTGTTAGCTGTAGGATATGTGGCAATTTATCATACCAAAAGAAACCAAAAGTTTATTAATATATTTCTAATTGCATTTGAAGATGTGACCTTTTCAATAACTCATTAGATATTTTAAGTGTTAACATGACTTGTTAACAGCCAAGTATTGTTCTCTTACTTTGGGAGTTGGTTGGAGACTTTGCACTTTGGCTCTAATTGAAGGAAATACGAAAATGTGGTAAGTCTCCATGCTGTTCCTCCTGTGAGTGTCTACTGAATTGTGTATAATAATTCAAATTGTAAAATAAAGCTATTGTGCTGGCTGAATTGTGTTTTGAGACTTGTTGAACCTTGAATCTTGACATTTAGATAAATTAAGGAAGCTCTGTGGAATTTGAGGGGTTTTCATGAAAAGTCCTCTTTTTTATAGTCCAGTCTGCAACTGAGACTTTGTTTAAGCCCAAAGGATCTTGCACTTCCTGATTATGAATCTGATTAAGACTTGACTGAATTACATTGTGGTATCAGCTCAAGTTGTCAGATGGTTTATGATTCAACAAAGCAAAAAAATCCAAGAAAATTGGCAAAATTTTGTCTTGTTTACCATTGTTAGAGGTATTTAAACATGAGTGACAAGTTAAGCTCTATTGAATTCTTGTTTCACTGTATGCTTCAAACCATATTGTTTAGTATTTCACATTAGGCTTCTCCCTGAAGGACCAATGTAGTTGAGTACCCCACCTCAGATGTATTAGAATTAACAGCCCTGTCATAAAAGATGGGAACATTTCTGTGAGCAGAGCAGTAAATGTCTGAGAGGGGCACTGATGAGTGCCCTGTGCAGTTCTGTATCAACTAGATCTGGTAAGAAATACTCTATTTTCTTAAACACTTTCTGTAATTTTTTTAACAAATCCTGTGATTTTTTAGAAGTAAAAATTTAGGTTAAGACTACAGCTGACAGTTTCATGGCATTAATATGGCTCTTGTAATAAGGATGGATTATAAAACCAATACCTGTCTTTTTTTTTTTTAGGAAGTTACTGCATTCTAACTCTTTTTTTTTTTTTAAGTAAAGCAAGAAAATACAGCACATCTGATAAAATATTTCCTTGTAAGTGATGCTTTCCCCAGATACAATAAAATTGCTATTAGCTTTAGACTGTTTTGACAATATATAAACACTATACTTAGCTCTTGAGACAACTGAAACACTTGATGATGGTAAAGGTGGGGTTTACTACTTTGTTTTCTTTTTAGTATAGCAATTTTCATTGGTTAAATACTATCGACAAAAACCAGCCATCTCTTCAGGAAAAAAAGTGCATCCATGGGTATTTGTAGATAAAAAGCTAACAAACTTCTAGTTTTAGTGTGGTGTAGGCAGCAGGAATTAAATCTTGTCAAGATGACTGCAGAACTTTGTGGTAACAGATGCAGGTCCTTTAGTTTGATGTTTTCCTTTTAAGGCAGAGCCAAGGGAAATTGAACTGAATTGTAAGAGGTGCCGTTTTGGTAGATTTGTAAGTGATCTTGTTGATAGTGAAGCTAAATCCTCTACAGGCTAGATACCAAAATCTCCCAAAGCACCTCTGTAGCCAAATTGCGGTCAGATAGGCTGGACAGAAAGCAGCTTTGCAGGAAAGGGCTGGGGGCAGCTGTGAAGAGTGAAAGCCTGGAAGCATGGCCAGTGTGCAGGCTGAGGAAAGTGGTTATTTCCCCTCTGTTCCCTTCCTTGTGAGACCAATACCTGGAGTGTTGTGCTCAGATTGGCTCCCTAAGTACAAGAAAAAATAGAGCCTGGTAGAGTGGCTTAGAGGATGGTAGTGGGGCTGAGGTATGTGATGTGTGAAGAGCTGGGACTGTGCAGCCTGTGGAAGAGAAGGTAAAAGTGGATGGCTAAACTGAAGTTCCATGCTTACAGGAGACCATATGGAAAAGAGACCTATACTGTTCCTAGAGGTGCCCAGTAGGACAACAGTCAAACTGCAGAGAGAAATTCCAGTTGCATACGCGAAATAAAGTCTAAAGAATCACCATGAAAATGGTCCAGAACTTAGAGCAGATACCCAGAGAGATTTGTGAAGTCTCCGTCACTGGAAATTTTCAAAACTCAAATCAACACTCAGAACCACCTGATCCAGCTTTGAAGTTAGGTCTACTTTGAGTAGCAGGTTGGACCTCCTCCTCCAAGGCCTTTCAAACTAGATCATTCCATGATTCTACCAAAACACACCTCTACATGGAAGACCTGTATAATAACAGGTGATAGACTCCATCTGGCTGCCTCTGTGTATGCAAACTACCCTTCTTGCAGGTAGAATTAGTTTTGCTACAGTTTATCAATGCAGGTGTTTATGTGCATGCTGACTGTCCCATGGAGAAAGGCCAACATTCGCAAATACAGTCATTTAACATTTACTCCACTGTAAGCTTTTAAATCTTAACGTCCTTGAAGAAACCTCTTAGGAAATGTGGACTTAGAACATAATTGAATTGTGTGCTGTGTGAATAGCTGCAGCTGATCCTTACACTTGGATCTAAGTTTAAAAACAAGGTGTAAGGTTTCTAAAAGTTGTTTTTCAGTTTCTTAACAGCTTTCAGTGTTTTGTTTTAATTGCTCTGTGCTATGGGGAAACCACAACAGATACATGATAGTAAAATCAGGTCATTCGCACCGTTCCCCTGTACAAGTATCACATGCACCTTCCTGAAACTGCTTCAGTTTTTTTCTCTGAAATGGAAAAGTTTCCACCTTGTGCTCACAACATGGTCTGGTTTGGCTGACAGGTGTCCTTCAGGGCATGCTGCAAGGGAAAGTATTGGGAAAATGCTGTTGTGTGGCAGAGCAGTGTTTCCAGATACATTTTTGGCTTAGGTGATGGTGGCAGACTTGCTTTTAAACTGATGTTCCCATTATGCTTCAGACATGTAATTCTGGTGGTTTGTGTTAGGTTATGTGATTAAAAGCTCAGCTCCACAAATGTAAAGCAGGCCAGAGGAACAAGGTAACTTGTGCAGGTCCAGCTGCCACTGCTGTGGGCTGCTCTGACTCAGCAGCTGCTCTCCTGAAGTTTGGGGCTGTGGGGCTCAGCATACTGCAGCCACCCAGATCAGTGAGCCCCTCAGAACCTGCAGTGGCAACAAGCCTCCTGCTCAGGGAGTGCTGCCCACCCAGGAGCTGAAACATGTCTGGGAAACGCTGTGTGAGGAGAGGTGATGGTGCAGCCCACCTACTTTTTACATTTGTGAATGTTGTGTTATGGGATTAAGGTTCAACTCTTACAAGCACAGAGGGGCAAGGGGAAGCCCAAGACTGACCTGGAGCTCTCAAAGCTGAAACTGCTTTCCTTGTCATTTTCCTGGGCCATCTCAGGAGAGGTGCCCCCTGGCAAGCTCCTGTGTCACCTCACGGACTGAGTGACCTGTAGACATGGGCTGATGGTGGGATGTTGGAGAATACTATTTGGGGGGTGCATAAGTTCTGTTTTGGGATTTTTAGAGTCAGAACCAAAAGAGGAGAAAATGGGGGATCATGGTGGTTTGGAGGAAGAAGCATGGGCAAAGAGAGGGAAAAGGGGGCAGTTGTGGGAAACAGGCTACTGCTCAGCAGCATCTCTGCCTGTGCCTACCCCTCAGTGCTGTCTGCTCTCCCTGAAAATTCTTTCCAGCTCTTTCTAAACATGAATAAAATGCTCAAAACAGTCTAAGTAATTGAGTAAGGCTTGTGGATAAATTAGAGATGAATTTAGCCAAAATCTAGAAGCATACATTTCCTTGAAATCAGTGTGATATTTGGCTACCTAGAAACATTTGACAGAGATGGGGTTTTACAAAATTATTCTGGCAACCTTTATAAGAAAAGCACCTCTGTGTTAAGAGACTGACATGTTGACTGATGTTTTCTTCCTCTCCTTTGAACTGCAAAATAGGAGGTCTGTGCTCTGTTCCTTAATAGGAAACTGATAAAATTGAAAGATCAGTAGTTCAAAGCATTCCAAGCCAGCCAAGATGAAATTACAAAATATAAGTTCTGGGTTTTAGAGACTAAAGCAATCCTGGAGGTGAGAATTATGTACACTTAAACTTCATAGTTTAACACCTATTTGTGGAAGAAATATGAAATTTAAAATAATTCTTTAAGGAATAAATAGTAGATTTAAGAAGTAGACTCTCCCATTAAGAAACAACACACACACACATGCACCAGCTATGGTTAACTGTAGCACTGCAAACCTGATGTTTGTCAGTTACATTCACTCAGTAGACTAAGTTAATTAAGCTCTAGTGAAATGTGAAATTAGGCACCTGAACAGAAACTGTTAACAGTACAAGAAAGTTTGAATTTTGAGCAGGTTTTGGCAGTGCAGGGTCACAGATGTGGGGAGGTGCTGATGGTCTCAGAGGAAAATAAGACAAATTCTCGTGGTCTTCTTCCATGAAAGAGAAATTAAAATTAGTGAATACTTTCACTATTTTCTGATTTCAATAAATGTGTGCTAATTTGATGGTGCTTAATTTGAAGGAGTTGGAAGTGCCAGTCAAAGAAATTAATGCATTGGGGATAGAGGTCTCATCTAACCTGTGAAGCTGGAATGGGATACACTGGTGTGATGTTAATGCATAGTAGCTCTTCTGCACTGACTCCTTGCATGCATGCTTTTGCATTAAATATCAAAATGTGTTATGATAAACTGTGGAAAAATTCAAAGGAACCCAGAGAGGTACAAAAATAAATGCAGAAATTAGTGCCAAATGCCACTTTGAAAGAACCCAAGTCAATCCAGTTTATACAAATAAAATTAAATCAAGCACATATGCGTGAACTGAGACAAGCCCAAAGAACAATGAAGCTGAGAAGGCAACGGGTGGTAGCAGAGAGCAAGTAATGTAAAAATTGATTGACACAGCAAGAGTGCTGGCAGCCACACAAGGCCATGGCTTGGTGCAGGAAACTCCCTCTGCACTGACAAGGGATGACTGAGGCTGTGCTCCCTTCCCTGGGGCATGTGGATGTGTTCGGGATAGTGAAGCAGATAACAAAACTGGGCAGTTTAGAGCAGGGAGAAGCAGATGCAAGGATTAATTTGAGTTTAAAAAATTGAAAAATCTGAAGAAATAACAGCATCACATTAAAGATTAACTGTGAGGAGCACTCTGGTTTTGAAGCAGGAAGTCATAATCCAATTTGTAAACAAAAATTCAGGTGGTCTTCCTTAGTTTTGGCTGTGGCCTGGTGCTGTAGGGAATATGCTAGAAAATCCTTTTGTTGGCAAAAGATTAAGAGATATGTGGCCGTAGCAGCTCATATATGCTACATGATCTCACAGCTCTGTGCCACGTTTTTTTGGGTCACAGAAATACCTTGTAATGCTGCAGTTCTAGAAGTACAAGCCATGCAAAGAGCCTGTGAAACATGATTTTTAGGGGCAGTGACTCCCCTCTCCCGTGCTGATGGTGGAAGCAGAGCCGCAGAGGTTCTCCCCCTGCAGCACAGCGCATTCAGCACCACTGCTTCACCCCGCCTGGGGCTCTGGCTCTGCCGAGCAGCTCCAGCTTGAGTGCCACTCACACAGAGGTGCCTGAGGGAGGAGGCTGTCTCTTTCCATGCCTTTCTTTGTTGAAGAGCAGCAGTTAAGGTCTGACTCAGGCTTAGAGCCACGTGGAAGCTAGAAAGCACGTGGGTTAGAGAGCCGTGCACGTTATTCAAGACTGAGTCTGTATCCAGCATTGGCCATCCCACTCCTTCAGACTTTGAATCAAAAGGATTGAGTCTGTGCAGTACGGCTATAAACCTGAAAGAAAAATGGGGTCACAAATATAGGCCAATTGCCCATGCATCATGGAACAGGAAATCTTGCAGAACAGCCTTTTTCTTTTTCATTTGCTCATCTCTCAAAGTAGTTAGAATTTTATTTTTTTTAATAGATGTATCCTGTCTCGTGCTGTTGTATAATAAGAGGATCTGTTCACCATGGGAAGCAAACTGAACACTGTCCAGTTGTGTGGTCTTTGAGAATAAATAGCATCTGTACATTTTCTTGTCACTACTGTTCTTTTACTCAGGTTACCTGTTTTTTTTTTTTTTTTTCTGTATGGTAGAGCTGAATTTTGCTAATGAATTTTATATTTACTCAATCCTCTCATCCTTGAGGGGTTGGTGAAGGGAATTGAAACAAATTTTCAACAGGCAGGAACATAAAAGAGATCATTCAAGCAAACCTAATTGCTTGGAGCTTATTTTCTCCCTCCTTCGTTCCAGCAGTAAAGGAGAGCAGAAGCTGAGCTGTGACAAGCTAATCACATAGCTAATGACAGATACTTTTCTAGGGAATGGCTGCCACTTTCCTCTCCTGGTTTTTGGTCTTAACCTGAGGGTTTAACCTAAAACCACTGTTGTTTGCTTCCAGCCTGGAGCACACAGTTATTTGGAATGATTGTTAGTGAACTATGTGCTTTATTTTCAATAAATATGATCTTTAATAGAATTTAAGGTTCCATCTCAAGATATGGCACTGCAGAAAACCTCATGTGGTGTAGAATTTGCCAACACTTTGGGGAAAACAGATATTTTGCCACTTGAGGTATTGCCCACAAGTGCAAGGTGCTGAGAGGACAGTCCCCACTGACCATTTATCTGGCAAGGGACAGTGTCTTCTCTGTGCACAAGGTTGCACTGGGGAGTGGAATTTAATATTGTTATGTTAAACCTACTGAAGGGAAAAAGTGGAGGGACACTGATGTCTCTTATGGACTTGTTTTATCCTCTGCCTGCAGAAAACTACACAAATAAATAAAACTACACAAGCACAAATTAGATCTAGTCTCAGATAGGCACAGAAAGGCAGGGGATGAAGGACAGCAGAGGATCCTCTATTGTGTATTTGGGGTCTGAACAGTCAGTGGTGAGGCAGTGTGGGACCAGTACTGAAGTCCTGGTGGAGCACAGTGAGGCATACTCCAGCTGTGTGGTGCAGAGCCTTCCTCTCTCCCAGATTTGCACAGTGGTGTTACCAAGAAGTTGGGCTCTTCTTCCTTCCCATTAGTTTGATGTCTGGTGAAATAGTAGAAACCTCTGATCTCAGAAAAGCCTTCTGCTTTCATTAGTCCTGAAGCCTGTCAAACTGGGAAGTCTGTCACTCTAAACACAGCACAGGTAAACACAAGACGGTTACTTTAAAAGTCCCTGAAGACGGATTTAAAATTACTTAAAAATTACTTTAAAAAGGACTGATTGGGGTCTGAGCAGATGGCAGTGCTGTTGCTCAGAAGGAAACAAAACCCGCTCTGGTGTTGATCTGATTCGTTAGAACAAGTCAGAGGGGAGAAAGAGACAACAGGCCCTCAATGGGAGTAAAGACAGTTCAACATACTTCTGCATGGGGATGAGAGGCCTCATGGATATATTTACTGGTCTTCCAGGGACATGGAAGAAAACCTTGGGATTGCCTTCAAATCAAGCAGGTTTGGGTTTGCCCTTAAGAACACTGAAGAGCTCAACAATGAAAGTTGCACATGTGGTGACACATTAAAGCTTTTGGGTAGTGGGAAGGGATGCTGGAACCAGGCAAACTGAGAGGTTAAACTTTTGGGAGGGGCTGTGAGGCAGAATCAGGCACCCCAGAGATGTGCTTAAGTGTCCTAATGCAGGGTCTGTGCTTCAAACTCTAGTCTGAGGTTCAGAGCACTGGAGTGATGTAGGGACAGAAGAGTTCCTTCTTGAGAGAGCAGGCAGGGAAGTGGTTCATGAAGAAGCTGCTGTTGATGACAGCTTCAAAGGCTCATGGTGAGTTGGATGCTACTGTACTCTAACACAGACTGAAAACCACCCTGGGCCTTGCAGGAGTGCAAAACGAAAGATGAAAGACTTTTAGAGTAGGATGTTGTCACCTCAGATGTAACAAGATAAAGTTGTAAGCAGTGAGAAATCCCTCTGTGTATGACTATTAAAAGACACAAGTCTAGTATTTTTCATTAATTCTAGTATTTTTGAATTATTATAATAGTAATATTTTAGCTTAATCAAAAAATTCTCTCAAGTCCTCTCCAAAAAAATGCACCCTTAGTTCATGGCTTATAGCAAATTGAACTCTGGCAAACTTCTTGCTTTTTATTCACACAGCAACTTTTTAGTTAACTTATAAGCAGAGGGAAGCTTTTAAGAATAAAACCTTGTGGTGCCTTCAGTGAGGAGTTTTTTTTCTCAGTAGAAGCCCAAAATAAATTTTAACTACAAATCGCCTGTTGCTTCCAAAAATCTTTCAGTCTAAAATTCTGTCTTGCCTTTTACAGACTTTGTTGCACTCAGCTGTGATGGAAAAGGTAAATAAGGGTAAAGAAAATTACATCTAAGTAATAAAAAAGCATTCAGGGAGAAATGCAAAAATACTGACTCTTCCAACACACATTTTGTCTCATGCTGGACCAGCCTCACATTCACCTTCCATTTCATTTAACCAGGCAAAGTGACTACTTTTGAGAGTTACATTATGTGCTCAAGGGCTTCTCTCCAGATGCTGGCATGGCCTCTCTCTCACCCTTGTAGAAGTTGAACTTCTGAGAAGAAGGGGAGGTTTTGGAGTTCAGCCTTTCCCTTACCAGTCTCTGCACTGAGAATTGTCTACCTGAGTATTGAAACTTCACAGCTGGTTCAGATGATGAGAAACATGCAAGGAGACAAATTACTATTGCAATACTATATCTTAACAAGAATTTGGGTTTTGAGTCATTAATCCTGCCATTGGTTCCACTTCTGCAGAGCTGAAATAACTGCAGAATTCTGAGATGTAGCTCATGTTTATAATGCAATAGCATCTGAACAGCAGAGAATTACAAGTAATTACAGTGTAGCTTCCTTCGTAGTTTCTCTTCAGTAATACAATTAAGTGAGCTGCCATAGTGCAACCTCTTTAGTTGTATTTGTTTGTATTAGATTCTTTAAGACACCACACATTACCACTTCAGGATGTCCAGGAACCTTCTGGATGAGCTTAACACATAGGAGTCCATCCCTTTCTCTAGCCCAGCTGAGGCATGGTGTTCATCGCATAAAACCACTGGGAAAAGTGCAGCAAAAATCCTATATTAGTGAAAGCTGCTTGCCTGCTTTAGCCCCACTGAAGTATTAGCAGCAAGGATTCTTTGACAAGGGTACAAGCCAGTCTAAAGCCAGAGGTGGTGTGGATCAGGTTGGTCAGACAGGTCTGGCAGCATCTGAAGGAGAGCAAACACCTCCGGTCTGGCTGTCTACATTTTCTGTGAGAGGTGGCATGACACATTTCTCTTCTCCAGCCATGAAGGCTGGAACCCTGATGACAGGGAAGCAGATTTTCCATCCATCTTCATAAAAGACAGTAAGTAAATTTTGTATCATATAACACCTGTATATGTCAAAATGGAAAAAGGGAAACAATCCCCTGGACACACCCTGGCTGACAGTACGTTGCTGTGTGAACTTGGACATGAGGAACACACCCCATAGTGGAGCTAGGTGATGAAGATATCCTCAGAGACCTGGCTTGGCAGTGAATGCCAGTCTTGATGTCAATGTAACAGAATTGTCTTTCTGCTGGACAGGCTGAAGGGTGTTCCTGAAGGATGGGCTGCTCTGTGTGCCAGCTACAGCAGAGTGACCCAGGCATGACTGGCATACACGACACATCATGTCCTGACAGGAGGACATCAGCTTCCCTCCAGGATCAGTGTGAGACATCCTTTCCAGACTTTACATGTCACTGTGGGTCAGTGTGGACAAACTTGACCTGGGTGGGTGAGACCTTCCATCTTGGTTGCAGATGGGAGTGACACCAAGAACAATCCATGTTCCACAAGCACAGGGAGGGGAGTTGAACTAGACCCAACCATATTTATGATCAAGGTCTGGGCTCTTCTTGTTGACTTTTGCCTGATCCCTGAAAGAGTTGGTTTGCTAAACAAGGGGAAATTCCTCATTTAAAAAACCTCAAACAAGAAAAAAACCACCCAAAACCCAAACAAACCAACAAAGCACAGCATAAAAAAACAAAGAAAGAAAATTAACACTCCTCTGTTATTTTGCCAAGCTAAGACAGTCACCAGGGGAGAAAGGCAGGTGCCAGAGCTCAGGAGAAGGTGCCTGTGGCAGCTGACATGTTGGCCCAACTGTCTCTCAAAACCAGTCTGAAACACACCTTTGAGATTATCCACACATTTAAAGTAGGCAGAGGTCTAAAGACTTCCCTAGTGTGAGGCCCTCCCTGATTCAGGAGGGGCTGGAGAGTCAGTGCTTCAATGAGAGTCAGTGCTGCAATGTTAAATGCAGACTAGTAGTTAGCTGTGGGAGTGTTGACCCTGTGCCTTCACACGAATGTTGAGAAGTCAAGGAACAGGTGACAGAAACCTCATGTAACCAACACTGCTTTGAGGAGGTGACTATAATTTTGGATTCTGGTTTTGTATATTTGTTGCTAAGGCATTCTGCTAAATGGTTCTTGTGCTGTGTGCCATGAGAGTCAGGACACGTAGTACTGGCACCATGGGTTGAACAGGGAGACAAATGGACAAAAGGGGCAGAGGAACAGCACCTCTGCCCCTACAACTGACAGCAGGTAGAAGGAAATGACTAGCTGGGCCAGGTCTCACTTCAGCATTGCAGGTAGCAATAGTTAGAGGTATTTTGGGAGACAATGAGCTTGGAAATAGCAAAAGGAATATTGTGCCTGTGAAGTAACGAAAGAACAAGACTGCTGTCCCAAATATTACCAGCTGTGTTGTGATCCTGACTCCAAACACAGACTAGTGAGGTCAGTTGAACACGGGCAGAAAGAATACTTTGAGTCAGGAAGAAACTCTCAGATGGTCATCTTTGTAGAAGGAAGTAGATAGAGACTTTGTGTGGGACCACAGAGAGCAGCAATGGGGAGAAAGCAGCAGATCCTGATTTAGGTGGTGATTCCTGGAATAGGCACTAAAGCTTCAGAGTAGAGAGAACCCACTGGGGATGAGTGATAGAGCAGTGCAAATTTAGATGTTGAGCCTAGCCAACAAAGGGGGAGGAAGATGCGGTGAAGCAGGACGTGGTTAACATTAGTTCACTTTTCAAAATCTCAGCAGTGGAAGCAACCAAAACATCCTGAGAAAGAAGGACCATGGGTAGCTATCAGATGCCAGCTCACAGACACATATGCCTTTTCCCCTCAGTAAAGAACATGTTTGTGCTGCACAACGCAATCATATAATTACAGAATCATGGAATAGTTGGGTTGGGAAGGGGCCTTTAAAAGCCATCTAGTCCCATCCCCCTGCAATGAACAAGGACAATGCCATGAAGAGATGAGCAAGGTGCTTGGGCAGGCATCAAAAATAATCTAACTTGGAGCAAGATGAATGTGTGGGGGCTGTACTGCATCCACCACCTGAACTATCTGGCACAGCCTTGCACTGGGTAAGGAAGATACACTGAGAGACCTGTTAAAAAGTCTTGCTGCAGATGAATAAGTTTCTTTGGTGAGGCTAAGAGCCATAAACAAGTTTCTGGTTTTCCAGGTTATATTGGGTTTGTGTGGCAACGTTTTTGTAGAGGGCATGGGGGATGCTATAGCTTCCCCTGTATCCAATGAAGCCAATGCCAGACACTCCAAGACAGACACACTGCAGGTCAAGGCCAAGTCTATCAGTGATGGTGGCAGAGCCTCTGGGATAACACAGTTCAGAAGAGGGGAAAAAAGCCTTCACAAGAGCAAAGACAGATAAAGACGAGAAGAATAAGAATATCTGAGAGAACATAACAGCTCCAGAGATGCCCAGGTTAAGAAACTGCCCTTATCTCACCTCATGAGCCTTTCATTTTCACTCCTCTATCCATCTGAGGAGGGGAGTGATAGAACAGTGGTGGTGAGCACCTGGCCTCCAGCCACGGTCAACCCATGAGCCAGCTCTGAAGTTCAAATCAGTGCCAGAATGCCTACATAACTGACCTGTCCCTTGTTGCTTCTGGTGTCACCTGGCAGGACACTTACACCTGGCTAACTGGGCTAACCATCTATTGCTCTTCACTCTCCAGGCTGTTGCCCTATGGTAGCATTTCCGTAGATTTATCTGTGCTGCTCAGTTCTCTAACATACCTGCCCCACAGCATTACCAAGTTCCTGCCTTTGTGCAGGCTAGATTATATTTATGGAAACAAACCTATCATCCCTCAGGAATGGATGCAACCACATGCTTGCATTCTCTGTGCAGCACAAAATTTATCAACAGCAGGTGCTAATTTGCTGCTCCTGTGAGAAAACATTCAGTAATGCGCCTCCTGTTGCTTCTTTGATTTCCATTTTTTTACTTTTTTTTACCACTTCTGAAATCACAGTGGAAAAATCAATGTTACCAAAGCCCTAACCACCAGTGGCTGCATGCATGAAGACCTGGAGATCAAATGATAACAGCAGCTGCCCACTCTTAGAAGGGAAGTGAAAGGTTACTTATCTGCTGCAATATAAATTCAGACTGATATGTTAGCTGTGCACAGCAGAGGGTCCTGTGTCAGCAACTACTCTCCCTGACATCTTCTTGGCACAACACAGCACTGTGCATTTCCTTTCCCTCCTAATCCACACAGAAATTAATGGGTATGCTCAACACTCTAAAGGGATCATGGTGCCACTCTTCTGCCATGAAAGTTAAGTGCCTGAAACATTTAAAACTTACTAAAAGCAAAATTATTTAAATGTGCTTAATTATCTCACTGATTAGTATCTGACCATAGAGAGGATGTGTGACTAGGACACAACTTCCTTCCTACACCAGCCTGCACAAGTGGCATCTCTGTGGTAACTGTTAAGGAGCAGTAATTCCTTCTGAACAGAAAACCTGGAAGGAGATTTTCCCCCTTGCAGAGCAATCTCCTGTGTCAGTTTCTCTCTGGCTAGCCTCAGATCATTGGTGTGGTTAATGGTTACAGCCTGCACTATGGAACAGATGCAAAATGAGGGAGTCATCATCTCATTGAAGTGGCCAGCCAACACCTCCAGTTTGTCTTTACAATCAGCAAAATCACAATTCATGTGCAGAAAGGCACACATGGTATCTTAGACCATGCAGGAGGAGAGAAATCATCTCTGATCTGTATCCAGCCAATGTAGGGACTGCATATTGTGCAGACACAAGTCCAAACTTCATTCTTCCATTTCACCATCTGTGGTTTCAGGTGGAATCCAGAATCCCAGATGCCTTAAAATTTCCATACTACGCACCCAATTTGCACCATTAGATATAGCAACTTTAAAACTGGTTTTTAGCTCTTACTCAGGTCATGAAGCCCACTGCTGGAGAGATGGGATTGGGGCATTCCGTGGTGTGGGTCTCTTGTAAAAAACAGTCATATGAAGAAAGCACAAGCCTAAAAAGAAATCAGGTCACTGAATTCAGCATATTCAGGTTAAATATAAATGCCTGGGAGTACAGAGTGATGACAGGCTCTGAGAAACTACTTTGGTAGTTATTTCAATGAGACATGAAACAGAGAGTGAGTGAGTGAGTCAAGCAAAAAAAAAAAGCTACCATAACAGGTATGGTCTGACTACAGGGTCAAAAACATAGAAATTATGTCAGCAACTGCATACTTAACTCTGTTTGTGTTTTTGTCTCATGTGCAACATTTTTGACATGGAAATTCTCTTGTCTTTTACAGCCTAATGTAAATTAGTCAAACACTGGTAGACAATTAAGCAGAACTTTCTTGCAGTAGATCATTGACTTCAGAAAGCAGCAGTTATTTGGAAACATTTTGCAATATTTTGCAATATTTTATCTTCTTTGTGGTGATATACTTAATTAAAAAAAATTAGATCCACTTTAGCAAGAATATGATCTTAAGCCCTTAAATAAGGGACTGTGACTTTTGTTACACATTCCTTCTTGGGATTTCAGGAACATATGTATATATATCTTCTAGTCTATAAGACAGTTTTTTGAGAGTTGAGAAGGTAGATAAGTGAGATTACAAGGAAAGTATCATTCTGTTCATCACTGCAAGGGTTCACTACTTCTGGCATATCCTGGGGAGGTGCTTTCACCAGAAACGGTTCTTAAACCTTTTTAGGATAAGCAGTCAAAGGGGAATAGTAAGAAACAGACCAAATACAGCATAATCAGGAAAAAGTTTTTTCTTAAAGTAAAAAACCCTTGATTTCAATAAACACTATTTTTCCTTCAGAGTGCCTTTAGCTATCCCAGAAACATTCTGATGAAAAATTGAAGTGTGTTAATTGGAAAAGGCTGGTCTTTGTCTCGTGGGAGATGTTGTTCTTTATGATTTGTGCTCTTTTTCCTATCTAAGCTTCTGTGAGGTCTTAGACCATGGAATGACATTACTCACTGCCAACTTTCTCTGTCCAAAGCTAGGAAACCTAGCCTGATTGATAAGCTCAGATTACAAAAGAGAAAAAAAGCATAAACAAGCATATAGTAACTCAGCAGTGCATCTCAGTGCATTTTATAAACTAGCATTTTTGCTATAAAAATTTCTATCAAAAATCTGATTTTTTTTTTTTTTTTTTTACAGCTTCATTTTACCAACATTTTCTCCAATAGAATAAAATCTGTTTAACCAGCTAGTCTGAAGTCAGTGATTAGCAACAGGAGGATACATTTACTGCTCTTTTTGCTTCTTTCTGGAACTCAGACCTGCTACAGGCTCAGCTGGCTCTAAGAAGTGATGCCACAGTGAAGCAGAGGAGTGGTCTGAGTATGACTGTTGCTCCTCCTTCAGAAATTCCATGTTTAGTTTGACAAGAAATCACATCTGAATCTTTACCACGACCAAAAACTGTTTCCCATTGGCAGTTTTTTTCAGTCTCACTTCATTTTCAAGATAAATAGGAAGTACATTGGTGGAAGAAAAGTGTTGGATTGTGATGTCTTACAAATGCACTCATACCTTGGGCTAAAGGTGAAAGCTAAGCACTGGCTGTGCAGGTCCTCTCCTTCCCAGGTGCTCTGCTTGCAACTGTGCCCATTTATCTCCCAAGCCATATCTGCCCTGTGGAAAATAAACCCTGTAGAAGGCTTTTAGGAAGGCTCTGTCTTCTCTGACTGGCTTGACGGAGGTGATCAAGTGATAAAAACATTGATGGATGCCAGTCACTGTGGGATGGATATCAGTCACTGACACCTCGTAATGTTAGAAGAGGGCTGCATCTGACAAGGGGATAATGGAATCAGATGGGAGTGAGGTTGAAAATGGGAACAAAAATTATCAAAGGGGAAGGAAGTGAGTGGTGCTACCGAATGTAATGCTGGAGAGAAATTATGAAGACAACAAGAGTTTGGAATAAGAGAAATCTAGAAAAGCTGAACAAAGAAAGAGGAAGAAATAGAGAGAACAAAAAACTAAATACGGAAATACCAAAACCATCAAAAACATTTGACAAGGAGTGAAAAGCCAAATGCAAACAAAAGAAGGGAAGTTTGATAGAATTACCTAGAGAAAGATCTCTGTTGACAATGAAGGATGGTCAGGGTGAAAAAATTAAATAGGTAACACAAGCAACTTTAATGTAAATATAAATTTACATTTTATAGTCCAAAAGAATCATGAAGAGACCAGAATGTCAGCTGATGGCTAGATTTTTGAATCAGATTAGACTGATCTAAATTTAACTGAAGGAACATGAAACTAGGATGGAACATGGGGGTTCATGCTGCCTTTCTTTTAAAATTAAAAAAGGCAACATACTGGGTCATTCCAGAAGAAATATATGGGTTCTGGAACAACTCAGACAATGCCTTTGTTTTCCTTATCTTTAAATATTTTCTTTCCTTAATTAATAGTGGCAAAAAACTAACATGTGGTGAGATTTGAGAAACCACAATGGCCATATTAGCTAAGCTAGAGCAGGTTTCCTTTCAGAGCTCTAACACGAGCCAAAACTAGCTACATGTGAGGGCTTCATTTGCATATTGTACAGATTACAAAATAGTTGTGTTAAAATGAAAAAAACTCTTTCCACTTGCTACAGTGTGAAGGTGAAGCATGCAGCATCTGTAAAGAAGGCTGACTGATTGAAAGAAACTGTGTTGAAAAGGTAGGTTGGAGCAGCTGCCTTGTATTAACTTTGGAGTTCACCAAATGGTGAATTCTTCAGCTTCTGAAAGACTGTTATTTATGCTGGATATTGAGTGTATTACAGACTAAAAATACAAGATACATTTAAAAGCACTTGATTACAGAACAAGATGAGCTATAGTTTTTGTAATGGATCAGCTTAAACTCTGATATCCCTTTTAATTAGCCATTAAAAATCTGCTTTATATTTTCTCATTCCATGAAACCATGTTGATAATATTCAGCTTCTTTGCAGGCTAATCTGTTGGTATTCCAAAAGTAAGTTGTTATCTGAGAGAGCTAATGGAAGCTGTTACTAGAAGTGCTTGTTTGAATATGTATTACAATCATGATGGAGCTGGTGATCTGAAGTCACAGATGTTTTTGTAATAGAGAGGGATTTTCTGCTTCTGTTACTCATTATTTGCTGGTTACATGACTGCCATGTGTTAGGTTTGTCTTTGTCTAATGAAGTTTGTTTTGCAAGACACAGATCCATCTCTTCACTCCCAAAGTTACGAGAAAAAGCACTAGAAAGGCTCTGTGAGATATCCCACAATGACATACGAGCAAATTCCATTACCAACTGAATGAATGTGTTCCTGCTCTGAATTTGCTGGTTTTAACAGGGTTTGAGCCCATCTTTCAAACAGAGACTGCAAACAGGAATCAGTGGTTTTCTTCAGACTTTCTTACAGAAAGTGATCCTGTAAACAGGATCTAGGCTGTTATAGTTATGTTACTATGTTTATGTTACTATATAAACATGGTTATTTTACTGCAAACAGTATATGCTCCTCAGTTTATCAAGAGTAAACCTATGGTTCCTTGAAGCACTTGAGAGACAGGAGATTTCAAAAGGAAGCTTTTGTTTTTCTTTCGAAGAAAGTCCAGAATATACCTTACAAGCCTCATGTCAAGTAAATTAGATTGTTTCCATTACTACAATTTGACATGCAAATAAGAGCAAGTAAGCAAAACAGTACAAAAATGTAGTTACAAAAAAAGTGAAAGCCCCTTTGAGAAAAGGATCAAAGGATGGCCTGGAAACCCGTGAAGTTTTAATGATGGAAAATTTTATGAATTGTAAAATTATAAATAATAGAGTGAAAAGTATTTCACAAAGACTTCCAACTTCACCTCCTCTTCTCTGCACTGAAACTCACACATCTTCTTTCCTCCATGTGACTGGACTTCATAAAACCATTTCCAAGTGCTTAACTATGTTATAGATTTAATAATAACCTGCTCCAGATCTGTGATGACAGAGAGTGGTTTAGTCCAAACAGAGATAAGGAGGCCAAGTTAGTCTTACAGTGCCCCCACTCAAGTTATTTGAGTCACAGACAGATTTCACACTTTTTTGTTTTGCATGCATCAAACAGTGAAGATTGCTGTTCAGGAGTAACCATCAAAACATGCATGCACTCTGTCCACATATGCATGCACATTTGGGTAAAACAGGACTTGCATTTCAGGGATCTCCGTGATGTTCCATGCAAATATATTTTGTTATAGCTGAAGTCTTGGGACTTATGAAAATGAGCCTTTGAGAAAATGACATGTGCCTGCTTAGATGGTTACGAACCATTACGACAAGGTGCCTTGAATCTAGCAGTTCTTTTGACACAGGGCAGTGTTTTTGTTTCGTTCACTGGGTATGGTCAGTGGAAAACAGCACCAAGCTTAAGCGGCTAGGGAGCTATGCTACTGTGATATGCTCAGTTTAGGGAAAAAAAGATGAATCTATGATCCCGCATTTCTTTAGGTCCAGTGCTTTATTAGTTTAATCATATCTTGGAATTTTACAAGACTGTCTGTAATTATGCCATATGGCATCTCTAATGAGATCACAAACACAATTTCTAAAATAAATAAGGCATTTGCTGGGGGGTGGTATACCAGGTTTTTTTCTTTTTTCCCCCCTTGATGCTAATGCAGACATCTAAGCTGTGTTCAGAACCAAGGTCTGGAAAAGAAACATGTTTGTGCCAAACAGGCAAATACAACTGCGTTTACTGATTTACCTGCATTTACACATTTTGTGTTAGCAGATCAGGACAAATGTTTGGGTTATGCGCACCTTGAATGATATATAACAGATTACTATTTTTTTCATCTAAAACAGCTATTAATCAATTTGGTAACTATTACTTGTCTCATTTCATAGTTTTACTCTAGACAATCTTGTTGATTTAAATGACTGATGTTGAAACTACCCATCTGCATGACATTAAGTGCGCCCTTTGCAAAACCAGGTCATTCAGGATGTGTTCTGAGCACAGTAGCAATAAACACCCTGCCTTTTGTGATTCTAATTCTAGCTTGGATTATTTTAAAAGTAATATCATTACATAGGTTGACTAATAAGTAAATTAATAAAATATTTTCCTCCAGCTTGCATGTTTTCAGCATAGGAACATTTTCCTTTTCATAAAAGACCAGGTTTCTGCTGTTGCTTGCCAGGAGGAAGTGGTGGTTATTTAAATTTAACTCTGTACCTTTAACTAAATCTGTTATTTCTTGTTTTCTAAATTAAAGTGTACTCCTGTTGAGGCTGATGGTAAATGTTCTTCAGGCAGCTAAAACAGCTTTAAAAGAATCACACATCCTCTTTCACCTGGCCTTCAGATGATTTTCAAATTGGGTGAGTATTAAAATAAATCAGATAATCTATAATCCATGTATATGTGAGGCAAAAGTATTAAACTGAACATGTAAGTGGGATTGTACTTACAAGGGTGGACTATTCTTAAAAGTATTTAATGACTGAATTTTTTTCTTCATAGAATTCTGTCTTTTTCCTTGGGTCTCTCTTTATTCATTGTCTTTTGTTTGTATAATTCAAATGGTATATTTGTTCTTAAGATTGTGATTTAGTCTTACTTTTGAGTACTCTCACACTGCTTTACTTTTGAGTACTCTGACACTGCTTTCGTAATGAAAAGAAACATGATGATGTGGATGAAGTGGAAAAATACTAATATATGAAATACTAAATATACTAAACACTGAATACTAAAATACTAAAAATATTAAAAATCCAAGGCCTATATATTTTATTTAATATTCAGAACATAAGTGTTTTTGAGTGCACCTGCACAGACATGTGCCCATACGTAGGACATAACCAATGTTAGAACATACATACCACCTTATATATATATATGAAAATTTATTTTTATATTTATCTAATACATTAATACTAAATAAAGATGTAAATATGCAGATTTTAAATTATAAAGGTGCCTACTGAAATACTGTTAGAAACATTTACATCAAAAAGGAAATTTTGTTTATAAGAGTTCTGATTCAACTCCCTCAGCAGCCAGTGCATCTTTTTAATAACTTCAGTGAATGCCATTTCAAATTCAGAAAAGGAAGTCAGCTCAAGAGATTTAAATCAGATCTAAATCTGATCACTGCAATTCTGATTTCAGTTTGAGTCCTTTGCTACAACTCTCATACCAGCCATCCTCAGGAAGATTTGCTGGACAGTGGAAGTAACTTTGTGAATAAATCTGTGCTTGGTGGTGCCTTTGTGAATTCCTGTATAATAAGGGAGAGTATGCATCTCTCCTGTGATGAGGAGCGGATGTTCCCTACAGGATCTCTGCTGAGCTCTTCTGAGAACTAAAGAGCCTTTTCTCAGTGATAATCTGAAGAGATCTCCCTTCTTAGCCCTCCTTGCAGGCTGTAGGAAACACCCTTGTTCTCTTTCTTCTAAATGTCTTCACCCAGTCATCTTCCTTCTATGCCTCATGCCATGTTTGAGAGAGGTTTTGTCTAAGTGGAACAAAAGGTGACTTTTATAGAGAAGATATCCTGTCAGGCTGTCTTGTATATTTTAACCATGTAGGTCTTAAAAAGACATGAATGGCAGATACCTAGAATGGTATTTTTCTTGCAACAATAAAATAGCCATTTCTAAAATAATAACCTGGACAGGTTAAGTTGTGATGCCTTAGCAACATCATATAGTTTGTGTCTTTGCCCATCTACATCCCTCTGTCATAAGCCAGCATCTCCACCTGAGTCATCCTCGTTATGTTTTTGGAGAGTGTTCTGTTCTTTCCCTCCCCCAACTTCCCCATTATATCTGGACTTCATCTGCTCCACTTTTACAGGTTATCTCCCTCTGTCTCTTTTTTAACATTAGGTAATTCCCAAACAAGAAGGTTTTGTTTGTGTAGACTTAAAGCTGACCCATGTGATCTTCCCAATTAGCAGCACAACTAAGAAAAAGCAGACAAACTCTAGACAAAACTGCTCTTCACAGCCTTAGCAAATATGGCACCTCATGTCATCCAGTCCCTGAAATTACTGCCTTCTGTTTTGAGTACGTGTTTTACTTCCAATTGTGTTTTTCTACTTGTTTACACTTCTTGTGCCGGTTTCCCAATCCATAGCTACTTTATTTTCTTTTCAGAAATACTGGGGAAAGTATTTTGAAACCCTTCTGAACATATTTTTCTGAGAAGTGTACTGCCAAAATGAATTTTGTAAGTACCTAATTGATAAACTATGTTACCACATCAATAAAACGATAACTCTGTAAGACCAGTTCTTTGAAGCTGCAGATCCAAACTCTCTAATTTCAGGAGTGGTAAGCTGAAGAGGTGCTTCTGACAGCAGAGTTCACTGTCAAAGCAGACAGTTTATTGGATTTGCACTCACATAACTACAAGTTTGGCTTTTGTGGTGCAGGTAGATGTATCTCGGGCTAGCTGAGTAGAGAGAAGTAATCATTTTTAAACTTAATTTAGACAAGCTGTATTAGTATGAAATGCATAACATGTTAGAAAGGCCTGTTTGCCTTGCCTGATGGTAAAGAAAGACTATACTCCCAATCCAAATTCAGACTTTTACACAGTAAAGTCTTCTGTGGCAGTGGACTAGTCCTTTCTGCATGGTGTATTTAAATATGGAGAGCTTTGGGCCATCCAAAAGGATTATTTCCACGTTTGTGTTTTAAGTATGATTTTATGAAATTTCCTAGAGTTCTTACAAGTCTCCCCTGCAGTGTTAATGGCATTTGTAATTGGAATGTGTGGTCAGTTCTCTACCATGTTTCTACTACACAGGAACTAAAGATTAACAACTATGTGTTAACTGGTGTTCTCCTTTTTTGCAGACAGACCCTCATTCCACAGATTACCCCTATTATTCAGACTATGCTTCTCTGATCATGCCACCATGCTCTAAGTTGGAAGTCAGGAACTTCACCAAAGCATTTCTACCAGTTGTATATTCATTGATTTGTATCGTCGGCCTCTTTGGTAACATCTTTGTAGTGATGACCTTTGCTTTATATGAAAGAGCCAAGTCCATGACAGATGTGTACCTCTTCAACATGGCCATAGCAGACATACTGTTTGTTCTCACTCTTCCACTGTGGGCAGTGAATTACGCTGCTGATGAATGGATTTTTGGTGATTTCATTTGCAAAATGACCAGAGGTATCTATGCAATCAACTTCAGCTGTGGCATGCTGCTTTTGGCCTTTATCAGTGTGGACCGGTACATTGCTATTGTACAGGCAACAAAGTCTTTTAAACTCAGGGCAAGGACTCTTGCATGTAGCAAACTCATTTGTTTGGCTGTGTGGGTATCATCAATTTTAATCTCTAGTTCCTCTTTTCTGTACAGTGAAAGTTACAGCTTCTCCAATGAAACCAAAGAAATTTGTGATCACAGATTTGAGGGAATGTCTGAAAGCACAATGGTGAAATCACTGCTGCTGTGGCTACAAGTTGGATTTGGATTTTTTATACCTTTCATATTCATGATTTTTTGCTATGCCTTCATTGTCAAATCCTTACAACAAGCTCAGAATTCAAAAAGAAACAAAGCAATCCGTGTGATTGTGTTAATTGTAGCTGTTTTCCTAGTTTGCCAGGTGCCTTATAACATTGTTCTTCTCATAACAGCTGTCAACATGGGCAAGATAGACAAATCTTGTGAGAGTGACAAGATAATGGCTTATGCAAAATACACCACCGAAGCCATAGCATTTTTACACTGTTGTGTGAACCCTGTGCTCTATGCATTTATTGGAGTGAAGTTCAGAAGTTATTTTGTGAAGCTAATGAAGGACCTATGGTGCAAGAGATACAAGAAAGACAGTAAACGTAGTTCAAAGACAAACTCTGACATTTATCATTCAAGGCAGACGAGTGAAATTCTGACTGACAATGGATCATCTTTTACTATATAATACAATTCAAACAAGATTATTACTGGAGGATTCTTTTCACCAAGCAACCCAAGCCAGTGTCACTGTGCATGTGACAGCAAGTCATTTGAGCTTCTCTGTGCCTCTAAGGGAGCTCCAATGATCCACAACTCGTTTCAGGAAATAAATTAAGATAAAGGAATAATACAGTCCTGTGTAAAACAGAAACCTTATTCACTTCTCTTAATGCTCTTCTAAAGTACATTCTCTTGGAATTATCAAGAAAGTGAAGTTTACAGAGGAACCCTCCTCATTTTTTAAGGAAAAATTGCATCTCATCTGTCCTACAACAATGAAATATTCCCAAACTAATAAGTAAATGAATAAGGTTATTTTTAGGCTCATTCTTAAGTTTATTTTGTTTCTGTTAATTACTTTTACCTGGAAATCCTATTTAAGTGTAGGTCTCCATTGTGCTTATATTGCAAACAGGTCACATTGTGATAATACTAACCCAAAGAGATGGCATTTTGAGCAAAGCATGACAAGGAAAGCAAGCTGAGAAATGAACGCTTTTTGTTGAAACTTGATTGGTGACAAAACATGAAGCATTTCTTTGAATTTGACTACTGCTGGCAAAGTTTCCTTAGGGATGGATTTACTAGCTCAAATATGCATAGATATAGTTTAAAAAAAAAAGTAAGAAATTATTATCTAAAAAAAAGAGCAGAATCTGACTTAATTCAGCCAGAATTTTTAACTGAGTCAATATCTGACTCACTATGAATATAGAATTATTTTAAATAAATGCAATTAGTTTTACCCAGCCGTGACTCTTCAACAAATCCTCCATGGACCTTCTGCTCATTGAGTGAGCTTCACCACTGTAACAGTCACTGTGGGACAGTGAGATAGACAGAAGCAGGAGCTGAAGGACACGGGCAGGATGCAGGAGAGAAGAGGATCACCACTGTTTGCAGCATGCTGAAGTACCTAACAGTCCTCTCCAGTTCTGCTGTGATGGGATTGTATGCCTGGATTTGTTGTTGTGTGGGATGTTACATTCCTTTGGTTGTGACAAATTCTGCAATTTGCAGCTTGTTGTTGACCTTGGTTGTCTTTTTTTAAAGTTCATGGTTGAAGAGAGAACTAGCTACCCTGTTCAGTGGCAATGCAAAGGTCCAAGAAGGACAGTGTTGGAGACGAAGATCCCTTGAAGAAAGACATTAATATGGTACATGAAACTAGTACTGCCTTGGCTGGCGCAATCCATCCTTGTTTCCACCACAGTGTGAGGTTTTTGAATATCAGTGCATGTATTTATCATAACTGAATTGCAATTTCAGCAAGAATATGATAGAAAATTGTGTAAATACAGATGCATGCATTTGCTGTACATAGCAATGATGATTTTCTGGAAGAGAACTCAGCAAATAAAAAATGTAACTGAAAAGGAAAAAATTCCCTAAGATCTGAGTTCCTTGCTACATGGTTTGCCATGAAACATTCTCTTATTCAGTGCAAAATCTCTCATATCTGAGCAGCCTGTCCATCAGAGGCTCCCTGAGGGCGCGTGCCCCAGGGTGGGTAGCTCACAGCTGGAGCAGCTGGAGCAGCTCTTGGGCAGAACCTCACAAGGCTCCAAAGTGTATCCCCCACCTCCTGCCACCCTGCTGCCATGCCTGCGTTGGCCTGCAGGCACTGAACAACCCAAACGCTGCCCCAACGGGGTTCGAGGGCAAGACGGCAGCCAAGGGGCAGCCACTGACCTGACACTGTCACTGTCCCACCAGAGGTGACTTGCTGACAGACCTCGGGAGAGGGCAAGGAAAGTGTTCCAGAGCCTTTCTGAATTGGTTCCTGGCTGAAAGAGCATCCTCCCTCGGGGGTGAGGGCAGAGAAGGTGAGCAAAGTGGGGTCCTGCAGACCAGAGCCTTTCCCAGAGAGAGGGCTCAGCCTGGGGCCTCGTGGGCTGCCAGCCCCTCGTACCTGTGAGGGACCCAGGTGAGCCGGAAGCAGCAATGTTGGACATCTGCCTCAGGCAGGAGCAGGCACACACAAATCCTCTCGGCTGCTGGATTTTGTGAGGGTAAAACGCTCACTGAAAATGACACTGAGGTGTAGAAAATGTACCTAGCTGCTCTCCCATGCATGTGGGAGTGAAGTCCTGCTGAGGAAGAGGAATATGGTACACATGTGGGACTAAAACAGCACATGGGGTATGAATTGTGCTGGTGGCAAGGCCTTGCCAAAAGTCCTGCTTGAGGTGCAGCCAAAATCTTGATTGCTGTGAATGAGTGCTGTGTCCCTAGGAAAGATTGGAGTGAAGGACAGGGTGGATTCCTGTGATGGTTTAACATGTCTGGCTGCCAAGTGTCCACCAAAGCCTCTCTCTCACTCCCCTCCTCAACTGGACAGGGGAGAGAAAATGTAATGAAAGGCTCTTGAGTTAAGATAAGGGCAGGGAGAGATCACTCACTGATTGCTATTATGGTACTTGGGGAAGTTAATTGAATTTATTACCAGTCAAAGTCAGAGTAGGATAATGAAAAGTACCACAGATCTTTAAAATACCTCCCCCCCCACATGTCCCTCCTTACTGGACATAACTTTGTTCCTGATTCTTTACCTCCTCCCCACAGCTAGCAGGGAGGTGGGAATGGGGGTTACAGTCAGTTCATCACGTTGTTTCTGCCACTGCTTCCTCCTTGGCAAGAGGAGTCTTTCCCCTGCCCTAGCTTGGAGTCCCTCACACAGGAGACAGTCTTCCATGAATTTCTTCAGCATGAGTTCTTTCCACGGGTTGCAGTTATTCACAAACTGCTCCAGCATGGGTCCTTACCTAAGACTTGCAGTCCTTCAAGAACAGGCTGCTCCAGTGTGTGTTCTCTGTGGGATCACAAGTCCTGCCAGGAAACCTAGTAGCATGGGCTCCTCTCTCCTCAGGGCTACAGGTCCTGCCAGGAGCCTGCTCCAGGGTGGGCTTCCCACAGTCACAAAGTCACAACCTTCTTTCAGCCATCCACTTGCTCTGGTGTGGGGCTTCTCCAGGGACTGCTGATGGATCTCTGCTCCCCTGTGGACCTCTGCAGGCTGCAGGGGGACAGCCTGATTCACCATGGTCTTCAGCATGAGCTGCAAAGATATCTCTGGTGCCTGCAGTGCATTCTTCCTCTCCTTTTTTGCTGGCCTCGGTGTCTGCTCTCTCACATATTCTCATTCCTGTCTTGTCTGTCTGCAATTACTTCTGTACAATAACTATTTTTTTCAATTCAGCATTACTATGATGGCTGATTGGCCTTGGCCAGCAGTGGGTCCATCTTGGAGGAGATGGCTGACATTAGATCTGTTGGACATAGGAGAAGCTTCTAGGAATTTCTCACAGAAGCCACCCTTTTAGCTCTCCTACTACCAAAATGTGACCACACAAACCCAATACAACTCCCAAGGGGCTACTTTGCAGGCAGAGCTGCAGCTCCAGCAAGTGGGATGCTGGCTTTCTTATGCACATTTTGAGAGGAACTACAGGATAGAAGGCCAGAAATTTAATTTTGATGTAATACCTCCTGGACATTTTTTTGTGAAATCTTTCATAAGGTAAAAGAGAAAGACCAGTTCAGAGAACAAGCAGTGGAAGAGAAGAATAAGTCTGCCCAATGTCCAGAAGCAGATGACCATAGTGGCAGGCTGGTCATTAGATGTGGCTGATGGGCCCTCAGATATTCTGTCATTCCTTTGGTGGCCATGCCAGCAGAACCAGCACATGAGCTGGGGCTGATGTTGCTAGTTCAGGGCATGAAAAGAGCACAGATTCAAAGGAGCTTGAGAACTTGGTGCTCCTTTCAATACTTACGAAGCAACATTTCAAAGCTTGCTGTGCATACTGCATTTGATTCTGATTTTCTTGTTGTTGTGGTAGCTGCGTGTGAAAAACATGTGGTAGGACTTTCTGTTTTGTTTCATGTATTCCATATGGGAATTTGGGAAAGAAAAGGCTTGGTTTTGCACAGGTTCTTGTTTTCCACCATATTAAAAGAAGGAAAGATACATACTGTGTTGTGTCATGACTTACACAGAGAAGATGTGGCTGATAAGCTTCAAGAAGTCGATTCATATCTTCCTCCAGCTGGGGACTGTGGTATTGGCTGCACGTACATGGTCTCTCTTGTTAGCCTGTTCCATTCTGCTTTAGGTGGGTCCATAGTGGCCCTGCTTGACACTTCCTGTTCTAGCAGGTCAGAAGGAGTCAGGTCATCAGTGCACACTGTTAAATAAAGGCAAAATAGCTCAGTCTAAAGCTAAATCTGTTTTCTGACATATGTGATCTTGAAAATGGACATGATTTATTATTCATCTCCCCATAAGAAGCGACAACTTTCTTCACACGGTATTTGAATTTCATGCGTTATCTTTTCTAGTTATATGTGAAATTTCTTAGAAGAGTGATCACTGTAAACTGGTGGACCTGCAAGAGAGTCAAAGTAGACAGATAAGATCAAAGTCATCTGGGCCTTGCTTCTAGCAAGGAAAGGCAAAGGAAAGAAAATGAAAATTTATACACAAAAGTAGATAGCATTTGGAGATGATGTGTGGAAACTGAAGGGAAACTTGAAAACACAGTCTAGAGAAGAACATCTTGTTATGGAAGGTTATTAATAATGATTAAGTACATAACAGATATAACTCTGCTTCGATCTTTGTAGGGCAATCTTGTTATTTACAATTGTGGAAATTCTGGGGAAATTTTCTTGCTACAGAAGTAGCAAGAGATGGTACTTAGGGCTCTAAAAATTTGGACACGATTAGAAAAATAGTTTTAGATTAAGTGAAAATGATAACAGTTTCAAAATGTCAAAACAGTTTGTCTCATGAAGCATCTAAAATATTTTGACATTTCTGGTTAATTTTCAGATATTATAATAAATACTGAGGGAATGATTTCACAAAACCACTGAAAGTGGTTTTTAAGGTACTTTTTTTTGCTGCTGCCAAGTAATCAGGGTATTCCCTCCAACCACCTCCTATGGCATGGGGTACCACTCATGAGTTAAGAGCTCATACTGTCTCTGAAACAATCTATGAAAAGCTTAAAAAAAAGTGGTGAAAATTTCACCCTCAAATTTTCCTGCACCAAGGGATCTTATTTCTCTTCTGCATGTTCTTCAGGCTGAAGAGGAAATCAAATGATCCATCTTCTACTGTGGATGAATGACATAAGAACTGGTGGTAATGATGTGACCACTAAGCAGAGTGTTGTTCTCTAGGCCACTTTGAACACAGTTCAGTTCCTCTTATGATGAGTTCCTTAAAACAATTTCTTCATTTTTATTTGAATGAACTCCATTGCCTAACCCGGGTCAAAAAGTGTCGAAATTTTATTCACTCAAGAAAACAAAAGCTAGTAATAAAAAAATTATTTTGTTGGTGAAAATTCTTATCCAGAAAGTCAGGGTTGCTTTCCCCACAAACTGAAAAACCCATTGCTTGTACAACTTTCTAGCTGATATCCATAGTCAGTTTTCTTTGAATTGATAATATTGTGTAGCCCTACTGTAAATCCTGATGCATCATTCATATTTCTAATGAAATCTTCATATTACATTTATTTTTATTGCCTTTTTGTTAGAAATATATATTGAATTATTGCGTTATCAATTTGGTCTATATATATTAGGCTGAGCTAAACAAGCCAAATTAATATTCTTCTATCAAAACTTTTTGAAGCTCTTATTTCATTTTAGTATAGCTTTATCATTCCCAGACATTTATTTTAGTTAATACAAATTGATGTAATATTATGCACAATATGTATTTAATATATTTAGTGTGTAGTAACCAGAATTAATTTATAAATTGGTGATTCACTGAGGATTAGGGGAAGTAGAAATCACTCAGCTTCCTCCATAAGAAGCAGTGGCTGAACACTGAAGTAAAAGTTTTTTTTTTCAAAATAGAATATATGTTATCTGGGTTTATGCCAACCACAGACAACCTTGATGCTTCAGTAAAAAACATGGTAACATTATTTCTATAGAATTTGTGCTTAGTCCTATCTAGTGGTTTGGAATTATAACGTAAAAAGATAATTAATTACCAGAAAATTGGTAATTTCTTTGTTTGTTTCTTATCCTGGAGTAGATAATCCAGCTGTTGTTTTTGTCATGATTTGTTGTCCCATTTCTGAAAAACTTTTACAGAAATATGGAGCCATTAAAGTAGTAACTACTGGAACTCTACTTGCTATCCTTGATTTTCTTTGCTCATCTTTTTGCTCTTCAGATTTCAGCCTATGAATTTCTTGTAGGTGTCAGATCAAGTTTTGCTTCTAGTCCATGTAATTTGTTACTATTTTTTGCTAGTATCAAGAATGTTTTTATAAAAAACATTTCTAGGTACTGTATTCAATTACAGAAATACAGAATGGAAGAGAAAAAGAAATCCTAAGACACAGGAAATGTACTGTTGGATGGAATGCATGGATGATGTGTATTTATGGCAGGTGGCTTGATTTCTAAGAGACACTTATTCATGAAAGTTAAAAGAGTTAATGTATTTCAGGTGAATTATGATGTATTTTAATGATCTTTCTCATAAGATTATAATAGAAAATTGTAGAATAAATACCTTTGTATTTATTTTTCTGATTCAGATTCAAACCGGATTCAGCTCATAAGAACAATGGTAAAAATAGAACTGTGTTCAGAGGCTTTTTCCAGTTTATGGTATTTTCGGACCAGTGGGTATATATGTTGGTTTTACATTTCAAAATCAACTGCTAGAAAAAAAGACAGTATCAACAGATTTACAAATAGTGAAAACAGAGATTAAAGAACCTGGTGTACTTTTTACATTGGAGTTAATTTGGCATGAACACAGTGTTTGTTATTGAAAGTATTGTTTACTCTGGGATTTTCATAAAAATGGGGTTTTTTAACAATGCAGGAAACATTTTCTACTTTGTTTTCATTAACCTCATGTTCTTGTCTGAGGCTGCATGAGGCAGGATTCATTAATTTTTTTTCTAATTGCTGTTGTGCTCTCAACAATTTTCATCCCTCTCAAGTTTTCTATAAGTATATGCTGATTTGTAATTTGACTTTAAATTATTTTACTGAAGAAAGCCAGGGAAATCATGGTTTTAAGATGACTTCATTGCTTGGACTAGAGGATTCAATTCTTGCTCACTTTTTCTGTTCTTTTTTTTTTTTATTTGTAAATGTACCCTTTTTTTTTTTTTTTGTAGTAATGATACAAAACTGCAGAAACACATCAAGTTTATGCAGATGAGTTGTGCACAAAAAGAAGTTAGGGTGAGACTCTAAAATATATTTACTTAATTAAGAACCAAAGGTCCAGCTATCAAAATAGTACTGCTCATGGAAATCTGTCTTGCACAGGAAGTAGGGGTTAGTGGTAAGTGGCAGAAAGTCAGGTTTTTTGGTGTGAGATGTATCCATATTTATTGCTGCTATTGTCTGTTACGGCCACTGCAGCTGTACTGGCAAAAGGTTCTTCTTGGGAACTTCACACAAGACGAGCTTCACTCAAGATGGAAAAGTGGATGCCATGGTATAAAACAGACTGAGTCAACCATGTGGTATCTATTAGTTCACAAACAGAAAAATGCTCCAATTTAAAAATTCGCTGCAAGTCTTTGTTAGTGCCTTCTTGGACATATTTGGAAACCATTTGGGATTTTTAAGGCTCAAACTCATCCCAAACTCAGGATTCAGTCTGTGTTTAATACCCAGTGGGATATACAAAGTACCACTGTTCACTGAGCGCAAATTTTTGAAATTTCACATCTAATATCATAACATGTTGTGAGACACTGCTACTTTCCTAAGAATCCCTTAAGATTTCTTCAGAGAGCACACTTTTCTTTTAGGCCTAAAATTATTTTCATTGTTGCATTTTAAAAATCATCTGTGTGCTTCGATTTTAGTCTATTTGTGTACTCAGGCTGGTGCAAGACTTCCCTCTAGTGGTTACAACACGCACAAAGTGTCTGAAAGCATAATGTCGTATCTGTACTATCTTAGGGTTTCGTCATTTTACATCGAGAAGATGCACAGGTATGTCAGACCTTAGATAGATAGTATTACTTTGTAGATGTAATCAAAGTTTCTTTACAGCTTGAATGAACAAAATCACATCACACAGCACAATGTAGTCACACGTTTTACTTTTTCCCCAAGTCAGATATTTTTCATGGTGTGCTAGAGTCGCCTTTGTGTAATGGAGAATCTGATCCAGTTATATCAGCATGCATTACCAGTTACTTGAACTTTCTCCATCTGATGGGTGAGTGTTGTCTAATTATCAGAACTTTTTTTTCTTCATAGCAGATAGCAGTGTCTCTAGAGAATTAATCACTGGCACTTTTTCACTTTACCTGTAAATTCATGCTCTTCTAAGACACAGCAACATATAATGAAAGGGGAAAAACATCACAGGTCTATTTCAAGCACTCTTGCTGAGACCTATTTGGTGAATTCCTCTTCTGCTTAGGATTAATTTATAGAAATGAACAACAGGGGTGGAAGTTTGAAATCCATTCTCAACTACTTTTAGTTACTATTCTCTTTGGGGCTTAAATTATCACAGAATCACAGAATAGGTAAGGTTTGAAGGGACCACAGAGGGCCAGCTTGCCCAGCCTCTCCACCTATACTCAGTTAACAATGCCTACTTGTTTTGTCTTAGGGTGTTACTGGTTTTGCTACACTGGCCAATAGATAAATTGGTCCTAGCTCCACCCAGAAAATTCCACATATACTTTATTGCCAGGGCTAAAGCAGAACTATTGAAAAGAATTGCACTGTCCTTGTGGCAGACCACTGCAAAGGCAAATGTCTCTATACGTGGAGCATTCTCTCCAGATTTATTCGTACATAGTACTGAGGGCTTCTTCATAAAGCCTATGGAACCAAGAAGTATATTTATGTGTATATTTGTCTACAGGTATTCATTATTGATATATGTATTTGTACATCATGTATATTTTTATATACTCACATAGTGCTTCCTAGTTTGTGAACTTCCAGGTGTAATTTTCATCCAGCTTTTATATTTCTTAAATTTCTTTTCAGAGGTCTTTGTCAGAGGTCCTAAGCATCCTGCTGTTTCATATTTATTTGCTTTGCAGATCACTTTAGGATCTCCTCCTCTGCAACACAGCCCCTGAGGTAGACTTCAGGTGTTTTGGGACTGAGTTTTACTCCCACTATATTAGCACACATAATATTTTCTCTTGAGCATGGATGTATTTGGATACCAGAGGATTGCCAAGATCTCACCATGTTAGTCCCATTGATACTGAGGATGTGGCAGCTCAGTCACTGCTCCACTCTGGGACAAAGGCTTGGTATCAGAAGCTTGGATAAGAAATGGGTGGTGAGAGAAATGTAGCACATATATAGCAGGAGACCATAGGAAAAAATGTAGGGTGCTTTTTCATTTCCAGAGAAACCTTTACTAGGACATGCTGACTGATCTTGTTTAGCTTTGTGTGATTTGGGACATTTGCTTCCAATTCCAGACTAGTCTTTTAGTTGCAGGTGAAAGGCACTGATGGAGAGAAGACTGCTTTGAGTTTCATTTCCAGAGTGTTGATCATATTTTATCAGGTAGCTAAACCATCCTACATTTAACAGAGGCATGGTGTACAAATGAGAAAAGAAAAAGCTCCAAACCAAACTGATTTGGAAGTTTGCCACTCTCACAATAGTTCTGCTGTGGTGAAACGTGACTAGGCAACATGCAAGGCAACAGAAATCTCTCCCAGGGAGCTTTTAGGCCAAGATGAATTATATGTAATTCAAGCACCCTGGGGTATTCTAAATGGTAGACAATAAATGAGCCGTAAAACTAGTAAACAAAACTAGTAAACAAATCACAGTAACAAGTTACTAATTCAGGAAGAGCAAGCCCTCAAGCTGTGCTGCTGCAGCTGGAGGAAGTCATGAGCTCAGTCTGAAACTGCTTATCCAAAAAGCCAGGAGGAAGTATCATAAAGCTGAGTTTGGAGGTCACACCACTGTTTGATGCTTCTGTGATGCAGGGCAGGCTGTCTGGGGCAGACAGCTGTCCATGCTGCCAGCACCTGAGTGAAAAGGAGAGATTTAAAAAAATAAAGAGAAAAATTAGTCTATGCTCTATATTGTGGCTTCTTCTAAAGACTCCAGCTTGCCAGTTAGGCAGCTGGCAGCATCTTCTGGGAGAACACCAGCTGTCTACTTGGAAAAAGAATAAAAAACACTAGAAACACCAATGTTAAGGTATGCACACTCTGCAGAAAAATGCTGCAGCTGGTCAGGCTTGAGCCAAGCTGCTCTCAGCTGGGAGAGAGGAACTGTGTCACTCCACTGCACAGGAAGGGCCCCAGTGCTGCTCCTTGCAACTTCAGTGTATGACGGATATTCCAGTAGCAACTGTTGAGACAGACAACATGTATGGAACTGGCCATGGGTTAGAAATAATTTGTCACTCCTTGATGTCAGTGATCACATAATGACATTTATCAGTCATCAAATAATTACTTTCAAATGCACCAACCAGCCATTTTCGTCAAGTAACAACTTTATACAAACAAACATTCCTCACCTTACGCAACTCTGTGATTTCCTCTTATATCATTAAACAACTGTATATTATATACGAAGACTAAATCTCAAAGTATAATGAAGTATAATGAAAAATAAGCAAAAATAAAGGTTTCACAAACCCTTTAATAACTTTTAAAAGCATGATTAACCAATACACTTTCTAAATGTATTTGTCAGCACATCTCTTATGACAAAAAACTTGAAAATTTTAATTAAATCTTAAATTTAATTAATCCTGGGAACTGTCTGGAACTCCATTTTATTTAGTTGACACCAGTCTTATTTTTTGCTTAAATCACTGGGTTGGGAAGTGTTACATATTGCTCTGATATTACTGATAGCTCTATTTTTCTCTATAAAAACAATTGGCTAACTTAACATTTTTAGAAATTATCCAGTAGTATTAAAAGAAAATATCTAATGGAATTTTTGTGTTTGTGTATGGTATTTTTCATTGTATCAGTTTAGACATGTCCCACAGTATACAGATGTTAATGCAAATTATTGCCAGAATTCATCCTTTTTATGTTATTCTTGGGTTTTATATTGTATAGAATCATAGAATGGGTTGTGCTGGAAAGGACCCTAAAGTTCTAAACCTCTTCCATGGACAGGGACGACACCCACTCGACCAGGTTATCCAAATTCTCATCCAGCCAGGCTGTGAACACTTCCAGGAATGGGACATCCATAGCTTCTCTTTACAGAAAATAATTTCTTCCTAATATCTATTCTAAACCTACTCACTTTTAGCTTAAGGCCATTCCCCCTTGTCCTGTCACTATACACCCCTGTGGAAAGTCCCTCTCCAGCTCTCATGCAGGCTCCCTTAAGGTACTGGAACGTTGCTGTAAGGTCTCCCCTGGGAACCTTCTCCAGGCTGAACAGCCCCATCCATGTCAGTCTGCTGTCACAGCAGAGGTGCTCCAGCCCTGTGATCATCTTTGCAGCCCTTCTCTGGAATTGCTCCAGCAGATCCCTGCGTGTTCATGTTTACAGAAATCCAATATAACCCATGAAGCTGCTGCACACTTATTTGCGTAAGTAGATAAAACAAAGTGTCATTTTGTTATGGGTTTCTACGATTTTCAACAGAGAAGGATCAAGATCTGGATTGTTGGGTATCAGAGCAGTGCAGATACAGAATGATGAAAAATTCATCAGATTTTGGAGAATGTGGTGCGTGCAGGACAAGTTCAGCACTTCAACACTTGTTGAATATTTTATATTCTGTGCTACTTAAAAGAAATTGTCACCCCTGATTTGCGTTTCCTTGTTCTGTTTATCTATATGCCCTAAGTTTATGGCTGCTGCTTCACTGTTAATAATATGACTTTAAAAAGCAAAAGAGCAATTTACAAATAATAACTTCTCATTGCAATCTTCAGTAGGGAGAAACTTGTGCAGCTTCTTCAGGGTTCAGTAAGATTCTTCTCCCAAAAGTCCTTCAGAGAGGGAAATGGGAAGGGAATTCCCCTGGGTGCCCTTGTCACTGGCAGCTCTTTTGCAAGACAGTAAGTCTGGCTGTGAGGTTTGAGCTGAGGTCTGCAGGCCTTGGTAGATATGGTTAACCTCCTAATTCTGTTCTTGTGGACCTGATTAAAACTGCCAAGGCTCTCAGATTTATGCTTTTGTTTCTGGGGAGCTACTGTGCTGCCAAGGGCAGGAGTGGCTTCATGTGGTTTTGACTGAGGTGCAAACCAGGAAGAACTGCAGGGGTCAGGGCTTCAGGTGAGAGCTTCTGTTTACTCACTGCTTCCCGCGCAACCAGCAACCATGAGAAGGCAAACATTGAAAAGGTTCATGATAGAACAAGTTTTAGTGTTCATTTTCTTATACAAACTAAAGTCAGTTACCAGCCTAGGCAGTTACCAGTCTGAACAATTTCTTGGATATGAAACTTCATGCATTATTAATACATCCCCCACTTTCCTGAACTTAAAATATGCTAAACTGATGAAGGTAAATTATGATGGACAGTTACTGGAATTCCTTTTATTTTTGCTGGGATAAAAGCCAACTCTGTCACGTTTGCCACTGAAGCACCTCCTTATCAATGCCAAAATTGGAGTATCTTTTCCTTGATGATGTCAAGGAAGTTTCCTCACAAAATCCAGTTCTTCATAATGCCTTACCTGAGGGGCCTAAAGTGAGGTATCTGTTCAGAGAGACTCTTGGCAAATGCTGGCTGTTTCCACATCCCACCATTCTTAATCTTGAGATCATATTTCCTTCATTTATATTTTGGAGAAAGCATGACCAGGACGTGGAGTCTCCATGCACCTGGTACAAAATGTGATGTCAGTGGGACAAGCCACCAACAGCCTTTGTATTGTACATTATTACTGACAATTGCTAAGCACTTGAACTTTGTACCCCATGAACAGTTCAGTGGGTTTTTTTTGGTGGGTATGTGTTGT
Source organism: Entomyzon cyanotis (assembly GCA_024500445.1). NCBI lineage: Eukaryota > Metazoa > Chordata > Aves > Passeriformes > Meliphagidae > Entomyzon > Entomyzon cyanotis. Next base: position 997,128 of record JAKEPQ010000871.1, read on the forward strand.
TTCCTATATTTCAAAAAAAGTAAATATACTCAAAACAAAACGAACAACCAAATCCCCCCCAAAAATTACAACCAAGTTGCACACAATGTTACACTCAGAAAGATCACTGTCATGTTGGAACTTTTAGCTCCGGTTGAGTTTGACCTGAAATGGGGATCTGTAGAAGCAAAATGCCATAACCTGTGCAATACTAGGACACTCAATACTCCTACTGTCAGCAGAGGAACAAAAATACTCAGGAATTTAGTGTTCCTTCTTAACTTTTGAAGGTAATTGCAATATAGGGTCATGGGCTTTACTTCTTCTTTAAATGTGTTTTCTCAGCCTCTTCACTACATCTGCTTCCAGTTTATTTTATCCTTACTTCATATCTATTCTATAGGGTTCTTATTTTAGTGTACAAGCATCTGCCCAGACAGTCCTTGCTTCTGTTGGTTTAGATTTGTGGATTTCTGAAGCGTTTCCAGTGGAACTGTAGAGGATTCTAAAGGGATTTTAAGATTGCAAACAACGTAATGTTTCCTAGCTACTCATGATGAATGTGTCAAAGCAGGTAACGAAGCTGGTAGGGTGTGTAAACATCTGATGCAAACCAGTTACATTAGGGTAGGAAGAAGGCATTAAATCATTTTCCTGTGAGTGAATGGAGTTCTTGGAGACTCCACATTTCTCAAAGAATGGAAATAAAGCTCCTTTGAATCACGATGGGGGTGCTCACCAGCTTCAGCTGCTGAAATAGATACCCCCACCCCAATTTTTTAAGGTAAGTAGAAAAAGCCTGGCCCCTGCCCCCGAAGGGCTGGAGCCAAGTACCTAAAGAGGGGAAGCAGACGGACTGTGTTTTCCCAGCTGTCTCAGACTTACCAGGGAGAACGGATGCAAGCTAGTAGTGTAGCAGTATTATTCTATCTTTTTGAAATAAACATTCTTTTGAGCTACTTAAACATCAGGCAGTTTCCTAGTGATGTTTTTGTTCAGGTTTTTTCCCCACATAACTTTTTTTTTCTCCTTTTTCGTTCTGTTATCTTCATTACCTGCTTTCTGTAGTCATCTTTGATCATGAAGCACTTTCTTTGAATGTAAAGGTTTTTATAAGGGTTTTGTATTGGATGTATCCATTTTTATGCATGGTTTATTACATGTATCCTAACAGCATTTTATACATATGTATATGTATATTTATATGTTCTTTTACATATATAATAATTTATTAAAATATATATGCATGTTTTACAGTTTCTGAAGTCTGAAGATACTCTGCATTCAGCCTGGGCCAAAAAAAACCTCTATTGGATGAAAAAAAAAAACAAAGGAAAGAAAGAAAATAACCCACATGATTTACTACATCAGTATGACACATTTGTTCATGATGGCTTTTGTCACACTTCCCTAACATGGATTTAAGAAAGGAGGGCATGGAAGCAGATACTTTTAAGGAGAAAGACAATCCATCACAGCAGACTGTCAGTGATGTGACAAGCATAGTACCATCTCCCAGTATAACAGAGATGGTCATACCTTCTTTACACCCAGGATGTGTTGATAATACGAGTGAGTCCTCCTGCAAGAGCTGCTCACTTACATTTAGTTCAGAAGCCAGTGGTATGATGAGCAACAGTAATGTCTCTACAGACAATCTGAGCCACAACCAAGATTTTCAGCATCCAAGGCAACTATGTCATTCAACCAACTCTGATTTTTCTCCTCAGAAGTTGATTTCCAGTGTAAACCAGGCTGTAATACCTGATATGAGTGAGACTTTGAAAATGTTCACTCCTCCTTTGCTCCATGCCTCAGAGATGAACCATTGTTCTACCACACACAAAACCACAGAACAGGTTGGTTTCCTTTAAATAATTACTGAATTTTTAACTGCATATTGTGTATTTCTGATAGTGTTCCAGACTGTCCAGAAAGAAAGAGTCAGAAACTTTCCTGTCTGTATATAGGTAGGTAGCTTTATTGGCAAGACTGGGAAGTTCATCAGAACCCTGTCTGATGCTGTTGCTCTAATACAGCCACACAATAAAGTGCATTTCACAAGAGATGAGTAATTGTGCTCTTACTCATCTTCTTTTTATAGTAATTACTATCTCACTCCCTCAAGTGGAAAGGGTTGCGTGTTCTGGCTTCACATTCTTGCGTCTGTAATGGTTGTAGGGCATGCTCATGTTCTTTTTTCATATGTCTTTCTATCAGTCCTCTTCTCATTCTTCATGTTTTGGGGGTTTTTTAATTTTTTTTTTCCACTTCTGACTTTTTCTTCTTCTTAGTTTTGACAAAGTGATGCACAGAAGTAACTCCACAGTTTCTCTTCCACTGAATGATCAATCTGCTTCGCATAAAACAGTAAACAATACAGTGCCTTAGTTGCATATTTTAAAGAAACCCTTATATTTCCAACACAGTTGAATTTATTACTTAGCATGTATCTATTCTGGCAGTTCTCAATCCTTTCTCCACTGGGGGTCTATCATTATTTTAACTTTATTTTTTTAGTTCAAAGAAGAGTGTAGTACTTAACATATGGGGCAGAATATTTGTTATTCCTTGGTTGTTGAAAAAGTAAGAATGTAAGTAAGGCTGCAGTTGAAGATAATTACTCGTGATTCCCCAGAATCTGCTACTTCTGTTCTTGGGTGACATAACCCAGGTTATTAAGTCTGATGAACACAATGTATCCTGTGATATTGTAAACAGTCAACAGCTGGTTATAAAAGCTGATACTGGATCTTAGGCATTCTTTGTTCTTTGGTGCCTTCTGACATTTGACTATGTGAATTACTTGAACTCTGGTAAAGAAAAAGTGACCTTGGGCTTTGCTTTCTTACATGGTGCTTCTCAAGAAATACCAGAAGGAGAGACAGTAGAGTGAAAATGTTGCTTACAGGTAGACTGCTGGGAAGCTTCTGGCATACCAGCAGCATGAGAGCATGAGAGTTTTTATGCAGTACATTTTAGCACAGGGACAGATCTGGTAATTCATAATATATAAATAAAAGAAATCTATCACTTGCACTACTGATCTCTGGTAGTTCTTCTCAGTGGACAGGACAGAAGAAACAGATGACTTACAGAAGGAGTCAAATAGATATAAACTGGAAAACTCAGAAAATCAAGGCAAGTTGCATAGGTGTGTACATGTGGGGAGGCAAAGGGAAGTACCTGACCTGCAGAAGGGCTGTGGAATTAGTAACAACAATTTAGACAGAGACAGAATAATTCTTCTATCCTTTCATCCCTAGTTGCAGACTGTGCTTATACTTCCTAGTACTCGCATCTTTGCTATGTGGATATTGACTTTTGAAATCTCCTTTTCATCAATGATACTGGTAACTTCTGTGTATCATATAGTTCAACAATAAAATGTTGAACCCTGGCATATTTTTAAGTTTTAGAGTGAATCTTGATGTGATGGTATCATCTGCTCTGGTGCTATTGTAGCTTCTTGGCGCAAAACACAGATGGACACTTCTCTCCCTTTAGTGCTTTAGCTTCTATGGGAAGGAAATCCCAGCACACAGACCAGAAGAAAATGCTGGCTGATGTGAGGCTGAGTAGCAAAACCTGGCAGGGCACATACTGCCTGCACAGTGCCAGTGTACACTTCGAGTCCTAATATGCCAAAAGAGTTTTAAATATAAATGTCAAAATTCTTTATTAAAAGTAATACACACTTTAGGAAATACCTACCCCCAAAACTCAGATATGGTGATTCTTTCTGATTAAAAACCATGCAGAAGTGTAGTTTGATACAAAATCTTCCTGATATTTTCAGGCTCCAGGGCAGCAGGACCAGCTGATGAAGCAGCAGATGGAGCAGCTGCAAAGGCTGGTGGCTGAACAGCAGAAAATCATCGCACTTTACAACCCAGGTACTCAGGGAATCTCTCCTGACAGTGTGGCACCTCCCCCTGCTGCTGCTTGCACTCCAGCAGCGAAATGCTGCAGCTCTTTAAAGAAAGAGTTTTGATAGCTCTTTTCAGTGCCTGAAGGCTTCTCCTCCGGCAGTTGAGCTAAAACATTCTCTTCTTTACACACATTACACACAAGCTGTAAGCCCCAGAAAACACTTCTTTCCACTTCTGTATACTAAAATTTCAGGAAAACCTTTGTGTTCACTGGTAAGTCTTCTAATATAATGTGTAATCAGCCATCCTAAGTTAAAACAAAAACCTTCCCCACTTTTGCTTTAAGGTATGCTTCAGAGATATTTTGAAACACATAACTTTTACCTGCTAGTGGACTTAAGGACTCCTAGAGTAAATGGGGCTTTTTGCAAGCTCAGGAGTACTTTGAAAGTTGTCTTTAATTTAACATCCCTGTTGCATAGGATAATTTTTGTTACTACTGATGGTTGTAGTGAGCATGTTTTATAATTTAAATAAAATAACAAAAGTAGAATTTGGTTATTTCATTCTGAGCATGCAAACCACCAGGAACCATGAAAGCAACATTGCTTTCATGTCATACCAGTATAGCAAGAGATTTCTAGCTCAATGAAAAAATCCTTTTCTTAAGCTTCTCTAATTTTTCTTTTCTGGTGATTATTTTTAGGCTTTTCTGTTTCTCCTGGGATACCTTCTCACCTAGTAGCCACAATGCCACCCCTTCCATTCTTTCCAGCTACTTTCATTCCTGTCCAGTTCCCATCACAAAATTCTTCCCAAGCTGAGAACCTGGAATTCTCACAGATGTCTCCCTTGGCAATGCACTCTGCTTGGCAAAGCAGATCCCCGCAGTTCACACCAAACGAGAGCAGCTCAGAAATCTCGGGAGAACACGTGCAGCTTTCAGATTCAGGTAGGTAAAAAGTACTGGAAATCTGAACCTAAGACTATTGTGCAACTTCTCTGAATTTTTGCCTGTGCTTGTGGTTCCAAGTGATTTTATTGCAGGTCAGGGGAAGGTGCTTTGTTTTTATGGTGGCTTGTAATAAAAGCTTTTAAAGTTTTGTAAACTTGATTTTTTTCTTACTTCTTGAATCACAGTCACTCTGCCTCTCACACTGAGAGAAGTTGCACCTTGTACAATTATATTTGTGTATATAAATGGAGAAGTAATCATTAAATTGGGAAAGCTAAGTTATATGAAGTAGGGAGTATGTCATATTTAGGGGAAGAAGCATAAGTAGTAGGGTGTGGCTATAGCTTCCAAAGGTGTGAGAAAATGTTTCTGTAGCTGAGAAGGCCTGCTCTCTGTCAGCAGTCTTGGTTTTTCTCACAATGATATAGAGTTGCATGGTTGAGAGTTAAAACAATGTAAGCTGCTACTTGGCATCTTCCCTTGTCTACACTTTGCCAACCTTGTCTTCTGTGGGAAGATACCAAAGGGTAAGAAAGAATAAAAGAGCAATTTGCAAGAAATCAAAAGTTGATTTCAAAATGGGAGGAAGAGGAGCAAAAAGAAGTTGGAATAAATATCTTAAAAGGGAAGAGAATGTAAATCAGACATGCATCCTGGATGCCTTTGAACTTCTAGAGAGAGACCTGACTGTGACACTGTGAGCCACTCCCATAGTACATTTGAAATTCTAATTTGATATTCCTCAAGCTAGCTCAGGACAAGTACTCTCACTGAGAGTCTTGTCTCCTTCTGTCCCTGGAACTATTATTTTCTTGCTGGTTTACGCTGAACCTGGATCCATTTCCCAGTGAAGTTTACCGTAGAGCTTCAGAAGTACTTTGGACAGCACAAATGGGGGGGGATTGAGGGGTGGTCTGTGGGTGGATGAATCACTGAACCACAGAACCACAGAACCACAGAACACTTACAGTTAGAAGGGTCCTCTGGAGATCATCTAGTTCAGCCCCCCTGCCCAAGGCAGGGTCACCTTGAGCAGATCACACAGGAACTCGTCCAGGTTTTTGAATATCTCCAGAGAGGGAGACCCCACAACCTCTCTGGGCAGCCTGTTCCAGTGCTCTGCCACCCTCAGTCTAAAGAAGTGTTAAGGTGGAACTTCTTGTGTTTATGTCCATTACTCCCTGTCCTGGCTCTGGGCACCACAGAAAAGAGTCTAGAACCATTCTCTTGGCACCCACCTCTGAGATTCTTGTTGTATTGAAGAGGCCTCCTCTCAGTCTTCTCTAGACTAAACAGGCCCGGCTCCTGCAATCTTTCCTCATAAGAGAGATGCTCCAGACCCCTCATCGTCTTTGTGGCCCTGTTGGACCCTGTCCACTAGGTTTTTGTTTTTCCTAAACTGTGGAGACCAGAATTGACCACAATACCCTAGACATGGTTTCACTAGGTCTGAGTAGGGTGAAGGATCACCTCCTTCAACCTGCTGGCCACACTGTTCCAAATGAACTCCAGGATCCCATTGGCTCTCCTGGCAACAAGGGCACCTATGGCTCACAGTCAATTTGCCATCCAGCAAGACTGCCAGCTCCTCCTCAGCAGAGCTGCTCTCTAATGATCAGTCCCCAGCCTGTCCTGGTACTTGGGGTTATTCCTCCCCAGGTGCAGGACCCTGCACTTGTCCTTGTTGAACCTCATTAGGTTTCTCTCCATCCAGCTCTCAGACTATCAAGGTCCCACTGAATGGCAGCAGAGCCTTCAGGTGTATCAGCCACTCCCTCCAGTTTCATATCATCAGCAAACTTGCTTAGGGTACTTCCTATCTCTTCACCCAGGTTGCTGACAAACAAGTTGAGTAAGACTGGGCAGCAGGAATCTGACACCAAGAACACACTAGGACAGGGGAAATGCTTTTTACTGAAAGCAGTGCTGACTTCAATCTATGTCATATGTAAAACAAAGGCTAGAAAGTGCAGAGGCCTTATAACATCAGGGTAACTTCTGACTGGATCTGGTCAGCGTAGTTGTCTTTGAAATATGCTTCAGCTGAATTTGCACTTGAGGACTGGGCTGAGCTGAGGCTTTGCTGACTGTTGTGATGAGTCTGGGTTTTTATTGCTGGAAACATACATGAGCGTATTAACAGCTTGCATAACATTTCACATTCTTATTTAAAGGAATAAGCACTGAGCCACCACTTCAGTCTACAGAAAGCTGTGCAAAAAACCTTTCCTGGCAAGATGCTCAAGAAGAGAAGAGGAAAGAAAAGAAAGGTGAATTACACAGCTGCTTGGACACATTGTTCTTGTCTTGCACAGGGAAGAACTAGTTGAAAATTAAAGAGTTTGGGCACAACTCCCATTAAAGCATTCTGGAGGCAGCATAGCTTCTCATGTGTGACCTGTGAGAAGGGACATGTGGGTTCTGCATCTCTCGCTGCTGTCAACCTACTGTGTCACCTCTGCCTCCTCAGCCATATTCTGGTGCAAGGCAGGCAGGAAGGTTGCAGAAACAGCACTGCTTGTCCACTATGGGACTGGAGATGTTTGGAGATATTTGGTGTGTAGCTGGGAAAGACTGAAGGATGAATATAAACTTTTGTATTCCTGTTGTTGGACCAAAAAGTCCCTCCAGTATGCTGCAGAGGACTTCAATATCATGGGCTGTATTTACATGATGAAGTGAGCTATATAGTTCCTGCCAACAGTAACAGTGCATAGTATGAATGAGCAAATAAAGGCTTTTTGCTCTGGTTGTCAGCCCTAACTTGACCTAAAAGAGCAACTTACCACTAGCTGACACTCAGAAGAAAAACTAATTGAAGTAGAAGCTGCCTTCTTGTAGTGAACATAGACAGCAAGCTTCAATAGGAAGATGCACACATTTGCAATTTTGTGAAATAGAATCGAAAATGCCTGGTTAGAAAGTCTCATGTGTACAAACACTGCCTATTAAACTGTTAAATGAACTGGATTGCAAGTCATATCATTTTAGATATACAAGTAGCTCAGTACTGTCTAGCAGTGCCTTCCCTGCCATGTTCTGTAGTGAACACATTAAGCAAGCATTACAAACCTCCAGAGACAGGGAACACAAATCTTGCCATTTGGCCTTTCCATATTTCTAGCACTAGACTTGACAATCAGAAGACTCTTTTCTTTTCCACAGGTTGCATCCTTCCACCTACTTAATTCAAGTGTATTCTATAAAATGTTATCAAAAATCAAAGCCTTGCATATGTCATTGAAAATAAAAACTTTTCTAATTATTTTAGGGTGTTCATTTTTCATTTATTCATTCTGTAAAGGCTTTGCTTACACTGACCTTTTTCTTGCTGCTTAGATTGCAGTCAACTCAAAGAAAGGAATTTCTCTGAAACTTTTTCTGCCAAAGAAGAACAAAGAGAACAACTAAAGGAGGAGATTTCATCATCTCACTTTGGCATAGAGGGAAAGATGAAGACTGGAAACATAGAAGGCAGGTGAGAAATTATCTTAGTCAGTCAGTCAAGCTTAAAAATATGTTTTTCTTGACTGCATACATACTGTTTGCCTTATATGTGCAACACCATGTCTCTTTGCTTGAGAGAAGCAGGTATGTATGGGCAGAAATTGGACAGGTCAATGGCCTGGCAGTTGATCTACTTCTGTACAAGAGGATACTGGTCTAGCCAGTATAAATGAACTGGTTTTGTAACTGTGATTTTCAAATGATAGAAGTAAGGCAAATTTGGCAGGGAGAGATAAAATCTATTGATATGCAATCACTTCTGCAGCGGCTATCAGTTTGTGATGGATAACTCATTCATTCCTGCCTTTGCTCTGCCTCTTCAGCTGTGCCAAGACCAATTTTTATATGCCAATATATTGAACAGGGCAGTGAAGTAATCCTTGTTAAAATTATCCGGAGAGAGGAGAAATGCAACATTTAACTTGGATCAGTTTTCTGATCTGGTTCATCACTACCTTGCAAAAGGAACTGTACCAGGACACTGGGAGGGGTGCTCACAATGGGCAGAAATGGGTGGGTTGGCTTTGGTGGTGGAAGACATGCTCACAGAGTTGTTACCTTTCCTCAGCTGATGCAGATAGAAGCAGCAGGTGTTTGGCATGCTGAGCCTTCCATCAAGTATAAAAGAGAAGCAGCAAACTTCTAGGAAAGCACAGACTGAGAGCAAATGTCATGAGAATGTATTAGTGTGTTAATTATGTGGGGGTTGGACAGAAAAGGAAGACAGGGACCTCCAGAGCAGAAGGCTGGGAAGATGCAGCAGGACTGTCTGGGCAGGTGGGCCTGTCCATGTATGTATTTTTTGATCAGTAGTGAGCTTCTGAATTGTGTCTCCCAGTCACCCTGACTTTTGCTTTGGTTTACTTTGTGGTCTTAGAATGAGCTGGATGAAATTAAAGTACAGAATGTTCTCCAGCTCTTCATGACATTTTCACTGTGGCACCAGGCTATGCTTGGTTTGAAGTAAGCTTCACTGAAATGAATATTGTCTAATGTTAAATCCTCTTCAGCAAGAGTTTTGCCCTGCAAATCTAACACTATTAGGTCATGGTGAGTGATAGCAAAGACAGACTGACAAATCAAAATATTATCCATGGTACAGTGGTGCAAGGTAGAGATGGGGTATAGAAAGAACAGTGATGTGCTGCATAACCAGCACTACTATTAAACCTAGGATTTTTTAATATTCCATAGAAATTTTTAATAAGTGACTAAATTAAGGCACAAGCACATTTACAATGAAATAAGACATTCATGTATGCTGTACTACGCTTCGTTTTCAGTCAGCTTTCAATTTGGCCCTCTACAACATCACAGATATTATTTTTTTTTCTACTTTACCACTCTTCACCATCTAATTCAAACCACTCTATCAGAGAGATAGTGAGTTCTTTGTGACTGTCATCACAAAGATGATGTCACACAGTCTGGAGACAATGACTGAAATATTTTTTCTTTTGACTATTTTCTATTTTTAAGGAGAGGCTGATACCAGCCAAAAAATGTTGCTTGCTGCAAGTATAATTAATGCTTGGTCTAGACAGGATGTTTTAAAAGGATACTTTAAAGAATAGTGAGTTTTACTAACATGCTTGACATTTTTTAAAAAATGTAGAGACCATTTACAGTTTTAAACTCCATATAAGCTCCATACAAATTATCAAACGAAAACTAATTAGAGAATGTTACAAATAAGTACCTTCTTGTTCCTTGCCTAGGCAAATCACACCACCAATTGGTATTAGACAGAAGACTTCTGAAAAATTTGTTGAAGAGCAACTTAAAGCAGACAATCATCTCATAGAAAAACAGAAGGAAAAACAGGTACTGTTGCCATTGGTGCATTCACTTTGTTTTTGATGAATTCTCATGTACAATAGATATTGTGTGGCCTCTGTTTTGGCTCATTACATGGTAGCACATTTATCCACTGTTCTTTCATGGAATATTGGAAGATTTTTCCCCAAAGTGGAAAAAAAAAAGGGCTGTATTATTCAGTCACAATCACTGTTTCCCACTGAATTCCTCTGTTTCCACCTGTTTTCTGGGTCATGGTTTGTGCACAAGTCCCAAGACACTTAGTTAAATTAGACATCAAGGCTGATTCTGTTTGTTTCACAATAAATGGTCTCTCATGTGCCACTACTGTGAGAATGGGGGCATTTTCAAATACAGGTTTTGTACAAGAGCCAAGTACAGAAGGAGTGTTCTGCTTTTTACCGTGGGTACAGTTTGAGATGAGCTTATGCCTGACACCTCTAGGTGTCAGACTCAGCATTTGGTTTGGCTTGGTGACTTGGAACATGCAAGTTTTATCACTCAGAAATTTTCTCTACACCTCCCTGGCAAAATAACATCTCAAACTGATGTAGTTATATATTTCTATGTCACATTGTAAAAAATACTTGAACTTCCTCTGAAAACAAAGAAGAACAGAACTTTTCTTGTCTTCTATCATGTAGACATTTGGCGCCATCTTAACCCTTTGACTCTACTAATGAATGAATGAATGAATGGAGGCATGAAATAGTGGCTGCTTCTAAAAATTCTCTTACCTTCCCTGTAATCTCAAGGCTGTTTCTTATGTACTCAGTTATCCATAGCCACGGTCTTTAAGACTTCTGGTGTCTCAGCTTTTCCAGTTACTCTAAATACCTTTCTTTCTGGAGAATGATTCTCAGTCTGTTTTTGTCAGGCTTTAATTTTTTTTCTTTTTATTTTCAGAGCAAGGCAAAACCAGCACCTCGAAAGGCTTTTCCAAAAAGAAGAGAGGGCATGGCAAGACTCAAAATAATTAAACAGAAGCCTTTAAAAGAAGACAGTAGGCATTCCAGAAGAGCTGGTTTGAATTGCTGGGGTCATTTCTCCCAGTCTGGCCAAGTGAACACAGGCATACTGCAGCCAGAGGAATGCTCTCAGCTAAATCTGCAGGTCAGTAGCTCCAAGCAGATGGATACACATGAAAAAAAGGCAGACTGTGCTTTATCTGAGATGGAGTTAAAGGCTAAGACTGACTATGAAGCAAAAGCAATTGAGCAAAGTGCAGAAGAAAAAGAAGTGATTGGGGAAGATGAAGACTCAAAGGAAAATCTTGTTGACTCATCACAGAGAAGATGGCCTGAAATCCTGCAACCTTGTCCTGGAACAGTGAGAGTCACAAACCTACAAGAAGGCCAGGAAGTGGAGTCTCATCATAGGGATCCTCTAGGACAAGCAGGCAGAATTGATGGAAAAGCTGTGGAGGGTACTCTGCAAAAGGACCTAGGTAGGGTGGATCAGCCTCTGAAGGGTCATCTTATAGAGGGAGCAAAAACCCCCTTAGTCCTACAAAGGCATTATTCACTGCAGGATTTAGAAACAGATCACATCAAGGAGGCAGAGTGGAGTACAGGCCCTGCATTCACACAGGGTCAGAAGTGGGTTCAGGTATGCCCACAGGAAGTTGTTGTGGGGAGCCAGAACTTGGAAAGCAAAAGGCAAATACATCCTGGGTTTAAGATGGTCAATGATAAGATAATAAAAATTACATGTAGCTCACCTGAGGCTGTGGAGAAGGGAAGCTCATCTTCAGCCTTGAAGCATGAGTGGCAAAAGGAGGGAACAATTTCCTCAACATGGCAAGTTGCACCTTCCTCCTGTGAGTCAAGCTGCTTATCCCCAAAAGGTGATGATAACCCCAAATCTCACCATGCTCCATATCCCTCCCAGCATGTACCTCAGGGAGTAGATTGCACTGACAGACATTTGGATCTTTCTGATGGTGATTATGCTAGTGATGAACCCAGTGGAACAGAAAGAATCTCTGTTAGGACAAACAGCAGATCCCCGCCAAGAAGACAAGACATTCAAGCAATCTCAGGTCAACAAGATCTCTCCTGCAGTACAAGCAGCAGTGATTCTAGTACTGGAGCTGTCAGTCTGAAAGGAAGCAAGGCTCGCTCTTCTTTTCAGCAATCCCTTTTTCATCTCACAAGATTGAAAAGGAGAGAGCATGAGTCTGAGTCACAGAATGGGAAGAGGGCTAGCAATGTTAAAAGCCTACATCTGCCATCTTCAAGAGGGGCTCAGGAGATTCCTCCTTTCAAGACTAAAGAAACCTCTGAAGTGGAGGAACTACAGAAAAAACTGTTTGCAGACACATTAGGTAAGAGCTACCCAAGTTTTGATTTCCATTTATTTTTCACTGAGGAAAAGTTTTTCTCTTGGATTTATGACTCATTCTGCCTGTGCTCCCTAGCTATATGCCCACCTGTGTCAGTATTTCTCAAACATAAACTGGAAAAAACAGAGAAGAGGGAAGAGCTACATATGCAATCCCCTTGTTTTTCTTGGTTCTCCATCATCACTAGTCATTTTCCCAAGTCTGTTGTTTGATGTGCACTTTCAGATGCAGATTTTTGGTCTCATGAAATGGGTGTGATGTTCAAGGAATCTCTGAAGTCAGGGCTTGGATTCCTTCTAGCTTAGGTATGACTCATCCCTTGACAGTGAGATGTTCATATATTCTATTTAACTTCCTGGGAGATAACATATGTGACTTTTTAGAAAGTGGACAAATTAGTCTCTCAAATTTGCATGTTTTTCTCCTAAGACACAGACAGCCTCACATCAGTGGCAAATTACAATTTCCTAAGAACATCTTCACTCAGTTTTTTCTGAATGTGGCCCCAGCTCTTTGGTCAATCAATCCTTCTTGCTTTTTGGTCCAGTGATCTTACATCTGGTAATGAAATGGTATCTTGTTTAAGCAGGCTTTAGTCCTTTTTATTAAACAGGTTCTTGATTTCTCTTAGTTTCCACTGAAGGACTTCCCCCACATTGACTCCTCATCCCAAGCCCATTGGCTTTCCCTTTATGTAAGATCAGTAAGTTCCTGTCTGCAGTAATCACCACAGCAGAAATATTCAGTTCTGATGGCTCTCAATTGCTCTGTCACAATATACTAAGCACACTTTACTCCATGTCAGACTGCTGTTAAAAAAGTGTTCCTGAGGCCTCTTTGGAAGTTACATTCAAACTAAGGTTGAACTGTCACATGGCATTCACATTTCTAAAAAGGAATTCAGCTACTGACACTAATATACCCCCAAATTTGTTTCATTTACTTCATTTGTAGGGGTTGGATTGCACTAAGAACTACGCTGCAAACGGAATATTTGCATAATTAGGCAAAGATACATGAACTTTTTTTTGAGAGGTTAAGCAATAAAGCTTACTGCACTTATGCAGTCTGTGGTTGTAAATACATAGAGAGGGTTCATAAATATTCACACAGTTCTCTTTATTATCATAGATACCTGTCCAGAAGAAACCCAGAACATCCCCAGCAGAGGATTAGAGACTGATTTGCATCACAGAGAAACCACTTCACTGACTGTGGTGAAAGAAGAACATGAGGAAGAAATGCATTTTCACAGGTAAATCTGTATACACAAGAAAAAGATTTGTGTGTGCAGTGAGGAAAATATTTATTTTAGAATCCTCAAAATCAGGCTGCTAAATTCTTACTTACCCCCTAGCTTCTTTACAAGAACATCTATGTTGTTTCTGAACTGAAACACTTTCTTTGCCGTCTAGATTAAAAGTAAAGAACCTAAATGAAGGAGGTCAGCTCTCAAAACACTGGAGCAGTTTGGGTCTTAAGCTGTGTAGCTTCTTATAATTTGCTGAACATCTTTGGATTACAGTGAAAGCAGTAAGAGCTCAGGCTAATTTTTTTTAATATGGTCAGGCCACTGGTAGAGTAAAGGAAAAACTTCTCACATTCACATCCAGGTAGCACATACTTCTGAGGTTAACAAAAAGTGTAGAGCATACATCAATACCCACAGAATACTTATTTCAGGAATACTAACCTTCAGACAAGACTGAGGATGTATTTGATACCATATAAATTAAGAAGTTGAAAATTCAAGAGAGTTGCTTTTGTAATTTGTCACTATGAAATGCTGTAAAAGTTTTAGTTTGGTTTGGGTTTTGTTTACATCTTCGTAGAAGAAAAATAATTTCTTAACACAAAAACCCTGCAATTAATAATTTTGGAACTATGGGGTTTGTAAGTGCCTTCAGTGATTGTAGGCTATGCAAATGCCTCTAATAAAAATGATCTTTTTTACAATCAAATCAAATATGATTTCTAATGTGATGAAATCTGTTAGAAATTCATAGGTGACGTCTACTGTGAGCACAAGATTCTTTTCCTCCTTGCATTTCAAGCCTAGTTCTTAAATTGTGAAAAAACAGCTTAATTTATTGATTTTTATTTTTTATATATAATGAAAAGTAAGACTATTTTTCAGATCTGCTTGTCCATTCTTCTTCATTTCAAAGACTATGGGAATAGTGCAAATGCCTATTTTGCATTTATTTGTTTGTATAATTTCCTCATGTAACTGCCTTTCAGCAAAATGCTTTCACTGTCTTAAAAATAAGTGGTTTCATCAAAGATCCTTGGATCTCTGATCTCTGGCTGACCATGAAAGGTGTTCCAGATGTGAGTATTTCTGGGATCTGGCACTTTGTGAAACTACTAATGATATTAGGTGCTGCTTTCATTTTTACTGGTGTAAATTTTGACTGTGGAGTGATGTACTGGTGCAGAATTACTGCAGTGCCAAATTCTGCCAGCACTCTATTCTCTGCCTGCTAACAGTGCTACCTTACAAAAGCAATTACTTTGATTTTTTCATAACAATGCATATTTTTAGAAGAGCTTGCCATGGATTTATTCGTGTCATTAGCCACAGTAGCCCCTAGCATTTCCACACAGATGTTTATCCAAAAATGCCTGCCCAGTATAATGTGCACATCTTTCCACTCACTTTCTCTATTTATGAGCTAAAACTAATTGCAAAAGGCAGCTCATCCTCCCTGGCTGTGTTGGCCCTGTGCTGATTTGTGCAATCTGAGAATCTGCTCTGTATTTTTTGAGTCAGTAACCCTGTTAGGAACACAAGATGACTGCCCACTGATAGCAGTTCACTTGTGCCATGTGACAACTTGTGCTTGCTGGAAGCTATGAAAATCCTTTTCAGAGCAGCATGACATGCCCAAACCTGCCCAAATCTATCCATTCTCTTGTTTCCAAGCACTTTGTTTTCACACCTTTGCAGGCACTAATAATATAAGCAAGAAGGTAAAACCAGCCAGGATGTAGAGTATGTTGTGTGGATCTGGTGCCTAACAGAGGCTGGACGGTGCTTGAGGCATCAGAGTGTGGCTCCACAGCTGCAGCACTGAGGTAGTTTCTGCTGACCCTCGGCATAAGCTAGAGGATTCTGTGATGGATATTTGCTTGTTCCTTCAACAAGGGCAGCTTCTGTGCCATTTTTAATGCACAATTTCCTTTTAGTATGGAATCTGCACACTTTCTGGACCAACAGCAGCAGCCAACGTGTCAGTGGTCAGTTTATTTTTCCTACCTGCATCTCCCTGAAAAACCTTTTCTTGGAAAAATGACTTTTGCTTCATGCATGTTTTTGCCTCACAGGCAGCCCTGACTTAATGTGCCTCAAGCAGAGGTGTGTCTGGCATGCAAGCAAGAATTTCAGTTTGTGCAAAGTGCTTGGCCTCTTTTAATGTATTTTCCATCTGCATTCTGCACCTAGCTCCTATATGTAGTTTATAGCTGTACTATTTGTCAGAGGCTCCAAAGAACTATCATAAGTGCTTCTGGTATCCTTGGTTATTGCATTTCCTCAGAGGAGGGTTTGTTTTCTAGCCTTGACTTAAGACAGTTCCTTTCAGTCTTCAGTGGAAAATGTTATACATAGATCTTGCATCTCGCTTTTTTTGTAGTGCATTGTATTTCAGAGTAACTGGTCTGGATATGGAGGAGTGGTAGGCTGGACATAATCACACAGGGGCTCTATTTGCTCATTCAATTTGATTATTTGAGGATAATTAATACTTACATTGACTATTATCGAGACTTTCTCTAGCATGCTTTTAACCAGAGTATTAGTCAAGCTTGTCTAGGATAGAAAACAACAACAAAATTAGGTAATGAATTATAAAGAGCAGCAGGACATAGAGGGTTTGTTTTTCTCTTAGTATCTGTGAGAACTTTCACATTTAGAGGTGCTAAATTCCACTGCTGAGAGAAAAACATGAGGTCGTGGCTGTCTCCTGTGGCTCATGTTGCTTTTCATGTAATATTGAAGAACAGATGGTGGCTGTAGGTCATGAAGGGAGCTGGAGGCTCACTTTTTATTTGTTAACAGGACACTAACAAATAATTTTATGTCAGAATAAAAATTAACTGAGAAGTTAGATCATAGTCATATATATAAACTCTTTTTGAGGATATGTAAAGATGTGTACTCTTCCCTTCTTTCTGAGTGTTAAGTGCACTTCCAGATCACTCAGGTCTTGAGCCATTGAGTTCAAAGGCAAAATCTCTTCTAAACACCCACATTTAATTCTTGGAGTATATTTACCTGTGGAAATGAAATGCTTTATCCTGTTTCATTCAAGTACATGGCTAATCTGATTTGTTGTAATGACTGCGCTGATGGAAATACAGCTCAGTCCCCAGCCTTGCATGATTGCAGGGCTTCACAGGTCCACTGACGGGTAACAAGCTGTGCCTTCTGCAGGTCTGCCCTAATTTAGCTATCTGAATAGAAAATGTGTTTAAAAGCCTCTAAGTTCATGGTCATTATATTGTCAAAAATTTCAATCAGAACTGTTTCCAGCTGCTAAATAGAATAAATTTTGCAGCTGAATGCATGCATGAGCATTCCCAGTGAGGAAATACCTCAGTTTTATCAAGTGCTGATAACTGGTTGCCACTCCCAGCAGTATCAGCATATGGGGGAGATGCTCAAGCCCTGCAAAGATCATGCCCAAAGAAGGTATATCTGAAGACAGTCTTGCATTACAGTCTTATGTGCCAAATTCATACTCTTTGTTTATGTTATGAACAGAACACAAATAAACCAGCTTGAGACTGTCAGGAGCCAGGAGCTGATTCACCCTTTGGAATACAACAGAGATCAAGCTCACCCACTGCAGAAAGAAAAAATTGCCCAGAGCAAATTCAGAGGAACAGCTAGAGTCACTGGACAAAATTTGAAATCAGAAGAAATTCAAGTAAGCTGTCTACTGTAGAATAAATATGCAGTTTTTATCAATTAATATCCTTCCATACAGACATCTTATATTTTTACCTGAATCTTTCCATTTGCCACACATGGCAAATTATTCATGTCACTTGTTTAGGACATTTAGATAAACAGTGAAGATTTTTGATATTAATAAGGTGCTACTTTCGTTAGTGTTTTAAATGTACAGCCCTGTACATTTTTTTTGTATAAGAAAAATAATTAAGTTGTGCCTTCCATTCCTTAAGAAAAGTTGGGGGGTTTCCATGCTCCTCATACTTCCTTGTACTGATTTGCTCAGCTGAGCTGTCTCTTGAAAAATTTCCAACTCCTGCGTAGTGGACTTTACCACTTGTTAATATTAGGTCTCATTGTGCCAAGTGAACACAGTTAATGGCCACCATTCTCTATTCTCATCCCTCAGCTTTGTATTTGTTACAATTTTTTTCTTTAAACTATTCTAATCTTTGGCTTTGAGGTATTTTGATGATATCTAGCTAGGTATCTGACAATCTAACCTGCATAATAACATCCCTGAGTCATTTATTACAGTTCCTTCTAAGTTCCTGTAGGGGATTCTACCTGTTTGAATCCTCTATTTCAGACTTCTTATGATAAAGTCATCTCTGATTATCTGTGGCCATTATCCCTATTAAAAACAGCTAGACATAATATGACTTAAGGGGCAATTTTCTAAAAGAATCACTGATAAACAGAGAAAAAAATGGTAAGCCATGTGAAACCAATAACAGGGATGGGGCAGCTAAAAGCTATATTTTTTTAGGATAGAAGAGTAGGCAATGATGAAGCTCAGAAATGTCTGGAACAATGTTCTGTTGCAAAAGGATGTCTAAACCAAACTGATATATTTGACAGCAAACTGACAATTTAAATTAGTTTCATGACCAGAAAAGTTTCAGGACAATTAAAACTTACAAGTTAGTACTTTGTTCAAAATTTCCATGCTTCCTTTATTTTTCATTTGTACATTTTTGAGATACATATTTTTGTACCATACACATAGTGAATGTTTTCTCTGCTTATGTTCCATACTTCTCAAGAGGTAACAATTACAACAGGAAATCTTTCAATGAGGTTATTGTATTATTTTGATTTTAAATATTTTGAATGTACTCTCTGCACAATATTTTAAAATACCAACTTTGTTTCCACCGGGGATTAAAAAAAAAATTAGAATTTATGCCAGGGAATAATTGTGTCTCTTGACTCTGTCTGGCTCTAGAGATGAAATTTCATAGAATTGTCTTAATCTTTTGTTCCCACCTGAAAAACATAATGAGTGCAGGTTCAAATATTTAATTTTGCACAAAACAAAACCAAAGTACTTTCAGAGTCATTTATCTCTGTAATTCCCAAATTCTAAAGTCTGTTGGTTCTTGAAAGGATGAAGACTGAAGGATATGCCAAATTCGGAGCAGGCAGCTCACAGCTAGGAGTGGAATGTCATTTGGAAACAAGTGGGCAGATGCACAAGTGAAGGGAAAGTGAGAAAAGGTTGCATATGACAATTGGTTGACTACAGAGCAAGCTGCACATTCCTAACTCCACTTCACCAGTAGTATTCTGTTTGCAGTATCCAGCATGAGTGCCCTGGAGGAAAAGACTCAGTGTTTGCATCCGCATGGATGAGGGAAGAAGGGAGAAGGCAAAAATAATGAACATAGATGTGTATGGAAATGTCCTCTCCAAATTTCATTAATTTTATTTTCAGTTCAATTGCAAATTATTTCTTTGCAATTCCCCACTGTTTGCAAGAAGGATCTAGCTATTCCTGTGCCCTTTTCACCACAAGAAGATTTGATTAACTGACATTCTTGACATTAAGATACAACTTTATTCTAATTTTTTCCTAAAGGCGTTCACATTTGATGGTGATTATTTGCATGATTAGTTTGAATTTCCTGATTTTTTTCACCACGGACTTCCCTACTCATTTTGTAACAATTGGCTTGTTTTAAATATAGGAATTTTCAGGGTAGTATTTTCTTATTGTTTGGGGGGGGGGGGTTGTTTCATGGGTGTTTTCAAGAAATAATTTCAAATGTGTCCCTTTTTTTATTGCATACCTTAATACTGTAGAGTTTTAAGCAGAAAGAAAGGCTCCATGCTTGCTTCTGGATGTGTAAGGTGGGCATGCCTAGTTCTGAGCAGGCAATGACATGGAACGCGCTTTTTTTTTTTTTTTTTTTTTTTTTTTTTTCCTACTGATAGATACTAAAACAGCAGATTGCTGGACTGCAGGAGGAGTTCAAGAGAAATGAGTCCTGCTGGCGTGCTGCCTACAGCAAACTGAGAGACCAGGTTGAGTTGCTGACCAGGCAGAACATGGAGCTTCAAGATGAGCTCAGAGTTTCAGAACATCAGAGACAGAAAGCAGAAAAAGACCCCAAAGCTGTGAATTTCATTGGCAGAAAATCAGAGACCCCGGTACTGGAAGATATTATCTGCTTAATACTGTCTGAAAAATTCAGTGCTTTTTCTTTGGAGCTGTCATGTGTGAATACTGTTCCTTTACTCCTGAATAGGAGTTACACTGGGGTGAAGCAGGAGGGACAATCAGGGTGGAAAATATAGCTGGCTAATGTAAATGTCTTTGCTGATCTCCAGAAATCTAAATGGTTTATTCATAGGTTTATAGAGTCTCTTGTAACTTTTTTATTCAGTATTCTGCTTGTTTAATATACTTTTGGGGTTTTACTTGTTCCCTTAGTATATAACTGAGTAACTTCTTGCAAGAGAGTTAAAGGAAATTAAAGTTACCCACTTCTTACACAGGAAACAGTAAGACTTAGTGAAATTACATGGTTCAGACTAGAATTAAAAAAAAAGAAATTTGGTTTGAGTGGGTCATTTCATTTCCCTGTGCACTCAAGGGGGAAAACCACATGCTTTGAGGGATCAGTTTCATCCCATGGGTGTCAAGGCAAATAGAAAAAATAATTATGTCCTAGATTATATAGTCTGATGAGATGAATCCTACATTTCCACAGAATGGCCGAACCAAGAAGAAAATAAAATTGAGCCATTTGCTCTCAGACATTTCCCTAAATTTCAAATCTAATTTCTAGTAATGTATCTTTAAAAGATGTTAAAACCACCGACTAACCTGTCCTTTGCTTTATTGGAGTGAAGAAGTTTTGTGTCTCTTTTTTCATTTGATATTAATGGACGTGTTAATGAGATTTTTCACCTGGCACTATTAGGTGTCATTGAAAATGTAATTTGAACTTAGATTTAACTTTACTTCTACTTTTTCCAAACCTGCCTTCTCATGACTCATCCTTTTAAAGATTGTGAAGGTCTGAAAAAAAAAAAAATTAGTCATAGGTACAGAATTAAAATACAAAAAAATTCCAATATAAGCAAAGATAAAAAAAAAGCTAATTGACTTCTGTTTTAGGCCAGGTTTCTGTTTCATTTCTACTGCTATGGGATATTTGATAATGTAGAATTACTACTCAAGACAGTGAATATTTTTTTGCATGAGAGTAATATTAGGATGCTGTATATGAAGATGCCAGGATGGCACCTACAAAGTTTTGTCTGATACTGGGGAGCTTCAGTCCTTAGCAGAACAACATGTGGAATTTCATTCATTGTGTTTAAATATCATAATTTATTTACAACAGAAAGCCACGTGGCTGCTTGGTTCTATTAGCTGTGACCTAAAATCACATCTTTAGAACAAATTTTCCACTAGGTTGCAGAGGCTATTCTGCGAGGGACAACATCTTCATCCAAACCAGAAGAAAGTGCATGGAGAGAGAATGACAAGAGCCGCAGCATCACTTACTTGGGGCTGAAGACATCTTTGCAAAAGCACTTCCTTAGAGATGTGAATAGTAAAGTATGCATTCCTATTGCCAGTTGTCACTTTTCCACAGTTTCAAATATGCATTTTAGAGAATGTAGTTTGCAATTTCCACAAATGAAACTGTGTATAAGCATGGTGAGGTTTTCTTGCAGTTGGCTTTTGCTCTCATTCCACATAAATATCCTTGTAGTTTCTCTTCTGGTTTTGCAGTAGCAGGAGAAAAAGACTTTTTTCCCCCCACTTTTCTAGACCTGACTGAATTGCCTGTTGTTTTCAGGTATGCTCTGAATTTGTTGCTCCTGCTACTCCACAGGTTGATTTTGCAGGGAATCCCCATACCTTGCCTCAATAAATCATAGATCTAGTATTTTGCCCTTGAAGGTTTTACTTGCCAATGTATGCAGATGTCTCTGTTCAACTCAGGGGGAAAATCACTCAGCTTTTTAGAAGCTGTGGCAAGTTAACACAGTATGTCAAGTGAGATGCTTGTTTCTGGCTGGTGTGTCCATGACTGCTCCTTCACAGCCAGCTTACAACATTTCTAACACACCTCCTTCACTGCTTAGAATATAGATATCTAAATATTCTCTTGGGTTTGTATTTCTTGCTTCATTTTATGAGCACCTTGATTATTACAAGTCCCTTTTCTTACTTTTGCTCAGATTTAGCTGGAATCTTTGCTGTGCTCAAGTGAACTGTCTCCCTGAAATTCAACCAATCTGCTAGAAATTATTCCATTGGCTAAAGGAAAACTTCGATTAGCCACCACACCCTGCTCTCTGCCCATATAGGGCCTGAAATAAAATGTAAAAAGATGTCAGATCAGAAGGGAGGCAACTGTTCCACTATAGTGAGCATGATAGTGTGTGTTTTGAAAGTCACTAGACAGTAACTTCAGTGAATTCTATATGGTGCCAGACATGAAAAGAGATAATGATAATTTCTTACTATGGCACAGAGCCACATGCAATAAAATTGTGGCTTCAGCAACAGTTTTGAGAAGGGAGAAGCTGAGGACAGCAGACTTTTGGGCTCACTGCTATCTGAGCTTTCACCATCTAGCCAGCTTTGGATCCAGTCCAACTGGAATCGAGCACAAGCATGAGCTAGACTGGTGGGCACAGCGCCCAGATGTCCTGAGTGAACTCTAAGAGGGTTGACAGAGACACATGCTCTTTATCTGATCTGATGGCAAAAAAAAACTTTACAGTGAACAGAGTGACTGTCAATTATTTGAATCTAGAATTGAAGTCTCAGGTAAACATTAAACAGAAGCCTGAAATCCGTGTCATAGCAGTAGATCTGAACATGGTGACTCACTTGTGTTTTCTTTGCATTTGAACTCTTTTGATAGCAGGTGGATGTTTTCCCTCACAGATCCTGTGAGTCTGGAAAACTCTGAATTTTGCATATAGATAAAACAAACTGTCATACAATTTCAATCCAGAATTGAGAAACTGAGCATAGGAACACAACAAAGTGAATGGGAGCACATCGAAGTGAATAGGATAACCTCAAGCAACAGAAGAGTTGTCAGGCTTTGGAATGGGATGAACAGGGAAATGGAGGAATCCTTGGCACTGTTCAATTTAGTTTATTAACTAAATAACTGCTATAGTTTGTTTGAAACTGTTTGCATCTCATTTCCCTTCTGTGGCTCACACAGAAGGGAAATGAGAAAAAGCTTCTAAAAAGCTGAGTGATTTTCCCCCTGAGTTGAACAGAGACATCTGCATACACTGGCAAGTAAAACCTTCAATGGCAAATCCCTTAGGGTCCTACAAGTCTTGTGTCAGCCTTGATTGGTGGAGATGTATGGAATCAAAATGTAGAACGGGTGGATATCCAGCAACTAAAAATGAACTGTCATGCAATATATTTTACAAGGCTCAGCTTAGTTGTGATATCCCAGGGAGTTATCTTTCCTGCTGTTGACAGGGTGGTGGGGCTGAGGGATGAGAACCTGACAGCAGCTGTTGGCCTCACACTCTGCCCCTTGGATTACCCTTGACTTGCACAGAGAAATGTGGGAAGTAAAGCAACACCCCAAATACACTTATGTATAAAACGTGTGTGTGTGAGTACACCCACACAGTTAAACATTTTCCTAAAGTTTTAACCACTTAATGATGGGCCCATTGAAGGAGGATTTTTAATGCTATTTGGAAATATTTATATTAACTTAATACAAATGTTTTTACACTTTTTAGGCCACAAATATCTCTGTGCAAAAAGCTGATCCTTTGAGATCAGTGACAAAGGAACATCAAGAAAAGAAACCATCTAACTGCTCCATTGGTAGAAGCACAACACCAACTGGCAGGAGGACAATTCACCAGGGAAGATTGACACCTTTTGAACCAGACAAAGTAAGTCAGTAGCAAGGTCTATTAAACTGCCTTTATTTTTTTTGTATGGTATCGTTCAGAATCTGTATAGGGATCCTGATCCCCACATGGCTGCTGTTTGGTCTTCTTTCCCTGGAACTGCAGGTTTTTTTGTCAGAAATTATCTTAAAGACTGTTCACACATGGAGCTATTTAGACACCTGCAGGCCAGAGTGTGGGTGAATGCCTTGAAACCTGCCCCCGTTGGCTCAGAAAAGGTTCAGGGGTGATCATGTGCCCCAAGCATTGGGGCATCTAAGGGGCCAGTGGCTCACAGGGGTTTGGAGCACCAGCAGCAGCTCATGGAGCCCATCAGGCAGTGCCTATCCCACAGCCCCAGCCAGGGAAGAGGGAAGGCTGGGAGTGTGAGCAAAGGCCAGACCAAAATCCCAATTGTCAAAGCCCACAGTGATGAGATAGACCTGGGGTCATGATGGGAAGTCATCCCATGGGTCAGGGCTGGGATTTGGATCAGTGAGGTGCATGGCCAGGCACAGACATTACTGCAGTGCAATCCACCATGGACCAGATGACGTGTATTTCCCAAGAGGAGGGATGGGGGGTGGAAGGCATAGCCTTGTCTGAGGCTTCTTCCAGCTCTTCCATTCTCCCTTCTTTCTCCACAGCAGTCTGAACCAATGTTAGACACCTGTACAAAATCCACACACAGACAGCTAAACTCCTAGGAAGAAGGAGTTTATGCTCTTGCTGTGTCACCGATAGCTCCCATGTTAAAGTGAAGCATGATTGTAGGCAGGGCATCTCCATTTTTCTTCAGATTGTGCATCAGCCCTCTCCTACTGGAGGAAGATATAATGGTAGGAAATCACCTGGAGCTGCCTCATATCTGACTGGCTGTTTTAAGGATCCTAGCTCATCTTCCTGTGTAAAAGGTAAGATATGTGGAAACTTCCTGCCTGCTTAAAGTGGTCTGAAAGTGACTTGGAGACACTGGTTCCCAACTCTTGACTCACAGAAAATGTTGTCATTAAAACACTCCTGTGATTCTTAGAAGTATTGTCATTGGTTAAATTTATGTTTTACAAGAGAGGGAGAGCAGATTTTGCTGTCACCTACTAACTCACTGAGTTTGTTGTCCCAGAAATTCAGGGGGTGGGAGAATGGATGTGGACTGAATTTCATCTTGGTCCAGGACAAAGCACCTTTGGGAGGATGGACAAGCTGTAAGCAAACATTATCAGTGTAAGAAGCAATGTATTGCAATGCTCTGAGAGCTAGCATCTTTTAAAAGCCTGAGATAGCATTGAAATGTTATTCAGCAATTTTCATATGCTTTCAATGACCCCTTTTTCTTTGATTTTTCTTACAGGGACACCTTTGCCCTTTTCATATAGCTCAGAAGACACATCCCTCTCACATAACCACAGCAATGACACTTGCAGCTTTGCACCTTGCAAGAACAAGGAAGAAACAGAGGTATTTCAATATGTAACTTTATTTTATAGAGTTACAGTGAGTTTGTGGTCTTAGTTTTCATTTACAGCATGCTAACTCCAATTTATTTGGGAACAATACTCTCCTGGCTTTATTTTTTTACCTTTACCCATTACATAAGTTCAGTCTTTAAAATAATATTGCAATGGCTTTCAAATAATAGGTTAGATTTCTTTATCAATATATTTCTGCACAACAGTTGAACATTAATAGATTTGTGTTGTTAGTTAATATTTTAATTTTGGCTCAGGAAGAAGAAGCTCTTAAAAAGACAGAAAAATTTCTAAGAGCTCAGAATAAAGTGGCTTTTGTGACCACACACAGGAGAAGTGGCATAACAGCATATGACAACAAAGCATCTGTGGACAGTTCTGCTTTTTTGGATGCTGAAGCAAAGGTTTGAGCTATTCATGATTCTGGTTTCTCACATGATCACCAACTCTGTTATTTCATATTGTGAGCAGAGAGAAAATGCACCAATAAAAATAAATTATTCCATTCCCACTTCCTAAGCTATGCTGCATAGCAGACACAGCTTTAGGGATGGATCTGGTAACTTTGAGCATGATGTTTACAGCTATTTACTGAAGCATATCATTGCCCTGTGGGGAGCAGTTCTCCCTGTTCCTTGAGATCCCATAACTCAAAATTCACCACATCTTCAAACTGTGATTAACATTAGCTAGTAACTGCCCTGGATGCTGTGTGCCAGATGTCACTTGACTTAAGGCTCCTTTATGCTGCCAGACTGTAAAGAGTACTCATGTTAATGGTAAACTGGAATTGTAACATCCAGAATAGCCCTTAGTTACGTAGATAGTATTACCTAACAACTAAGAGCCATGTAATTTGTTTTGGAAGAGTGACTGCAGCTAATACAAGTACCTTTTTTCATAAACCAGTAACCCAATATTCAGAGATAGTTCTGCTCTCTGTTCCTGTGTTTATTCTCTCCATTTTGTACAGCATAGTTTTGCTAGAACGTGCTCTTGTTAGCTCATTTTGGGATGTCCTTTTTGCTATCTTTTGCTTTGCAAACTGAAGATAATTGGATGTAATGTGCAACATTTCTAGTTACAAATAAAATGTGAAAATTCATTTCAAATACAAGGCAATACCAGAAAGAAGGGAATCTTTCCTCTGTGTGTGAAAATAAATAAGTTTTTTGCACAGTTGTTTAAAGTTAATGAAAATATTTTTAAAACATTCCTGTTTATAAGACAATGACTTTGATGTTTTCATAATGTAGCCTCCAAAATCAGTATTATCTAGAAGGTCAACATTACATCAAGAAAGAAGAAAGCGTGAGGAAGAGGTGCAGGAAAAAATAGAGTATCATGATGGAAAGGTGAGAGAAGATGAGGTTGTTGTTTTCTGGGGTTTTTTTTTGCTTGTTTGTTTGGGAGACATTCCTTTTTGGTGGAAATTCTGATAAAATTGGAATCATATGACAAAGCTGTAACGCATCTTCTGGTTGTCTTCTTCTTTGGACTTCATCAAATGAATTACATTATGGGATTTGATATATGCTGAACAGACCCAACTCCTGTGCTATCACCAGGAAAACTGATTAACCAGAGGCTATGCTGGGTATGAAATCTTCTCTGACTCATGTATTTTTTGTAGAAGAGCATTCTAATACCATTATTGCCTGCTGTCAATAAAACGTCTCAAGCAAATTTTCAGGTTTGTGCAAGCAGCCAGAATTAATTCTGTAGTACTGAATGTCCATACAGGCTCACTTAGAAAGAAGTGGTTCTTAACCTACCACGTCTACAATCTGTGTTAATACATCAAGTTCAATCATTTTGCTTTACACAATTCAGAACCAGGTGTCTCTTAAGTGACCTGTGTGGAAGATGTACATGCATATATGAAATCGGCTTGGGCAATAATTCACTAAAGTTGGTCAAGAAAAACATTACTATCTTCCCTATTGCCCCAGGGCTGTGCACCTTTTTTTGCTTATTTGCACTTAAAACCAAGTGGTGGGGGAAAACTTGGAACGTGTGCTGCAAGTAACTTCCTCTTGTGAAAAGAAAATTTCTTTTGGCCTCTTTTATGCACAAATGAAGCAAAAATAATGCTTGTTCTGCAGAGATAACTTTTGAAATACAAAGGTATAGCAAGACTTCCTTCAACCTCCAATTTAATTGGAAGGAAGTGCAATTCTGCTCAATTCCTTTGACTTCACTTGGATGCTCTGTGTGTTTGAAGGTAGAAGAGGTGTTTTCTGATGGACGCCGAATCCTCACTTTCCGTGATGGCACTAAAAAAGAGATCAGTGCTGATAAAAGGATGACGACTATTAGCTTTTCCAATGGAGACGTAAAGAAGATCATGCCAGATCAGAGAGTGGTGGGTAACTTTTAGTTTTCTTTACAGAAAATAAAATGGGTAACTGATTTGCCAACAAGGTCCTATAATTTATCTTGATTTATCAATTCTGAGGGAAACTGATGAGGAAGCGTGTAGGTTTAACAACCCTGAGCAGTGCAATTGCTTCATCTACCAGGACAAAAGTGGAAGGCATGAAGGTAACAGGCAAAGAAGGAACAAATGGGTAGCTGGCAAGGCAAGGGGCATGGGCAGCCATCTGAAGCAAGGATTGGTTTTTATACATTTGTAGCGTAGATAGCACTGGGGGTTCTTCCCGCTTGGCATTATGTAAATATAAATTGTTAATAATAATGTGAGCTAAAGTGGAAATAAGTGAGGCCTTGGCAGCACTGGACTTATTTTAAATTAATAGTTCCTGGACGAGACCAAAAATAAAGAGATGGGAGGATGATTTCCATGTGCACACTGTTCTCCTGCACGCTACAGAGATGAAAGTAGCATCATCTAGACACAACAATGAGGGTGAATGAGAGGAAGGAATAGCTATGTGAACAAAGCTACTTTTGGGGATGGCAGATGCAGAAAATGACCTTGAAATGACTTTTTTTAGGATGGCTTACTTTTGAGCACATTGTTATGGTTGAATCTACTTATGCAAATATTGTGAAAATGCTGCTATCATCTCACTCTCCTTCCAGATTTATTATTATGCAGATGCACAGACAACTCACACCGCTTATCCAGATGGCCTGGAGGTGCTGCAGTTCCCTAATAATCAGATAGGTATGCAAGAGCTCATAAATGTGAACTGTATGCGCAGATTTATTTCTATTATGAAAGTGTGGTGTGAATTCTGACTCCAGCAGATTGGGTGTTTTCTTACCATTTCACAATGTCTTTGTATTTCACTTTCAGTATATTTCAACACTTCACTGCTCAGTTTCCTCTTACTAAGCAAATACTATAATGGAATGTAAAGTAGCTCTTCTAATTTTGATTATCTGACCATGTGATTCTTTAATTTCTTTACCAGTATTGTGGATATAATTTCTATCCTGACTACAATGTCAAAAAAAAAAATCCTGATATAACTCTTTGTAAAGCAACCTAAAAGAACACTAGACAGACCTTGTATATGTTATTTTCCACAGAAAAGCATTATCCTGATGGCACACAAGAAATTGTGTTCCCAGATCACACAGTGAAATGCCTCTATAGTGATGGGCTGAAGGAAACTTTTTTCCCAGATGGCACAGTAGTAAAAGTAGAAAAGTAAGTCCTGTGTAAACAACAGGGACCAGGCAATGGACACACGTACAATGATACAGACATTTAGAACTGTGGCTGGGTTTTGCATAGCTGGGAAATATCCAGTGAAAAAAGATTTGTAAGATTACAAGGGGTTTGCTACAATATGGCACTTAAAATTCACTTCCACCTTGAATGATAGGTGACCATTCACAACTGGCAAAGGGACTGTGAAATATTCCTCATTTAGTTCCATGTAACTTTGCACTGGCCAGAGTTGCTGGGAGATCACCTGTTGTCAGTGTTAACAACGTGGGTACTAAAGAACTCAGGATGAGGGCTCCTGAGCTCTCTTCCTAGTTGTTTAGCTCCCCCTCTAATATTGGGCAAGGACTGAGATTATCTCAGTTGGTTAGAGCATGGTGCTAATAACACCAAGGTTGTGGGTTTGATCCCGGAATGGGCTATTCATTAAGACTTGGACTTGATGGTCCTTGTGGATCTCTTACAAGGCATATTCTGTGAATCTGTATTGCCTCTCTATTCCTCCATGCAAAATGAGAAAAACAGCAGCAGGACTCTCTTACATGTGTCTCTTCTGGGCTTAGGAAATGTCCTGTTGTAAAGTGGATTTTCTGCCTGCAAAATGCCTTGAGATCCCTGCATGAAGTCATGTAAAATGCAGATCTCACAATACAATAGCTATTATACTATGCATTGAAGTAATTTTGTGAAATCAGATCTCTAATGTCATCCCATATAAATCCTGAGGTTTTCCACTTGACATTATTTACCACTTTCATTAGACAGCTCAGTAAGGCAGGTTAATAACAAGGAGTGCCTTCCCATCACTTCATTCATTGCTACTTCTTTCAGGAATGGAGACAAAATAGTGGTGTTCAGTGATGGCCAAAGGGAGATTCACACTGCGCAGTTCAGGAGGAGGGAGTACACAGATGGCACTGTGAAAACTGTGTTCTGCAACGGCCGACAGGAAACCAAGTACTCCACTGGACGAGTCCAAATCAAAGATGAGGAGGGCAATCTCATCCTTGATAAGAAGTGATTCCTCCCCACAGAAAGGCTGCACTGTATGTATGTAGCTCAAGCTGTTTTCTTGGCAGGTCAGAACTCTTAGGAAGATTTAACTTGTGAAAATGAATGGATGGATCTGTAGGGCTGAAAATTACTTTGGCTTAGCAACTGGTGCTTAGACTGGAATAACCTTACCTGAATGAAATGTCTCTTGAGTGACACTGAAGGAGATGCAGTCTCTTTGTGTATTCAACATTAAAATTAATAAGCACAGTACTTCTCATCAAAGTGTTTGTTTCATGGTAATGATCACACTTCCCCTAGTTTTTCTGCAGTTTGTTGTGAAAGTGACTACAATTAAGAACTATGGCATAAGAACCTTAATAAGAAGCAACAGTTCAGTGCTGCCTTCTGCTGACTAAAACAAATCTACATAGTGTTTTTATTTCCTCAGTTAATCATTACAAAAAGTGTGGAAGTGATAATTGTTTTCAGTTTGTTTGGATTCTCTGGAGCAGAATTTCCCAGCACGCATAAGGGTTTATCAAGAGCTAGACATTAGACCAAAACCCAAGCAGGAGTGGAGTGAACAGTCACAGCTCTGGATATCCCTTCTGACCAAAGTTATCCTATAATTATAGGATCATAATCTAAAAACTCTGCCTCATGCATCTGAAAATAAAATGCAATGTTTATTCTATCCTAGTGATTATTCTGGATCAAAGAGCTCTTTCTTCTTTCTCCAGCAGTCTTGCCTTAGACCTCCTCTGTGTTGCTTTGTCTTTGAAATAAATTTTCCACCTTTCCCACTATCACTTTTATTCTTTCAGTAGTGCAAAAATATTTCTGGTCAGTGAATCTCTCCATCTTTAAAGTTCTTTGGATGGCACTTGATACTTAGGGGGATTAATAATTTATCAGATGCTGCTTTCAACTTCTTTCCCCATAGACTGCCTGTCAGAGAATCATATAATAGTTTGGGTCAGAAAGGACCTTAAAGATCATCTAGTTCCAATCCTCCATGCCGTGGGCGAGGACATCTTCCACTAGACCAGATTGCTCAAAGCCCCATCCAACCTAGCCTTCAACACTTCCATTGAAGAGAATTTTTCCAAATCACTGAAACATTTCTCTTGTGGAGCTCAGCTCATTACTTGCCCATTGACTGAGATACCCAATTATCTCCTTATGCCATTCAAATTCCTGTATCAACAAATACACTCTCATAGCATGCTGCTTTATCCTTTTCTCACACATAAGTGCAAAAAATGCAATATTGTGGAATTGCTTACTCTTCTCTTCTGTTTCCAGGGGCTCAGACTATCAACCAATCACCACTCAAATTGCAGAGCATCTTTCAAAGAAAGAGCAAGAAGCATTGCTGATATTGATCATACACATACTTCAGTTTATCAATTTAATTATGAAGCTGTGAGCATTCATGCAGTTTGATATCAGCTGGTGTAACAATAAAATTTTATTGTTTTCCCTTAACTGCTTTATGACGCTCCTGCTTTCCACTACTGAAATAGTTAATATATTTTATTTGTTTAGTAAAAGAAAACTCTAACCAAAATAAATTCAAGCCATTATACTTTTCCATGTGTTTCACTAAAAATTTCAGTTCATGCTACCTTATGCTGACCAAAACAAATCTATGTTGTTTTTTTTCCTCAATTAACCATCATAAAAAAGTGAATGTGGCTAATGATTTCACTTTGGCTGGGAAACTAGATATGGTACCAGTGTTTTGGAAAGGACCATTGTTTTTATTCCCAAGAATTCCTTTAACAAAAGGTCCCTGTTCTCCAGTTAAAATGCTGGCATTCTTTTTGTTTCTGTAGTAAATAAAAAAACAGGCTTTGCTGACAGCTTTTAAATCACTGTTTACTATTCAATAACGTGTTTACTATTCAATAACTGAACCACAGAATTCTGTGGATAAGTAATCCCTTCCCCAGCACTCACCGTTCTGGTGTGTACATTCAGTTCACCGGGAGGCACAGGCATGGGCCTGGTTCTAGCCTCTGGCAAATCAAGGGCAAACTTTCCACTGGGGAAATAAAGGGTCAGGCCACTGAAAATTTCACACCACTTTTGCCAGCCCGTCATTTTACCAAGACACATTTTTCATGTGATATTTTATAGTATAATAGTAAAGGTATTTTTGTCATAAAGGGCATGTGTTGGGTTTGAAAACAAGGAGGCAGAAAAACACCTGCATGAATGACAAACTCTGTCAGGTATGTTATAACTGAGAGTCCTCCACAGATGAGTTATGACACATCCCACTTTGTTTTTCACAGACTGATTCTCACACCCTCTCTCCTCTGCCTTTCACTTGCCTTAGTTAACCAGAAGCATGGCTCTACCATTTATAGTTCATAGCTGTAGGAATAAAAATAACCCCAAAATAACCCAAATTAAGTGTGACTTCATATTGTGCTTAAACTGTAGCACCACACATAGCAACTTCTCAATATTTTTTGTCCTGGAGAATTTACAACAAAATTTTCATGAATCCTTCAGGGAGATGGAACACATTTGGGAAATACCACTTTTGTCTTTTCACAGGTTTTTCTGACACTAGCAAAAACATGCTACAGCCAGTATTTGGCCTCAATTTTGGCTCAAATTTAGAATATGATCTGACTTCTGAGCAGAGCTAGTTCCATTCAGACATCCAGGGGCATGGCCTCTGGACTTTAACAGAGGAAATACATGTGAAGGTAAGTGTAGGTAATCAGCAACTGAGTTGGGCAGACTTGTGTGGAGAATGCCCAGCCTCCTGGGATTTGTTTGTTTTTAGCTTCACCTTTTGGTCAGAAGGGTATTTTTGGCTTGGTATTTTTCCTGCAGCTGGGAAATCAGTGTTTTTCTTGGAAATGCTCTGGCAGTTTTCTTAGGACAGCCACCTTTGGAATTGATCCCCTTGCAGCCTGCAGGGCAGGTTGTAGAGAAGAAGCAGAAGTACAAATAGCCACTTTTTCATAAGTGAAGTGAGTAAGCCAGGCACTCTCACCAGCTGTGCTCTAGGACACATGCCTTCTGCCAGCCTTCATCCCAGCCACTTGGCTTGGCCTGAAAGTGTCAATCTGCTTGTAGTTCAGCAGTTCACCAATACTGTGAAAAAGTTTTCTTCTCACAGTGTCATCCATGGAACAGCCTAAACACAAGGCTGGATTTCAGTTGATTTCTAAAAGCCACGCCTCAAATTTGTCACAAACATTCTCACAGACATGAAACTCCAAAAGCTTCAAGATATCTCTTGTATCATAGTCATCTGCCTTCACTTCCACCTTACTTTAAGGTGACACAAACCTAATGTGCTGGTCTCAGGAAATTATGGTTATCTTTGCTTCCACTTTCTTTACTGGGAATTCTTTGTCCTGTCTGCTTATTAAACAGCACTGTGTCACATGATAAGAAAAAAATTAGTAACAAACAACAAGCAAACAACAACCAAAAAACCAACCAAAACATCTAAAAGACAAACACACCAAAAACCCCAAGCATACAAAACTAAACAAGATTTACAGTAGCTGGTTCAAATCCTGGGGCAAAGACAATGAAATTGGGAAAAAGATTATGTAATTGGAAGCAGCCATAGTAAGCATTGGGATGAGTCACTGTACAGACTGCAGATAGCTTTGTCCGTTCTGCATTGCTCAGCAATGCTATTAGCATTTCTTAGCATAGTGTTTCTGTTGTTGAACATGAATCCACGTGTGGTAAACTGTGCCATCACAGTCTCCACTAGGTAATAATAAATTAAGCTGTTAATAATGTCTGAATAATTAAGCTTTCTTTGGTGGTTTCTTCATATCAGCTTGTATTAATGAACATCTTTCATACCTCTGGCATTCAGGGAATGAAATTAAACTTCTGGCATTCAGAAAATGCCAGTTTACAGGAAATTGGCTCACCAAACCTAGATATAACAAATGTCTGTTTCAATTTCCCAGATAATTAAATGCAAAGAAAAGAAAACAAAACACTTTAACCAACAAAGAGCACCTATCCACTTTTAAGAAAGTCATATCACATATAAGCAGAAGCTCTTGAAGTGCAATTATGAAGCACTAACTCCAGAATTAGGCATTGGTCTAAATGAATGAAGATAAATTTCACTCACTTTACTACATATAAATATGTCCCCGGATGAACTCCCATCTCTTCACCAGAGAAGAGATATATATATACTATGCAGCAAAATCCCTATAGCCTTTACAATAAACAAAACCATAGAAGTTTTATAACTGCTTATTGTCCATGCATTATAATGTTGTAAGTGGCAATTTTCATTTAAGTCATGTCCGAGACTCATGGGCATATTTATACTCATCCTGTCCCAGACTTAGGCATGTTCATTGCCTTGCCACGTGTAGCTTTCATTCCAAAGGTGACGGAGTTTTTCCTCATGCTCTCTGTGCAATGGAAAAGTTGTCATTTGGGAAATGACTACATAAAGTCCTGTGAAAAATCAAGAGTGAAAAACATCTCCCCAAACCACAGGCCACAGTGTTCTATCTCCTGTGCTGGTTCAATGCCAGTGATCCTGCCCCACATTTTAATTGCTGAGCATAGCTTCATGTGGCATGGGATATCTTTGGTCAGTCTGTCTCAGCTGTCCTGGTTGTGCCAGCTCCCAGTTTCTTGACCACCTGCAACCTCCTTACTGAGGGGGAAGAGTGAATATAAAGAGAAAACCTGAATGTTCGGCAAACACTACTCAGCAATAGCCAAAACACTGGTGTGTTATTAACACTGTTTTAGTTACAAAAATCTGAAACACAGCGCCATATGAACTGCGATGAAGAAAGTTAACTCTATTGCAGCCAGACTCAGTACAGGAGTAAAAAGAGAAACTATATAATTTAAAAAAAAAAAAACCAAAAAACAAAGCTGTTAGGAAGGGGTGGTCTTTTTGTTCTGAGGTTGTAGAGCACCTCATGTAGCAGGATCTTGACCTCTGTGTTGGGTTGTTACAAATAAAATTATTACATTCACACAGATGAGGTTTTCATCATGATGGTGACCTAAAAAGTCCTCTTCGCTTCACTTGCCATTGAACATTGCTTTGTAACAGAGAATCAGAGGAGGATTCAGAGATGTGTTGAAACATAATGCTGTGTTTCTCTATGAGATGGAAGCAAGGCAGGGTAAGAATCAGCAGCAGCCTAGAATATCCATCTGTACCTGCTGGGCAGATAGGAGGCTGTCAGAATTCTGCAGCCACAATAGTTTTGCCATTTGCATTTCCAACAGAGAGATCAACAGCATGCCTTTGAGCTGACAGGGCAAAGGTGCAAGAGAAAGCTGCATCTGTGAGGAAGCCCACCTGTCACCTTCTTTTCTGCAGGACATAATGAATTTTGCTTTATTGTAGGATACCTGGAAAAAAGCTCATAATTTGAAAAGCCATGAATCAACACAAGTGAAGTCTGAAGGGGAGTCCAGATGCTTGGGAACAAGAAATATAAGAGACACAGTAAAGTAGCATGAAGTTTGCTGCTATTTAAAAGACCTAACAGTTTGGGGATTATTGTCACACAAATGGTGTTACTGTTGTCAAAGTGTGTGGTGCCTCATCCTCCCACTATGGTTAGTAACTGAGAGGAAGTAGTTTCAAGTGATATCTCCATAGCAGGCTAGCTTAACTAGCTATGTGGTTTATTTCCAGAGGCAGTACTAATCTTGGATATGAAGAGCATTTGTCTGCAATTCTTTTGATGCTTTCTGCCTCACACAGAGAATCTGAATAGTGTCATTACCAGTAATGATCATGAAGTCTGTACTTTGCTCTCTCATTAGGAAGCTGTGACACTGCACAGTAACTGTACTGCAACACTCTTCTCTTTGCAGTAAAACTACAAAAATCCATATCTAGAAACAATATAGATAAATCTAAAGAGAAGTTGAAATTAGATGAACCACTACAAGATACATACAGGTCTCAAGGACTTATTACAGTGTAGGCCCATCCTCCTTTTCTCCCTGTCACTCTGTGACTTGCATTGTCACCTACACCCTCCTTATGGCTAGGTTCCCCATGGTCTGGCTGCTCATCTTGAAAACAGCTCTGTCCCTGGATAGGAAAGTGGGAGAAGGTCATCATACTAAGTATTTTGTCTTGTGGAAGGCATTTGTTTTAGGATGAAGTTGCTGTAACTGGTGACAGAAAAATTGGAGACATGAAAATCAAAAGAAAGAAAGAGTGCTGGGATAGAGGGATGACATGGGCAGATTCACAGTTGTCTACTGACCTAAGACAAGTTAGTGGACTCAGTGGTTAGTTGATTCTGTGGTGTGCAGATATGAACTGCAGATATGGCCAGTCTATAGGGTGATGTTATTTACAGCAGGTGTTAAAAAATGCAGCATAAAAACAACATAGATCTTTATAATTAGTGGTTCCATGAAATTATCTGTGTTGTCTGCAATCAACTGAGCAAATCCAATTGCTCATCTCATTCTGCATGTGAACAGTATAGGTTTGATTGTAAAGCTATACCAGGTCTTATCCACAGAAACAAAAATGTGAGGATTTTAGGAGTCTTGTTTACATTTATTAACACTTTATTAATTAAAATAAAAAGATAAAACAGTTGGTCATCTGCATGAAAGGGTGAAGTCAGATAATCTTCCCTTATAAATGTGAGATGTCAAAGGAGATTTTTACTCCTAAGACATTTGCATTATAATGGTCTTGAAATCTGTTCCTTTACCATATTTTGGATACAGTACACATTGGAATGCCCTTGGAGACATGCCTGTAAGGAGCTGGCCAGTTTGCTTTACCTCCATCACTCTGCTCCTGTTGGATTACATGCATGTTTCCTGGGAGTGAGGTCCTCCATTTTCCTTCTTTGTAGCAGTAGGTGTCCCAGGGGAGCTCTTAGCCTCGAGGTATTCCACAGCCCCGTACGTCACCATGGACAGCACAAGCACAGACAATAAAATGTACAGTTTGATGTAGGCTTGCAATTTGGTGCTGTAACCAAAGGCAATGACAAATCCAAGTGATTCCCAGAGACGGTAATTTGCAAAGGCAGCCTCCTTGTGTTTCTCAAATAAAATGCCATAGAGTCCTGGAAGGAGGGAAAAACATGTCTTGTGAAGATTAAGTCTGCAACCGTTTTTTGAAAAGGGAATAAATAGAGCACAATGGGGAAGACAGATCGTCCCTCATAAATGTCAGAGAAAGGAAAATACAAGCTTTGTTCTAAAGAAAAATTGTGCTTTTGTGAATTGTTACAAGTGAAATAACAGAGCAAACAAGACAAAATAGAGAATATCAGAGACAAAGGGAATGAAAATGTGAGGAAGGGAGAAAGGATGGTCTCTATTCCTGCCTCAGATGGCAGGAAGTTTATTTTTCAAACTATTAGACACAAAAATGAAGGTTCTTGCACTGATGAATGAGTAAGTAAGGAAGAAGAGGGAGGAAGAGATGTCCAAAAATGGCCTTTGACATTGTAGAGTCTCCACATGCAACTGTTGAGAAGGTCATACCAAGTCTTTACATGATTTCACAGAACAGGTAGTTTTGACTAGGGCGGTTTCGACATGGGCTCACATTTAGTATGCAGAGAAGATATGTGTCTCTGATACAGCCAGGTTTTCAAATCTTCAGCTCTTGGATGGGTGGGAAAATAGACTATTCTTGATGCATACAGAACTTCCAGGCAGCAACTGGAAAATTTGCTTGGCAGAGTCAGTTCAAATGATCATCCTAATGCAGTTGTGTTCACTGGGAAGTTCCCAATGAGTTCTGTCAGTTGCACACCCACAACTGGGATCCAGGGAGGGATTCCCAAACTCCAGGTCTGACTAGTGAAGCACACAGGGAAGGGGAGAAACCTTGCTTTCCTCTGGGTACTGAACTAGCACCAGCAGTGATAAAGAAGGAGGCATTTACTCTGACTCAGCTGTCGTGTGCACAGAGGGAAGAAGAAGGATATCATGAACATTGACTCTTTTCATCCTCTTGTCTAATAATATATCTGCTTGAAATATGTACATTCAGCCAAAAGGCACAGAGGCAAAGTTCTCTGAAAATCTGGGTACACTCAACCATCCCCTCAGTTTTGTTAAGTAGGAGGAGACTTCATCTGTATGTAAAAACTTACTGTATCCTGATGAGTGCAAGAGGACATTTACTGAACTGTTTCAATTTAGACATAATGGAAAATCTGGACAGGTGCATCACAAGATGTACTTAGTTCATTAA
The DNA here is from genome assembly GCA_024500445.1 of Entomyzon cyanotis. Taxonomy (NCBI): domain Eukaryota; kingdom Metazoa; phylum Chordata; class Aves; order Passeriformes; family Meliphagidae; genus Entomyzon; species Entomyzon cyanotis. The sequence goes on from JAKEPQ010000871.1 coordinate 1,035,078, forward strand.
ACTGGCTGAGTGGAGTGTAGATACGATAGTCCTTCATAGTTTTGCCTAATAAATGAACAAGTATATGTTGTTCATATTATCATATCATTTCCTGGTATGCCCATTCTTATCTTCTGGAAAGATATTAGTGAGGTAGGTTTAATATAGGAAGGTTTCTGATGCCATGAGAGTTCTATGTGTAAAGATTCTGGTTTTCAGCTGTTTGCTTTTTGAAGCAAATTGCCTCAATGAGCTTCTGGAGGACCTGTGGGGCTGAGTGAATGGAGAAGCTGCTAATTCTGAAATTTGACAGTTCACTTCCATGGAAATTATCCTGCTTTTTTACCACTGCCTGTTTTCCTACTCAATCCCCTGGTACCAGTAGGCATGGGTATGTAACAGGACTGATGGTAATTATTTGAGTCCAGGTTTATAAACTCTTTAGACTCATTCACATCCTTTCTAAAGACACAAATCAGTTCGGTAAGAAAGGGCATTACACGCTCTGGAATGAAGTAACTTTCATCAGAAATAAGTGAGAGCACCCACAGATGAACACAGATATGTCAGGAAACCTTTATAAACGAAGTGACTCATCCACCATGAGCCCACATATCCTCTAGGGGGTACTCGAGTATTAAATATCCACAGCAGTGCAAAGCAAGCCGCAGAATGCCTTAAGCATGTGGCACAATGCCATTTATGTATTCACTGGTTAACCTACTGAGGCCCAAGCAGCACTCGTGGGAGCTAAGCAAAGGAAGAACCTCAAACCTTAGTCTCTGATGGACATCTATTTTGGAGGTCTTAGCTCAGCCCATAGACTTTCATGCTGGGAATTTTTCATGTGATGTGTATCTATAAAACCTTTGAAGGGGAAAAGAGTCCTGTGTGGGTATGTCAAACTGAAGATCCTATTCTGGGATGCAGCATTGTGGGGTAATGTCACTGCACCTCTCTGTTAAGGTTTCATGTCATCACTCAATATTTCCCTGTGACAATGTGACAAAGCAAACTTTGTATAATTTTATAAATGAGAGCTGTGAAACAGCTGAGTAAGGTGCAGACCAAAAAAAGACACTGTGCAAGGAAAAGGAACATTTGGGTGTTTTCCAAGATAACATAAAGGTGATGTTTTCACAAGTATCTTGCAGGAATCTGGGAACGGAGATGACAGGATACAGTGCTGTAAATAGAGCTTAACCCTGTCACATAGCTGCACACCATGCAATTGCAAAGCAGAACATATAAGAATAAACCTCATGCATCAGATTTGGAGTCCAGTGATATCCTGTCATTAACAGACTCCTAGGATAAGAGTGTAGGAAATAAGGCATGTATACAGTGATATTTCCCCTCAAAGTCCTCCTGACTCTGGTGATCAAAGCCATAGGGATGTTCTGAGTTGGAGATTTCCACTGGACCACCATCATTTTGTAGCCCCCAAAACCACTTTCCCTTGAAGTGATTTTGTAATGATGTGATGTAATTCCAGCTTAAATTTTGGCAATGAATGCCATACTTTGATTGTGCATTGTGTGAGAAATACCATTAATTTTTATTTCTATAAAGGCTTCTGCTTGATAACTTTATCTGGTGCCACTTGTTCTGTTATTAAGAGAATTAGTGAATTTCAAGTCACCTTCTCCATACAATTAATTACCTTACTGACTGCTTTTCATACTTATCATTTATCAGGCTAAAGAGTTCTAGTATGTTAGTCTTCCTTCAAGCAGAAGTCTCCCATGACCTTGCTCCTTTTTATTGCCTTCTTATGCCTTATCACACTGGATTATGATTTTTGAAATTGAGTTAAATCAGAGCTGTGTGAATTTACTTGCCTTCATAATGTTACTTTCTGTGGTTTTCTCCTACAATTTTTTCCAATGACTCCTAACAGTCAGTTTCCTTCTTCTTTTGTTGCAGAGTTTTGAGTTAATTTTATCCAGAGTGCTCTCTTTTATTTCAAAAGACAGACTAAGTGTATAATTCTTCTCAGTTTCTAAATTTCTTTGAAATACTTATACTCCTCCAGAATCTATATTCTGAATACCCATTATCATCCTCTGCAGTATTCTTCTCTCCTCATCTTGGAAAAATTGGTTCAATGAGTATTTTATGTTCTCGTTCCCAACTCATTCTATTTCTTCTGCTTTCCAATGAATTAACATAACTCTTTTAGATGCTGTCTTAAACCCATTATGATTTTTATGCACACATTGTTTCATAGATGCAAACATGCAGATTTTTATACTTCAAGACAATACATTTCATTGTCACCAGGACTCACCATTAGTTTGTGTTTGCCAAACAGCATCTGCCAGGCCCCAAAGAGCAGGGAATACAAAAAACACAGCAAGTTGCTTGGGATGAGGTTTCCAGAGCAGTAGTGCTATTATACAGGCCATGTTTGTAACTGTGGCTGTTGATTTAGAAAGAAAGAAGAGAAATTTAGATGCAATTATAATCAGGACAGATAGTGGTAGATAACACTTTTTTATTCTTCCCCCAACAAGAGAACAAGGCAATCTTAAAATCTTTCAGGTTCATTGAGATTTGCACTGAGTTGATATCACATGAAATACAAGACAATGCAGGCCTTTGAGAGTTTCTAATTCATAATTCTGAGCAGTGTGCTGAGCTGAGAGATCCTCAGTGCTGATATGGTTGGTAGCCCAAAGGACATGAACCACTGAGTAGGAGAAGGAGTTCCTGAAAAGCTTGCAGTCACCATGTGAGGCATGTGGGAAGGGGGAGCAAATACCCTTCTGCCCTCCTTGCCTTTCCATTCAGGGCCAGAGGAGAGAGTTAAGGATTTCTAGAGGGTCTGGTGGCTTTGGGTCTTTCTTTTAAAAAGTGGTTTGTAAATGAGTCACAGATTCCTCCCCCCACCAGTGCACCTTCACAGGCTGAGTACAAAGACCACTACACAGAACTGAGATGTGCAGAGGTCTTCCATTGCTAACATAACAGTTTTGGGGGAGATTGTAATTGTTTATTGCCACTATTAGGTGTTTGGTTCTTTTTTTAAATCTGAATTTCATAGATTGAGACACACACCTAGAACAGACAGTAGAATCTTTGAGCTAGTGACTGTAGCAGAAAGGACCCTAAATTTCTTCTTCTTTGTCCAGGTTTAAAATTTCCTGTGGAGAAAATGTCTAGAATGTCTTGATGCACAATGATCTAGTCAGTGACATTTCTAATAGTACAAATTATTGACTAGTAGAAATAAGGTATTAGTCCACTTCAGGATGCATAATGCATACAGAGGCACAAAAGAAGAATTTCTTGGTATTCTTTTATGCCTCCATTACTCTCATTACTCACTGGAACAATGTTCTCTGGAGGGGGAGATGTTCGTAAATATACAAATCTCTTCTCCAGGCAACATGAAAAATACTGCCCCATACGCATGCCCTTAAATTATTCTAGCCTGACACATGACTTTCTTCTATTTTTCCCCCTATAGAACAAGTAGTGTAAAGGACAACAGGCCAACCTCTAAATTTTTTCCTGAAATTTTGCTCAAATTTCCGAGTTTGCCATTCCCTGAGATTCAAGTCAAGAGTGATTTGTTTTCACTCCCTAGGGGTGAGAAGGTTTCAGCCCAGTGGTGAAATCCTTATTACAGTGCAAGTCTCAAAATCTGCATTGTAAGATCATTTTTCCCTAGCTGCATTAGAGCTACAAGGCATCAAAGCTATAGGGAACTTTCTGCACAGATAGTGGCCTCAAAAGCAGGGTGAACTCACATCACCAGCAAGGAAAAGGCAGCAATACACTGCTCAACTGTGAGCTGAGCTGCTTCTTCATGAAGTTTGTCTCCAGACTGACTTTGGTTTTAATTGATAGCTGACAGCAAGCTATCCCTTTGTGCATGTAAGGTGGGAGAGTACGGGATCTGATTACATATGGTGATCAGTCATTCAAGAAACCTTTACATACCTAATGCAAATAGAAGTTTTCTACCCGTGAACTGGGAGATCTTTCCAAAGAGCAGAGAGCAGAGGGAATTTAGAGCTGCAAAGCAGATCATCACATAGCCAACGTACTGTATCCCCAGGGCACAGGTCACATATACCTGGAAGAGAAGGGATAGTGGTGACACATTTTCTTTGATGAAAATATACAACTAAAGTTCAAGGAACTTAGCCTGAGTATTTGGGAAATAGCCAGCATGGACGAGATCAAAAGGGCAGAGATAGAGAGTTTGCCGACAAGTCCCTGGTGTATTGACCTATTTGGCCTTCAGCAGCAACATTCCTAACCCAGTTCCCAATCAGACTGATGCCATGCAAACAGAGGAATAACAAGCAGAACAAATCTGAGCACTGCTTGCTATACTAATAAAATTCCTGGAAGTAGCATTAGGAATTTTCTGCCCTTTCCGTCATAACCCAAGAGATGAAATCTGACAGTTGACACTATGGTCATTAGAGAGTAGGTCCCAAAAAATGAAGAGGATCTGATCTATAAGAGCATGTGGCCAGTGGACATGGCCATAGAGTGCCCCTTTCAATCCATTCCAACACAGCAACGAGTGCACGCTTCCATCTGATTTATACGCAAGGTTTGAAAGCTTAAGCATGAAAGAAGCAGCTCAGGAACATTGCCTTCTTTCTTTGGAGGCTTTCTCAGCAAGTGCCTGGTGAACACACCTGCTGTGTGTCTAGGTTTGTCAAGAAACTGGAGGAGCAGAGATGGGTTTAATCATTTCAGTCTGTCAGGGTCTGGACCTGTTTCAGTAGTGACTGGTGAGGGCTTTCAGCCAGCCATGTTGAGGACTTGCCCGCTTACTGTAAAGGCTGTCAAAATAAAATACGTGGAATGTGTGCTGACTTGCACTTACACAAACTCTAGGGAAACCAGAAGGAAGGAAGATATAAAAGCTTTGCTGGCTTCTGGCTTATCTCCCAGCTTGTAATTTACAACAAGGTGAAGAGTTTGAACCTGTAGCTCTCTGCTGTGGCCTCCACTGGTGAGTTAAGCTCTCTACTGCAATCTTTTTGAGGCTGTTCCAAGGGACATATTTACTGCTGGCCTCTCCCATTTGAAGATGTCACTCAGAGTTCATTCAAGTAGAAGTAAGCAGTCATTTTGCAATCCACAAATCACCATTAAAAACATCTTCAATTGACAAGTAAATATAGATCAGATACAATAGTAAGACACAATGGCACAAAAAAATCAGACAGAAATAGATTTTCATTGACATCCACACCTTTGTGTAGTCACCAGAAAGAAATCCCTGTTCAAACCCACTGTACATTGTCAGAGGGATTAGAAGACACTGTCTTTTATCTTTAAGATGCCGGAAAGTTGCTAGGAACGTAGACCAAAAGGATGGTGCCTCTAGTTTTTCTTTCTCAGCCTCTGCTTGGTCAGATTTGATCTGGTCCAGAAATATAATAACCAGCAACACAGCTAGCACACCACTAGCTGCAAGAAAAACAAAACAAAAAGTTCATGAAAAGCTGAGGAATTCTGGAAGAATGATGGGAAGTTGCTTGCTGCTGTTATTGTTCTGACTTGGTGCTTAGCTCTCTGTGGGATATTTTGGCAGATGCCTCTGATTCTGCTTCAGTGTAAAGGCCATTTCTGTATAAACAAGAAGGCCTGATCTACATTCACATCTTCTGCATACAGCTGTGCACTCGCAAATCCCCTCAGCTTAGCTGTGGCTGCCTGTTGTGACAGCCGCCGGGCCAGCTGCACGGCCGCAGAGGGCGATGGCTCACCCCGCCAGGGCAGTCCAGGGGCGGGGATGGGAGCTGGCCAGGAACAGCTCCCTCGGGAGCTATCAGAAGGCTTTAAATCAACAAGAGAGAGGAGTATTCACTTCCAGTGCCAAGGTTTTCATGGCTAGAGGGGATCTTCTTTCAAATACATGGAAAGAAAAATAAATGCTGTCTTGAAACCCCGTGTATGTTGTACCTTTTTTTTTCAGCTCAGAACCGTGCTTTGAGTATGGAATATGTGCTGTTTTGAAGATGACAATGAGCAGCTCTAGCTAACTTGAAAAAGATGGTAGTTACTGCTTTGAATCTATAATTTCCAAGCAGATGAAGCATATAAAAGAATACATAGAGTAGTTAATCAGAAAATGATCATGCATGTATCAATATAGATTTGTTGCTTCAGCAGTGAATCAAAACAATTTTTTTCATGTTATCAAGAAGATAGCCAGGTCTCATAATATACATGAGACAGCCATAGATTCACATCTGATTGCTTCATTACAGATGCAGGGCATGATAATGTTTCCTCACTTATGCTGACTAGAATTCCATCCATGGAAACAACTACAGTTTAGAGTAAGAGGAGAACAGGACACCTCTATCCAGCCACATTGCTTGTATAATGTGCTCCTATGTTATATGTATGGATATTGCCTCTCTTGTGAACTTTTAATATCCACATACATCAGGAGATTTACAATAAATTGCCTCATTTTTTATTGCTTGTTATTTTTCATCCATGTGTCCTAGAATGAAATTGTATTCTCCAGTGTCCTGGTTCCCCACTGTGGCTAAGCTGCAAACCTTTCATGATGCAAGTCATTGGTGGTTGTGCCAGCATATTTATTAGTACTTACCAGCTAATTGCAGGACTTAAATGGGTGAGAGCAGGACATCCAAATTTTCAGGAAAAATGTATCTAACAAGTATGTTAAATGAATCAAGAGCAATTATAGGAGATAATGGCATGGCTTAATAGTGGATGGTATGAACACAAATAGAAGCATTCACAGTCCTTGAGAGAGCTAAACAACAGAAGACTTCTCTATTATTGTCTCCACCCAAGCTGGGCAAAATATGTATTCAGCCACCAAATAGAGGACACATTTAAAAAATGTCTGTGAATGAAATATTTAGCTATTTACTTTCCCTTGAGGTAGGAAAAGACATATCTTTTATTAAAAGCTTAGAAGAAAAATGAAACCCTACAGACACGGGGTCAGCAGACAGCAGGGTTGCATTCATTTTGCATGCACAAAGCCTAAGGGAGTGCTGTATATGTTAGTCATCAAATTTAAATTTAAACTTTACAGACAAACATGCCTTTAGCCGAAAGTCATCAACTCCAGTATACTCTGGGAGGAACATGGGGGGATATTTTCTACATTTTCCCATCAATTGGGAATGGAGGCTGGGGACAGAGGAAGGGTTTGCTACAATGCCCTTGTCCACTGAGAGCTGGCTCTGCCTGGATCACACTCATTGTGAAGAGTATGGCAAATTCTATGCATCTGTCTCAGCACAGAGAGTACATTTATGTTCAGAGACTGCAAAGATATTTGGACAGAGCTAAGGTGCATATTGCCTTGCCAAATACTTTCCTTTATCCAGAGAATAACTTCTTTTGCCCAGGACACTTTTTGAAACTTTCCTCACTCAGTGAATCTTTGCACATCTGTATTTGTCTTTCTAGTTGTTAATGGCATCAGCTTCCCTGTCTTTGATGCTTTTCTAGCCTCATGCAAGGAAGGTCTATAGCAGCTGTAATTACTAAATGGGAGACATGCCAATTTGCCTAGCTGAATTTGGGTCACCACACTGGGCATCAGCTTTATTCCAGGTAAAAAATGTAAAGAATATCTTTCTCCTTTAGATAAAAATGATACAACACTGGCACAAAGCACTTGAACTATTTAGGAAGGAGTTGTTTACAGCTCTCACATATCTTATTTCCCTTTAGCAAACTGGATTGAAGGAGAAAGTCAGAAACTTAATCTGCAAAGCCATGCTAGATTCCATGAGTAGTAGGCTCTTCATCAGTGATACTGATTAAAGATTGTGTGGATTACTTACCAGTGTAGACCCCCAGCAGTGTGTAGATTAAGGAGTTGGCAGGTTTTGCTGACCCAGTGGTGTTAGTGGTATCAGTCAGGCAGTTGTATGCTCCACAGCATGCCAGATCTTCTTCTGAGATATTCACTAATTAAGAATCGAAAGAAAGGCAGGTCAGAGAAGATATCAGATATGTGCACACTATGTGTAAGGATAAAAGGTGATTGTCCTGATTTCAAATCTTTCCTGATTAGAGATATTTATATTCAGAATCCCAGTTTAGCACAAAAATTTTGGTCTGACAGAAATGAGAGACCGAACACTGAATTGAGGTTACATGAGGACAGAAACTAAAGATAGAAGCAGAAAACTGAATCCAAGCTCAATTTGTAGTATTGAAAGTTTGAGTGTATATTTCTACCTCTTAATCATAACACCCCATGAGATAGGTCCCTTAGTTTACACCAGAACTGGACTGTTAGACTTCAGTTCCTACAACCACCCCTCACTTTCCCTCTCCAGGTAATTTCTGTATGTGTTATAGGAACGGAAACCACCTCGAGATATATTTTTTATATAAATTCAAATTATGATTACCTAGTATTGCAGTCTTCCAAAGAGCCTGCTTTTCCTGACTTTATTGTTTTATTATTGGCTTTATAACTTTCTGAGAGAACACTTGAAACTAGAACAGCTCAGCAGGCTTTGGAGTAAGACTTTTGCTTTGTTCAGTCCTATTGCTGTGGTGTAGGGCAGATATCAAAGCCACACTCGTGCATGTACTCACAGACACTGTGTCACCACAATGTTCCCACTTCCTCCAGAACCTTTTTGGTAAAGAATAAATACTAACCCCAAGTATAAGCCTGAATAAGCTGTCTAGTGAAGGAAGATGATCCAAACCCCACACAATTATTTTAGTGCTTTCACTGCAGAATTTGTCACTGGTCCAAGCACAATAAAGGGCAATACAGTTGTACCTTGGCTGATTCCTTAAATAAGAGTTGATCGGTAATTTTTCAATTTAAGGTTACTGTGTAACTACTTTTATTGTGTTTTTCCTCATTGCTTCCAATCAAAGCTGCTGCGATGTGAATCAGCTGTATAACCAGCTTCATAAACAACTTTAGGTTCAACATAAGATAAAATTTAGTAACATAAAGAAAATCATCACCTTATAGTCACTGGCTACCACTACAGACCTTCAGCAAAAATTGAACAAAGAGAATCTCAGCAAAATTACCATATGCAAAAGGTGAGTCACATGAATGAAGTGTGGAAGTGTGTAAAACAAGTTCTTCATCAGTTCATGCATCATCTGAAGATGAAGATGCACATGCAACTAGTCAGATGCAAGCTTCAAGGCAGTGTTTGCACTGTTGCTCTTGAATTAAAACTGCAACACTGATGAGTGAGAAAGGATGACTCGTCATTTACACTGATTATTGGGTTCAGTTTTGGTATTACCTCATGGTGTAACTTTGCCTTGCTCCATATGCATGCAGTGATGCAGGCAATACATCAAGTATAGGTGCATGTCTGAATTTGATGCATTTTGCTTCTGCAGATACATGCTATATCTTTCTTACTGCTCAGTGAAATGATACATTTTAGGTACATGAAAATACGAATGGATGCCTTTGCACAACTCTTAGAGGAGAGAAAAATAATTGTGGGACTGGAGATTCTTACTCTCTTACCCCAGAAAAGAAGTTTCCTCCAGATTGAAGCTGAGTCTCACTGAGAAGGCACAGTAGAGAAACTTAAGGTATAACCACTCATCACTGTTGTGAAAATGTGCAAGGCCTTTGGCTTTGAGAGCTGTTCACAGGAACATAACATTTTCTGAAATTCTATGTAAGAGTGTCTTTAGAATTTGCAGGAACAGCCTCAGATGTAAAACTAGGAAGGGATTTACAAGACAAAAAATACAGTGTTTTATTCCTCTTGTTAAAATGATGTGTGCTGTGAGGCAGAGACAAATGGCTGCAGTCTGTTCAGACCCCACAGCTGCACCACAGCCTCTGCCCTGCAAGTGAAACCAGAACAAACAGTCCCTCCTGAGATGTCATGTGGCTCCACTGCACTTGAAAAGGTCTGTCAGCATTCTGCTTTAATGGTACTTCATCTATAGTTAGTTGGGTTTAAAGGAACCATGATTCTCTGCAAGTATCACACTTGAGACAACTACTTTGCCATAAACCCAAGCATTCAAAGTCTAAAACCTGATGCCAACTTCCTGACATTTAGTTTTAACCTAGTAGTCATTTGAAAACTCTTCAGAAGACATTCTGCTTAACTGAGCCAGGGAAGAGAAGTAACTTCTTGCATTGTAGCAGTGTATATGGGAAGCTCTCTCCATGTGACCCCTATTCTGACTTTGACAGGGTGAGGGATGTGTGGGGGACTGCATTGATGAGACACCACAGCATTTTCAATCTCTAAGGTGGCATCCAAATATTAATTTATCTTCAAAACTGCCCTTTTAAAATTGACAGCAATTACATGCATGGGAAATGAGGGCACTGCTGCTGAGTGATTTCTTCAAGCTACATTGGCATCTGCTGTCTGAGCCTGAAATACAGCAGAGGAGCCCTGGCACGCAGCCTCCTGCCAACAGCTACTGCTATTTCTTCTTGACAGTTCTGTAGAGCACTCATTTTCAGCAAGCATCAGCATCAGTCTGACTAACCTTGAGTGTTTAACAGCAAACTAACCCAACACCACAAGCCTTGCAGAGAGGTTGCTTCAGTATTTTGCCTTTTGTTTTAATCCACTTTTAATAGAAGTCAGATGTGAAGGACTGTCACTGCCTGCAGTCTATCTATGCTTTGTAACACAGGGGTAGAATTCAAACAGAATTCAACAGACTCCTGGTTTTTAGCTACTTGTCTGAACTCTCTTTATGGCTGATTTTTGATAGAAAGTAGACATTTTCACAGAGCAATCTATGTCATCTATTTCAGACATCTATGCTTAGATGGGCTAACTCTCATGTGAAGTGCCTGTTTTCACTGACTATGAAAGCTCAGCTGCAGAAATCTACCTCTTATCTATCTAGAACTGGCCGATGTTTATAGAAAGAAGTGCCAAAATTTTAAATACATTTTACCTTTGGTGGAAGACTGGCTAAGTATCAAGGATGAGATAAGATTTCCCCAGATGCCGGAAGACTGGAACACCAGAAAGAAGACCCCAAAGTATTGGTTGATAATGTCTCTTGCATTTTTTCCTGCTTTCTCAGCGTATGAAGTGCCAGCAATGGTGAGGTAAGTGCATTTGGCAGACCAGAGCGGTGCTCCTCCTAAGCCCAGGATCACAGAGGTAGGGATTAGTGTGTACCTGCCAAGGAACACTTCATTTAGCACAGTTGTTACCCATTAGCATAATAAACATTTGCCCAAAGATCCAGAGGCAAAAACAGACATCAAAGAAATAGATTTATCCTTTGTATGATACAATAAATCTGTTACATGGAATCGAGGGAAGTCCAGTCTTGTGAAGATTGGGATGTGCCAGCATTCCCAGCTCTGTGCAGGGACTAGGCCTAGGCCAGGCTGGCTAGGACTGTGCTCGTGGGCCTTAACTTCTCGTAACTGAGAATTAAATTGCACATGCACGTCAGGAGATGGGTAACAACAACTTTCCTCCACAGAGTTGCATTCCCTGTCACGGTACAGCACAAGTTGTTCATCCACCTTTTGAAAGGGCAAGGCAGGAGCCAGCCTCCTCCTGTTGTCCTCTTCTTCCAGCTCGAATGGCTGGAAGATAGTCTTCCCTTCAACCTTTTAAAAAGCAGCCCTAAAAATAATTTGACTTTTAAATGAAACTTCTGATTTATCTTTTTTCCCGAAGGGAAATCTCTGCTACAAACATGAGTTAAAGAATCAGATTCAGGTGGATGGATGGATGCATTCATTCTGACTCTTTGCACATTTTCATCTTTCTGGTCCACCTACTACCGGATTTATTTACCTCTATTTGTTGCAGATAGCACCTTCTGCATCCAACCTAATCTGCAACACAGAGGAAGAGTAGGAATGGAGAAAAAAAAGAAGAAAGAGCTTTGCCTTTACTTATTTTGTTCAAACACAACAGGCAGGATAAAAGTATTTAAATTGTACCAGCTAGCATAGAAATTCCCCAAGGAGAAGGCGATGTAGCAGCACATGGAGATTGCCATGGTCCACTTGCAGCCCAACTTCTTGATGAGGATTGGAGGGAGGAACATGGATGATAAGATGAGAGCAGCATAGAGAACACTTAGGGAAGCAACACCCAGGCCTTCTTCTGAGTTGAGACTGCTCTGCATGGACGAAAACAGTGATTGAGACAAATTTCATCACAGGTACATATTACTATGGTGTATAGAGAGTGGCTTCAGGCAGAAATAAAGAGCCAAAACCTCTGGGGCTGGGTATTTCTGTCTCATTTCCCCAAAGTAGCCTTATTATGGATTTGTGAGTTTCCTCAAAATAATAGACCATTTATGAGAACATGATACAAAACCAGGTGAGGATTTCTCAGATTCAAGGATTTGGTAAGTCAGTCTTTAGATTATTTGATGTTATTTGTTTGAGTTTCTCTTTGAAAGTGAGTTGAATGAAGGATAACCTCCTTTCTTGGCCTTCATTTGTTGTCTCAGGCAGGAATATCCGCAGATCTGCATTGCAATGGCTGACATAACAACAGTGGAAGATTCTTTGCTTTAAACTACAGGTCTGACAATTTCTAAGTTTTTCAGAGGTCAAGGTCCAAATATACTAATATGCCCACAGCAGTCCTTTGTAGTTGGAGTAATTGATTCACACACATTTTCACAAAGAAGGAATAACATTTTACTGATCTAACTAGGTTTTATAGTTTTATGCTCAAAATAGTTCTTCTCTTGTCTTGATGCTCTGAAAGTTGAAATGAGAAGACCAAGTTGTGAGACCTGGACAAGTTTGAAAAATGAGTCCATGTAAACCTAATGAGGTTCAACAAGTCCAAATTCAAAGTGCTGCACCTGGGTCATGCCAATCCCAGACATGAGTGCAGACTGGGAGAAGAACTCATTGAGAGCAGCCCTGCAGGGGAGGACTTGGGAATTCTGTGGATAAAAAGCTGGACAAGAGTAACACTGTGTGCTCGCAGTCCAGAAGGATAGCTGCATCCTGGGCTGCATTAAAATAAGTGTGACCAGCAGGGTGAGGGAAGTGATTCTCCACCTCTGCTCTGCTCTGCTGAGTCCCCAAATGGAGCACTGCACCCAGTTCTGGGGTCCCCAGTATGGGAAGGACATGGACCTGTTGGAGACAGTCCACAGGAGGGCCATGAAGATGATCAGAGGGATGGAACACCTCTCCTAGGCAGGCTGAGAGAGTTGGGATTGCGCAGCCAGGAGAAGAGAAGACTGCAGGAAGACCTCATTGCAGTACTTTTAATAAATGGGCAGGTGACTTTTCACTAGGGCAGAGAGTGATAGGACAAAGGTCAAGAGTTTTAAACCAAAAGAAGCGAGATTTAGGATAGATATTAGAAAGAAAATCTTTACTGTGAGGGTGGTGAGGCACTGGAACAGGTTGCCCAGAGGATCTGTGGATATTCCATCCCTGGAAGTGTTTGAGGCCAGGTTGGATGGGGCCCTGAACCACCAAGTCTAGTGGAAGGTTTCCTTGCCCATGGCAGGAGGGCTGAAACTAGGTGATCTTTAAGGTCCCTTCCAACCCAAGCCATTCTACACTCGTTGCTAATCAATGTTTTCCTGATTGTTTTGATTAACAGTTGATACCATCCAGTATGATATTGGAGGTGGGACTGGATGCTGAGGGGGTGGCACTAGAGAGCATTGTAGGGGAGTGAAGCTGTTGGTGGCTTCACTGAACACTTTCAAAGCCTGCAGTGGCTGTGCAGTCTGGCCGTGCAGGACCAGGGTGGCAGCCATGCAGCACCCTTGGTGAGGACCCAGCACCAGGACAGAGAGGTGAGGAGGTTCCCAGTTAGAGCAGTTGCAAGGTATTTGAAAATCAGAATGGCTTTTTGTAAAGAGACAAAGAGGCTTCCTGAACTCAGAGGTTTAATTTGGAAACATCACATGCCTGGTTTTGTTAGCTACAACTTCCAAAAATTAGAAGCTAGGCTTCCAAAACCATATGACTGGGGTTTCTTTGGACTGGGGTTTCTTTGGAGGGGTCTGGGCTGTGGAATACTAGAATGAATTATGAAAATTTTTAACATTCCAGTACTTACAGGTTCACAGAATATTCTGAGTCGGAGGGGACCTTAAAGATCGTCAAGTCCAACTCTTAAGCAAATGGCCTGTATGGGGATTTAACCCACAACCTTGGTGTTACTAGCACTGTGCTCTAACTAACTGTTTCAGATGGTAGGACTGACTTGCAGCTTCCTGGGTTTATCTTCCCCTGCCTCACTAGTCTCCCCAGCTCATGATATCTCCATCCAATTTTGGGACTGTTCTTGCGGAACAGCCCTGAGTTCAGAATCTGACAATGTCAGCCAAGAAAAGCTGTTCAAGCAGAGGAGAAGAGAAATGTACAGAAGTAGGAGGAATCTCTTCCTGAAATGAGGCCAACCCCTTGTTGTTGCGAAAAAGTGTATTATTGTGTTATATATCAAGTTCCACATTTAAGGCATACAGATTACCACTCCAGTGGGAAAATCCAATCCAATTGATCATGGTAATTTATTAATGTCCTGCCTAAAGTTGCTTATGAATGGCTTATATTCATTTATTAACCATTAGACGAGCAGAGCCGTCTAGACTGAGAAGTTCTTCCTTTTGTTTATCTAATCAGAAGCATTCATAGACAGCAACAGTAACACTCAGCCGTCTGTTTCGGATAAACAAGTAATGGTATCCTGAGTATTCAAGTCATTCTAGAAACCCATCTCTGCTACTATGTTTTAGGATGTTAATGTCAGTACAATCCACAACTGCCTTTGATTTAAAATAATATTTTTTACTATTATGATATATCACCATCCTAGAAATTACTGTATTATTTTATACTTGCATTATTTAATGGTGTGGGCATATTTTTTTATAATTTTGCATTGCTGTACAACAAGAATTATTATGAACCCCTAACAACTTAGAAACACGTAAAACAAACCCTTTCAAGAAATTGAATTTGTTTTCCATTTTGCAATATCTTCTTCTGAGAAAAGTCATCTCAGGTTAATTTCGTTCTCTGTTTCTATTCAAACAGGTTTTGTGGATCTGAAGAGGTAGGATGACACAGGGATTCTAATTTAGAAATACTAAAATGAAATATTTAGTAAATGCTATGGATCTGGGTGAGGAATACTAACCTGCAGCAAGTTAATGACCTAAACTACCTCATAAAAATATTGTTCATGCCTTTCTCTCAGAGACCATGGAAAGACTGATGTGTTTCACACTACCATTTGGCCTGATGCCCTTCCAGACCAACTGCCCTGATAACCAGTGGGAGATGCCCCACTTACCTGTAGACTCTGGAGTCCTCCATAAGCAGTAAAGAGAAGTAAAAATCCGAAAGAAATGACCAAAACATTCTTAAGATTCCTTTCCATGTTGATTCATAGAAGACAAAAGGTCTGCCAGTGGGCAAAGCTGATCCAATTATTCCAGGGGATGATTTGAATTGGAGAAAAACAGCTTATGCCTTGTTGGAAAAGGTTGCTTTTTTCTGTGTTTGTAGAGAAGAGGTTTGTTAATTATTTGAAGACTGATCTGTGAACTTTACTTTTAGTAGTACTGGAAACTTCTTATGGAGTTGTTACTCATTCACCTGTTGGGACTTAGGCAATAGCCAGCAGTCCCAAGGGCATCTATAGTGTTTTATTAGGTAGGCATATAAGTCTCTTACAATGCTTGCACCTATTTGAGTATTCAAGTGATACATTATATGGCTCTCTACTATGATCAGCACAGAAGAAAAAAATTGCAAGCTGTGAAATCACTTTCTGTCATAAAGATACACAAATCCGTAAAGGGCAAAGATTAAATGCTGTACTGAAATCTATATTGAGCCTATTGTTTAACTAAGGTTACAAAATTGTGCTAGGAAATGAGATAAAGCTACAGGTCTGTCTGCATTCACCAGCTCCATAACTGTGCAGCACAGAAATCCAAGGCTGCTTGGCAAGCAGGCGAATCTTCATTCATGGGGAACTCTGGGGCTTTGGTCTTTCAAGTTTATCAAGTCATACTCATGAAAATTATTTTCCCCCATCTTTCTCATCAACGCAGAAGCCAAGAAGAGAGGTGGATTGAGCAGACAAATGAAAAAGCAACTTTCCCTCCCCTCCTCTGGCCCTAAGCATGGCAGGGTGAATGGATCCTTCCTGCAGCTGTGGCAGAGGAGGGCTTTGAATTTGGGAGAAAAGTTGAATCCAAAAATATCCATGCTGTAATGTAAACTGATTCAAGTGGAGATGGTCTCCACTTGATGATAGGGTGTCCAGAGTGTCCATTGGGAATGCACAGCTAAGACTTGTTCTAAATCCCACTAGATGGCACAATTTTGCTTCCCACGGGGACGTTCGAGGGTGAGGGGAGGAAGCTGTAATGCATAAACACTCATTTAATACATTTAAGAGGTCACAGCTAGTTTCTGTTTTGGAGAAAATTGCAGTATGTGCCTTTTCATTTTCTTCTTTTGTATTATAATCTTCTTGAATTAAATAAGGCAGAAAACATAATCTTTTAATTCTCTATTGTTACTGGTACTTCTATGTTGCAAGTCTAGATAGTGGCTTTTTATTTTACAGGCTACTATGCTCAGCATGCAAACACTTTGAATGAGATCACAATGCTGCTCTTGTTTGGCAGCATTTGTAAGCCTCTACGAGGAGCTTAGACCAAACTGGTGGTACTTTTCCCCATCTTTTCAGGTTTATGATTCCTTGTAATTTTCATGTGATATTTCAGAAAAAATTTACACCTGGTGATAACATGCTTGTTTCTGTTTTGGGCTCCTTAGAAAAAGTCTGCAAATTTCTAGGAATTTGCAATCACGGGTCTAAAACAACTGGAAAAAGTTATTGAGAATATGTAAGAATAATGCTTATCCTAAACAAAAGCACAATTATCACCCACTCCCACATAGGCATGAACCAGGAATAGTGAAAGAGCACTCAGTTATAAAAGCCTTTCTTTTAATTCTCTTTGTGACATTAGCAGTAATAACAAGAAAGTTTTACAAAAAGCAGCATTAACTGGACACTATTTTTAAAATGCAGTGTTGGACAGGTTATCTGATCAGCACTTCTGCTCTGGAGGAATTCTTAACTCCTAATTCAGTCACGTCCTCTCAGCAGCATAATACTAAAGAGCATATAGGGGGTAGTGGTAATTTGTATGTGTAGAGTTGTTTTTTTCTCTTCTTTCCACTGATCAAAGGCATTTGATCTCTTCCACATCCCTTGCCCAGAGCTTTGGGTTATCCAACTGACTTGGTCCCAAGCCCCTCCTCAGGAATGTGCAGAGTCTTTACCGAGGAGATCTGATAAGGCCAAGGATCTTTTCCTTTGGTACCAGGCAGCTAAAGCTCCAGCAGGCCTGCTGTGTATCACCCTTGACACCTCTTTCATTCTTTCTGCCAGTCTGAGATTAAGTGAGCCTCAGGAGCTGTGTGCTGTATTTGGGGATTAGGTTTCACACAGACGACTGCAGCCACCAAAAGGAAACTACTTGCAGAGAATGATCATAAACACGGGAGACAGAATAGGGTGGTTAAATTCATTACTCCATCCCACAGGCGATTATATTTGTTTTCACCTGCTTATTTTTCTCAGTGTAAATGAGAGCAGACTTTGCTCAAAAGATTATAGCACCAGAGGCTAATCTTTGGGGGCTTTTATGCTTCATAAATATAATTTCCATATTTACTCTAGTCAAATGTATTGTTTAGGCAGTAATTTTAACAATAACAGAAGAAAACCCCACAACACCCGTGGTACTCACCATAGGATTTTCTATCTTAGGAGGCTTTTAATTGGTTAGTTGCTTGGTGGTACACAGTATCCCTCGAATCTATATGTAGAAAGGATGACTGCCTATGCAGCATTTCCTCTCTTGCTGTAAAAGCCTGGCCATGTTACTCTCTTCTTTTCCTCCTCCTTCACCTCTGTTTGTGCCCTGCTCATTTGGGATTTGAAGCAGGAATGACTAAGTAGGATGTGTGTCATGCAAAGCCCAGCCATTTCTGACAGGAGCATTGGAAAATACCACCTGCTACATGTTGAGAGAAGGTCACAACCTGAATGTGAGGTAACAGTGAACTGAACAGATCGAGCAGGAAAAGCTGTTTTCTTCCAGGAAGGGGGTCATAAGGCAGTTGCCAGTCAGTGATCTCATTATTCCCATGGAGATGGAGGAAAATAATTTCTGTTGTGTCAAAGGCTCAAGAATTGCAAGTTGCTTCTGTTTGTCTACAAAGGTTTCAACATTTCACCCTTCTTCAGTTTTTCAGGTCTCATTTCCTAATTTCCTGTATTTCCCATCTCTCCTTTCAAATACTTCTCCTCTCCCACCATGCAAAGCATCCATAGAGACTGTCCTTTCATGTCTTCTCCTGGGATTCCCTCAGCATGCACAGCTGCATAGACATAGAAGTGGTATGCCACTTCTGTCTGAATCCTATCTGCTGATGTCCTTCCTCTGTCTTTCTCCGGAAGAACCAAACTGTCTATCACAATTTTGCTTTATATCCTTGATGTATGCCATCCTTCCTTCATTCCTGCTTTGCTGTTCCCTAGTCATCACCCTGTGTTTGTCTCTCTGCTTCTCCCATCTTACCTATCTCCTGATTGCCAGCAGGTTTTTGATTCTTAAGGAAGTGGCTTGAAAGCCACAGGTTGTGTTCCCATTTCACAGGTGTTACACTACTCTTAGCCTCACTGGCTGTAATGTCTCTCTCTCTCCTCCTTTAGAACCACTCCTAATTTCTCACAAGGTCCATTTCCTCCAGCTCCACTCCCTAATCCTTAAGGAAGAGGAGAAGAGACACCTTGCTTTCTGGGTTGGGAGACAGCTCATGGTAGAAAGGGAACCAGATGGAAAAAGATCATGGAGGGTGCAGGCTTGAATGGAATTGTGACTTTTTTTCTTTAAGGCCATGTAGGAGACTTTCCCTGCAGGACACTTGTCTGCTCTGTTGAATGCAGCTGTCCAAATATCCAATATGGTCTTTATAATAAAGACAGGACTCCATTTAGGGTAGGATAATGTGATGCCAGCCCAGACTCACTCATAAATTTTGATGACCTGGAGAAACAGTTCCTTTAAGTGTTCGACTTCTTACAGCTGTTTCTCACCTCCTGAGATTTGCTTTGCTTTTGGCTGAGTTTTCTATGCACGAACACATCTATGAGAGTGTTCACAGACACTAATTCTACCCTCGGGAGAAATTCAAGCATTTTGAAGGTAAGCCACTGCCCTGTAGAGCAGCCAACCTCTCTGCAGAGGACAGCCAAGGAGATTGGACTCTACAGGCTGACAGCTGCCTGTGAACAAGCCCCTGTTTCTCCACCAGAGTTGTCTTGCATTCATTCTCTTATAATAAAATACTTTTATCTGGTTCAAACTCAGCCCAGTAACATTCTACCTTCTTGGAACCATTGCCTGAGCAGTGGCATTGTACGTGTGCCTTGCCCTGCATTTTGGAAGTTTCAGAATAGCTACAGTAATCCCATTTCTTCTAAGCCTGAAACAGAGACTGTGACTCAGTTGGTAAGACTTAACACCCTGCTAAGATAAATATGCCACAGTTGTGATCTGTGCTTTTGTAATGAGTGGGTAGGGAGGCAGATCCTGCATATGAACAATGGACTTTTGTATGGCAGTGGCTGTGAAGCCTTAAGAGCCATTTACTGGAAACTGCCTGAGTGCAATACTGGTGGTTCACATGAGCATGTGTGAGAAATTCCTTGCACACATCCATCATGTGACTCCATCAGCAACCCAAATTATGTACATTTTCACCTTTCCTTTTTAGTTCAGAAGTGGCAGCTCACATTATTAATGTCCATTACCAAGCTAGCAAATAAAGAGGTCTACAGTGATCAGTCAGGAAGCCCCTGCTGTTGAAAGGCTATCACTAAGATTTGTGATGAATTTATCAGCCTGTGGATATAAAGAGAAGAGAATGGGGCTTGATCCCAGAGAGCAGAGCTGCTTAAAGGTGGGTTGGTGTATATATCCTGGAATGTGGAGGTTCTCATCTCCAATGCCTTCCATCTTTCTTTGGTCTATTGGTTGCACCCATGACTGGACATGAAGGGAATATTTACAGTCTATCTACCACCCACTTGCCATCCATGTAAATATCTATATAAAAATATCTAAGATAAAAGGGAAAATAGCTTGAGTCTCCTCCTCTGCAAGCCTTTCTCCCACTCATTTTTGTGTTCTTTCTATGAATATACAACCGCATGTAGCGCAGAGCTACTAAGCAGTACAAGCAGGGGTTCTTGAGAGTGAAATATTAAAAAAAGGGGCTGTACAAGCTGGTATGAGAGAAAGGTCTTGTTATAGACAAAATAGAATATCTATTAGAATTAATCAGAGTAGGCAACCCTCGAGAAAATTTTGCTAATAAAACTTCTTCCCTATCCCAGTAGATATGATCAGGTGCCTGGGGCGGGTGATTATCTGTTTTACATGGCCTTTTCTGTGACACAAAATACAGAGACGCTACATAACCTTCCCCCAGGGTGATAGAGAGTCTCTCCCAGGTCTGAACAACAGACACTTTCCCTTGCCAGTATTGGTAAATCATGCAGCCATCCAGAACACTCTTTCTCTACCAGCTGTCCCTGACCACCTTCCCCCATCTGTAGCCCTGCCTTCTCCCTCCAATCACTGGCCCATTAGTCTGCATATCCTTGCATTCAAACAAATCAAATTACCTTTTCCAGTGGCTTCCTGTACTTTGAAATTATGAAGCTATGATAGACGTCCCTGGAAACAGGCACTGGAGTCCAGCTGGAAACATCTTGATGGTTGCTGCTCTGAACAAGCTGTGTGCTTCTAAACTTGCACTGATCTTTACAGAAACTGCCCCAATATGCTCAAGAGAGTTGCAAAACTCCTATCCCATCCTCGTTTCGAAATTCTTCATCATTTTTGTCAGTCCTTATGTGAAACTTGAACCAAGAAGCAAACAGTATGTAGAAAGACAGGACACATACAACTCCACCTCTTGCTTGTTATCTGCAAAAGGAGTAATTGCTATTTCATTTGCACTCTTGCTTGCACAATCACTCGCTGTGAAATGTTTATGTTCCACCAAACTACTCCCACTACCAGGGAAGTACAAAGATTCCTAATCAGTCACTCCATCCATTTCACAGAAGCTGTTCCATAACTTCAGGATGGTGGGGAATATCACTCACCCACACCACAGTGTGATGGGCACACAGGCAGGGCATGAAAGTGAAAAGCCACCGCCTATTCCCACCAGGTCCATTGTCATGTAGCAGTACCAAAGGAGTAGTCATGGCATACAGAGTTGTATCTGGAAAGTCATCCTTCTTGGTTCTTTTCCTATTCAAATTCACTCACAGAGCATGTTCCAGGATCCACTCCAATCACTGGAAGAATGCCTACTTTGGCAACAGTTGCTTCAGTCCTTCATACTCCAACGGATAGATGCCCTCGGCTTTCCCGCATGAGAAAGTTAAAATTTGGTGAAGTCAGCTTAAGCAGGAGACTAAAGAGTTCTGAGCATTGTAGGAAAACTCTGGAGAAATGTGGAGGAAAAATTTTCAGAGCAATGGGCAGGAAATCTAGAAGCAATATTTAGTTCCTAACAGACTGCTGACTTCAATAGGTTTTTTGTGAGAAAAGACATTTCTATTCTGTTTGCTGAATTCCTTAAGGCAAACGAACAGATCAGAGTGGACTGAATATGTCTGTAGGTACTTAAAAAAAAATTAATATTATTAACTGTCAGAAATTACAAAAATTATGTTAAACATAGATACCTCCACGCCAGACCTCTGGAGGTATGGTAGTTTTACTTATTCAGCATTGAAGGCTGGCTTAATTAAGTTTTATCTTAAACATCCTCTTCCAGAGATAGCATTTCAAGTGACTATAAGTGTTTTTCTTAAACATATAAATACAAAGAAATCCAGAGTATACTACAGAAGATCTCAGTGTCTTTTTATTGTGAGATCTCTGCTCTGCAAGGGAGGAGGAAATTAGGGAGTAAAACTGCACCATATGGAGAAGGAACACCAGGGAGTTTACTGGAGCAGTTAGAGAAAAGCAAACAAACTAGTGGTCTGCTTTGCTGATCACCAAATGCTTAAACTACCAAAATCTTCATATCCTCTTTAAATCTTTTCATGAAGTTACACTTTCACCACCTCTCTATTAAAAGAGCAAAACACACATGAAGAGGCTTTCAGTAAACATACAAAATCCATGCTACAAAAACTGTGCCATGAATGGCAATTAATTTTGATTTCCATAATGAATTGCCCTTGCTTTGTAAATATGCCCAATTCCCTCTGCTGCTGTCACTTTCTTGAAGCTGAACCTTTGTTGAGCCTTGAGGCTATTTTAACCTATTGCCCCTGGGAACAGCTCTGGTGCCTTTGATCAGCATGAAATTTAGGCAGTGCAGGGTGCATGGGCTATTTCTCTAGAAGGCATTCCTACAATGGACAGGAATGGTAAAAACAAGTGGGACTTCAGTATGAATCCAGATGTTCATGGCAGCTTTTGCAGGAACTGGAGCTGTAATGAGACATGGTTTGGTCCGTCATGGTGCAGGCTATAACCTAGCTGTCTGTTGTGCAGAATCCCTCTGCAGAGACGAAAACCCAGCCAGGAGAGGTCATCTGTTTCTTGTCCTTGGCATTGCTATTGGAGAATCACCAGGAACTTAATCCCAGGGGCCAAAAGCATTTGATGCTTTGTTTTGCAACAAGAAGAGCTCAAACCTGTGTCTTGGTTGCAAGCATTTTTTACCCTTTAGAAGTCAAAGTCCTGATATGGGTTTTTCATTAATTATACTTTTAAATCTTTCTCCTTTCTATTTACATTTTGGATGTAGGTGCAGAATTCCAATGGAGGTTGGCTTCTGCTAAGAGCTCTTTGGCAGCATGAGTAATGCAAACCTCAGAGAAATAGATTAAATATTGCAGCCTAAAGAGTTTGCTGAAATTACAATTCAAAATAAGTAAAAGTCCTTTCATTTCAGCTTTTAAACAGAAGTAGGGCTCTCCTAAAGATGTAATCTATGAGGCATGTCAAAGGCTTTTGACATTTGAAATTATAGCTCCAGTACCAAAAGGAGGCTGTCGGTTTGTAGCTTTGTGCTTTTCCTCCCTGCAAATATGAGTAATTTCTTTTATCCCCCAGTACATCGCCAGTATATTGTTGTTTGTGGAACTGCTTGAATTTAGCAGATGAGAATCAATAAATGAACCATTTACTGACTGTGAAATTGACTTTTATAATTGAGAGACTGCTGGAAATATATATATGTCTGAGGGAAGCAAAAATCAAACTGCATTGTATAGTTCATTTGCAGCAGATCTAAAAGCAGGTCTTTTGGATAATAGTTATAGAATCACAAGAATCTTGAATAGAATGTACCACTGGATGTCAGCTAGTTCTGCCTCCCACTCCTGGCAGTGTTGACACCAGCTCTAAGCCAGATCAGCCATGAGGCCTGGAATAACATAACTGGGACTGAAGTCAGTTTTCCTGTACCAAGGACTTCTGCAACATTTCTCTCCAATGAAATAACACAGGACAGTGGGAGTTTCCTGATGACAGTTCTGCTGATGTATCTTGTTCCCGAGGCAGGAAGCCCTGCTGCTGAGACATTTCCTAGAGACACAAGTGACCATCATGTTCAGACATGAGGTGCTTTCTGTAAGGGTCGATCCTTGGATCGAGTTCTGTCTCATTATTTCTCATCAGAAACTACAGGTGCAGGACTTATGCAGAGAATGCTTTGTACTTACCTAAAGCTGGTATGGAGCGAATGCTTTGTGCCCACCTAAGGTGGTACAGTACGAATGCTTTGTGCCCACCTAAGGTGGTACGGAACGAAGGCTTTCCACCTGCCTGAGTTGGTACAGAACAAAGGCCTTGTGCCTGCCAAAGCAGGTATGTGACGAAGGCTTTGCACCCGTTGCCCTGACACCCATTGTGAAAAACCTGCCGACCATGCTTCAGACGCTCCTCCCTTGGCCTTGCCAAGTGGAGTTTGGCAAATCTCCACAAGAATCAAGGGGGAGCAAAGGTGGGTCGCAAGGAGGGGCCAGGTGTATGGACTAAGCATAAAAGACAGCTCTGGAGTGGCTGAACTCCGAAGATCTTCCCCACCAAAAGATCACATCGATCTTTGCAGAGGCCAAGGAACACCTACTGACCAGGACTCCAGGGACGACGGACATCTGTGGACCCGTGGTGGTAGCTATAGCCCCTTTCCTTCCCTTTCCTCCCCATCTTTTCCCAATTTTCTCTCTTTCTCTCTCTATCGCAGGCTGCTTTACAGGCCAAATTAATAAAGCTCCCCCTTGGATTGAAATTTAACTCCCTTGACTTGTTGGATTTTTTGTTTTCTTTTCTTTTTGCACTCTGAGATCATAGCTGGTATGCAGCATCACGCGTCTGCTTATGAGTGGACTGTGACACTTTCAGAGAGAACCTGCTGTTTCAGAGACTGCTTGGGTACCCTTTGTAGCCTTACACAGTAGTACAGAGTGGTCTCCACTTGTTAGAATGGACTGCAGTACAAAATTTGGCTTATAGTCATGAATTGTGCCTTAATCTTCATTTTCAGGTTCATACTTCAATCATTTTTCAAGTAATGGTCTAGTGAAAATTACTGCATTAAAATAACTTGTTCTTTGGATGATTGAGAATTCTGGTCTAGATATAGACTTAGCAAACCTAAGTTTTTGTGGAGTTTATATACTTGTTTAACACAGCTGACAATAGACCCTTTTCTCTTGAGTGGAGCATTCTGATGCCCCAAACGTTACAGGATTTTATGACTTGCTTTAAGAATTCAGAGGCACTGTTTGACTTGCTACTCAGGTGCACTCTTTTTGTCTGGTTGAACTCCTTCCATCTGATGAAATCTGAGGTATTGCACTTATTTGACACCTTATCTCAGTAATTTCCCTGGATTTGCTCAGTGTACTAATTTTCCTCAGTGATTGTTTCCATATTTATTCAGAGGTTGCCAGTCTCACCTTTGTCATGGCTGATCTCTCTTTTTTCCTGCTTATTTTACCATCTTTTGCCCTCCAGTCTGTGAGCCATGAGTTGATAAAGAGAAAATCTGAACATAGCAATGCAGTTGACCTGTGAACTTGGACCCGGAAACCTGCTTCTTCAGCATCTGACTCCATTTAACAAAAATCAGGAATTGCAAATTACCAAAGGGAGCTCTGACTCTGACTTTTTGCATTCACTACGAACTTTCTGTATTCACTATGAACTTTCTGTGAGGATCTTTGTAGTATCACAAAGCATATAAAATGGCGGGGGGGCAGGCTGCCTTCCAAAGGCTCAAAGGCTCCCTTAGAAGTTTATTGATAGATACTTCATGAAAAAGGAACCCAGACATTATGTTAAGAACTGCAAAGTCAGCATGAAGAAACTTGAGAGAAAATGCAGCTTTGAAAGGAGGGGTATTTGTGGGTGGCTAATATGTAGGTACTGTGTCACAACACCATGAGTTTGTATGCATTTACTATTTTTTGGCACTTAATACAGAAAACCCTTTATAAAATGGGACCAGAACAATCAAGTGACCTAATTTTTACCTAATATAGATGAGCTGTTGAGTTTAAAAACCAAGGCAGATAATTGGCAATTTGGTAACATGAAACGCTATATTGGTGTATGACTACTAAAACTGCACTGTATTTAGAAAATAGGTGATCAAATAACAGTTTTTGATCATGTTTTTCCCCAGGAGAGAGAATGTGGGTACCAAGGAGAAAAGTTGAAAGGGAAAAAGAAATATGACCTGTGACTTAAAGAGCTCCTCTAGTTCATGTGTCTGTCCCATGGCAGGAACATTTTTACCAAGGTCATTTTCTAAACATTTGTCTAATCTCTCCCTAAAGATGACCAAGTAGGAAGTTGGTATGGACCTCCTTTGGCAGTCTATTTCAGACCTTTTACTCTTACATCCTTCTTTTAATATATAATTTTGGTCATTCTTCCTTCTGCAGGAATCAAGTTCTGGGGCCTCACAAACGTCAGTCAGAAGAGAGAGGCAATTTTGTATGACCTGCAGACAACACTCGTGTCTGTAAAGTCTTGAATGACATTTGTAAAATCATCTTGAATTCTAATCCTGTCCTACTTGTGGTCTCTTCCAGTGTCCTCTGAAGATGTAGTCAGCTCCTTCTGCATTCAGGCCTCTAAATCATGTGTGAAATCAGCACGCAGGAGTAGGTCCAGGATAGATGCCAACAAAGCCTCACTCAGTTTGTCTTTCCACTCCAGCTGTGAGCCAGAGTGTGTGGTCACAGAGTGTAGCTGTGAGCTTGCACACAACCTGAGCCAGTCTCAACAACACTCCACCTGGCTTATGAAAATGTCACGTGAACCAGGACAGGAACATACCAAATAAAGACAAGTGACTCCTACTGCTTCTCTGCTAGCTACTAGGCCCCTTACCCATTATAGGAAGGAAATCCTATTGGTGGGACATAATCTTAACAAATCTATTCTGGCCGCTGCTGATTGCCATTTCCCCTTCAACAAATATTTTGTAACAAATAGATCTACTTTTTCTTTCTTTTTATTTTTCCCTGTAAATCAAAGTTTTCATGACAGACAATCGTGCAAATTTTCCTTAATTTCTTCCCATCAATTTTTGAGGGCAAACATGATGTTCACTCTTCCCCTGTCTCCAGAAAAAACTGGAAAGAGTGATGGTAATATGCAAAATTTAAGGACAGCTAACTAAATGCACAGGTGGAAAGAGCTGTCTTAGCAGAACAAACCATGTGAAATAAAGACTACTGGAAAATCACTTAACAGACCTGCATATTGAAGTATGAAAAGAAGTACTAACAGCTTCTTGTCATGCAATGTCAGTGCTAAATTAGGAATGTAGAATGTACCGTTCTCGATGTCATGTAGAAGTTACTGTTCTTGGTGTTGGCAAACACAACTTCATCTAGAAAAACAGGTTTTAGTTTTGCTTGTTTAAACATAATTTCTCTCTTCTTGTCAGGACAGCCAAATTTCAGAATAAAAACATGCAGAAAATGCAGTTTAGTCTGTCAGTTTTCAGATGAACCTTTAAAAAGCAGTTTTGCTTGCATTGAAAAGATACACAGGATCCCCACAATCCAACCTTCAACAAGATCCATGAGTTTGCTCTAACAGCAAATCCTCTTTCCCTCCTTGGCAGGTCAAAGTTTTCCATTTGTTTCCTGGTTTTCTATACCATGTAGTCTCTCCTGTGTTATCAGGTGAAAAGAGAGTGGCACCACACAGCCACTCTCCAGGAGAGCTGCAGGGAGCTGGTGCACAGGAATTCCCAAGACTCCGTGCTGGGTAGAAAGGAGCTATGATGCTGCCCTGTTCTGCAGTGCTGACCATTTCCAGGCACTGAGGGTTCAGCTTCCCTCTGCAGAGAAGCACACTTAGGGCCAGAGGAAATCTGACAGGGTCTGAACCCTGAAGCAGTGGCTTGGCATAGCAGAATCAATAATGTCTCAAATACAAACTCACACAAACTTCTCCTCACTAAAGACAGGCACACATCTGTGTATCTATTGCAATCTATTGCATGGGGCAGTCCTGCCTGCCTTGACAGCACTGGGCATTTACTGGTTCAGAAGTCACCACTCAAACAAAGTGACAAATTTGTTTGTTTCTTCCAAACGGAGAACTTCAACTATCAAAGGAGTGTTTAACACCCAGTGCTACGGGTAAAAATTGGTGTAGGACTTCTGCTTACCCTTGGCTTCCCACAAAACAGTGGGGAAGGCTGCACAAGTAATTGTGTTCATCAATACTCAAGGTCTGCTTTACCCAAATTTCCTACTCAAGTAGACATCTAAGGCTGCTTTACAAGAAAATGAAATACAAATGATTTCTTCATCCAACATATATTAAATCCTTCTGGGAATTACACACTGTAATCTTTCTCATACGCTAACTCAGATGCTCCCTAGCGTCAATTTTTACCGATTGCCCAGAACATCCCTTTGCACAGACCTGCACACACATTTTGGGTGTTTGTGCTATGCAACCCAGTAGATCCAGCGAGTTTCAATTAAGGGGGTTATACATCACCAAATGCACAAAGTCATGTGTGGTGCTTCATCTCTGTTCCTCTTGAAGGCTAATGGATGGGAAGCTGTATTGCTGGCTGATAGGCTGTCACTGTCTGTGGAGAGGCACTGTTTCCAGAGTGAAATCTAGGTGAGTCCAGTAAGTTTGTCACAACAGGAAAACAATCTAGGATTGTTTCTGTCTCAAAGTTCACACTGGTACCCATGTGAACTCATGTACTTTCACTAAAATCAATGAGTCTAGGCTGATTTACCATAGCTTAGCACTACTGCCTGGAAGTAGTTAATCTGTGGGGTTTGGGTTTTTTCTGACTGATCTGGCATCCATTGCAAACCAAAGCACATAATTGAGACTGCATGAATGGCCTGTAAAAGCAGGTACATCTTCTTGCATTGCTGGTGAGTGCATAGGAGAATGTATTCATAGTGTATCCAAAATTATTCAAAGTGTAAAGAGTTCTCTCATTTTATATTTGACAGGAAAACATAGAACAGGTGAAACAGCATATTAGGAATCCTTTTTTTAATTTCTAGTGAGTTAGAAGCAGATCCACTGAACAAAAGGCTTTGCAAATCTCTGGCATCACTCCTACAGTGCTTGGGAGAGAAGGCACAGAGTTGGTCCCTATTCCATGTTTTGCTTTTTCATATCAACCACCACACAATATAAAACACAGGATCCAGTATCCAGTCTGCCTCTTTCCTTCTTCCCCACAGAGTGAATATCTTCATCACTGGTTTACAAAACCATTCACATGTTTACTGCTTTTCCCCCATGTGAAGCATGGCAGGGGTGGCTCACAGGTCCCATAAACTGGCAGGCTGGGCACCCTTCTAGCAGGAGTTGAGTGAAATGGGCTTGCGTCTGCAGAAAGAAGAGCAAATTGAATTTGTTTCTCACAGACAGCCCTACAGAGGTGTATTAGGCACATCTCAGCATACTTGGTTAAAGTCCCTCTGAGGAGACAGGCCCTACGGGAAACATTCCCTAGCCTCTTATTGCTAATTATAGGTGTAATCTACTAAACACAGCCATCTGGGAAGTGATACTATTGAAAGTACTTTAAGACTCTCTAGCTCTGTAAGGTACTGTGTAAAATCAGGTGCTATCCTGGTTTACAAAGGCTGTGCTACATTATCCATAAATTTCATTGATTGTTGGGTGGAACTTAGGCTTTAAATATTCCTGGTGTCCCTTTACAGATAGATGATTTAGAATCTGAAATGACAGTTTCTTCTCTTTTACTTTGCTTGACTTCTTTGCTGAACTATCAAATATCTGAGTATTGTGAACTGAGATTACTATTTTTTTCCACCCTAAAACCCCCAAAACTTCAATGCACCTGAATTTGAAGAATACCGATTGTCAACATAGGGAAAAAAAGCCAAACTCCTCCTTTGGAGACATCACATGCAATCCCAGCCAACCATGCTGAAGAAAAAGGCAAGCTGATGGGGTGGGGAGGTACGAGAGGGTTAGACAGGAAGAGAAAAAGACAGGACAAAAAAAAAAAAAAAGCTGTGAAGCCATGTGCTTGCTATCTACAAATAACCACACTGCAGAAAAAGATTTATGTAGGTTAAAGGACAAAGATGGTGCAAGATCAAATAATGGAGTAGCTAGAGTTAAAAAGAGGCTGCATATAAGCAAGCTGTCAAATCATCTGAGGAAAAACATTCTGGGATGTTTTTCAGAGAAAGCGACTAGGGAGAAACCCAGATAATTTAAAAAATAATGGTAACAATTTACCAAAGTGATAAATGGCACCTGTCAGGCTGAATTCAGTAACCCAAGATATCCTGTTTAGTCCTGTATCAGCCTTTCAGTAAAAGTGTTGTGGGTTTTATTTTCTCCCAGGGACAAAATACGCATTCTAATTGTTGTTCAAGGTGCAAACTAAAATATTCAGGTTCAGTGTATGTTATTCATTCAGGAATGCACATTCATGCAGGAAGATACTGTTCTAGCAGCTTATAAGCTGGAGGAGAGGCTGTACTGCTTTGAGCCCCAGGCTGTCTGAAATTATTTTTCAGTGTCCTCCATTCTCAGTGGTCATGAAATCACAAAGAGAGCACTACTGATGCTCTATATTCAAAATTATAACCAGAATCCTTGCTGTAACTGCTAATATCCTAATTTTTTCTTAAAGGCAGTAAGATTTCAAGAATCAGAAGTATAAGATGTCATTTGACACCTAGTTTTGGAGATATAAGCTTCACTTTTTATAGCTATGAGGGTAACAGCTCACTGTGTTTTTCAAAATGAGAGCTGAGATCTTTGTACATAATTCTAGAAACTGGGACTTCACAAAAATACCAAACAGCATGACAGAAAAAGAGAGAGAGTTAAAAAAGCCTCCATCAGCATGCCACTTCTTTTTCCAGACAAACACATAAACCAACCTCTCCAGGTGGTATTCTGGTGCACTTTTTCAACCCATCCTTGCTAGCAGTGAGTATGGAAGAAAAACCAGGAACATGGAGGTGAAATGTCAGAGGAGTACTGGTTTGTTGTGGGAGCAGGGATCAGGAATGGCACAAAAGGGGAGAGGCTTCCACATGCAATCTCCATTCCTGGAGACACCCAGGTCTGATTTCGCCCGAAGGAGAGGACTATGCTTTAAGAAATCAGGACAGCTTGGCCCCTGGAGGAAGTGTAAGGAAGAAGGGAAGTTTTTTGGAACCAACTATGACTTTAAATATTTGTTTTCAGTAAACCAGACCCAACTGCCACCAGTGCAGTCTGGAAACAAAGCCGTTTTATTTCAGAGCAGCCTGGCCAAGTTGACACTCCTCAGCTACTTGGAAAACTAAAAGTAGCAATGCTGGAAGCTCCCCAGGTCTGGACATCATGTTCCAGTTAACAAAAATCAGCCTGACACCCCTGGCTGTGTCCAAAGAATTGGGGGGCCTGAACACAAAGTTATGTGGTCAATTAGTGAAACATAGCTTTGCATGGCTTCTTGACCTTTCAGAACTGGAATGAATTTGCCAAACAGGAAAGAGTAGGAATGAAACAGAACAAGTAATTCAGAAACCCTCTGGGTATAATCTGCTGATGTCTTGCACCTCCAGGCTCATTACAGGTCTCTTGGCAGAGGAATTCATGAGTGTCAGCACATTTCCAGGGATGAGAGCAGAATCCTGTATAACCTGCTCCACCACTTCTGCCTGTGTGAATCAAAAGAATGTGGGGTTTTATCCCCAGTTACACTGGGAGAAAAGTGTATCCCTGCGTACCTCTGGCAAGTGCCTGTCGTGGTTGGGTTATTAACCAAAAGCCATTGCTTGTGAGTGATGCACCAAAGTAAGGACATCAGACCAGCTGTACTGGTTCAGGCCTTGGGTCCCTCTGCCCCATGATTTGTTTCCTGACTGTGCCAGAGGCAGTGACAGGTGGAGGAATAAGGTTCCAGCAAGAGCATTCAATGCTCCTCTCTTCCAGCAGGGAGTGGTTTTCAGATTATTTTCCAGAGTCTGACACAGTACTTTTTAGTAATCCCCTCAGCTGATCTCAAGTACTTTGGTTCTTTTAGCCCCCCAAAAGTATAAAAAATTACTTTGGGCCCCCAAAACTGCTTCAACATAATAATGTTAGGGGTTATTTTCTGTGTTATTCTCTATATTTCCCAAAAAAATTCCTAATACTTGATTTACTTTTGTTACTGCTAACCCAGCAGCGAGTTTATAAAATACACATGGATCACCTGTCCCAGCCATGCTCCCTCCCAGTTTCTGGTGTACCTACTGGCAGGCAGAACATGGGAAACGGAAAAGTCCTTGACTTAGAGGAAGCAGTACCCAACAACAACAACATCAGTGTGTTACTAACATTTTTGTCATTCTGAACCAAAACCACAGCACTGTATCAGCTATTAGGAATAAAACTGGCACCATCCCAGGTGTCAGGAAACTAGGACAGGAGGAAAACTCATGGCTGGATGGCACAGACTTTACCCTCATGTTCTTTGAATTCACCCGGTCCCCCTTCAAGCTTTCCCCTAGCAAGGAATACTTGGCTGAATTAAGGGAGAGATGCAATGCCTGGGGAAGCCATGGGAGAAAAGGGAGAAGCACCTGTGCCTGGAGGTGGGAAGGCAGCTATTGCTGTGCAAGCTGGAGGGCAGCATCCAATTTTCCTTCCAGCTGCCTGTCCTGTGACTGCATGACACTTCATTGCCAGCTGGGGTTAAGCCATGACACTGCCTTCACTTTTCTCACAGAAGGCTCTTGAGGAAATATGGGCAGCGAAATGTAGAGAATGAGGTACATGAATGGTACATGAGGTAATCTGGTTGTTCCTGAGGGCAGGATGACTTTTCCCAGCACCTGCTGAAAGCTGCTGCCATTGCACCTTCCCCTCTGCCTGGCCTGGGCACACCACCCTGCACTGTGCTCGCACAAAGCTGCCAGCAGATCTGTCCCTCAGGAACAGACACGGGCTGTGAAGCCCATGCCAGTGAGACAGCAGCTGTCTGGATCTGTTCTCTTTTTATTTTCTCTCTGTGATTTGCATGTTCTTCCTTGATAGCTGTTATCTTCTGCTCTTGAAATAGCTGCTGCAGTGTATTTCCCTGTTTGTTATACTTTGGGAGCAATTTCAGGGATGTCTCCAGGGCTGCCTGCCCTGGCCCCAGCACTCCTTTATACCCCTAGCCACCACCATATCCCCTTGCTAGCCCTGCTGCCAGGGCCTGCAGGCATCCCCAGGTACAGAGAAAAGATTTACAATAAAGAAAGAAGCAGAAGTAGCTCATAAATAAAGAGAGCTGCATTCACTTTAATCTGACAGCCATACAACTGCTTTCCCTGGCTTCAGACCAAGCTCCAAATTATTTTTGCCTGTCTGCCCCTGGGGCAAGGCTGCACAAGGAGTCAGTGAGGACACCCTGAGCACTGAAATTAACTCCCCATGCCAGATCAGATCAGATCAGTGACTCAGTGGGAAGGGTTTTGCTTGGTGGGTAACCAGAAGCGATATTAATGACACCATGATCAGGCAGGGGGTTTCCTAGGGAAGATTCCTCCCTCACACTGTCATTGTGTCAGACCTTCTCTGAATGCCCAAAACTTAGGAAGCCTGTCTGTATAATGTGTGGTAACGGGGGGTTAGATTTGTGCTTCTCCCAGGGAAAAATAAAAATTAAAAAATAAAATAAATTTCAAAAATAGTGCAAAATCTGGAGATGGATTTATATTGAAAAAACAGGCCTGAGCACTAATTGCGGAAGATTTGAATTGGATGCTCTGACTATCCTTTACCTTGAATGAGAACAATGAACATTAGATCAAACTGTAGTCAAAAGTTGCCTGTTAATGTGATATGGGCCCTTCCATGTATTTATTCACTACATCCTTACTCATCATGAAACCTCATCATTGGCACTGCACTTTTTGGGCTGTGGAGAGGTGTGTGCAAGTGGGGCATCCAACACTGGGATCAGCAGTGTGACTGGAGAACATCCAGCCTTTCCGGCCCTGCCCCTGTTCACACACTGCACTGACATTGTGCAGCTCCTAATATTTTGCTGCTCTAGGCAACCACCTGTTATGCTTTTTTGTTGCAAAGCCAGTCTGCCATGGAAACACTTCCAGTCCACCGGCAACTGCCGCAGATTAGGTCATTGCAGAGATGTTAAAACACGGATTGCAGATGTCTGTGTTGGGATCTGAAACATGAAGTACAGTATTGCTTTGGGATTAGACTGCCTTCACTCCTGTTCATGACAACAGAGCCTGATGGAAGCTCCTCTACATCACCTGAGCTTCTGTTTGTGCTATGGCAGATGGAACTGGCACCCAAATCTCGACTTTAATAATTATTGTTATCTTTCATGAAACACAATATTAAATACTGTACAAACCAGCAGAGTAATCTCCCCCATGACAACGGCTGCTGCCCAGGAGCCCAGGATGAGTGTGCTGCATGAGCTGCTGTCCTCAGGATGGCCAGGAATAGGGACTGAAGCGAGCTGTCGTTGCAAGTGACACTGATGCAGTGGCATTGTTTCACAGGACTGCAAGCCTTGCTCATGAGCAGCAGGAGAAGGATGACAAGGATTTGTCCCTCTTGGTCTGCACACATACAACTTGTGGCCCTTTAAAGCCATCCAGCCTGAGCTCAGTGACTCGTCAAGAGTGACACTGAAGAAGCAGAAAGGAAATGCCACAGCAGCACACAATTGTTTCTGAGCAAGAGGGTTTCTGGTAGAGAGCCAGGTGCTGCTGCCCTGCCTGCGTGGCACTCGATGGATTTGTGTGGGGCCGGGTGCCTCTCGCTCTGCGTGTGTGTAAGAAGGGTGCCTGTCCTCAAGCAAACCAAAATAGGCTGTACTTATCTCTAAGTGGAGGCCTGCTATTCCACTTGCGTGGAGGATATGCAATACATCTGGAATAATTAATTTCTTAGCCTACTGTTACTTTCTTGTGTATCAGACATTTGCTGCTTCTGAAGCCTGTTGACTGTATTCAATATCTCTTCCTGTTTAACTTCGTTATTCCGGTCTTAAAACTTTTTTTTTTTTTAGGCCATGTCTTTTTATTTTTCCTTGAACTAGAGAATTTGCCTGACGTATGGATGAGTCACAGATACCATATTTCCTCTTCTCTGAAGCACATTTACATTTTTGAAGAATTGCAACTGACAACGAGCAGCCATACTTCCAAAATATCCTTTCAGGGAGGAGAAAGGAGGAACAGTGATGCTGAAATCAGCCCGAAAGGTAAATGACTGAAAGAGGGGGAGAGAGAGAAAACACAGAGTCTTAGAAGGGCAGCCGGATGCAGGCAGTCACTGCGCAGCGTTTGATGGTGGTGCCTCGACTGATAACGTTCCTGCAATCAGAGACACCCTGTCATTCCTATCAGCAGCCATTCAAGCATATCACCAGCAGCTCTAAATACAAATATCAGAAGAAAAAAGGATACATATTCAGAAAATCAGTTCATTTCCTTGGCTCCTAGCCCAGTATTTTCTGAAGTGAAGGGAGGTTGGTCCATAATGGGGTGTAAAAGGTGCTACCAACCCTGCATTACCCCATCAAAGTGGTGGTACTGGTTTTAGGTGAAAGAGAGTTCTAATTCTCTTCATCATAGCTGGTATGAAGCAGTTTTGGCTATGTCATGAAGACAGTGTTGATAACAGAGGAACGTTTTAGCTATTGCTGAGCAGTGCTCAGCATCAAGGCCTTTTCTGCTTCTCCCATCTTTTGCCAGGAAGTGGACTAGGGGTGCACAAGAGGCTGGGAGGAGGCACAGCTGGGACAGCTGACCCCAGCTGACCAAAGGGATATTCTGTACTATATGCTGCTATGCCCAGCAATCAAAGTTAGGGGGAAAGGTTGCCAGGGCTGCTGTTGCTTGGACTGGCTGGGCATTGGTAGCCTAGTGGCAGGCAGTTATAGGTGGGTTTTTGGGTTTTTTTTGCTTCACTTATTTTTCCCTGGTTTTGCTTTTCCTTGTTTCCTTTTTTTACTGTTTAAACTGTTGTTATTTCAGCCCATGAATTTTCTGTTTTTTGGCCTTCCCATTCTCTTCCCATTCCTGCTATGAGGAGGATGTGAATGAGTGGCTGGGTTGTGCTTAGCTGCCTGACAAGACTAACTCACAACAGCCACAATAGCTCCAGAGATGTTCCATGTTGTGGCTGTCATCTGAAGTATTGCAGTAATGTATTTTTAAAGCCTATCATTTTTGTCTCAAAGACCAACTGAAAATGGAGGTTCCCAGGTTGTCTTGTGTCTTGAGCTGCTTCCTAAGTCAGGTCTTTTGGGTTTGTTTCTGACATTTCTATGGAATTTTTTTTTGTTGAAGTTTGTTTGGTTTGGTTTGTTGTTTTTTGTGGTTTTTTGGTGTTTTTGTTGGGGTTTTTTTTTGTATAAAGCTGTAGCAAGTATTTGCCTCTTAAAGAAATCTACCTCTGAGGTCATTAGGGGCTAAAGTTTAAATGGCTACTATTGTCTCTGTCTTTTCATCCCCAAATTGTAAGGCTGCAAGGAGTTCAATAATGGAAGTCCTTTCTATGAGTATCACAGTGAAAATCAGGCTTCTCGTATGCAGCCATTGACAAGACAGGCTAATTCCAGCTGTCTCTTTTGGTGTATCACAGTACCTTACACAAAAGCCCATCAAGCACTCACCCCCATTAGAGAGCACTCATGTAATGATTGGTGATGGCACAGGCACTCGGCTGGAGCCCCACAAAGGCTCCCCCTGACCTTCAGTCACGACTGCAAGATCATGTTACAATCTCACTGCACTGAACTAGTTATTCCAGCAAATCTTTTGTGTTGTGCTTCAGGACAAGGCAGGCTCTGTAGCTGCTCTTGTGAAGAATCACAGGTTGGAAGAGGTTGCTCTTTGCTTCTGTGAGACTTCACTGCACAGCTGAAAGGTGCTTCTAGGAAGATGCTATGAACATAACCATCCTGCTTCCTGGTTATCTCCTCATTCCATGTCCTGCCTTGCCTCACCTGCAGTAACCAAAACATTATTAATTGTTCTTGTTGCTTACAGGCAGTGCACAGGAGTGATAGGACAGGAAAGTATGAGCACTCAGGTGCTGCATTGTGGTAGGCTTGTCCCCTGGAGGTTTGCTGGTGGGGCATAATCTGGGATGGAAAGGATAGGACAGTAAAGGAGAGTAACACACTCACTATCCATAAAAAATATATTTCTATGTACTTGCTTACTTGGCTGAAGATCTGATAAATTCTGATAAATTTCAGAATGTTGAGAAAAACAGTTATAGAATGGGAAAAACTGACTAATTAATTTTCCATTTTTCAGAAGCTATCAGTGACCATTCATGAGTCCCAGTGGCAGCGGCAGTTTTTTCCCCAGGATTTACTGATCTAAAGTACAATCCCTAAGCTCTGTTCAAGAGCCAGGAATAGTGGAAGGGCAGGTGAGTACTAGCTATTGGCTGTCC
Organism: Entomyzon cyanotis; assembly: GCA_024500445.1. Lineage (NCBI taxonomy): Eukaryota > Metazoa > Chordata > Aves > Passeriformes > Meliphagidae > Entomyzon > Entomyzon cyanotis. The sequence goes on from JAKEPQ010000871.1 coordinate 1,072,062, forward strand.
AACCACCCCTGGCCATATGCTTGTTCAAAGTGGCACACGGCTGTAAAGTGGCAGTCAGTGTCTTATCTACACTACATTTCCTTCTTGACAATGCTGGAGTTCTAATGTGGGAAGTTTGGAGAAGATAAATTTAAAATAGATGAGGGCAATCAGTTTTTCTCTTGGGATTTAAACCAAGAGGATCTACTACTGCCAATTAGGACTGTCATGCCAGAGTAACTTGAGTAAACCACTGGGGTTGAGAATGAAACAATAGTTGCAGATAGTGCAAACTGATAGTTACAGATAGTCTGAGGAAGGAGAGAGGCCTGGGACTCTCCTGCTCATGAAGACTTTGTCATAACCACTTGTCCACTGTCTTTGCCATCTCACCTATGCTATGAATGCTAGTGAGGTGCTGGGACACAAAAGATAGGACCCTGACAGTCTGAGATGAGGGAGGTAAAGTTGAAGCAAAGGCTCATGCAATGCAATACAGCAAGACTCGAGGCAGAGATGGTCACGTCAGCACACAGGAATGCCAAACTCCCAGGAGTGACAGCCGAGGTGCTTGACAGGGTTCACTTCCAGGTACTGAGGAGATAAAGATAAAAGTAGGCTTCAGTGTACCCTGCTTCTTTGCTACTCTCCACCTCCTTGATGTTGTTATTTCTATGTCCTATACCTCCAGTTTCTCCCGCCTTGGTTCCTTGGAGAACACTGTGCCTTCTCCAAGAAGATACACCAGGCAGTTCAGCAGACAGGATTAGCTTTCCTGCCTGAGGTTGCTTTGGATGACACCCTGTCAAGGGAAGGTGATCCCATTGTAGCACCACTGGTCTTGTAAAAAGTGTCACCATGACAGCTGATTTTCTTAAGTCTGCAGGATCTTTTGGAGCACTGACTGCCCTGAGGTATCAGCTTGAAATCTGGTCAATTCTTACTTTTGCAGCAGCTCTTACCTGTGGTGCATTGATGTTCTGCAATTGCTGGCCACATGCATAACAGGATTCTTTGTAAAGCAGAATGAGGGATGTGCTCCATTTGGCTCCTTTCATTAGGCCTCCCATTTCTGACACACACATACGAGTATGTCTGCGTGTATACACAATCCTGAATGATTGTCTGGTTCTAATACACACCAAAGGTTTCCTTTCTCAAGAGGGGACAGCCTCCAGTCAAGGCCCCAGTTCTTTGGAACAATTTTTGAAGTGTTAAATTCTGCTTCCAATTCTGCTTTGGAATAAATTCAAAGCTTTTCAAAGGAAAAGATGAGGTTTTCAGTTCATGCTGTCTCTGAAGAAATGGCTAGACTCCACCTTAAAGCTTCAAGACCTTCTGTTACAATCTTTATCAAAATCTTTCACATTTTGGTGAAATATTTTTGCTTTAACTTAATCAGCATTTTAATAGAATGGCTGCAAACTGAAAGTGTTCTTATTAGTTTGGCACATCAATCAAAGTATTTTTAGGAGGCGTGTTTACACTCTGTATTTGTTGTGATTTTAAAGATCACAAAGATGGTCAAATGTTTTAACACTTCAGATTGGGAGACTTTTTGAACTTCCTGCTCTGCACAAATCCTATTCTTCCCCTTCAAGTGGAAAAATTAATGCAGTGATTAACAAAGGTACATCTGAAACTGGGAGATCTCCCTACAGACTGCAAAGGTTGCAGGAAGTGTTGTTTCCAGTAATTGAATATGGTGATATAATTTATAACTGCTCAGCCACAAGTTTGCACAAATCAGACAAAATGCTCCTGATTACTTAGATTATCTGTTTATCCACACCACAATCTTCTGACCAGAGATGATATTTCCTCTTTTGTTTACAGTCTTCCAGGAGGCACAAGGTTTCCGAGAACTGGAATTGCTTGGCTTCTGACATCACTGCCAGTCAGATGGGCTGTCCTTCACGCTGCAGCATTTGCAGCACCATACATCCCATTGCTAAATTAGCTGTCCTGTGATGCTGGGACACGTGCAATTTTTGCAGGTATATGCACATGAGTTTGTGCCCACACGTATGAGACAAAAATTTGGTGATGTTTTCTGGTTGAAAAAGATAATGTTTTCTTCTTTGTTTGGGTTTGTGTGTTTTTTTAATCTAAATTGAGAAAGCAACTCCTAAACAATAAGAGCAGGTTTTTTGTAAACTACTCAGAAATTGGTTTGTGGTTTGGTGGTTTGGGTTTTTTTTTTTTTTCTCCCCAGCATTTAATGTCCTCGGGTAATATAATCCCCAAGCAAAATTATATTGCTTGCTCTAAAACAGGTCTGATTAGCTCCAGTGAAGCAGAACATTGATATGATAGTCTATTACTGCTACTTTCTGTGTTTTAAAGCACTAGCATTGTGTTTAGAATTGACTGAAATATAGGAGATAATGGGCAGCCCATTGACTGTCTGAGCTCGCTGCTCAGAGCGAGCTTGGGGTGGAAGGCGATCTGTTCAGTTTCTCACATCTCACTGCAGCAGCTTTGCTGTTCAGCACTGTAGCTCCTTTCCTATGCCATAGCTGCAGATGTCAATACTGTCCCTGCATTTGCCAAGTCCTTAGTCATTTGGGTTCTGGGGAAGGGAAAAAATTAAACTGAAATGTGAGAGCTCTGGGATTTTTCCTTTAGTAAAGCAAGTAACGGTGTATGAAGTGCCGATATATGGCTTTATAGTCCTAAAATACAGCACATTGGTTAAAACATAAACAGAAATCCTGGTTTTCATGCAAAACCGAAGTAACACAAAGTCTGTGCAGAGATTCAGGAGCAAGTGAGCTGCCTTCCCAGGAGCAAGGCTGCCCTCCAGCCTCACAGGAGATGAAAAATTTCAAAGCAGGTGAAGCAGGTGAGTGTGGAGTGCCAGAAACACACTTTCCTCACTGTGCAGCTTGGTGTGCTCCTTCCCACTACATGGCTGTCATGGATGTTCCCAGACATGAGGAGTGCTCCCTGCTTTGCTTTGCAGGAGCAAGTGGCAATCACAACTAAGCCGCAGCACTGAAAAATAACCAGGTGATATCAGCCTTTTTCCAAAGCAGGGAGGCAAAAGATAAGGAGGAAAAAACAAAAATGGTCGCTGCGAGTGAAAGTTTACTGGCATGTGTAGAAAAGGCAGAACTCAGTTCCATAAAATAAATAAACTAAGATGTACAGCATTCTCTGTACCATTTCACTTTGTCATTCAGGCAGGATCTTTTTTAAGTCAGTGGGAGTCCTTCCACTGCTTTCAGGAGGTTTTGGAACAGAACCATCCAACTGTTTGGGTTGCTGACACATATCTGGCCCTTTACCTGTTGCTTTAAATGAGTACTGCAAGGGAATAGTATGGGATTCTCCCCTTCTTAGAAGGCACCTAATGTGTTGTAGCTGCACCCTAATGTGTAGGAGCAAACGGGTGAGCCCAGCAGCTCAGTGTTTATTTACCTATGCTGGTGTTGAGTTTACATCAGCAGAGGAGTTTGTGCAGAGGATGTGGCTATGGAAACTGGATGCTAGGAAGGAATGACCTACCCTGCTGAGCGAGGGCTGCTTTGGAGCAAGATCTCTCACTGGGAGCAGAGGCATTCCTTAGCCCTACCCCTTTCTGACACCTGCAGCTTTGGCAGAAGGTTCTACTCTGTGACGAGCAGAGGGGCAGAAGGGGTTAGAGGTTTTTGCATGGTTTGGGGTGGGGTTGAAGTTGTGATAATCTTTATCTTAGAGGTCACAATTCTTCAGAAAAAAAAAATAAAGCTGCTCAGCTGCTCTACAGATTCAGGAAAATGCCATTCTTTTCTCTGTCCATCTACAGAGGTGAGAGGGGAGAAGAAGAAAGGAGATGCTCACAGATTAGGTTAGCAGCAAGGTCAAGCCTGAGATTTCCATCAAGCTGCCTGTTTGCAGTTTTCCAGATAAACCTTTATGATTCTAAGTATCCTGGGGGGTGGGGAACCCCAGTATTGGAATTCTATTAATTCTTTTAAAAATAAATAACCGAGTTTTTATTTTTAATGTTTAAGTGAAAAGTGAGAAGCCCAATAGCTATCCAAATGTAGAATCATTCAGTGCGCCCAAAGTTAGAAGTGAACCTTTGCTTTTCCTTAAGATCAAGTAAGGCACTGAGTGTGCCAATTGGGTGTTATAGGCCTGCTGCTCCAGACTATCCAGTGCTAAAGGACTCTGCTGTAGTGCTCTGCTACACACTGATTGTTCTGTCTTTGCAATGTCCTTAGTTTGGGATTTTTCATGCTGATATTTTAGTGTCCTGTCTGAAATGTTATTACTTGGCATTGTACTAGATACTACTGAGCTCAGGCCAGTCCAGCAGCCACTGAAATAAAGACCACTTCTCTTTTGGGTCCACTGTTCTGAAAAAACACAGTGGACTGGTGTCATGACTGAGTAAAACTGTTATGACTTCTTAGGGCTTATGGGTAATAAGTACGGAACTGTTTTTATGAAGTCCTTAGCTGTGCAGCAAGTCAAGCAGAATACACTTTCACTACATAAGAGAAGGAAAAACCAAACAAGCTTCTAGGACAAATGGCTGTTCTGTGATTGTGACAGGCTAAGAACAACATGAGACTGGCAGGACAAGAAGAAAAGTCTTTGTGTCCTGAGAGGAGTGGCTCAGTCACCTTAGAAGAGACTCCAGGAAAAGTTGTATGTTGGAGGACTCAATTGCTTAAAAGGTATGAGGTGAACCTCAATGAACCAAAGGTGATTGGGAATTGCAGTCATGCTTACTTTGAATGACAGTGAGGGCCACCTCCCATCTCAGGAGGGCCACAAGCCACAGGGGTCTCTTCTCTGGGATGGCTTATACATATCCAGCTTAAGAAGGATGCCAGGAGTGAAGGACAGCACTGTCACAGCAGCCTCCACTTGCTCTCACAGGAAATGTACTGAATATCCAGCAAGGGATTTCCACAGGCATGGCTCCAGCTCTACTGGGAGCATGATGTAGAGTGGAGGATGTGCATTAGGGCATGGCAACCCAGTAATGCAGGGGGGTCATTGAATTAAGGAGAAGTGTTTCACTCAACACTTGTATGCCACCTAATACAGGTTTCTAGCCAGGCAGGCTCCTCTTTTAGCTACCATGCTGCTTGGTGTGTGAGCCAAAATGTCATGATGGAAGGGGAAAAACTGCCATTTGATGTCATACCTACCTAGAAGTTTTAATGTACTCATCTCTCTATTATCTGAGCACACATTTTCCAGTCATGGCCCTATGAATTCTTTTCTCTCTCAAGGTGTGGTTGTGTTTTACAAGTAACCTTGTGCTGGCTGGCTGAAATATGAGCCCACAGCCTTTAGACCAATAATACCATACAAGTTGTAATGTTTTCCTCAGACTCTGTGGTATCAGTTAGCTGCAAAGCTGCCAAAGGACATTCCACAGTCAGAGGAAACTGAGTGTAGGTGGGCAGCCCAGAGCCCAAGTGCATATTTTATAAACTCTCCATTATTATACTTAAAAGGGTGAGTCACACAATAATCATTCTGCAATCAAATTCACTGTTGAGTGTGTTGCTTTTTCTTATTAACTCCAATGTCATGTAAAAATTGCCAATGTTTCCCAGAAGTTTAATTTCTGAAAGTGGGGGAAAATGACACAAAGATAGCTGACACATTTACATGTGTGTGAATACTACCTTAGCTGTGCACTACTTGGATTTTTAAATGCCAAAAATAAAATACTCTTTTGTTGTCTGAAGCTGAGAGACTCTGGCAGAAAAAAAGGGCTTGGACATCTCTATTGCCTAATGCAAATCAGATATCTTCAGTATTAAGCACGTCTTCAGTGCTTGGGAAGAAGTGGCTTTATAACTGGACAGCATCATCAAATGGGTAAGTAGGCAGTCACTCACAGGAGGTAAAAAGATCTATATATTATGTATATACAAAAGATTTTTCCCCCAAGGATTAACACAGTCTTGTGTAAGATAGAAACTGGTGAAGTTTTGTTATGGCTAAATCAAGTTTTTAAAGTAGAGAGCCTTTTCCAAGAGACCACCTAGGATAGTGTCTGGTGCAACCATCACTGGCTATGGCAAACTCCAAGTGATTGGCCTCTGTTGGCTGCCTGTGACCTGTGTGATGCTGATGATCAGCTACCCTCTGCTGTTCTGGTGGGCTATGCTGACACTACAAGTGAGTGGACATGCGAAGAGATCTGTGTGAGACTTGGGCATCACCGTCTACCCAATACTCATGCCAGTCCTTTTCCAGAGCTTGCTATCCATGCTGCACACAAGAAAGCTCTATCTCCTGCAACAAACAGTCCCAAGGAGGCTCTTCTGCCCAGGGATGCTCAGGGTTTGTGTTTCTCCTTGGTTTGTCTCCTGTGGTATTTCAGGCAGGGGAAGGGTGGAGCAGTGCTTTGGTCAGGAATGTCTTCCAGTTCGTTTCTTCTCCTGTAATGGAAGAATTTTGACTTAGTGAAGCCACTGAGGTCTTGCCCAGCCCATTGCAGTCCCCATGAGTCATGGGCCAGCACCAGCTGACACATCCCCTTCAGTTGTTAGGAAAGAGCTTGTAGTCACAGAGGCAAAAATAGAAGTATCCAGCAATGACATTCCTCTCTTTTTACTTGGTTACTTCTTGGCTACTTCTTGGATTGACCTGTTTAAAGAGTCATTCATATCCTGACAGCATAAATGAGGAGAAGCTTATTTCCTTTAGGTGATGTTGGAATTCCTTCTCTACTTCAAAACAATTTTTTTTCTTGCTCTCTGCTTTGTCCTCCAAAGACATCCTAGACAAGCCAAACCATTTCATTCCGTTGCATAGACTCGATGTTGTCCCGCTTCATCTTTTGTCCTAAACAACACCCCAAGGGAGCAGTAAGGCTACAGAAATGCTGCCTAACCCTGAGACAAGCCAGAAAACAGGTGCACTTCTCAGCCACCTGCCATTCTCCTTTCATTCAGGGGGCACTCAGTAATTTCATTGTTGGAACCAAGTGTCTTGCTGGCAACATGAATGCTGAGGTGTAGGGAGCTAATGGCTCTTTTGCTGAAGATAAAAATAATTTCTGATAAGTGTAACGTGCTAATCATTAAGAAGGAGACAATTACTGTCTTTGTATTGTGCACAGAAGCAGCACAGCAGGCCTTGACTACACACTGGGGTCCCTTGAGAACTACCAATACAGGTTTAGCAATCCCAAATTCTGTATCTGGATGCTACTTAAGCCTGTCCCTCCTTCATTTCCTTTTAGTGCTTAGGGGCTATATCAGCAGGAAGGAGCTATTTTCAGAAAAAAATACCTTTCATTTTTTGTGACTCAACCACCCTTCTCCACAGGGAAGCTGAGGCAGGTGGTGTACTGTACAGGTGTCTTCTGGATGCTGGCTTAGGTGAAGGGGCCTCCCAGTCCTGTGCAGTCACAGGGCATTTCCTGACATTGTTCATTGGAACAGTCATTTGTTTGATCATCTTTTCACTAACCCACTTTTCCCTCTGCCACTTCAAACAGTATTATTCTTGCGGAGGCTGCATTTCAGTATTAGTGACCTGTGCATAAATTATCCTTTGCACCAAAATGTTTCAATTACTGCTTTTAATTCAAAGTGAGCAGTGCCACAAAAACTCCAAACATTATCAGTTGCTGTTTTTACTTCCTTCCTCTGGAACAGGAATGAATGAAGCAGTTGGGATAAATATATTACTCATGCCTTGTGTTAACTAATCTGAATCTCAGATGAATGTTTTTCCCCTGCAGGGCAGATATTACTCTCTCTCTCTGGCCAATTTGCAGCTCGGGTATCGCATTCTGTTTGCTGCCTCTCCCCATGGATTCAAATTGATATGCTGTTGTCCTTTGCTTGCCTCTCCACCCCAACACAATTCCTTGTCTTACATGCTGCACACAGGCAGTGCTTTAAGTCATTTCATTACCTTTTGGGTTTGCCTGTCTCAGAGTGCCTTGCAATGCAGGCTCAGCTAGGACTCTGTCCATAAGACTGGAGATAATAAAAGCTTTTCCATTAACATTAGTGGGAGTTCAGTTCATCTTTTTTTGATATGCTGCTGCATATCCCTGAAATCCTAGAAGCTGGTCCATCTTCCAGCCACCTGGATTGTAGTAGCTAGGAATATCTCACTAGTTCACCAAGCTTACTGATGTACATATCTTTTAAAATTCTTACACCACTTTTGAGAACTAATAATTCTGGTGCCAGTTGTTCCTGTGTCAGTGACTGATTCCTTCACCTTTGCAGTGTTTGTGGGGCCACTAAGTTGGGCCACTGACACATGTCCCAGTAAAAACAGACACTTGCTGCTGGCACAAAGCACAAATGTCCTCCTTTGATTGCAAAGTGATCCCCACTGTCACAGCCCAACAAAGTGAGGGTTGTTAAATGGTGAGCAGAGAGGTTTTTAGGGAGCCATGTTTCAATTTCAATCTTCCATGAGGTGACTTGTAAAAACAGTAAACAGAGATAGTTATTTTAAGAATTTTGAAAGACCTCTTGTCTGCATCCTTTTCAACAAATGCTGTTTAATTTGTTTTCCCCTCTCATGTAATAATCATGGGCTACTTCTGCTGTGCTTGCTAAGTCTGCTCCCACTTCACCAGGTGATATTTACCTATTAGTACAGCTTGCACTATAGGATATTGAGTGCAGCTGAATCCCAGGTTTTGCTCATTTTGTGGCACACAGCTCATTAGCCAATGTGAATGATGTTGTCTCTGTGTAGAAGAACAGAGTCCTGTTTCATTTTCAGACATCCAGTTTCTGTGGTCACTGAGTTTCTCCTTGTTGTTTGTTACCTTTCCTCTTGGTGTTAACTCATTGTCTTTCAAGGGTGTGATTGTCACCTCTGCAGGGCAAAGGATCTCAGCAGGTAGATTGTTTTTCTGGGAGTAAAGCACAGACATAGTGGAGCATATAGTGAACAGACTCTGAAGAGGTGCTTTTACATCAGCACTTAGTGCTGAAGGTATATGGAGAAAGAAAGATAGAATATTGTCACCAGTGGCAAAAGAAGTTATATGAAATAAGGACAGAAGGATACACTGTAATCATAGAGCTAAAATGCTTAGGGTTTTTTGTAGGTCAGATTTGTGAAATACAAGAGGAGCTTTTGTAGCCCTATTAGATGGAGTTGTGGCAGAGAGCTGTGACAGAGTATGACTGTTCCCTCTTTATGTAATGGACATGTAATGGACATGTAATGGACATGTACTGGGTGGGGGAAATATTTTCCTCAGGATAACAGGATGAGAAAGGCACTGCAGCTACAGCCTGCTTAAACTCACACACAGAACAGCTGATGTCTAGGATTTGTTATTTCTCCTTCTCATTGTGATATCTTAGTCTTTCTGCCAATGGCCTCATGACATTTCTCTGCTAATAAATGTCCATGGTTCCTTCCTGTGTCATATCCTACCTGCACCCTGCTCTTTAACCCCTTGAAAATCCTATTTATAGAAGCTGCACTGCTTATTGTGAAGCTGCACGTCTTGTCAGGTATAAGGACGATTTCTTTCCTATACCAAAATTTCCCAATTTCCTTCTGCATTGAGGAAGTCATAGCCAGCTCTGCTTCAATGAGGCAGTTGAGGCAGTAGTGATGCAATTTATCTTCTTTTATGTGGAAGGTCAAATCCACTAATGCCTTTCTAAAGCACCCCTGACCATCAGGAGCTGAGAGCTCATGCATTTCAGGAAAGCAGGTTCCACTAAGATACAGAAGGTCATCCTCAAAGTGATGTGCTGCAAATCATAAGGTGCTTGCTTTGCCCCTCAGTAAAAAAATGGATTTCACTGCTTTCCAACACTCTTAATTTGCTCCCTCACCTTCTTTTGCAGAATCTTTTTCTCCTTCCATACGTCTGTCCTTGTTCATGCAAACTAGATGTCTGCATTTCATCCTCCTTCCCCATAGCATTATTTTCTCATGACAGCTTGTATACATTTTGACTCTCTTGGCCTAGATGACTTAGTTCTTATCACACTGCTTTGCCAAAAAAAATATTTCTCTTTTTCCTCTAGATGTTGCCCTCTTGGTCATGACTGACAGTATATCAACTCTGGTTTCTGCAGGAGGCTTTGTTTCCTTTCCACCTCCCACAGAAGTCATAGTTTTTGCAATTCTTCAAAATTAAAGTTTTAAATACCTGTAGATGTTCCAGATGTTCCTCTGTTACTATCAGGTCTTATTCATAGTATTTGCCTGTAGAAGGAATCACTATTGAGCATAAAAAGTTTAACTCAAACACAGGCCCAAATCAAGTGTCATACTGGCACATCCATATAGGTCGAGTGACAGTCAGTTTCTGAGCTGATCATGGTATTGTGCATAGGTCCATCCCTGTCATGAGCTGGTCCAGGTCTCTGCTCAAAAACCAACAACAACTGAGCTACATCAAAATCAGGATCCTACTCCAAATTTTAGAGGCTAGGTATGTTCCTTTCCAGGCTGCTGGAAGCAAGGAAAATTTCAGATGATCCCACTTTGCAATGCACTTTCATTCTTCTCCACTCTTTCTGCACCATGGAGAAACCAGTTTCCCTTCTGGACTCAGGAATAACGATCAAGTTAAGTAGTAACATAACAGGCAGGAAAAGAGAGTTGATTGTTTAACTATTCTCCAGCTGTCATCTTTCAGGTGGCTTCTTATGACTCCCTCTAACTCAGACAGGCTAGGCCATCCATGAATTAACACATGGCTGTTCCTGCAGGGAGAACACACATGCAAAAGCCGAGTTCTCTAGAACAGGACCCCAGAAGAGGACCTCTGGGAGTGGATGGACAAGTATTTTCACCAATATTCAATGTTGCAACTTAGGTATCGGTGAACACTTTGAAGAGCATCCTTGTCACAGCTCTGCACACTCATGCTGTGTTGCTTAGTGCAGAGGAGGTAAGTTGTACTGCCAACAGCAATGCTACATTTATGTTGGAAAACAAATGCAGTGGAGATAAGTGAGGAAATCAGTCCAAAATGCCTCTTCTATTGTGTGAGAAGAAAGGGAAGGGGCAAGGGAGGAGCCCCTGTGCAATGAAAAGATATCTTTTACCAAGCTGACTACAGATAGAAAGAAGACAGACATTAAAATGCCTATTGTAATGTGCATTTGATATAAATCGAAGAACAGTTCAAATTTATTTTTCAAGGTTAATTGAACACAGTGGGTTTTTTCTTATTTTTTTTTTTTCTTCTTTTCTTCTTTTTTTTTTTTTAAAAAGCTTTTCTATCTCTTGTATTTGAATCTTCCCACAATGTATTGTACAATGCCAGTGCCTTTCCTGCCTTTACGGAGAAGGGCTGTTGGACTCCACACTTGGGGTGGGTTTTCTCTAAGTTCATGTTCATTCCATTGTTTTCACTGGGCTTTTATCTGTGTATCTGGGTGCAGTGAAGCATATGTGCTGCAAATAGGGAACATGATCCCACTTCTTTGATTCCTCCTGATCATACTGGAGCTGAGAGCTGTGTAAAGTGGCAGCAGATTTTGATTTCCCACTGCCCTTGTCAGTCTTGATGTACAGTAAAATAACAGCCAAGCTGTGTATCTCTGGTCTCCCACTGTAACTCCCGCTGAGATAAAGAAAAGGGGCTACTTGAGCAATTACACTGGAAGGTGTCTCAAAAATGAGTAACATCTCCATGGCTCCCAGCCCCAGAGGCTCCATATGGACTCATCCAGCTGAGCATCTGTGGAGTTTTGGCTCTAGTTCAAGAGGCAGAACTGCTATTCACATGTGTGTTTCTGGATCTCCATTTCTGCCTCCTCCCCCCCATGCCCACGAGCCATCCCAGTTTCCATGTCCATGAAGTTTTAACACTGTCTTGCTGTAGATGAAAGATGGATATCAGCCCCAGCAGGTCAATATAATCCCCTAAAAAAATCCATTGCTATTGGCAAGAAAGCCCCTAGGAAATATATCTCCTGGAAATGCAACAATTAAAAGAGATGTTTGGGGTAATTGCACTTGATTGAAGGGAGAAATACTTTTTCTAGCAGAAAAATGAGCACTTAAAACTGTTTGGCCAGCCACAGACAATTATCCACTTGGTGATGTGCAAGTACTGAGGGCAGCTAATCCATTTTAAATCACTCTTGCAGTCAGAAGAGTGACAGGAAAATGCCACCAGGATGGCTCTTGCTCTGGGTACATCAGGGGGACTTCAGTGATGGCTGGGATCAGGCTTGTTGGGCACAACCCCTCCTTTCCTCGTCCTGACTTCTCACCAAGTGTATTCAGTTGGTAACAAGTTGGTCTTCCACTCTTACAAGCCTGCAGAGGTAGCCTGGGAGTGAAGAGAAGAATTCCTCCCAAAATGTTGTCTGTAATACGCAATCTGCTTCCCAGGTTTGGCTGGCAGTGCTCTGCTGTTTCGGGAGCAGAGTGCACCCCATACACCAAGTGCGTATGGTGGCAGCATTGGCCTCAACAGGAGGAGCTGCTCCTGCTGTCAAGGGAAATACGCAGGCGTGACTGAAATGAGTGCAGAATGCAATGGCGGAGGAAAACAAAGGTGTTTCTGTGGTCTTTCCTCCACTGATATGTTTTAAATACTGAGTCACAAAATCTTCTTTTTTTTTTTTTTCCTTGGTTCCATTATGAGGATGAAAGTAGAGTGAACTGATTTGTGAGTGATATAAAAATTTCAGTTTCCTAAATTTACTCAGAAGCCTTCGGAAACAATCCATCCTGGGATTTGCCTACAGCAGGAACCAAGCCACCTGCTTAGATTTTGTTTAACTTGCATGAGTAAAACACTTCAAATTCGCTTATGTGTTACAAAAGGCGGAAGGGAAGAAAAGCTTGAGCACTGGCACACTTCCCCACTGCCCCCCTTTCCCTGCAACTGTAAAGATCTGAATTCTAATGCTCATTTGCACAAACAGAGAGGGAAGCCTCCCAGTTTTGTCTCCTTTAAGGAGAATTACAAACAGCCAAGCCCTGCCTAGAGCGTTGAATGCAAGCATTACCTCATCTCCACACAGTGCTATTGGCTGGAGATAACGGGAGGTGGGGTGGTGGTGCCTACCCCCTTTGCCGAGAGCTGGTTTTCTCATTATCTCTTTCTCTTTATTTCAAATCAACTGACCCTGCTAATGCATGTCACCTACAGGGACAGCCTGGTCTTTATGGAAGCATCCTATAAAACCAGGAAGGACCAGCCCAAGTGTGGGCATAAAGAGATTGAATGAGATCAATGGAAACAATTTTAAAATAAATACCCTTTAAAAGCAATGACCAATTGTGCATTCAATATGGCAGTTTTAACCATCCTTTTAAAATTACTATTAAATCCCACAGAGCAGCTCTAAAATTATGCAGTCATTAGAATCCATAGGGCTTCTTGATTTTTATTTTTTATCAAGTGTCTGTATGCTTCCTAAGGCTAAATTATGTAGTTTTTATTCAGGACCACCCTCAGTTATTGGTTTTCAGGAAAGTTGTCATTGATTGCAGGGAGGATTAAAAGTCTGGTGATGATTTCTTATCTTTTATGAGGACCTGTCTTTTCAGTCATTGAGAATATATCGCCCTGTTGGGACAAACCAGGAAATTAGAATTTCAGTGCTAAAGTAAATCCCAAAATACCTTTTGAGGGACAAAGTTACCACTCCTTTTACAAACAAGGAGAGCAAGAGCAGTTAAAGTCACCTGCAAACATGATAGCTGCACAAAAGTGGCAGAATCAGGACTGGAGGCACTGTGTGATTCCAAGCAATGCTCTTGCCACTGGCCTTGGTTTTCAGTTAGACCTCGCTGCTGCGAAATTCCTTTTGGCATTACAGCAATTCCATGTAAATTAAGCAAGGATCTCAAGGTTTATCTTTTGATGAATAACGTGGCCAGGTGCAGACACAGCTCCAACAACCTCTTTAACATCTGTGCTATACAAAGCTGAATGCCATGTGTGCTGCAAAAGGCCTTTAATCCTTTATTTCCTTTACAGTGGTTATTAATAGGGGACTGAGTTCTGTCTTTGTCTCCCTGATGTTGTTTCCTTTGTTTCCTTTTAGGAGCAGCACAGGAGGATAGAGAGCAGACAAAGTGCAATATCCTGGTAATTAACTACCTCAGCAATATAGCGGCACCACGGCAGTGGTAATGCTGCCTAACAATTTGCATACATTAGTTTTCATGTTCCAGGAAAGCAATTTCTGTAGCATTTGAGAGAAAAATAAGGAGAAAGAAAGGGAGGGAGGAAAGGTTGAGCTGGGGTCAATATAGGAGTGTAATTGAGATTGTATGCTGAGAGAGAACAAGTGAAGCTCTGAAAGTGCTTGGAGCCTTGTTAACTAGGTATAATTCTACCTGTAAATGGGTGTAATTCTACCTGAAGCAGTTAGTTGACAGTGTTGATCCAGTTTGGAGAGATATTTCAGCACCATTAGGACCCACAATTTCAACCAGCACTGTAGACGCAGACAGTCTCAGCTATACCCAGCACCATGGGCCTGCCTGTGCAGAAGTTGTGATGCTGCACAGGCACTGCACCCTCCCTGCACTGATGACTGCCTTGTGAGTTCAGCTCCTGAGCAGAAATGAAGACCCCCAAAACCTGTCACCATATCAGATCATCCTGTACTAGCAGTGTTTTCTTCGGAGAAACAGAAGCTTTGGCAGTGAAAATTTGTCTCTGCCGAGCTCCTTTGCATCCTGGGCTCCTTTACACTTCAGGGCTGTTAGAAGAGGCAGCAATAGACTCCACACTAATATTGGTGTGACCTGGCAGGCTGTGTCCCTTAAATTCTCTTTTTGTTCTTTTTTGCTGATTTACTCTGTGACATTGGGGAAATTACTTAATATCTGTGTGCCTGAATTTGTGTATCCATAACATGGGCGTATTAATTAAACAGCTTTCTCAGAGCGACATTGTGAGGTTTAATGAATTCATGCTTGCAAAGTAATTTAAAATTTCAGATGAAAATTGTTAGAGACGCGCAAAGCGCATTATAATTAAAACAGAGAGGATACAAAATAATAATAATCAAAAGGCCCTGAAGATGCTGATCACTCTAAAGGGGGAATATTTATACTGGAAGTTACTAATAAAAACATCAATCACTGTGTTACAAAGTAAGACTTTTCAGCTATATAACATCAGTTAATATGATGCTATTTATTATTCTACTTCGTATTTCCATTGTCATTGCATAGAAAGAAAATCTGTTAAACTGATCTACTCCGGATTTATATCAAAAGGAGATCAGTGTTTGACCCAAGTATGTCAGAAGAGTGCAAAGCCGTGACATGATTGTTTGTATGGCTACCTTTACTCACAGCAGAAATCTACAGGATGACTTACCTGAGTGAGTCCAGAAGCTTTTGTGGCATCAGGGTCTTTGTGTGCAGGATCACGGGGCTGAAAAGTGGTCTTCTTGCCAGAAGCAATAAAGTCCACACAGAGTACCAAATCCTTGGAAAGAAATTGTGTGGCACGTGCCAAAGCCTTTTCAGCAACAAAGATTTAATTCTGTAACACAGAAAACAGGGATTAGTGTGACCTTCCACACCTCCATAAAACAAAGGTTGCCTCTGCACATGTCCAGGCAAAAGCTGAGGAGAGGAAGGCAATGACTCTTGTGAGGTGTTTCAGAGAAATCAGTTGGAGAAGAGACAGGGCAAAAGCACAGAAGACCGGGAAAGAATAGAATTTGCATTCTGGCCATCAGGACGCAATCCTTTTGTGTTTGTAACATTTGGGATTTGGTCAAGATACAATCTTTTTCTGTCTTGAGCCAAAATCCCAAAATGTTTGGATCCCAAAAGCAAGAACAAGACTATTAAAGGTTTGCACCAATCTGTTCAACTGTAAACCCTATAAAACATAACTTTGCTGTGCAGCCTGCAGGACCTGTGTCCCCCTTCAGGCAGCTGTGCCTTGGCAGGGAGGGTGCCTGCTGGTAGATCAGAGCAAGCTTGCTAAGAGGGGTGAGCTAACCTACCTTACAGATGGGGACAAATCCTCAGACAACTGAGATGGTGTCCTGGGTTGCAATATAGATGTATTTAAGTATTCTACTACCACCAGCTGTGGGCCATTAGCTGCTATCACCTGCTAATGACCCACCCGGATGACAGGCAATGGGCCATCAGGGACCCACCGTGTGACTCATGGACTTATCTCATCCCATTGTGGGATGCTCTGCCCAGGAGGGAGGAGCCAGGTGTTCCCACCTGGATATAACCTGGCCTTGGAACTGCCTGAGCTAGCCCTGTCTACTGGGTTCCAGAGGACAAGAGCTACCACTGGATCTTCAGCTGGAGACTAGACCTTCACAGGATCACCGCTTCAACTGGACTACTTCAGTTGGACTGCTACTACCACCCTAACAGGGTGTTAGGTTGTATCTGACTTTGTCAGTGCTTTTCCTTGTATTATTTCATTTATTTTTAATTTCAATCTTGACTTGTGATCTCCCACTGGTTTGTTTTCAAACCAACACAGGTGGTCATTGGTTTCTGTGCTTCATGTACAGCTGATATCAAGTGAAAGACTGTGCAATCTTTTCAATAAAGGTGGCTTTCCTGTTATGGGACAAATTATGAATTATTTGGCTTCGCAGGTCAATGCTGAATTGGGGGAGAAGAGACAAGAGAGTATTTTGACTATTTGGAAATGTAAGGCCAAAAGTTGGACTTTGAATTTCAGTTCCCTAGGTATATCTGTGATGGCTCTCATGTGGGGAAAAAAAAAAAAAGAACCATTTCTATTGTACTTTAGAAACTGTTTTCCTGGAGCTGTACTTGATCCCTTCTGAGATGAACCTCAGAAGCTGCCTGTTCTGAGCATGGCAAGCCTGAAGGGACTCTGGGTGACCATTAGGATTCTGGCTGACACCATTAGTATCCTGGCCTCTGAGTTTTGAAAGCACTCTGGCCTCAGTGTCCCATTTTGCAGTGGGGGAACTCAAGCAGTGCTGTTCTTGGGACAACAAACATACAAAGCCTTGTTCCTGTAAGCCGATTCCTGGTTCATCCTCACACAACGATGAGCTCCCAGAAAAGCAGATTACACAGAGTGTCCGATTTAGGGGGGACTGTATATTATGCTGTATAGCTCTTAACATCCTTGGACATTGTGTTTTGATGAAGTGTACATTTTAGGGACTTAACAGGGAATGAGAAGGAAAGGGATAATCCGTCTCTATTGAAAAGACAAAAGGGGAAATGTGGGAAGTATTCCAACTCTCTGCCACAAAAATACCTTAATGTATTAGTCATCTGAGTGATTGCAACATGTTCTGACAGTTCTAATGCCAAATATGTGACTGAAACACCAAGGAAAACCAGGTGCCCATAGTCTTTTCAGCAATGAGTAACACCTCAGATATATTCTTTGACAAAGCCCATTTTGTGGTAGATAGTCTGGGGTTCAAATGTTTACAAACCCAATCTCTGACTTTATCTGCACTCTGGGCAGTATTTGTGGGTCTTAACTGAGGCTGCATTTCTGGAGTGGTACAGAAAGCCTCAGCCTCAGTGCTGGGAAAGTAAATGTGTGGGTGCCTTCACTCAAAGCAACTCCACATAAATAAGACGTTTTCTCAGTGCTGTGGGCAGGTCTGATCCATCTCTGAAGTTGGGACCGTGTTACATGAAGTAGTTCATGCTTTCAAACAAATGGTCTGATCTGAGGAAAAGGAGGAACAATCTTCCATTTAATCTGTTCCTGCCCAGTGTATTTCAGATTTCTTTTTTTACATGTGGCATGGACAGACACAAAAAAAAAAAAAAAAAAAAAAAAAAAAAAGAGAGGTATGTGGCAACTGGATATTATTCTTCACTTAAATTATGCAAAGCATATTGCAAAGGTGAGAAAATGCTCCTTTCCCCATTATCAAAAATGTAAAAGGTATAAAGCCAGGACAAAAGTCCTGCAGGTGGCTGAAGGGAGTGATGGAAGAGGTGCGAATATAGTCCCTATGTCCTCTGTGTCTCAGTTTGCCCCCCCACTAAGTGTTGGAGTCTTGTTCTGTGCCAAAGGATGGAACTTTGGAAAAGACACCAAAGTACATAGCATTATGAGAAGTGATCACAAATATCTTTGTAGTGTTAGACATAGTTCTTGCTTAGAGACATCTGACTTATCAGAGGAGTTCATGCTCACTATGTTGAATCTTCTTTTTAGCATTTTGAGTTGTCAGTAAAACACTTAAGTACACATTCATATGCTGGCTGTGGGGAACTACAGATGTTAAACCAAAAAGGACCATGAAAAATATTCTGGGTTTGACTTCTTCCCTATAAAAGGCCCCTAAACGTCATCCAGTTACTTGCATAGTGATTTCAGTAACTTCTCTTTGGTTAATGCAAGTTTGATCCCCATCTGAGGATGTCAAATATGCAGGAGTTGCTATATCCTTGGGTAGTTTATTCCATGCATTTGTGTCCCTTACCGGAGAGACTAGGGATGAGCCTGGTAAGAGGAACGACTGAAAAAAAGGTTTATTTATACCTAACTGCATAAAATTTTAATGTTTGTCCATTTACTCTAGAAGTTTTCTAGCTTCTCATTTATCAAAGGAAAATAATTTCTGTATACTTTTTCAAATAAATTCTTCATGTTTGTCCTTTTATCTGGACTTCCTTGTTCTAAGCAAGTTGATCTTCATTTTCCCAATGTAACACATTTTCCCTGGCCAACTGAAAACTTTTCTGGCTCC
Source organism: Entomyzon cyanotis (assembly GCA_024500445.1). Classification (NCBI taxonomy): domain Eukaryota; kingdom Metazoa; phylum Chordata; class Aves; order Passeriformes; family Meliphagidae; genus Entomyzon; species Entomyzon cyanotis. The sequence goes on from JAKEPQ010000871.1 coordinate 1,090,670, forward strand.
TTTCGGCCTCTTTTTTGATTTTCAGGTATCTTTTTAAAAAACTTGTATAATAGATTTGACTACATTATCCCAGTATTTGTCTTGCCAATCCCATATTCTCAAAAAAATTGTTCGTCTGCTCACTCCTCTGTTCAGACACTCCTCTCTTCTTGTACACGGTGAAGAACAATGGAAGTGAAAGTGACAATTTTCCAGTTCCAAATATAGCTAACTGTTTGGAATTATGTGGTGTGGATTTTTCAAAGTAGAAAATACAGTAGATAAGCAAAGGAAACAAGAAAAGAGCCTGAAAATAGCCAACTGTTCTAGAATAGCTCCAAGAATAGCTTGTTTCCCATATCTCTAAACCTATTCTTAGGCTAGTCATTTACTGCATGAACTCTTAGTATACTTCTCTTGAGAATGTCTCAGTTAAGGAGGTCTAAGTGAAGTTTGGATAAAACAGAGTCTGCCCCTGTTGCAGCTCTGTTCTTTCTATGTCTGCATTTCCATTGGGATTTCTACTCCAGTGCATGTCATGGCACAGCTGCTGGTTGTTCAAGTTATCCAAACTTTCATCTTCCCACTGATCTGTGAAGTAAATGGGTGGAGTTTTCCCTTTCATTTGGAGGAGATGTTGAGCCATGGATGTGTCTGTATTAATTTGATGACATCACATAAAACTAAACATTATTATTTCATCACACTTAAAGTGATCCACCTATATTACTCTTCTAAGTGTGAATAACAAAAAATTCAACTTTAGGATTAGAAACAACAGCTACAAGCAGATGTTTGAAGACATATTTTAAAAAGCTGGATTTCTTCTGTCTAAAAATAAGACTGGCCAATCTGATATTGATCAGCCAGACTTCCAGCAGAAATTTTGGAGAACCCTTGAGACTCAGGTAATTTCATTGAGATGCCTAAAGAGAAGCTGAGATCTTCTGAGTCAATAAATCTCAGAAACAATGAAGAGAACATTTCATTACTGAATTAAAAGTGGGGTAAAACAAAGATGATTTATGAAAAGACATCAGAAGGCAAAAAAATTCTTAAGTCTTCAAAAGGAAAAATTCTGGTTTCTGAAACACATACCCAATTACAGATTCTTAGTTTGATAAAAGTAGAGTTGATTTTTTATAATCAGCTGGTGAACCATCCCTGCTCCCACTGTGGTCAATAGAAAAGACTTCAGGGAAAATTAAAACTGGAGTCTTTTTAATTGCCCCACAGTTTATATATATATGCACATTCTTTTTTTTTCAGATGGGTATCAAGGCTGGGCAAAGCACAGTTCCAATAAAGTCAAATCAGTCACGGACTTCTATCCATCTTTTCTTCTCTTGATTTTACTGATTCTTTGTGGAGTCCCTAGCAATTTTTGCTCTAGAGCAGGAGAATGAGGGCTATTAGCCAAATGGGCTAGTGTTTATTACACTCTGTAGTGGGAGTGATGGCAGCTGTTGATGATAATATTTCATTAACTGTTAAGTAAAGCCAATAAATGTTATAATACCCCATGCAATGGCAGATGGTGAGCTGCAGAAAGACTTTCTACCTCAACCAGTGTTCATCTTCACTTCGAAATATCATTTAAAAATAAAAGAGTTTTTAAAAGAACTACCTCTTCAGCTGCCTTATTCCCACATAACTTTTATGTGTCTGGAAATGTAGTCCAAATACAAACTGCTAGCATAAAACAGACTGCTTCCAATAAAAAGGAAAGTATCCCTTTCCATTTACACATTGACTCCTACCTACAGTGCAGTTTCTATCCTATTTTATGCTCTTTTCCTTCACAGAATTGAGTGGGTGCCGACGCCTGGAATAAAGAACCAGCCCATGCTGAAGCTCAAACTTTTACAGCTTTCTATTCCAGAATCAGCAGTTTAGGTTAGGGCAGAAATGCTCTTTCCACAATGTTCTTCATGTCCCTTTTGGCAATTCTGAAAATTTGCTCATGTTCCTGGTGATTTGTCTTTATGCTCTGGTTACACCACAGGCAAAAAGATGACCTCACACAGAGAAGTCTAAGCCTGGCTGTTTGAAGTGAAATACCTGAAGTAGAAAAGCAATATTTGATTCTTGAATGTCAGTGATATTAACCTCTAAGAAAATGTCTCTTTTTGTAACAGCATTGGTTTCTATAAGATCTATGAGTACTGGCAGAAAGTTCTTGCTGGTATCAACAGCTGCACTGCTTTGGATACTGTCACATGGATATTGTGCAGGATCTATGGAGTTGTTGTAAATGGTTTCTTAGGCATTTTGTAGTGTCTTGCATATCTAATGATGCTTATGCTCTTCTAGCATTGTAGTTTTTATATTGAAGAAAAAAGAATATAAATAATAGATTGGACTAGAGTACTAAACCTTTAAGTAGTTCCTGAGCTTGCTAGAGGTTCCTGCTGTATTCTGAGTCAGGAGCTAGTGAAAACAGCAGTGCAAGTTGAGGCCCTCCCTGCCAGTAAATAGGTTATCTGATGCCTGAAGCATCAGTGCAGTTTCTGTATGATCTTGCTGTTATAGAGTGAGAGTGATGCAGCACCATATTTCCAAGTGAATGCATGAACTTTGTGAGTCATAGCCACGCTCTGAAGGGAGGGACAGAAACTTCTTTTTGGTTTATCTGTTCTGCTGTGACTGGAAAGCTACAGCAAAACAATAAAAATATAAAGTTAAGGTTTGGTACATCAATATATCTGGTAAATCATAAACTCTTCTTATTTATTATTTTCTATGAGGGAAGTTAATGAGAAATCTGAAGGGAGTTTTCCACGGGGAGATTGCAATGCATATTTTCCATTCCAAGTGGTTGCAGCACCACTGAGAGCAGAATGGTGCCTGCCTTTGCATGTAATTGAAAACAAAGTATCTGCAATCCCAAACCAAGAAGGACCTCACGCAGACACTTAAAACATCTCTTTGGGAGCTACCTATGCTGCATGGGCAAGTGTTTATGAGCATCTGCATTCAACCATCAGGAGATCTGTGACTGCAGCCCAGGGCACTGTAGAGGTGGCTCTGAAATGTAGTTCTTGTACCCAGATCACAGAACAGCCCAGGCTGTAGGAGGTTCCCATCTTTGATTCAAATCTAGACTTCTCACTCTTTTTAAACTGAAGAAACACCAACAGTTCTATCATTTCCACTAGAATTACATGTGACCCTCCTATGTAAAGAACTCCTTACAGCTGGCACTGGTGAAGTGGATCTCAGGGAACAATTACTCTTCTCCGCAGTGGCATTGCTTCCTTCCCCCGTGGAGCTTGTGGTCTCCTCCTCACGGGGAGCTTCTCAGTTAAACCTAGGAAATAGCAACAGACCCCCTCAGCAGGTGCGGCAGCTCTCCCAGCCTCTTCCAAGTGTCCAGCCCCCCACCAGAGGAGCAGCTCACACCGACCAGGCATGTGAAGCCAGAGGATGCTCCAGTTCCTGTCAGTGCAGCCATCCTCTCACAGCTCTCCTGCCTGTGGAAGGAGGTGTGCAGCTCTGAGCCCGTGCTGAGCCCTGGGCTTTGTGAAGTGCCTCAACACAGTTCCTCCTCCGTGGCTTTTGATTTCGCTGGGAGTGATGGGGGGAAGGGGAAGGTGCTGCCCCTTCTTTTGTTTCCTCAACTGGGGATTTCCAGCTTGTCATTTTCCTCTGCACATCTTAAGTGTCGAATTAGGATCAATTATGATACCATACTATGTAAATATTAAAGACAATTGCAGAGCTTTAATTAAAGCCAACTCTGTTTCTTTTTCCCCCTCCCTCACTCCTCTCGACTTAGTCAGGAACACAATAAACATAATCAGCTGCCCCAAATTATGCATGCATTAGCCCGTGAGATTCAGCAGGGCCAGGCTTCTCAAGGACAAAGAAATACACTGAGCTCCAGCACCTCACTTTGTTTTCTCCAGCCATCTTTTGTGGTGTGTCATGGGAAAAATTCTAATGAGCCTCTCCGTGCTGCTGGAGAAATTCCTGTCAGGCACAAGCCAGTTGCTCTCTTTCTACTTTTTATTTTCCAGATACGAATTTGCTGTTACGTTGCCCTCTGATGAAGATGGAAACTTACATCAGGATTGACTGGACTAGCACTCACTGATTACAATCTGTAACCATTTTGTTTTTCTGGAGTTGATTTTCCACCCTTCTCACACAACTTGAATCTTTTTGGCACTGCAGCACATTGACGAACACGTCTGCATCTACAAAACAGTTTCTCTGCATCTACTGTTATTGTGCATTGATTTTGATTGTGTTTGTCACATAATAATTTTTAAAATATGTTATCAAGCTGAGGTTGTGGTACAAAGTCTTCTGCTTCTAGGGGAGTTTCTGGCACAGTGGAGATGCAGAATTTGCTCGCTCTCCCTCCCTCCAAATCTTCCAGCTAGCAAAAATGCTCAAATTAGCAAATTAGCTTCAGGAGGGAGATGCACACTGTCCTTCAGACTTATCTTAAGCAGGGGAGGCTGCACACTGACACAGGCTTTTTTCTGTTTCTTTTTCTTTTTTCTTTCTTTTTCTTTTTCTTTTTATCTGTGTGCTGTGGATTTGAAGGCAAAATTATTTTAACCCCTGGGTTTGGGGTCTTTCTTCTATGACCCGCACGGCTCTGCTTTGTGCTTCCTGATAGTTTCAAAGGCGAGCATGCTTCAGATTAGCATGGTTCTGCGGGTGTAAACAAATGAATTGTTTCCTGATGCCAGGTTCAGAACTGGCTGTGTACCTGCAGGGAAAGGAGGGATGGGGTGGTCGAGGAGAGGGGGCAGCTGGGGAGTGTGGCCATGGTGTCCTGCTGGGGGAGAGGCTGAGCTGCCAGAGCCACCTGGAAAAGCAGGAGCTGATGCTTTGGACTCTGTGCATAACATCCTCAAGCTGGGCTGTGGTTTTGAGCATGTGCTGCATGGCTGTGGCAGGAAGCTGCTCTGAACAAATGGCTGTGGGTGTTCTTGTTTCCTCATTGACAGAATAATAACTTACTGCTCTTTGTATTAGGGGAAAAAGCCCTGCAAATGCAGCTTTCTGGAAATATTTGTGCTTATTTATGTTAGTGTGTCAGTCTGGATGTAAGAAGGCAAAACAAAAATAGAAATTTCTCCTGGTCTCTGGCTGGCTTGCTCACCAGTCACATGGAGCTTAACAATAGTCAGACTCAGTGTGTGCTCAGTCTGGGAAAGCACCAACAGGAAATGAGGATGTAATCTGAAGCATGACATCATCCCATCAGGAGAACCAGCACCCCTGCTTTATTTCTCCAGATCAAAGACAGATATTTACATATCTAAATTGAAGCTGTTTGCCACGATAAGAATTAAATCGATACAATTTAACACCCCATCTAAGATATTATCCACTATTTTTTTAGAAAATAAATACCTTGTCTTTGTTTTGACCTTTGTGTGATTCTATGAGGAAGCTGTTCCTCTAGCACAGCCCCCTGCCCACGGGTGATGAAGGTAGGAATGCTCCTCCTCTGAGTGCAGGGAGCCATCCGAGAGCTGGAGCCTTGCAAGAGATCACATCAGGAAGGCAATCCAGCTCTCGAGCAGCTCAAGGCAGGAAGGGAAAAACATCTTTGTTTGCCATCTATGCAAATCGATTTGCTTGTGCCCACCAAGGGACATTCAGAGGGGCTCCCCAGGCAAAGCTGAGAATTTGATATCCTATTTCCATTGTTTCAATACAATTTCCCAAGGTCAGCTAGATGTCAGGTGTGTCCCCAGTTTGGGACACAATACTTACTTTATTTACCTATCTAACAACAAAATCTAAAGGTGCCTAGGCCCTGTGGGGATTCTAAGTGATGTAGATGTGGCTTACTAATTATTTCCTGCTAACACTATTGTTTTTTTCCTAGTGAAGGCACAATCTTTGGTTTTTTACTGCCTCAACCATGCAACAATATACTATGAATATACTAATTACTGATAGCCAATGAATTTTTTTTTTGGCTGAAGTGGAGTGAATTTTAGTTGCACCTTAAGTCCCAATTTTCTGAGCTCATAAAATCTGTGTCCAGTAGGATATGTATTGCCCTTCCTTTGCCATAATATACCATGGTGTACTACATCTCTCATCAGAAAATATTAGCAAATGAGAACAAATGAAGAAATTTCAATCAGAAGTTAATTGAATCCTTAAAATTAGGGAGACTGAGATGATTTTTAAAATAGCATGAGTAAGAAATTTTGTATTAATTTACCTGATAGGTGACTTTCTTCCTCTTAAGCCTAGAACAAATAAAAATACAATAGCTACTAAGTCTTTTGACAATCTCATCTCCATGTTTTAAGGATCTGCCATTCAGCATTTACATTTAATCTTCTGTTTCAGATGAAAGGTATCCTTTGGTCTGACTGGGTCTGTTTGTTTGAAGTCTTCAGAATTCAGTGGTAAAGAAGAGAAAGAAAGTCTGAATAATAAAGTTGCAAATGTTCTGCATTTTAGATGTCGGCAATGCCTGCTTGCCTGTTGTGTAATGTATTAAACTTATTTGTTTGGGGGTTTAATGCTCAGCTTTCCCTAGCAGGACTAATGCAATGAAAACCAGAAGGATTTGACTTTGCTGTGATAAGCCAAAATTTCCACTGAAGGAAATGTAATGAATTTCCTGAATCTCTGGACAAAAGTTACCACAAAAGCTTTAGTACAGTTTCGTTAAAGAAGCTTATTGAAAAATGGCAATGGAGGATTGTCCAGTGTACTGCTGCACTACTAGAAGGTAGAAGGCCTGTGCATGCTACTAAATATCCAGTATCTAAGGTAAAGCTAATGGGAAGCAGCTGCCTCATAGGGAGATTGCAGTAGCACTGCAGATGTGAAGGGAAACCAAGGGCCTGAGCACTGGGGCTATAGAGAAGGCAAAAAAAAATGTTCTCTTATGTGTCCGTCAAAGGAATAAAGACAACAAGTGGTGTGTAACAGCCAAAATCCTCAAAATAGTTTAATGGAAGGACAAAGATTATTGAGAAAAAGGCAAAGTAAATGCCATATCTGCATTTAACAGCTTGTATTATGCAGAGAGTCACTGAATAGTAAACAATGATGCACCAGATACAAGTAAAATACTGTGTATATGCAGTAAACATTAACTCTGATATATGGTTAGCAAAATAACTATCACAAGACATTGTAATTGGCAGAAAACCCTCCAGAGTGGAGGAAATAGGGTAGCAGAAGGAGTGCTAGAGAGGTGTAATTTTATTGCTGTGATCACAAGGCATAGGCTAGCTGGTGAGGGAAGGAAGAGAGAAAGGAAAAGTGTCTGAAGTGTTCAAGTAGTTCTTGTTAGGTCCTAACATCAAACCACTATAAAACTAGGGCAAGATGCCCATTTATTCATCAAAGCACTTCCCCTCGCTGCTACACACTGGTGAGAAAACTATCTAAAGTTAGTGGCACTGTCAGAGTTGAGGAATTGTCTTGTTTCTTTTTCATTAAAAAAAAAAAAAGGCAGGAGACATATCATTAACAGCTTATCTGGTATTAGTCCTAGCATTAGCAAAATTAAGAAAAAAGGGCAAAGAAAGGAAAGGAAGATGATTCTGCTTCAGAAAGGAAGTAAGTGTGGGTTGGAGGTTACAGCAAGTGCTGGGCTGTCTGACTTCCAGACAATAGAAGATATGGTCTGGCTAGGAGCCAGGCAAGACATTTTAAACAAAAGGCACATTTCAATTGAACTTAAAGTTGAATTTTGCCAAAACTTCATGAAAAAGGAAGCTATTTCTGCAGAATGTAATGGTTTTGGAGAATTGGTAGTTTTTAACAGCCCCATTTCCCCCATTTTCCCACTCCAATGGCTGCAGTTAGGTTTTAAACCAAAACTACATCCTGAATTATCTGATACTGCATCTCAAGTTTTCCTCTACTCAGCTAGAGGCTGATAGTATAATTCCATCACTTTTACTTTTAAGCTGATAGGATTGCAAATAGTATTGTGCCACCAGCCATGGTGAAGTACAGCTTGAAGTCACCATGAACCTGGAGTTCTAGGTCTGGTCTGCCTTTAAGTTAAGACCTTCTGGTCCTTTTGGACTGTTCACATACCTATGGTCCAAAAAAATTACCAATGACCTGATGCAGAGTTTCATCTTCTTAGTGCTTTGAGTTTCTCTATCACAGCAATATAAATGCAAATCATAATGGTTTCTGACTCATGTGGAGGAGATGTAACACCTGCAGGTTGTGAATTAGTTTTCCTAAGGTTCTGTTGCAGTTTTACAGTATGGGAAGAAAATTTTAGCTCTTCCTCAGACCCCAAACCACTTTTTTTTTCTTTCTCTGTTCTTTCATTTGTCGGTGATCTAAGCCACAGATACTACCTGGCTCTGACCTGCTTCTATATGATTTTTGTGGATATCATACAAAAGTACAAACCTGTGGACTGTAGACCACTTGCAGTTGGACTGCAAGCCACAAAGGGTGTCTTTTCTTATCCAGCTAGTTTCATTTTTGGCCAAGCTCTTCAGGTTTCTGGTTCACAAATACACGATATGTATGCTGCATAACCTAGATGAACAGTTGGCTCATCAATATTTACATGGGAGACCTTTATAAATAACCCATCAGATTTCCACACACAGGTTTGCTTAACTTACACTTATGGCATCCACCACAAGCCCCAGGAGCTTGCCTTTGCTTTGGAGATGGCTGATGGAAGTGAGTTTGTACACTGGTTGGAGGAAAATAAGATTAAACAATCTTTATGGGCTTTTACATCTGTAAAATCTACCTTCAGAATTACTATGTTGTGTCACTGCTGTGCAGCATGGTTTTCTGCTGCCATTTGGCTGTTTGGAACAAATAAAAATGAGCTAGTCAATGAAAAGACTCCCTGTGTTTTAATGGTGTCAGTAAAATGAGATAATTATCTTCTGTTGCCATAGAATATCCCCAGCCAGTACCCCAGTTGCTTATTCATAGAGAATAAATAACATATTGAATTTATTTCCTGATTTTACTCAAGATGATAAGAGGTCTTCTTTTCCAAATGATTTGCAGGTGATTGTGATCTGTTAATTTTGTTTGTTTGGTTTTGTTTGTTTGTATTTTGGGGTTTTTTTGTTTTTTTTGAATGGGAATTGTTAATCCCAGGCATCCATTCTCCCTTTGGAAGAAGGGATGCAAAGAGCAGCACAGGTGTAAATCTGGAGTGGTTGATTTGAAGGCAGAAGCATTGGGCCACTTGCAATGGAGCCCTGCTTCTTGGAGTCTTTTCACTGATGCTGAACTGCAATTTGTATGTCTGGTATATCATCTTTGCTGTGTCTCTGTCCCTCGTTTTAAACTGATGTGTTAATTCTTGATGACTGCACTAGCACCTCCTGCTGTGTGCAAAGCTGATCAACCTTGCCTGCCCTTCCTGCTGATTTCTATTTAAAGACTGCCGAGGAACTCAGATGCTTACTGTGGAAATAGGGTGGAGGGAAGGGAAAGAAGGAAAAACTACCTAAGAGTGACTCTAACCCAGGGAGACCTGTCTCACTTGACTATTCACTGATGAAGAGAGGAGGGTCTTTTTTTGTGAAAACTCCTCTGAAAGCTTCAGGCACTGAGGAGCATGCCCTGAGGGAAGCTGTTGGGAGGACAGTGTCCCTGATGGAGTCACAGTGACTTGACAAGCACTTATCTCGACTTGCTGAACCTTCTTGTTGACAGTGTTGTGAGTCAAGCTTCATAAGCATCACTGCAAAATGGGGTTTTAAAGAGGGATTAAAACTCTGTAGATGTTCACAGGGAGCTCCTCAAAGGTAGCCATCTGAAGTGGAAAGAGAAATGCTGTCTCAGGATAATGCCTTCCTCTCCTTGTGTCCCTGTGGCTTTCAGAGCAGAGGCACTTCACATCTGTCATGTGAAGCTGAGGCAGATTCATGTCCCGCCATGCAAAAGGAGTCTGTGGTTTGGAAGACAGAGGAATTAGACCTCCTGACAAGCAGAATCACTGGGAAGGGGTGAATGTCACCACAATTTGTCTCAATGAGATCTTTGATGAAGTGAGAGTAATGATAACTTTGACATTTTAAGGAAATCTGCCTGCCCCAGCAGCATTTCTGCTGATGACAGAGCTCCTTCTCAGAGCAGATATTGTAAACAACAAGCAGTTCGGTTCTTCAGTGCCATGTGTCTCCCTGAGAACTTATCCCTTTGGAGCACATGATCCGACATAGCCGGTGTGCACCACAGCAAATAACATTTGGTATCATGGGCAAAAAAATGAACTTTCAGCTGAAGTAGCTTTGATCGCTGCTGATTGCTGTGCTCTTAAATGCTGCTTGCCCTAGATCAGAAGCAGCCAACCTTCCAGAGCCTGACAGGCAAGAAAATAAAATGTGTAAAGTCAAAGAATCATGGGTTTTATAAGGCACTCAATTTAGCATTTGGCAGGTATTTTTACATAAAAACTAACACAGACCTACCCAGTATATCTAACTTACTTTTGCAATTTTAAAAAAAAGTCCAAACATGCATTTTAGTATATTCTACTTACTAATCTTAGTAGCATGGCTATGGCTTATTATTTAAAATAGTTACAATAATAATTCCAAAACTTTACACAGAAACAGACTAGTTCTTGCCTCAATGGCTGTATCTCTACCAGCAAATAAACCAGGCCAGGGCTCCTTCTGCAGTCCTGACAGTAAGTGGCACAGCTTGCAAACACATAGGTAAGCTGTCTTCCCCCAAAAAGGAAGGGACCTCATCAATACTGCCTTTTGTGAAAAATCCTATGCATCAAAACCTTCCTTGGCATTGCCTGGAATGGTTGGCACAGGTCAAACCTGTGCCAATAAACACATCAGCAGTTAAACAGTGCTGGTCTGGTGCCAGTGATGGGATCCATGCCCTGGACCATTTCAGCTTTCTGCTGCAGCTGTAGCCGCTGTGGCATAGAGGGCTGTTTATGTCCTGTGGTGATTTTCCCAAGAGGTGGCTTGTGTTCTGCTGTGCACACATAAAAATATATAAAATGCAGAACCTTTTTCAGGTGACCTATGATAAATAAAGAGTCACAGCAAAGCTGTAGCCCATTGGCTAGCCGTGGAAAAATGCCACGGCTCTTGCCTTTGCCAACTGGTCCCCAGTTCCTGTGGAGAGCCAGGCACCATCGTTCCCTGCTCAGTTGGTTGGCAAGTCCCTGCTTTCCCTTCTCTGCCTCATGGAAGCCATTTGCATCTTCTGAGAGACACAGCAGCTTCCTGGTGCTTCAGCTGCTCCTTCCCTCTGGCCAGGCTTCCCCAGCTGCCAGGCAGTGGGTGCTATTCCATCAGCACACAGAGGGATAGGGAACTGCTGCCCTGCAAAGCCCAGGCACCCCACCAGCTGGTCCAGCATGGACTGGTGGGCTGGACCGGCAGACACAGAAAAGGACAGTTGATATGCCAAGGAACTGCAGGAAGCTTGGGAATACATTTTAGCCAAGCCCTGTTTTAGCCTGATTCCCATCTACTCCCTACTACACGCCATATCGTGAAGTGGGGCATGGAAAGCTAAAAAGCAGCAAGATCTTGCTGTGTTTGTCTAACCTGACCATTGCTTCCATTCAAATTCCTTTTCTCATGTTTCATAGAAGCTGCCTAGTAAGGTCTAAGGAGCAGCTCAGGGATTTTCTGAGGGATTGATTAAGCACAATTCACTTCAGCAGGCTTAGCTGTTCACTCCAGCCGTGGCCATTGCAGAGGGTAAGACCTTGGCAGGTGCTTCTGGATAGCATTGCAGCAGAAGCTGTCCAAGTGCCTCCTGTTGCAAAAGAAATTCAAGAGGCTGAAGCAACTTCTGAGAAACAAGCTGCTTTTATGGAAGCTGCAGTCTAACTCTACTGCTTTGAGCCACCGACGAGGATGTGATTTAGAGGGCTGTTTGAGCAGGTACAGAGTAGCTTCTCTGCCAGTTCAAATCTTTGTCTCTTTAATGGGTTGGGGAGAGAAGGCACTTCTGCTTTCGATCAAGTTAATGAACTCATACTGTTCTGGCTGGAGCAGACAAGGGGATACAAATATAGTCCTCTGTCTGTCTTTTCTGAGCACTCTACAAATGTTGCAGCATGTTGTATGAGGAATGTGCAACTCTGAAACCAATATACAGGATTCACAACTTAATTTCTTTTCAAAGGACTATTAATAGTGAATCAAACATCAATTTAACATAACCAGAGCGTGGGTGCCAGCTCTCCCTTTATAGCACAACATATGCACATCTTCAGTCAGCTTAGTTATTGCAATGGTAGTATTGCAGCTTGAAAGAAAGCTTCCACCAGCATTATGAAGGTGGATAATCCTGTAGAATCTTACTTCTTGTTGAGCTATTTGGAGTTCATAGATGACTTGAATTCAGTAGAAAAACAAAAAACCTTTCTGTTGTCCACTGAGACTTGATTGTTTGATGGCAAAAGCAGATCTGGCAAAGAACCAGGGAAGTGAGACATTCCAGTTAAAGAGCTTGGGTCTGTGTGTGCCTTTTTTTCCCCCTTTTCAAGAAATAAAAGACAATGTTGTCATATAATATCGATGCATCTTAGGGCTGATTAGAAAGTCTTGCATGTACTCCTGCTTGATTTCCCCTAACTTGCTGTCGTGGTTTGGGAATGGTATTCCCCAATTTAGTGTTCCCACTGAAACACCCCAAACCATGCGTCACTCGCTCACTCCCTCCTTCCCCTACAGCAGGCTTGAGAGAATTGGAGGCACAAAAGGTAAAGATCACAGGATGAGATAAGAGCAAGTTACTGGAAACAACAATAAAAATATGAAACAAACAGTCACAGCAATAGCATTAATTAAAGGATGTACAAGAAAGGCGAACAATTCCCGTGGAAAAGCCCTGACAATACCTGGTATGCCATGCTATCCCGACTGGGACCACCAGTAAAGAGTGCATATTGCTTTTCATTTTCTGGTAACTGATTATATGGTGGAACCTCCTCAGCATGTGTCACCTTTCCTTCCTCCTCCTCCTCCTCTGATGATGATGATAGTCCAAAATTTTTGCCTTCAGGATTAATTCCAAGATCCCTGGGCAACTGGGGTCTCCTATTTGAGCTTGCTGTGTGGTCAGCATGACCCACTTACTCCACGTGGCATCAGTGGCATGATGTGTGGAAGAGATTTCCCTTCGAACATCCAGCCCAGCACTGGCAGTCGGGGTGCCAGAAGCAGCTGTGCTTTGGTGCCAGTCACTTCTGAGACAGCTCAAACCCCTCCATAAGCTGTGAGAATCTCTTTCTCAATTGGGGTGTAGCTGGCCTCAGATCCTCTGTGTCCCCAAATCCAGAACCCCAGCAGTCATCCTTGAGTCTATCCAGGTACTTTTTGCCACTGACTTCATGAAGACACATTCTCCCTGGCCGCAGTGTAGAGCACATTTCTCATATCTTGTTCTGTCCTGACCTGCCCAAGAGCTACTGCATGACCAGTCTCCTGTTTAATTTGTTCAGATGCTTCTTGTTGTTCAGGACCCCACTTAAAAACTTTCTTCTTTCCGGTCACTTGATGGAGAGGGCTTACAATTTGATTGTAACCTGGAATATGCTGCCTCCAAAAACCCAAAGCACCTATGAAAGCTTGTGTTTCCTTTTTACTGGGTGTGGGGGCCTAAGCTGCTATTTTGTTGACCACATGCATTGGAATCTGATAACATCCATCTTGCCATTTACTCCTAAAACCCAAATTTCCTGGGCAGGTCCCTTGACCTTACTTTGCTTTATTTTAAAATGAGCCTTCAGAAGGATTTGGATTATCTTCTCCCATTTTTCAGAAACTATCAGCTCTGTTTCCCCACACAATGATGTCATTAATGTACTGCAAGTGTTCTGGAGCCTCACCCTTTTCCAGTGTAGTCTGGATCAGTCCATGAAAAATGGTTGTTCCTCAACCCTCAGCAGTCCCACAGCAGAAAGGGCCTGTGAGAGAACAGACAAGGTATTTACCTGCCTGATTTTCTCTGCCTCCACAGCAGCTATCCAAAAAGTCCAACAATAATCCTGGCTCTGGGCTGTCTTTAAAGAGTTTTATATTTAATGATAAACTCTTGAAATGAGAGTGGCAGGAAACGAGGAAATGTGGTCTAATATCAAGACAGAGAGAGAGTACACGGTGGGAGGGAGTGGACGAAGCTAAAGCAGGGATTGATTCAATACTCACACAGAAAAATAGAAGGGAAAATAATTTTGACTGGAATAAAACATTGGGGATATTTTGGAGTATTTTCACAGTATACTTCACACTATTTTTATTTCTAAATTCACATCAGCATCACCAGAGATGCCTGTTGAGTCTTGTGGAGGCATCAAAGGAAGACAATAATAGAAAAAACTTCTCTCTAGCCATTTTTGATAGGAAAAAAAAAGGAAAGTACAGATGACTAAGTGTACATATAGAAGAGGGTGGAAGAATAAAAGAAACCACATGCAGCAGGGAAGGGAACAGAATGGACTTTCAAAAAGATCTGACCTATGCCTAACCACTAGCTCAGAGTCGTGAGGAGACTAGAGGAGACAGCACGAGGATGCATTATTGTTCTGATCTGAAATTCATTTCTGACAATATCACCTAAAATTCTGTGAATTTGTGTTAGAGACCTTTGCAAAGACTGTGTGTTATGTGCTTCCACCTAATGTGTGAGCTTTGATGAGATAATTAAAAATGGTTTCCCTGTCTCATAGAGCTCAGCTGTACATCTGTTCCCTGTGGACATGCAGCACAACTGTTCGTGTAGCCACCTGCAGAGCAAATCCACCTAAAGGCTAACCTCAGCAGCAAATCTTTCAGACAGGTCCATTTCTCCATCTCTCAGTGGCTGAGCTGGGTTGTGCCTGTTCAGTGTACTCATCACTGTGTATATCACACGTAATATCATGATTATACACCATGATTATACACCACACACCCAGCAAGGGAGGGAACCCTGGTGGTGAGGAAGCATCTGCTGCTGGGGTGGTGCATGCAGAGAGCAGGGCAGAGTGGTGGGCAGAGAGCTGAAGGTGGCAGTGTGTCAAGATTGTCTTTTGTGCCAAGATTTTCCACAGGGTGTTTTAAGGAGCCCTGATATATGGTGTACAGAGTAAGATACAAGCAAAGAAACATTAAAAATTGTGAAAAATAGTAGACTGACAAGGGTAGAAATGCTAGCAAGGACTCATATTCACATGATTTTTTTAGCAACTCCTTTATTCTTTCAGATTTGCTCTAAAAGTTGTTGTTTTCCTCTTTGTACTGGGGATACTGTTGCTTTGGTTTCATATTAGATACGATCTATTTTTAATCTCCAGATCAAGTAGAATGAATCCTCTTTCCTAGATCAAATGTGGTTTTCCCCTTGCTAGGTGGATGGTTATTTTGGTTTCATTCAGCTAATGTTATATATATACTTCACTGGGTATTGTTCTCCTTTAAAATTTGTGGGACTGGGATTGGATTGTTACTCACATATAATATAAACTGACAGGAGCCATAGTACAGGAGTGTGATTACAGAGAACAATTCATTTTTTTTTTTTTCTGCTAGGCAAACAGATGCAGTTGGAAGGTATGTCTGTTTGCAAGCATAGCTGTCTTTGTTCAGTACACAGCAAGCCTGAACATTAAGGAGTTTTAGGATGTGAGAAGGTTCAGGCAGCTGCTCCGGTCATTTTCAGACTCTCTTTTCTTCCTGCTGAATATATTAAGAATAATACCTTGTTAGAGGGGAGAGCCACATGCTAGAAATAGGAAAATATTAAAGTAATGAACAAAGGAAGGGGATGCTGTTTTTAAACCCTAGTGGTCTCTTTTCTTTTTCTCTCCAAAATGAAGGGATAAAAATATCTGTATTCTCAGAAGGAATTGGAGGCATCAAATATTTTAGAAAGCATATTTAAAATTAGTGTAGGCAAAGAAAAAAAAACCCTACAAATGCAATCCAAGAACCAGAAAAAGAAGTTTAATTTCTTGGACAGAAAACCAGCCAGATTCAGTGTGACTAAAACGAGATACTAAAATATGTTGAATGATGATGGCCATTTTAGGGTCACTGGGGGAAGAGAGAGATTTTTAAATAAAGTCTAAATGCAGGTGGTTTTTTTTTTTTTTGGTGGTCCTAACCAGGCATCTGAAAAAAATTGTTATATTCATATCTCTGTTTGAAATTATGAGATGCAAATGCTTTCTTCCCTGTAGGGGCTTGTGTGCTCAGGATCCTTACACTCTTCTGCAGAGCTCTTCCTACATCAGTAGAAAAATGGCTGAGTTAGACAAAGGAAAAACCTTTCCAGAGATGAGAATTAACACTAAAGATGTGGACAGGCTAGAGAGGGTCCAGAGAAGGACCACAAAGACAAGCAAAGGACTGGGGAGCTTGCCATGTGAGGAAAAGCTGAAAGAACTGGGTTTGTTCAGCCTGGAGAAAAGAAGGCTTAGAGGAGACCTGATCACCACGTTCCACTATTTAAACAGTGGCTACAAGGAAGATGGAGACTCTGTTTCTACAAGGAGTCTTGTGAAAAAGACAAGGGGTAAGAGGTAAAAGTTCCTCCTGGAAATATTCTGATTGGACACAAGAGGAAAATTGTTCATAGTGAGAACAATCAGCCATTGGAAAAGCTCCCCAGGGACATGGTGGTTTCCCCAGCATCGGACGACTTTGAGGTTCAGCTGGACAAAGTGCCAGGTTATCTTGTCTAGACCATGCTTTTGCCTACAAAGGTTGGACCAGAGGATCCTTGATGCCCCTTCCAACCTGGCATTCTATGATTCTCTAGTTCTGTGATTCTGTGACTGTGGTCATGAGTGCTGCAGAAGCACTGGAATTTGCTGCTTGCATGTGGAACAAGGGCACTGTCCACAGAAATAAACTATGGATTTCCCATATCAGGGGAAATCACAATCTAACCCGCAGCTTCTCTAGTGGCTTGATAGTTATTTTTGACCTCATCTGTTTATTGCTGCCAAATAAAAACTAAAAAGTGTCTGAACTGTTGCTTGTAAAAAACAGGGATGATGAGTTTTACATCCAGGCTCTGCAGATTCTCATTCCCTCAGGAACTGTCACTTCAGAAGCTCATAGTTATTGCTGAAAAGGAAACTTGTGAAGCACTTTTTAAATATTCTTGTCAGTTATACAACACTTTTCTTCTAGGTGGTGTCTCCATATATCTCTCTTAACTAGGCCCAGACTTGTGTGAGGCACTTGAAGTATCCATATGCATTTGGATGGACTCTAACATCAGTCCTGTTGAGTTTTTCAAAGGTTAGAGCAATCCATAATATTCTTTTTTTCTTCTTTTTTTTCCCTTCCAAAAGAAGATGTTGATGCCATACCTCCTTTACAGCTTTTGGGACTGGGGAAGAAGTTGCAGTCATTTAGTGTGTGCTCATCACCTTGTATTCTCCCCGCAAAGTGCTAAGAAGAGTTGGAAATGATTCCTCAGGGGGGAGAGATGGGAGATGGGGAACAGGACAAAGATTGGTCTCCTCAGACACGGCCAAAGACACTCTGCTGCCAAATAGTCCTTACCACTCCCATGGATTGCCTTCCTCTCAGCACACAGCTCCCAGACCTGGACTATGGCTCTTCCTAGTTTTCTTCTTAGGAGGATTTGCTTAGGGAAAAAACCATTCCTCAAGAAAAGCTGTCTGAAGGGCACTGGCACTGGGAAAGGAGAGCTAGCTGATGGACCACTAAAAAGGAAGCCCCACTCATGACAGGAGATGGCAATGCAGGCTTCATGTCAGGAAGGCCTGGGTGTCAGCTGTATGATGCTGCTTATCCCAGCCACTGGTGTTGTTCATGTAATTAACTTCTGCAAGAAGATGATAGAAAAGAAATTGCGTGTTGTGAAGCCTCAGCAAGGGATAAGGATTAAGTGAAGGCTCAGTAAACTGCTTAGCAATGAATGCTAGGGCACTTCTTCGGGAGCAAAATATGGGTGGAACAGGCAAGGGCTGGGCATGTTATCATTTCTGGCATTAGGTTAATTGCCTTGCTGATACTCTGCAAACTGCTGACAGAGTGGCTTCTTGCTGGACTCTGCCCTTGTTGATGCCAGAGGGGAAAGCCTGACTCCCAACTCTAAAAGCCTTGCTGGGAATAGGAAATCACTGGCAAATGATTGGGAAGATACATGCAGGTGAGACTTCTAAGTACATGTGAGGGGAGATCCTTCAGCAAATGAATGGCAGAGACAGTGTCAGGAGTTAACTGGGAAATTTAAGAGCATGTGTGAAAGAGAAGGGAGAAAATCACTGCTATGCAGGGAAGTGTCCTCTAGATGCACACACTGTACTGTGCAGGGCTCAGCTGTAGCACTGTGTTGTACCAGGATTGGGGTGATTCCCGTTTTGCCAGGTTCACCCCTGGATGCAGTGTGGGATGTCTACCTACAGCAGCTGCCGAGCATAAGCCAAAGTGAGTGCCAAAGTTATGAATCCATAGTGGGGCAGTCCTAAAGCTGCTTAGGAGAATGTGATACCTTATTCCTCCATCGTGACAAGTCAGTCTGCTCTCTGAAATCAGCCATCAGGGATTTTCAGGGTAGTAAGGCCTCTACAGAGAAATACATGAGCTAAAGAAAGTTTCTTTACCCTATCTTGTCACTCACCCAAAGAATCAGAAAGCAGCATTGCTCTTTGCCTGTTGCTCAGCCATGGATTGGTATCATTTTATTTCAGATAACACAGCATGACTTTGTTATCATGCCAAGTAAATGAAATATGAACACCTCTGGGCAGTGGAGAAGATAATAAAAGTTCTTAGTGTAGAAAGCATGATAATGATTTGAATTATACAGTTATAGAATTTGGGATTTGAACTCTACCAGACTGTTTTCAACAGTAGCCTGACCCAGATCCCTCTGCAGCCAGTTTGCAAATGGTAATGAAATATCACTGCAACAAGGTATGGTGGGAAAAAATATCATGGACAATCCATCTGCCAGGGCTGAAGAGCATCTGTGAAGATCATGGTGAGAAAGTCATGCATTACTTGCAAATTTCAGATGGAGCAAGAAGTACCACTCAGTTGTTTGTGAACGTGTGGTAAATGCCCAGAGGAGGGGCAAGTCCATGGGAATCTGAACCACCCACAGCAAAGTGACTGGGAAATTTGGAGAGATTTGAATTTGGACCAAAACCAAGTGCCAAGCCAAACTTTGGACTGTGTTTGGACTTTAGTTCCAACCTGGATCTCAACTAATCAGCTCAAGCCCTTTTCTGACATAGAGATGTCAGAACCCCACAAAAAATTTTGGTTTTTGTACCCCACAAAAAATTTTGTTCCCCCAACTGAGCACCTAAGAATACAAAGCTCCTTGAAAGTATGTTTTTATGGAGTTAGTTTTATGGGCTGATGTATATGGAAATCATGTTACAAAATGCATGTATAGAAATGCCCCAAAAGGTACTTAGGTTTTATTCTATAAGCACTTTAACAATGACAAGGATCCAATCTAACTCCAGGTCTGCTGAACATAGAAGTGAAGCCTGTTTACTCTCAAGAGAAAAGTGTTTTGGCAGAAGGGTGTTACAGAGGTCACCTGAGACCAGCTATGAAGTGGCAGGTGATAGCCACATCAGTGAATGTAGTGCATCCTTCCTCTCTCCCTAAAACATAGAATTAAATACCTGCTTTATAACACACACACACAAGAAAGGGATCAATTTGATCAGTCAGATGACAAGGTGATTGTTTTGCATTCCTTTTCAGTTTAAAATCATAGGTGGTGTTTAAAGCAAATTCACAAGTTCTCCACTATCTGAAAGTAACTCAGAAAGGTAGGAATTAAGAAGGCTGGTGCTATTTATCCAGCTAACTTTGTACTAATTTGGTACAGTACAACAGCTTTACAGTTTTGGAAGGCAAAGAGAAAGCGTAGAAAAGGGTTGAGATCCACCCTTAAGAATGTCTTGCTGAAATATACAGGCCTTGAATAAAATTTCTCTTTTTTTTTTTTTTTGTTCAAATATGTGAGGAAATTGAGTTATTGAAGAACTGTAGATACCATGACATCTCTCATGTAAGCAATTGAACCTGAACGAGATCAAAACATCATTGTGTCCATATAGAAGATGACAAATGTCCTTTATTTTATACCTCTAAGTGCCGTTTATAACAAGACAAAATGAGTCTAAAGTACTGAAGAGGTAGTGATCTGGGGAGTTTTCACCACCTCAAAAGATGTCTCTGTAGAAGATGGCAAGCACTGCAGAATAAGGCCTGGGCATATTAAGTAGCTTGTCACTCAGCAGTCACTGCGCTGGGAAAGAATTTGCGATGATGAAACACCATGGTTTTTACTTAAAAATTTTTATTAACATCTTACCATGTTGACGTAGATGGGGAGATTAGAGAGGGAGAGGGATGGTTTCCAGGACAGGGGGCTGCATGCATGACTGCCTGTGGAGTCTGGTGAGGCTGCAGGGGATCTACACCAAGATGCAGAGGCAATAAAACTAGGTTTACTAATTTGGCAGGGGCCAGAAAGGTCATGGAAGGCTCCAGTGCTCACAAGGTCTCTGCAGGAATTTGAGATGGTTCGGATGCACAGACCTTGCTAAGTCTCCATGTAAAGAAGCACTTTAACTCAGAAAGCTGAATCCTACTGCCTACATTTTGGTTAATTTTAGGGTTAAATCTGCTTTTACTGTTCACACTCTTCCTCTTGAACACCATTGCCCACATATACATGTCAAAAGAGAGCATTTATTTGATTATAATGATTTTCCTCTCCAACAAACATTTATTGACTTACCTTGAATTACAGAATTAGAAAACAGCTGACTGTGAGGCTGTGGAAGTAAATACTGCATTGCACAATGAAGTGAAAAGTAACTGGAATAAAAAAATCCACCCTGAGCCTTTGCTGAATGGTGCTTAGGAACCAGAATTTATTTCTGTTCAGCACAGCTGGTGTTTGACATGTCATGTGGAAGGTCAGCATGCACTTTCAGTTAATGTACAGGTGCCACATTTTCCTTTGCTTGACCTTTCCTGGTTTTCAAATCTGGCTTAATCCCTCCCTCGAGGGAGCAGCATAGCAGCAATAATCACTTAATTTATGCCCACCCACAAGTGACCACAGGGGGAGTACACAAGAAAAACTTTCTATTGCTTTCATTGGGGAATAGGAGAGATTGTGTTAGACAAGAAAAAAGAGGGAGAGAAGGAGAGAAAAACATGCACATGTTTTTTCCATGTCAGAATTGGTGTATCCTCCCAGCTATTATTATAATAGCTAAGGGTATTTGGGCATGTATGGCTGGCAGAGAAAAACAGAGGCTTTGCAGACTGCACAGTAGAGAAGAAAAAGTGTTTGTCTCACATTTCTGAAGACTGGTATTTAGGATTTGAAATGCACCTTGCATGTGGTTTGCACCAACTGCAAGCAGAAACAGCAACATTTCACATCATAAGTCTCCTGAAGCAAAAGTCAGAACCCCAAACTTTTGACAATTTCCTTTGCTTCAATTTGCTTCGACCCTCAAAGATTCCAAAGAATAATTTCTGCAAAGGTATTTTTTCATCTGGAACCTTTGTCAGAATTAAATCTTTCATGAAGCTCTAAAAGCGAAGTTGACATTTACCTGTATACTGCATTGCTCATCTAATGGATTGCTATGTAAGTTAGTGGAAAGATATTCTAAAACAATGGTCATTTTCTGTTTTACAAGCAAAGTGCATTAGATATTACTCACTGTATCTCCCAGCTACTGGTTTCTTTTTCCTTTTGTGTTTTTCTTTTTCCCTAATAATAGCTGATTTTCAAAAGCTATTTGCAGATTTTTTTTTCTGTCAGAATCTTGCTCTGGCCAATTTGGAAAGCAACTGCAGCCTAAAAAGCAATAATTTGCAATGCCACTGGGACATTCAGAGAACTAAAAAATAAGACTTTAGTAGAGGTTACTACATTAAAAAAAATTAAAAACCAAAACATTGAAGAAAAGAGCCCCTTACCTTTTAAAGTTTCAAAATAAATGTGTCCTTGACAAATGCATGGAGGGTAGCTACAAAAGAAAAAGTTGCCTTAGACAGGAAGAACTAAGCTGCTAAAAACAAGAGATGCAGACACTGCACTGCAGGCTCTTGCAAGAGAAATGGGGGAATGGTGTTTAGGACCAGCTGCTTCCATTGGCAAGTTGTCCTAGAGGTCCCCCATGGAGTTAGGACCTTCAAAGAAGTGGGAAGGCACCTAGGAAGATGTGTTAACACAATATCTATATCTAGGGCAAAAGTCTGATCACTGCTCCCTGCTAGAGCAGCCTTTTGGAGCTGAAGGGGGTTTCCAGGGTCAGAGAAACACTGTAAGTTTTCATGTTTGAATAAGGGGTTTTGTGAAGATAAGCCTTGGCCAAAGATAATTTCCCAAAGAGAGATTGTATTTAGGAAGACCTCTTTTACCCTCTTTCATGTTGAGTGATCACCCCGCAGGTGGTGGTAGTGGGGGGACATGGAATGGGGAGGAGCAGAAAGGAGAGAAGGGAAGGAAGGAAAGAAAAGAAGGGAAGAAAGAAAAGAAGGGAAGGGAAGGGAAGGGAAGGGAAGGGAAGGGAAGGGAAGGGAAGGGAAGGGAAGGGAAGGGAAGGGAAGGGAAGGGAAGGGAAGGGAAGGGAAGGGAAGGGAAGGGAAGGGAAGGGAAGGGAAGGGAAGGGAAGGGAAGGAAGGGAAGGGAAGGGAAGGGAAGGGAAGGGAAGGGAAGGGAAGGGAAGGGAAGGGAAGGGAAGGGAAGGGAAGGGAAGGGAAGGGAAGGGAAGGGAAGGGAAGGGAAGGGAAGGGAAGGGAAGGGAAGGGAAGGGAAAAACTGTGTCTTGCTCCCCTTGCTTGGAAGAAAGCTGGAAGGGGATGTTGTGGGTAATCCTCTTCCATGAACTCAGGAGCAGGACTGTCCTCCACACCTTTTTTACCAGGCAAACTAGCTGTATTATTCTTCTCCACTTCCAAATATTTTATTTTGAGACTTACGAGGGAGCAGCTGAAAGTCAGAGATCACAAGAAGGCCATCACAGACCTCTCAGTCCAGCCTCTTTTCTTTCCTTCTCTCAAACGTTGTCTATTCCTATTTTAGAATAAGGTTCATGGAGTTGGCTCAAGACAGCAATCAGCTAGCAGAGCACAGCATGAAAACTATTCCAAAGGGCCTCCAAGGGCCAAGTCTGCATCCAGGAAAGTGCCAAAAGCCTTGGAACAATGGCCACGAGCAGCTGCAGTGGATTTCTGCCACCTCAACATTTCTCAGTAGATGAAGAGAAGCTGAAAAAGGAGTAACTATTACTGTGACCTTGCTTATGGCTCAAATGTCACAGAATCCTAATTTTTCTTTAAAAGGGGCCAATTTCACTGAGATTTTAATTGGAAAGGACTGTGATGCAATGGAGCAGAAATTAACCCACAGGATGCATAATTCATCTCATTTACCAAGGTTTTTATTGCTGGTCCCTTAGGCCCTAAGCACATCCCAGACTGTGTTTGGGATAAGAAATACCTGATTTCTCTTGTCTCTCATCAAATTAGACTAGAACAGGCAGTACTTAGAAGATTGCCATTCCCCAGAAAACTTCATGTGTGGTCTCCTTGTTTCTTTTCAGGAAAAAATAAAAAAAATTTCAGGCAATATTACCTAAGGTTATCCAATCCCAAACTATTATCCCCATATATTCTTAAGGTAGAAGAACACCCCATTGCCCATCCATTCATGCCCAACATTACCTCAGAGAAAATTTTCTATTACTCCCACAGTGAAGCAGCAACTTCCATCTTTCCTCTTGAGTTATAGTCTTTCTCTGGGAGTGTCTTGCCAAGAATATCTTTCCAAAGCTGCCACCTTTTCCTATGGACCTCTTATCACCATGAAAAGGTGTGGTGTTGTGCAGCATGAGAGTCTTTCCTTGCCTCTGCCTTGCTGTTATGTGAGTAAAACAGGCTTCTCCAGGGGAGAAATGAACTAAAAGCTCCCTCCTCATCAGCCCTCAGCATGTTCATTCATCTCATCATCCTTGTTTCCTTTCAATTCTTTAGAATCATAAAGTGGCTTTGGCCAAGCCTGATGATGTATCCACCCTGCTCAACTCTTTTTTATTGAACCAGATGCTGTTAACTCCATCCTTTGCATGGAGATAAGGTGCTGGAGCAGGCTGTCCCTGCTCCTGTAGTGCCACAACTTTTTCTGGTATGTCCTTAATGTTCATGTAATCTGTCTGTGTCTGCTATCCACCTATAAAATGACAGTGATAATCTTTGACTCACAGGTAGGATAAACTACCCTGTATGTGTAAGGCCACATGGACATGGCCTTGGCTTGTAAAAGTCCAGCTGTGTGGCAAAGCAGGTGAAACACCCAATACTGCAGAACATGAAGGGCAGAAGGGTGAGTGCAAAGTGCAAAATGCTCCTGGCATTCAGTGCAGAGGTCTCTCCTGATGGCCATAATGGTGGGAGGGAAATCCTTCCAGGAGAATTTTCAATAACAGGAACACATGACACATCAGCATTGTAGGACATGGGTGCAATACCTCAGGCACAGCCTCTCTACCCATTTCAGCAGTGTTTCTGCTGCTGTGTGATGCTGGATCCACAAGCATGGAGAGCCCATCTAGGGTTTCCAAAGATTTGGTCCTGTGTACTAGTCTGCAGCCTGCTCTTACTTACCAGGCTTTAGTTTGAAATACAGAGTTAAACTGCTAAAGCTTGAAGAAGGCCTAAAGCTGGAAAAGAATTCAAAGCTGTAATTAGCAGTCCACAGCTTACAGCAAAGTAATAACATGGCCATGCACCTTCCTGTTCATCCACCTTTCTAGCTGCAGAGCTCTCGCACACAGTCAGCCCACCTTAAGTCATCCCATGAATTTGCTTGTCCCAAATTCAGTCTCATTGTTCCTTCACAGCTCTTCATTCATCTGTGTTGATCAGTCAGTTAGGTGTTCAGCAAAGCTACCCACCAGTCCTTTCACTTCACACTCATATATGCAGTGCTCTTGCTTGTAAAAGTGCTAACCAGCCCAAGCTGGTATTTAAGACAGCCAGTAAACATGTCCTCACCAGTGACTGATGAGGGGTGTTTCTGCACACACTAATGAATGCATATATTGAGATAGATGCAGTTTATTGCATCAGGCTTTACACCACTTCCTCTGGGATGAATTTTATAGATGCAATAAGGTTTTTACAGCATCTGAAAAGACTCAGGTACTGAAAGGCAGATTTATACACCCTCTAGTTTTACAAATATGGTGTACAATCAGTGGTCAGTGGAGTTCTAAATTACCTCCCTAAGGTTTTTGCACTTTTAACTGCAGAAATTTAAGTCCTGAAGTGTGCACAAATAAAATACATAACATGGTAAGAATTTTAAAAGGGGGGCATTTTGCTATTTTATAGTCATTCCTATAAACTTAATTCAGGTCTTCCTTCAAAAGAGGTCTGTAGATACAATCAAAGTTTGTGGTTTTAATTAATATCATATTCATTGTGTTATGTGGTGTTATTTTTATAGTGATCACAGATAGTTGACTATTAACTTAAATTACTAATGGAAGTTCATCTTTTCAAGTTATTCCTAGTTTCCTTTTTTCTGCCTCTAAGTAGGGAAAATTCCTTGAGCCTGACTTATTTGCCATCTAGAAAGTTCAAACTCTGAGATGGATTACCACTTAAGCTATGGCCATCTAAATTACATGGACATATAATTAATGGTCAGCTTTAATGACCTTTGAACTGGGCAATGAAAACTTAGTTTTTGTAGACTCAAACTAACCAAATTCTGTTCTACTTTTTCTGTATGTGGGAGCTGAAGTACATTTCTGAAACTGATAGCAAAATTAAGTCCAGACCTGGGCAGTCATTGACTTATCCACAAGAAACAGCAGGGTATTGAATGCCTGATTTACCTTTTGTGCTGGTATAATGTTTTGCCTTTAATAGATTCATTTCTGATTTATACTGATGTAACTAAAAGAAAGTCTGTTTTCAAAGTGGAAGGAGAGTTTATTGTGACAAATAATGCAGGAGGTTTTCAAAATTCTCTAACCAATTAATTAACCCACAACTTCAAAACATAGATGTTCCTCACACTGTTTTTGAGGACTTACTCCAATATTATTTTAAAAGCTTTAACCAGATAGCCTTTTGCTGTTCCTGTGAGCAACTGCTGTGCTGTCTTAAAGATGGAATTGTCTACAAGATACCCTGGCTGCTTCCTTTAAAACATTCCTTCTCCCAGTCTCATCATGTTTGGAGCCCCCATGGAATTGAGGTTATTCCCCAGTTGTGCTTAGGTCCAAGGAGGGTAGTGATGGGTGAAGGCTGTCCTGAGTGTCACAGCCCCAGGCTGCCTGGCTGCAGCAGTGTGTCACCCTGCCACACAGAAGGCTCTCTAGATGACCCTGCTGCCCATGAGTGGGAAAACAGATTTTGGAAGCCCTAACCAGAAGACAGAAATTACTTAGAAAACAAGTCAGACCCATTGAAGGTCAAGAGGGAAAGGAATCCACTGTTAAGAAAGAAATCCAGAAAGAAAACAGTAGGACATGGGCTGGTCATGCACAGAGAGCACATATGGCAGGTTTTTGCCTGAGATGAGGTAGAACCAAATACCCCAGGACCCAGGAGCAGGCATAGTGAACTGTTTTGCACAGAAACAAGGTGTCCCCTGTCTTCAAGGTAGCTCCTCTTGTACCTGACAGGCAGTATCTCCCACTGGGTTTCTACATCCCACTTAGCCTTTACTTTGGGAAAGAAATGTCACTGTTGGATCCACACCCATGAAAGTTTCCTGCCTCCAGCACATGTGATGGTCTGACAGCATCAGTAGTTCTAATAATGTTTTGCCAGAAGGCTGGATCTAATGTATGCTTCAAGTCCAACATGTCTTATACAGCAGCTTTAAAAGTCTGCCTTTCATCTGCCTATTGCTATTCCATCAGTTTGCTACAGGCAAACCCTCACTTGCTGTTTGCCTTGAGAATCTCTGAGGCATCCTCTTGTCTGTGTCACCACCCTTTGTGAGGAGTCTTTCCCTTCATTAATTATTGCTCTTGGATCTCCCCAAGTAGCTGAGCCTGGGGAAAGAAGGTGACCCCTTGCAGGAGTAACCCACAGTTTTCATTTATGTGCCATTAAGAGACATGTCCACCCTGTTGAGTTTTAATGGCTGTAGCTATTCTTTCTGTAGACCCCCATACCAAGACAGAGCACTTCAAACAATGCAAAAGTCTTTGGTCATGTTCAGTCTATTTCTACAAACATATGCAGGATAAAAGATCCTCAACTGAAACTATCCAAGAGCTTCAGACAGTCCAGACACTTCTTCCACACAGATGTGCTTTTCATCCCACTTACAAAAACACTCCTTCATCAGGGCTTAAATTCTGGCCATGTAAGAGCCAATTAAGCACTTTGCTGCTGAATTCATCAGGAGCCAGGTCTCAGCCCAGATGTTCCTGCTTTGCTTTAACATCTTCCTGCATGCCTGGGCTCCTAGTGCCACTTTGTTGTGCTTCCCTTCACACACTTGATTCCTTTTCTTCTCCCAGATCAACAAACAACTACCTCTGGCAAGCAGCGGAAGCGGCAGAGGATGCTTGCTGGTATCCTTGCCAGATGATGTTTCCATACAAGTGGGTCAGTGTCGTGACTAGCGCAATCGTTCTGGGCGACACTGTGCCCTCATTCATGACAACAATCACGGTCTCAAAACCCCTCACATAAAATAGCTGCCAAGAGCATCCTGTTATCTCTCTTTTTGGACTGTGTGTAGCTGGTACAGGCTACTCTGCCTCATGCATGCCGTGCACTGGATACAGCTATGTGAAGATTTCAATTTAGTTCTTCAATTGCTTTTTCTGCTGGGTCTGATCTAATTGCTGTCAGGATGCATAGCTGGCACTTCAAGTGGTAATGGGAAGACCTAGGAAATGCTTTTGAGCTTTAAAATCTCCTTAGGACAGCTTCTTCCCCTTTCAGAAAATTTGCTAAGCTTCTAAAACTTGTAAAAATAATTGGTCAATGTGGAAGAGAACTTGGACTGTAATACTAATGTGCTAAAATTCAATCACTGCACACACCATGGCATCACTTCAACAGATACAGCTTAGCAAGCATTAGATTTACAGCCTTTTTTTTCCAGCTGGGTCTGCAGAGATAAATTCTTCAGCAGTTCTCAGGACTTTCCTGGATTATTCTCAGCCAGACAGATCTAATATGTCTCCCTTTCCAATCCTAATAGCTTTTCACATATGGTTCCATTCCCTGGATGTATTCGCCTCCTTTGGCATTTGGATCTTTGCCTTAATTTTCCCTGAAAGTTTTGGCAAATTTTGGGGAATTGTCCTGAAAATTAATAGGTGGATGAATAGTTCATTCAAGACCAAGCATTGCACTTGTGGGAGTGTTTCTTTGAGAATGGACAACTCCTGATTAACGCCTTGGGATAACAGGACTGGCTGTTACTTAGGATGTTTGATTCCTTGGTGTCTCCAAATTGGTCAGCCAAACACCTTGTCTGCTGGCTCTGGTTCAATTTCTGTTCCTTGTTTTGACATTATATTATAGGGCAAACTCTAGACTGGGTAGGATTTAGATTATTGTTTTCATTTCCAGTTTCTCTTTTCTTGGTGCATGTGGCAAGTTGGTAATTTATTTTGGTACAAAGAGGAATTAATGGAGATATTGTGAACTCCTAGTTGGACCATTTAAGTGTTTTCCTGGGACCAGCTATAACTGTTTCAGGTTATTGGAGTGTGTAATGGGTATAATTAAACACACAGCTCTTAGAAGCTAATTCCTATACCTGGCAGGTCTTTGAACTCTGCCAGTTTAGGAGCCATAATATGTGCTGTACCTCTGGCAGGATGTAGCAATAAATGTCCAAGGAACCCCCTTGGACACCCAGAGCATAAAAATCTCAGTCTGGTCAAGGGCTATTGACACACACAAAGGTACGATACCAATGCGATGCCCTTGAGTTGAGATCCAGTGTGATGAAATCAGAAACATGAAATTTAAAAGGAAGATAGCAATTTCCACTACGTAAGCACGGAAGGATGCCTTAAAGAGTGATTAATGTGGCATCCCATTAGCTTTAAGTACTACAGAACATCTGGCATATTTCCCCCTTGGCTACAAATTTCTGAACACTGGTGTTATGTCATCTCACAGTACTCATTTTCTCCCCATCTCTACAATTCATCTCAGCAATTGTTGTTCATATGAAAGTAATTATATAAATGCACTTGATTAAATTAGCTTTCATCTAGTACAGTTTTAGGTTTTTTAAAGATGGGCATTTCCCCTCCAAAAATAACTCAGAGGAGCTGATGTACATATTGTTCCACATGATGGAGATTAGAGTCCCTCAGCACTTCTAAGCCAGTACATTTCAGCACACCTAGGGCCCAAATCCTGTACCTGGGGCCAATCCACTGCGCTCCTCTCACAGAGGTACCTGGGCAAAACTTTGTTTGTGGAAGCAGCCAACTTACTGAAAATTTAATGAAATTCTGGAAGCTGGCATTACTTGTTCAAGTTTGGCTGATTTGCAACCGTTGGAGGCTTCATGTCTCTCAAAAGTCAGTCAGAGAGTGATAAAGACCAGACTGCATGGCACAGTGACCTTGAGCTCTCTCTTCTGTTACCACGTCTTGGGTGCTTTAACACTGAGCAGATTGGGTCCAAGTGTAAGAGGATAAAGTCAGAGTGATTAGGGATTTGTCCCATGACTTCAGCACTGTTGGATCCTCCTGAATGCCTTAAAAGCCCTCATGAATTATGGACGTAACTGTGCATGCCAACACACATTTTTGAAATGTTAGCTCTTTTGATGTCTCAAAGTTGATTAAAAAAACCCCAAAATAACCCACCACCCCAAGGAAGCAATATGTGCAGGAATACGAATTACAGTCTTTATGAATTTGTCTGCCTCCTGCCTTGTAAGTGTGGAGCAGAACTGTCTCTGGTGGCAGCCACAACAGGGGCAAAGAGTGGCTCCCAATTCTCTCAGTCCTTTTCTGACCGTTCTCAGCATTCAGGCCTCTGTGTTGGACTAAGGTAATTCACTTTGGGGCATTACAAAATGAATTTTTTTAAAATACCCACCACTTGGAGCATGTTCCTCTTTCTCCCCCTACCTCTATTTTGAAGAGCAAAAAAAAGGAAACGCATTCTGTACAGGGCTGATCACATCTCGCTCCTAACCACCCACTCTCCTCTCTTCAGCACCAGCAGTTCTGCAGTGGCAGGCTGACCTGACTTCACTTGGTGCTAGACACATCTCAGCGATGTGCGAGTGCCGCCTGAGGGAACAGGAGGTGGGAGGAGGAGAGGAGATGAATATAACAAACCTAGGATATGTTACCACCAGTCCCTCACTGCTGCACTCACTAAAGCAGGAGTGACAGAAGGCAGGAGCATGGAGAAAGGGAGAGAGGCTCCTTCACTCCACAGGCACTTGAAGTATCTCGTGCTTTGCTGTATTCACAGAGTGGCAATGGTCATGCCATTGCACGAAGCGGGAAACAGTCCCACACTGTGTATTTTGAAGTGGAATTTTTGTTTCTTAGAGTGTTATTGGCTGTCTTTCACCATCTCATCCCACGTGTACTTCTAAATAGGAACTGTTCCTGGAATGCGTGAGTTGCAAGTTGTTCCCTCAAAAAAGACATGCTATGATTCCCCTCTGAAAGAAAACTTCTTCACCCTCCTCAAGGAGACCAGGCAAAATTGCTTCAGAGAGGAGCTGCCTGTCCCACTGAGCCACTTGCTTTCCTTGGCGGTGTGGTACAACAAGGTAGGGTGGGGAATATATCACAGATAAATATACACCGTCTGAGGTATCTGTTTCCTCGGCTTGTCCTGCATCCCAGCTTCTCATCTGGAAAGTGGGGAGAATGATACTTCACCATCTCCCTTCTGGGCTGTAAGAATATGTGCATTTCCACCCTGTCTCATGCTCTGGACAACAGTTAAGTATATACATTTTTATGCACCCAGACAGACCATAGTTTCTTACCTTTCTTTTTTCCCCCCAGCTGAAGTCAACAGAAATACCCTGATTTGTGTTATCTGTGTATCACACACTTTAAAATAACAGATGGGACATTTGGTATACCTCAAGTTCAAACAGGCCCTACAAAAATACTCTTTTCTGCTGAACAGATTCTTAGCTCCAGAGGAGAAAGGGTCCTCCATCTCTTGAGAAGAGTTTTCTTATTATCTAAGTAATTTAATACAAGTCTAGATCTACTATCAGTGATGTAATTAAGCCCTGTTAGGGGAGATAAAGTTAGAGATAAAGTCTGAGATAAAGTTTGAGATGAATTGCATGTTTGGAATTCTCCATTAACCTTTTGATCCCTAGGTCATCCAGAGCAGGTCACCAACATCCAGCCAAAAAACAGCACCAGCAACCAGAAAAGTCACAAGAAATCCTACTAATAGGATATGAGATTAATAGTAGGGAGAGAACACTGTAAGAGGTTTGGGTTTGGATAAGCATGCACAAGGCTGGCTGCTTATCTGAAATGTATCCAAATGACTGTTGCCTAAAAACTGTGAGCTTTGTAAGAATGAGCTTTGTAAGTTGACATGTCCTAGATATTTATTTTAGTTGGTCAAAAAGGGGAAAATGTGAAATGGTTCCATACTGAGAAATGGCCCAACTAGGAGAATCTTCTTTCGAAGAGACAAGCCACTAACAAAGCTGGTTAAAGGCATGGATTTTCACTTATTCAGCACCGTGTTCAGTGCACACAAACCCCTTCTTATTAAAATACGTTTTCAAGGCTGCAAATTCATGTGCTTGTATTAGGAAATGACCAGATTAAAATCATCTGCACACCTTCAGTTCATCCCATTCAGAAGTTAGTCTGAGGTGGCCAATAGGTCCCCAGTGCCACACAATCTGTGTTGTGCTCACCCTGCCTCAGCCCCTGGACACGATGGATGGTGTTTGCTCAGGGAGAAGCTGTGCAGCACATTCCTGCCACCGTGTTGGTCATATGCAGTCCTACACCTTATTTACCACCCACCACTGCAGGAAGAATCACTCATACCTTCATGAGCCTTCCTGCAGAATTTACAGTGAGCAGCGAGTCATTTCACAGGTGTTTAGAAATAGCCTCTCACAATAACTCTTAGAAATGAGAAGCAATTCAGCACCTTTCTACATATAAAGAATACTACGCAGAAAGAGAAGGAGGTGAAAGCAAGTTTCCCGTGTACTTCAATTGCAGTTTTAAGTGTTCAGCACTTCTGCCAGTCAGACTGAAGGGTTTTTAGGCAGAAATCAGAAAATGGAAAGTAAACAATCGCTAACCCAGTCAGAATAGGGGTTTGGGGGCATGAAGGAGGGTGTCTACTCCATTTTTCTCTGTGAAAAATGTGGATTTGAAACAGCACTGTTTTTTACGTAGTGTTCACTGTGCTGTTGCTTTTGAATGTGAAATCATTTTCTTGTTATTTTTATTACCTTAAAAGGCTATTTTTCATTTCAACCTGAAATCTTGCTTAAAAATTATTTTAAAAACCATTGAGCAGATGTTAAACCTAAATGAAAAAAAAAAAAAAGATTACTAGTCACTATGCCACTTGACAGCCATGTGTGAGAAGAATGGTTGAAGGGACTAGCTTAGCATTGCACCAAGGCCCCAGACTTGGGGGGGTGGGGGGGCTGAAATTTCTTCACAGCAGTCTTCAGTTGCCTTCAGCTTGTGTTTTACCATTTCTTTCAGTCCCCTGCCTCACTTGCAACAGCTTTTTCAGTATTCTCAGCCAACAAGGACATTCAGCCAGGTTAACAACCATGCTGCTGGCTCACCCAGGATCCTTCTCATCCAGAATAGGGCGGATGAATCCCCTTGAAACTCAGTGCAGTCTCCTTGTTGGCCCTCACACTAGGTTTTGGTTCCCTGAAAGCCAAAGCAGATGAGTGGTAGGGCCAGGTGCAGAGCATCATCTCACCAAGATCCTGCACTGGGTCTTGGCTGAGGCATATCCTGGATGCACACTCATATCCCTTCATTCAGGTGAGCATCTCTTGCCTCATATTTATGCCCCTGCCATAAGTTCTGTGGGCTTAGTGCAGGCATGAGGAGACGTATCTGTTCCCCACTCCTCTGCCAATATGCTGATTATGGCATTTACCTGGGCTTAAAACTGGACTTTTTAGCTTTCAAAACCATTCAGAGAAGTCATGCAAAGCTTTGATTCTCTTTACAGCAGAGGACAGGTTTGTTTGCAAGACTGACTCAGTACCAGTATTTCACACAATAAAGGATGAGACTAGGAAATAAATATTGGAGAGAAAGGGAAAGTTGCCAAGATGAGGCATTTCCTTGAGACATTGAAGGCTGGGTTTACTACACATTTGAGTGTTTATGTCCCTTTGTTCACAAACAAGAAAAATTCCAGGGGAAGGATAGTTACTCTTCCCTTGGCAAACCCTCCTCTGCTTCAGACCCTCTTTCCCAGTTCCCTCTGCAGAGATCTCATGTGTGTTAAAATAGGTGAAGTATGTTGGCACTTACTGCAGGAGGTTAATATTTGGAAACAAAGCCAGGCAGACTTTGTTCCCAGGAATCAGTGCTGTTGGCAGCATGCATGCTCATTCATGGCAGCTGCAAGACAAACCCTGTTCCCAGTAGCTGTTGTTACTATGAGAATGTAAAAGCTGTTCATCCACCACAGACAGGAACTAAAAACCAGAATGTACTCACTGCGGCAGCATTAGCAACACTGCCTGCACAGCCTATTCCTAAATATAGTTTAGTCTTTCTTGGGATGAGCTCCCATTCATTACATGAACATAAAGCTCCATGGTTAATAAAACAAGTCAAACCAAAACATCATCCTTTTACTTTAAAGGTGTGATATGCCCTCACTGAGATGAGTTTTGTGAGTTGGGAAGCTCTGCAGTGCCATGAAGGTGTGAAGAAATCCAGCTGCTCCCTGAGCTGTGTTGCAGCGTAACAGCGAAGAAAACATGGCACATCCACCCCTGGTGTCCCTCTGTGGTCTGGTAGGCAACACTCCTGGGATGAACTTGCCCCAGTGAATTTAAACAGACTCCTGACTGTGAGTGAGAATAGGAATGGATGCAGAGGTGTCCCCAGGCTGAGCACATTGCTGTCCTGGAAACCGCCATATCACAACACAGTGTTGTCATGTGCAACTGCCAAGTACTGCTCCTGAAAGAGGAGAATAACATACATAAAGTATGTTTGTTTCCACATGCAAGGTACTGGATATTGCCTTCCTTGATGTACACACAGAGGATATAATGCATGGCAATAGAGCTTGGTGTTATGCAAGGTGATTTACACTGAGGAAGTGCTGAAGCTATGCTTTCTCTTCCTTGTATTGTTTTGCATCAGGTCATTTCACTGCCAGCAATTGAACAGATCTGCAAGCTGAGCAGGCAGGGGAAGCAGAAAAGCGAACACACATTAATAATGCTGGTAATGCCCCCATTAATGCCTGTCACTGCCAATCTGTAGCTCAGTGCAATTATCAAACATCTGATGGGAAGAGTGATAGCCTCGTGCCATGCAGCATGCAGCTTTTGAAAAGCAGTGAGGCAAACCCAATACATCTGAAGGGAATTAATGGCAAATTGATGGCAGCCAGGCAATATTGAAGCAGCAGCCGGAACAGCTGTTGGTGATGTTCTCCTATTCTGTCATCCTGCCTAAGCCAGGAAGAGGCTGCCAATACATCCTGCACATGCAGAAAAACTGACCACTTTGCCTTGGCTGGCTTATTTGTGGTGGGTTCCTTGACCATAGCCATTGCCTCATTTTTTTCTGAAGCTTGCTTGATTAAGCTGGCAGTTGACTTTAATAACAGCCTACACCCTTTTGTCCTCTCTTTTCTGTCCTCATTTCAGGGTACAGTAAAAATTATATATAATCTTTTACCATGGCAGAGCTTAATTTTAACCCCTGCGCCCCTCTGTTTCATGCCTCTAAAGCAATGCTGAAACAGAAAGGGTAGCAAGGCTTAGCTGAGCCATTCTAAAGCTCTCTGTCCCTCACTCCATGACAAGACACTTCTTGGGGGAAGAGACAGGTGTCTAATCCTAGCAGCAGATCCCTGGGGAAAAATATTGTTAAGAGCCAAATAAAAGGTTTAATGAGTTACACAGGGACAGTGTTTTATCAGAAGAGGAAAAGGGTAGCTCCAGCCATCCACCCACACGTTCCTTCATGCTTTCTCTACTGAGTGAATTGGGTGGTTGTGAGAAATCACTTTCATGAGATCTTTTACTGGACAAAAAAGAATTGCTCTCCTCACCACTCTCCTCAAAAGAGCTGGACTGGTGCTTTTCTCTCACACTCAGACTGTGTAAATCCAAAATTACTTCACAGAAGGTAATTGAGTTCTATGAATAATGGGAAACAGGCCAAAGTAGCTCAACACTGAGGATCACATCATCCTAAAAACAGATTCAGGAGCAAGCTTGACTACAGAAATCTAATTGCTAAAGTGCAATGGATGTGGGGATGTACAACAGATATGAAAATGTCAGTGGCTTAATGTACAATAATCATTTTATAGCAGAGCACAGATTTTTGCATCCTACTGAAACCTCAGCTGACATATTGGAGAGTCCATGACAGGTCTTATGAGAAATTTTATAGGGAGTTGAAAGTGGATTTTAGTTCTCTGTAAAGCAGTGCCTGATTGTGGAAGTTAGTCTAATCGTCCAGGGCTCCATGGTTTTATGCCACACTATATCTCTTGGAGCAATGCTAATAACACAAAAACTTTTCCATTAGATTTGTTACTATTGTTTGCCTTATGGTGTTCCTGAAGAGCCAAAGGCTGAGTCAGGGTCCCACTGTCTTAGGATATATGGAAATGTGTAGTAAATTACCATCCTTGCTCTTAGAACTTTTATATCCAAAATGATAATGTATTTTCAATCCATATTTCATGACAATGCATTAACATTTTCATCTCAAAGACTCTGTAATCACATCTCATTGCATGATGTAGTCACAGTGCAGAGTGCAAGTGCAAAATATTCACTATGCAATTCAACAGTGAAAAGACTTTAGCTCAAGACAGATGAATAAAAGTTTTATTTATAGGACAAGTGCTAAGGGAGGATCAATGTTCATACAATCCAAACAAGAGCAGAGTGTTTAATGCCTGGCTTGAAAGATCCAGGGGTAACAAACTCCTCAGTTTCTGGCTTCATCCTACAAATATGGAAATTATCCTACTTGGATATGAACATTAGCTGCTGCAGTCGTGCATCCACTTGACCATCACAGCCAAGGAATATCCCATTTATCCACTTCTCCCTGTCTCTGTCCAACCATATCACTTCCCTGCTAGCACTGCTGAAGTTAAACAACTCTCAGCATTACCTGTTGAAATCCCTTTTCAGTGGTTTACATAAGCGTGCCTGCAAAAATTGGCTTAAAATGCTTTGTAAGCTGAACCTTTCAAGGTCTATTACGTAGCTCGCCGGTAACATTCACGTTACAGCAAAACAGTTCTCTTTGCAACAGAAGCTGTCAGAGTTTTGTTGTTCTTATTCTTTGTGTCTTGAAAATTGGGATGAAAAAGCCCCAAACAGTCATTGTAGGTACCACACACAATTGTTATGAAAAAGCACGGCTGACACCAATGGCATTTTCTCAGCTGAGAAGAAAGCAGGGGTGCTGAGCTGAAATGCATTTGAACTGAGTTGGCTGTTTCATTAGTCCTATGTTGCCCATGGAATCTGCAGTATTGCTTACTGTGATCTGCAGCAGGAGATGGAGTTTGGCTTTCATGTTCTGTTTGTCACAGTCTGGAGCAGGAAAAAAAGCAACCTGGATTCAGTATTTCCTCAGAATATTTCTGGATAATAAATAGGTAAGAGTTCTTGTGAGCTGCTGTGAGGCATTCTACTTCAGACGTAAAGTTCCTGATGCTTATGAGCAATGTGACTATACATGGCAATGTGCATTAGTATTTCCACAACCCTACTCCCTTCTGCCACCTGCCCATCTCATCTATTGATTATAGCTTTTTCTCCAGAAGTGCTGGCAATGTTAAATCTCATCCAGACACATGTGAAATTGTTACAAAAGGATGCATGGATTGCATGTATTTGCAAGCACAAAGGACATGTATTGTGACCAGCCATCACTCACCTGACAAGTACTGTGTCCACATTGTGGATTAAATATCAATTCATTTCTATAGGGTCAGCAGAAGAAAGTGAGGATGGTTTAAAAGCAATGCCCTCCCCTTTCCTCTCCCTGCCACCATAAGCAGGTGTGTACATTGGATGCCTCTGAACTTCCCTTGTAGAATCAGAAAATTTTATTTCAACACAAGAATCCGTGGGTGTGGGTAAGTAGAATCATAGAGTCATTAAGGTTAGGAAAAACCTCTAAAACCATGGAGTCAAACCATTAACCCAGCACTGCCAAGTCCAACACTAAACCATGTCCCTAAGTGTCATGTTATGTTCTAGGCCAGCAACTGACCTTGAGCATGAAGCCTACATGTCATGGTCAGAACACCTCCGTGTTTGGTTGACTCACAGACCTTGAATGGAAATAAGGAATCTGAATTACAGTAATTGTACAGCCCATGAGGAACAGTTCATTCTCAAATAACCATAGCACCTCACTCTCTGATCATTTGCCTTACCTTCTCTGTGGAAAAACCAGCATGTCAGATCTCTCATGGTGCTTCCCAATGTAATAACATAATGTATTTCCCCTTAAAGTGTTACATTTCTTCATTAACCATCATCACCATGTAGTGCTCTGTCACACATGGCAAAGGACAGCTGGTTTTCAAAGAGTTTAAAGACTCAGTGGTGGGAGTAGAACAAACAAGGTAAACAAAAAATCTGGAAAGATTGTGGTACTTAGTTTGTTGGGGGTTTTGGTTCTTTTGCTTCTATGACTTGAAGTGTGTTTTTGAGTGACCTGGAATAGTTGTGATGGTCTTCTGACAGAGTAAAGCATCATGAAGGGAGGGAATTTATGCTCTCTGTGTGCAGAGCTACCAGAAATACCAAAGCAGCAGGCTCATATCTCCCAGTCATCCTCCATAAGGGTCAAGTTCATGGAGAAGGTCCATTGATAGGACTGGGAGGAGGAATAGGAGGAGAAAGGTGTGCTAAAGTTTGATCTGAAAGTGCAAGGCCGATTACACAATTTCTTTTCATCTCCAATCTTTCCTTTTCTCTCCGTTTTGTATCCTGCTAATGTTCTTTCTGTTCCTTTTCTTGACCTTGTTGCTGCAAAAACATTTAGATGCAATTCATTACTCCTGCCTCCTTGTTTGCAGTGTGGATCAGCTCTTCCTTCAGGGCCTGTGCAAGTGTGTAACTCCAGCACTCCATTTACAACATCAGGATTTTGAAACCAGGATGGTGATCACCTGTCATTTGAGGTCTTGGTGGCATCAGCTCTGTCTTCCAACAGGAGACTGGGTCATACCATGCTCTCAGCGCACCTGGGCAAGAAATGTTTTACCTCTCCCACAACAAATCTTAAAAGTCTGCATTTTTCTCCTGCTGTGTGTCAGACCAAAATTTTTCATTTCTGATAAGAGACAGTCTCCTTCTATGACATTCCCAAGTCTTAGGCATTCATCTCGGATGGTGAGACTCCAGGTTTAAAGCCCCCAGTGTGTTCACAGAGGTTGTGCTGATTACAACTAAAGCTGACTTTTGGGTCTATCCCAGCCGAGGATATTGGGTTAAATTGACTATCCTGGCTGACAATGCCCTGAGTTCCTTTCTTGATGAAAATGTCAGAATCAGTGAATTTCTGCAACAATGAGCAGTGGGATCAGTGAGCTGACCAATATTAAGAGCATTTCATAAAAAAAATTCTTGAAAACATAAAAGCAATGCATTCTTTAAAGTAGTTGCATATTAAAAGACTCTAAATGTCAGTATTTCAGGTTCTATTTTCCCTTTAAAAAGCTCCTTTGACCAGATGAGTTTGGATCTGCTCTCACAGTGATGCAATTCAAGTAAAATGTTCTATTGTACAAGCAGTCACTAGAGACAGGAAATCCTATTTTCTTCATCAGATCTGAAGGGCTAAAACAGTGCCCATTCTACATGTGGCAAATGTTTTCCATGCAAAAGGTGGGTCAGCTCTCTTCTAACCCAGCCTGCCCTCTGGATACTGCCAGCTCAGTCCTGATCTCATCCGTGCTTTTCCAGTTCTTTACAAAAACCTTAAGCTAAGCCTTTCCTCCTTTGAAGAGGTAATTAGCTCCCGATAAGGAGGAAGTCCATCCTGCAACACATTGTTGGGTTTTTCCTATTTTGTTCAGCAGGTACAGCTGTTTTTCAGTCTGACTGGAATGCTGTGAATGGCCCTTCACTCAAGTCAGAGAACTTTCTCAGCGGGAGGTGAGGCAGCCAAGCATTTGACTGTTTGCTTTGTAAAAAAAAAAGCCTCAAATCCTTTTGCCTGACTGTGGTTAATTGTTTTTGAGTCCTTGGCAATTTTCTTTGTTGCTGTGTAACTTACAGTTAATGTTGACCCAGCAGCTTCCGAGTTGGCCACATCACCTAACACCAAGAAAACCCAACTGACTGGTGAGAGGAGCTCCAGGGACACACCGGCTGCAAAGGCAGCCCATTATAGCTTTCAGTCAAACTGCCAGAGTTTGGACTCTGTTTTGCTACTTTTCTTTTAGACAACTAGTTTTAATTCAATGCATAGAGAGCATGAGCAAATATCACTAATGTTTGGAGGCTTCTCAGTGATCTGTGAGGTCATAGGATCCTGTCCTCCTGTCAAGACACAGATAACCTTTTTTTTAAAATTGCTGCTGTAATTTCCACCCTTTGTCAATAAGTTCAGCAGAAAGTTCAACACTGAATGAATCTGAAGACCAAACTGACTCCACTGGATCATGGTGGACACTGGTACAGTGCCAGAGTCCTTCTCATGCACTTTTGCTGTTGCAGCTGTATTCTCAGTAAATGGAAGACTGCTGAATTCATCTTCATGATTCTTGAAATCATGTCAATAATTTCATTGAGATGTTTAATGTGCAGTATTGAGATGAAGGCCCAGTTTTCCTTTAGCCTTTTCCCACGAAGGACTCAAATCCAAGTAATTAATGGTCAGACCTGTAGATCTGTTCCTGTGTGGAGAATAGCTCTCCCCAAAGAAACCAGACCAGACGGAATGAATTGGAGCGAAAAGCAGAACACACTCCTGTCTGCTGCACAGGCACAGCCATTAGATGGACCTGTTCCTGCTACCTTTAATTAAGATTTAACAGTCATTGCCAGGTCTAAGAAAAAAATCCAGGCACTTGGGTTTTTGTCAAAGACTGCGGAGGTCTTTCTTGTCCTGTCCCAGTTGAGAATATCACGCCTTATACAGCATGAGCTGCAATACCAATGTGTGTCTCCCAGGACTGGTATTTAAAAGGGTTTCTGCTTCATACACAAACTCACAATGGAGTTGTGGTAGTTCCAAAAATTTCTGTGCACTGGCCTTTAAGTTCTTTGCCTCCTCCAAATGCACATCAGAGCAATTTAACTGGAACGTCTCTCTGAAATTACCATAGCTCCACTGATGTTGCCATTTGGTAATTTGCTGGACTTTGTCTTTATGTAGGAGTCTTCAAGAACATAAAACTGCATCAAATACTTACATGGCTCCCTTTGGAGAGTTTAAGGCTTTGTTATATTTTGTTTATCAAAAATACCTAGGTATTAGAGGAAGTGTCAAGACAGAGTTTTATGTAGGGAGATAGGTGAGGCATTAAGGCAAAGTTTCCCTTCAATCTACTGTTAGCAGTGTCAGAAGCCAAGAATATGCATTCAGGGATAAATAGGCTCTGTGCAGGATGGAGCTGGATTTTTGTGTATCCCTAGTAATCAGGATGCTGGTACATGATTTTAAATCAAATGTATTATAGGAGAAGATTAAAAACACAATTGTGATTCGTATGTTGCCACAACGAATGACTCAAGAAGGATAGGTAAAAGGATGCTTTTTCCCTCCATAAAGTTTTCAGTCTGTAAAGCATTATATCCTGTTA
Source organism: Entomyzon cyanotis (assembly GCA_024500445.1). Lineage (NCBI taxonomy): Eukaryota > Metazoa > Chordata > Aves > Passeriformes > Meliphagidae > Entomyzon > Entomyzon cyanotis. Next base: position 1,131,628 of record JAKEPQ010000871.1, read on the forward strand.
CAATCTAGTTTATGCCCTTGCCTCTAAAAGCTGGTCATGAAACCAATGAAATTACAGACTTCAACACTATTTAGTACTCAGTTCAGGCTGAGACATCCAACTTACTGATTAGACCACTCCACACTATACTTTGTTAATTATCTTCCATTTCTCTCTGCGTTGCAAGCCAACAGCTGAATAATTATAGAAGCAAGAACAGTGTGCAGTTCTATTACTTTTTACCTCTAGTTGTATTATACTTCCAAAAATTATCTTTCTTCTGTTATACATTCACCAAGTAGAATTGCAAACTGAAGCACTCCAGCTGAGACATTTAGGCCCCAGTTTTTATTTTTAAGGGCTTTTACAAATCTTGAAGTAGCTACTAATAACTTTATGGGGAGTGTCAGTGCCACAATGGTAAAAGCAGCAGTAATTGGACTTTGTGACTTGCTGACTCCAGCAGGATAACTCTCTAAAAGCCTCAGTGTTTTTGGAAACCATATTTCCATGCATAAAATCTGCATGCACCTAATGAAGGCACCTCATGCGTGGATCCCCAGACTGCAGAGTGCAGTGGGGGTTGAGTAAATATAAGGCCTGTACTGTCATTTATGAAAGAAAACTGGGAGGAGGAGGGAAAGAGGTTGCTCCATAAGCAAATGCACCACATGCATGACCAGTGGCTCTGGATTCACAACCCATGGAGGCCACACTTTTGTGCCTGATGCTCCTGGGGATGCTCCTGCACAACACCTGCAGCTCTCTTTGGAGCAAGGGGCTCCTCAGGGTATATTCCTGTATGGTAGTCCCTGCTGGGCAAATGGTTTACCTTCAGTGGTGCTCAGTATAGGAAACCTTCAGGAAAGAGGATGAGAGTGCAATGTTTCTTTTGCCCAGAACAAGCACAATAGCTCTGTGATTCAGTCACCTGAAGGCATGAGAGGACAGATCAGATTCCACAGGGACCACTCAGCAAATCCATGAAAAGCCTGCTGGAGTTTGGCAGAAAAAGGCAACCTTCACCATAATTTCCCAAACTCTCCTAAGAAGCATTTCCTTCTGCAGAGCTGATCTAATTTGCCCAGAGACCCATTTTAAGCACTCAATACCTGCCCTCTGCCAAAAATAATGCCAAGCAGTGGTGGCAAGGTTTGTGTGCCATACTCAGCTCAAGAGAAGCTTGCCCACTGACGTTGTTTTGCTGGCATCCCTGTCACATGTCATGGGTACCAAAAAAAACCAAGCATTGGTCCTGGTGAAAAAGGTTAATATACCCAGTCCAGTCCTGCTCGTGGTTATATTGATGACACAGCCTCTGTGAGCAGATTTGGAAGAAGAAACTGCTTTGGACACCAATAGTTGTCATCATTTTGCTATAGAAAGAAGCCTTCTGTAAAAAAAAAAAAAAAAAAAAAAAAAAGGAGCCATATGAATGCAATGGGAAATCTGAGTGGAAAAAGGGGAAGGAGTTATGCTGTAGACATTGGAAAGTATAAAGCACATCTCTTTTTGCAGGCTGGTGATGTCAGAGTAATGCTCTGTGACCTGGAGACTAAATAAAATGTCACCAGGCTTCCAAATCCAGTGAGACAAACCATAAAAACAAAGTGTTTTTTTATGTGATTAAAAATTTTTTTTTAAAATTTTTTTTTTTTTTTTTTTTTTTTTTTTTTTTTTTGTACAAAAACCCACCAAAAAAAAAAAAAAAAAAACCTTACCAGATTGTGACTGTGTATATAAATTTACCTTGTCTGATATGATTAAATGAGTGAGGAGTAAATCTCCTAAAAAAACAAAGTGTTGAACAGGTTATTTTTAGAATTACTTTTTTTATACTCCGATTTTAAAAATTACTGTTTCTATGCTCTTCCTGCATTAGAAAATGGGAAGGGTCAAATCTGAATTGCTCTGTTCATTGCTCTAACATGACTTACACCATGGATCCAAATTTATACAATATATTTATACTAAAACATTTAAACATTAGGATTTCAAATAATACCTATAATCATATTCAAAACTTCAGAATGCTTCCCAATAAAACATGAACATGTTACGTAAGTTGAATTCCTGAAGCTATAATATAAGGCATCATAAATACCAACCCCTCCTCCCCATCCCCAGAAAAACACTTGAATATGTTACATTAAAAAAATGTACTGTATTCTGGAAACCAGACTTTAATTCTGGATTGATGCCAATCCCAGAGCTGTTAGCCTGCCTGTGAGTGCTGAATTTGCAGTGAGATGTTTAGATGATAACATGATTTTAACTGATACACACTGAAGTACTCTCTTGATGTTCTTAATGTGAGGGAAGTGACTTGGGCTTGGACCAAAATCGGTCTTGCCTTTAAAAGTAGTTAATTTAGGTCCATTTTGGGGTACTTTTCATAATCTAACACAACAGAGGAATCAGGTCTTGAGTAGGTCAGGAGGCTGTGGTCCAGAGCACTCACAGGATGCACCACTGTGCACCAGCAGCAGTAATGGAGAGACAGTGACCCATGGTCACACTGTCCAGACAAAGGGAATCCTCACAGCCCTCTTTTCTGCTGGAGGCAGGAGATACTGGTGCCTTTTGATATTTTGTGCTGATAGAAGCTGCTTTCAAAGAGCAGGGAACCAATTTGGCCTGCTTTCAAAACCAGCTTGAATATATTCTCATGGTTAGATTTGGTAAGTTATGAGGGCCTTGTCACCTTAAGGGGACTGCCAGAAAAACAACCTACAGCAAAAAAATCAAGTGAGAAATGCAGTTAGCAGAAAAATAATTTCCATATAGCTGTGAAATGGAAGCAAAGAAGGAAGGGAAAAACACATGAAAGTGCATGTACAGCCCTTGTACTGCCAAGAGCATCTCCTGCTAAATTGAGAGCTAATGTTCCACCCCTATGCATAGCGTCATGCTCTTCTTAACTAAAAGCATATTTTTATTAACCCCACCTCAAAGGAGAATGTATGGCTTTCAATTACAAATGGGAATAGGTTCATGAACTCAGGCAGGTTTTACAAAGAGGCCATGAGGTTAACAAAACTCCATGGGATTCAACCATCCCTTGTACAAACATTAGCTAATTGACAGTGACATGTTTCTCTCACTCCTTATCCTGCTCCCAGAACAAGACTGTCAGGGTAAAACATCTTCTATTGTCAGCTCAGCTGCTCAGGGGCACATCACCACATCCCCCAAGAAACACATGGGGTGGGTAGGGCATGGTGAGGTGGAATGGAGTAGAAACAGAGAGATGATGAGGAGCTCACTCCTGTTGAACTGTTAGGACTATCCTTTCAGTGAGCAAAAGGCATCTCAGCCCACAGTCAGCCGGGGAGGGGCAGTTTTGTAGAGTAGGGCATGGGTGCTGTTCTGGGGTCACCTGAACCTGAAGGAGCCCCCAAAACTGCTTTTGTCCTGTGGACTCTGCTCAACAGCCCTCCCACGGGGCCCACAGAGCTCTGCAGCTCTGCTCTTTGCACCCTCCCTGGTTTGCCTGGGCCTGCTCACCATCAGGGAAAGGCAGCAGGCACTAAAGCACCCATATGCTCATTTAGAAATGCTCGCTGGGCATTTGGTCTCAAAGATAACATCAGACCTCATTAAGCCCACACTCGGAGCAAATGTTTTCCGTCAACCCACTTGTCAGTTTTAGGATGACAGAAGCACATCTTTCAAGTTTCTTGGTAATCCCAGTGAGATAACATATGCTGGAGCAGGGGTGGCCGGGGATTTGCAACCCAACACCAGCATGCTCGCTGCTCTTTGAAGAGCGAGCTGTTCTGCTGCAGTGTTTAAAAACTGAGAAACATGTCCCTGCAACTAGTGACAACCCCTAACACCATCAGGCTCCCTAGTCAACTGGCTTTCTCTTTTCCAGATGTTGCAAGGTTATCTCAGTCACCCAGACAAACATCTGCAATTTCTGTATCCCTGCTTTCTCCCAGAGACACTCTGATGGAGCTGGAGAGCACCACACTGTGGAGTTGGTTAATTTGGTTAAACATTTAACAAGTTCTCTCTTCATTATTGCAGCTGTTCCTTGCTGGTCAAATCCCACAGGGCTTTTGCAGGCAAATTTCACTCAGTAGTTAGTCTGCATTTGAAACAGGACCGAAGCCATTATTTACAGGCAAGCTTCTAAGTGTCTAGTAAGTAATGACAAAGGCAGATGTCATTTGACCTTTACCAGCTCACTGATGTGAGCAAAAAGTATCATTCAGAAAAGCAAGAATATATTCTTCTCTTGGGTTTTTCTTTCCTTTCTTAAAAAAAAAAAAAAAATTAAAAAAAATAGAATCTTCTAAGAACCTAGAAGTGAAATGTGGAAGCATGTCTTCTTTGCAGAAGAGACCATGGGGCTATAATGTGGCTTTTGCAAAATGCCTAAGCTGCCCAGAGTGCTAACTGGAAGTACTTCAAAGAGAGCTCGACTCACAGAATTTCCCCCAAACTGCCCTTTGAAAGATTGGACCTCCTGAAAGTATTCTGCCTGAGTCACACACACAGAGAGTCCAAAGCCTCTGCTTGCTCTTGGCTTACAAAAATAGAACGTCAGCAAATTCTTGATCCTCAGCCTATACTTTCCTTTCTTCCTTTACCTCCTGTACTCCTAATTGAGGCCTCAAGCATCACAATAAATACTTCTAAATCAGGATTCATAGCCTCTGAAAGATATTTAGGCTGTTATACGCTTCATTTAAGAAGTATGTAGCAGAGCTAGAAGTACTTTTTCTTATTCTTCTATTTATACTTCATTTGGGAAACACATAGCTGAGCCATACACATTTATTCTTATTATTTTATTCCCATGAGAGCTCTGGTTTTGTAAGATAACAGAGCACCTGCCTAACATTAGTGAGGCCAGTGTTTTATTCAAAACCAATTGGAATCCTGAGCTTAAGTGCTCTACTAATCAATGCATCAATAGCCACTTTCAGTCTCAAATCTTTGTATCCTGGGATTGCCAGATCTTTTTCCATTCAGCATTGTGATTTTCTTTTGTCCAGGAACCAAATGGAGGGAATGCCAACGGAAGACACAGTACAAGCAGCCTCTCTTTCAATTGTACTACTGAAAATCTCCTAGTGATATTTTCCCTAATATAATTGAAATCACAACAGGCTTTTCTGAATATTTTTGTCTTGTAAGTTTGTAAACAACAGAATATAACTTAGGAATTCCTATATAGGTTGCTTTAGGTTTTTTGCTGCCCGTATTTCTCCCAAGCATTGAGAGCGCTTTATTTTTCCTGAGATAAATTAATACCAAAAAACCAGCAATTGTGACTTGAATGCAAGACTGCACTGTCCAGAAAACACAGAGGTAAAAATGTGTATGGTAAGCTAGCAAGTAATGAGTGTCAATGGTGTCATAAACCAGAGAAACATAAGAAATAAAGGGTAAAATGAACTTGCTTTGGTGAAGTCATTTGGAGAAAGAACAGCAGTAGAGGCTTTGCATGTTAGTCTTCCACATCCACATTAGATCTCTAAGCTCTGGGCTGGAATATGAATAGACATATCTGCACTATTAAAGTGGGAGCTATTAACCATGCACAGCTTCATTACAGAAATGTTATCTTTCCAGCTACAGACTGCAGAGCTAATCATTCAATGCCCACTTATTCTGAGAATGACAGCCAAAAACTTTCATCACTAGAAATGTAATCAGGAGAAAATTATGACATTTTATATGTAGTTTTGATAATTGGTGAAGATCTTACAGACAGGCCTCTCTTAGAAAGTAATTGTGGAGTTAGTGAACTAGTCATAGCATACTCATTAAATGAAAGAGAAATTAAAACACATTGAAGTGTTTTTTTTTCCTGGAGCAAACTCTGAGAAATGTGTAGGAATGAGCTAGCAAAGCCAAGTGACCTGGACAGCCCAGTGGTTTAAATGTAAATGTTTGTTGTGTCCTAAGCCAGGACTTCAAAACCCTTAATAATTTGCAGCCTCAGCAGAGTAAACCAAACATTTTGAAAGAAGTCTGAACTTAACTAACAACTGCTTAAAAGAAAGTGTTAGGAAAGTGTTAGACATAATTGTGAAAAGAATAGAAAAACAGATGTAAGTAGTTAATTTCCCACTTTACAATTCTATGGAAGTGGACTGATCTGATTTAATATATTTATGGATGATATTGGTTCAAAATGAATTAGTACAAAGCAGAGCATGTACTGATAACATTTTCAGGTGACCCAAAACTAAGGGCACTGCAAGATTAATGCAGGATCCAGATATCACCCAGAGAGTTGTAGATGCCTTCCAGAATAATAATAACAAAAGGGGCTGAATTTAATTTGTACGAAGCGCTGTAGATTAATAACATGAATTTTCATCCTGACACAGAAGTTCACCACTTGAGAATGATAACTGGAGAGGCCTGCATAATGAAAAAGTAAAAATTTTAAATTTCATTTTTATATGTTTCCAAGTAAGATATTTCCAATAGAGTTAGGAAAATCTGAATGCTGGACTCTGAGATGCTGATACCACCTTACCTGAAATAACTTCAGTATTCTGGAAGTCAGGCTTGAGAGGCCTTAGATTGAAGCCAAAACAAATGCTGACAAGGATCACTTGGATGAGCAGAGAAATAAAAGTCCCATCTTCCAGAAAGAGAACTAGAAGGACTTTGCTTGTTTGCTTTGCTAAATTACGCCCAAGAGTGATATGATTGCTTTCCATCAGCCAGTAAACAGAAAAGATCTGGGATCTGAACAATACTGGCACAAGAACTAATGTGTATAAATTATCTATGAATAAATTTAGAAGGAAAATCAGAAGATTTCTATTGATCATAAGACTGAGGTTCTGCATCTGTCTTCTGGTAGGAATAATTAGAATAAAGAATCTCAACAGCTTTCCAACTCCATGAGTGGGAATATTGTGGTCATCCTATCAGCAGAATGAAGTCCATTGTCCAAAAAGCTCTTTCTAATTTTATATTCTGACTTCTGCTCACATAGAAGAGAGCAGAGGTGCTCTTGAAAAAATTTCAAAACATTATTATAGATAAGGAGCCAAATATGAAGGAGAGCTAAGGTGAAAACTAAACTCAAGTGTGTTTACATGTGTTGAGCATCACTTGCTTGCAAAGAAAATTACTGACTCACTTCAATGCCTTTCTATCTTGTTCCATTTCATTTGCTGTGAGCAGTCTTTACCATAGGCTCCAGGGGACAGTGGGCAAACAGTCTTGCTCCCCCAAAACAGCATTTCAGTGCCAGACAGGCAATATAATTCAGGTCGCTGAAATAATACCAAGTTATCTGATTTTTAATAGCCTCTGAATTGAAGAGACAAAAACTGTTTGGTTCAAATTACAGATTTCGTTTAGGAAGTCCTTGAGTATTTTCTGCAATGAATGAAATGGGGAAAAAACCACTGCCTTTTCAGGGGATGTGATGACTGAGTGAGTGAGTGAGTGAGTGAGAGTGAATAGAGCAGTAGGGTAGAATTAGGCAGAAAGACTAATTGAACTGAATTCTTGGTCTGTAATCTTGGATACAAACTTGTAGTATCCCATCCAAGCTCTCTGAGCTCTGGACACAGGCACAGGAGTTCTAAATGAGTGTTCCTCATTTAGAAATAAATATTCTTTGCAAAACACTTAAACACAAATTAAGGAAAAAGAAAAGCTTGAATGATTTGGTAGCCCAATGGCTCACGTAGCAGGAACAGCTGGACACTAGCCTTCACTTCAGTTTGTGCTTACCCCCATACACAAGTCAAATATTTTTACAGAAAGATGCTGAAAAGGCCTTTTTGTTAGACCTCTCTATAGCTCAGTTGCTAGGGCATTTTCCTGAAAAATAGGGGTTGGGAAGCCTAAGTTCAGCCACTGTCTTCCTTCTGGCAGAAAATGTGTTTGAACCATGTCCCCCTCTACCCTTCTTGAATCTGCTGATACCCAGGAAGCCAGAAGACAGCCACCCTTGCTTTGTCAGTTTTGTAAACCCACCCTTGAATCCAGCTTCAAAATCAAGGCAATTCCTTCCAGAAGTGCCAAAGCAAGATAGTTTGCAGGTCGGTCTCTTCCTTATTTTGATCCAAACTAATGAATGCAAACTGAATTCACAGATACTTTTAACTGTTCCATTTGTTGGTTTGAGGGATTTTGTTTTGGTCAAATAATGCACTTAACCACAAACATTTGCCAGGCTCCAGCCTGGGAGTTATTTGGATGAAAAGTCTCTTCCCAGTCAAGTCTGCCCTGCCTCCAAGCTTGGATTCCCTTCTCCCCTGTTCTGTATTTCATGGGCAGCCTTTGCTTGCACAGAGCCTCTTTTTTTGTTATCTGCCTGTGGATCCAGAGCTGATGTTCTTTTTCTTTCCATCTCAAAATCATGTTCTGCAAAGACAGCACTGTGCTGACAAATTAACATGGGAAAATAGCATTATTTAAGCACAAACATCTCAAACTTGTGTCATGGTACTCTATAAATACAACACAACAGCATACAGTGTCTGCTCAGATCAGATGTTTGCAATGAAAGGATGTCTGTGAATCTATTTAAGGGGGATTAAGATTCTAGCTGGCTAGATTCTGGGTCATCGGTTTAATATCTATATTATTCAGCACCGTAGTATCTGTCTGCTAGACAGACTTCTTTAGCATCTATCCTAAGGCATACTGTGCTAATTATGCTTCCCATCCTCTGCAAGGCATTTGCAGTCCCAAACATAAGAAGTGCAGTGTGAGTGGCTGCTATGCCTGTGACACTTTGTTCGCTGCCTGGCCCTTCCCTCCCACACCCCCTCGTCCCCCGCCGGCCTCGCACATCCACGTATTGTGTTCCTGTGTGGAGTCCTTGCAGGCACATCCCTCTAACAAGCCATGTTTTCGTTTGCCACGCTAAACTGCCAGAGGATTCAGTAGCAGTCAGCAGCAGCAGCACTATGGGCTGGTATTAAAGCACCAGGAGCACAAACACACCTAGAACTGGCCCAGTAATTTCATTTTGTTTTGTTTTGTTTCAAGGGTCAATGGTAAAATCAAGGGGGAGAGGATGTGTAGGAACAATTCAATGTTTGTGTCAGAATATTTCAATCAACCAAGTATTTTTTTTTTACCTGAAACTGTTTTGGTTTGGTTTGGGTTTGGGTTTTTTTGGGGGTTTTTTTTTTGGTTGGTGGTGGGTTTGTTGGTTTTTTTTTTTTTTTTTTTTTTGCATGTTCAGAATATTTATTTCTTTCTCCTTTCAGCTGTGGGTTGATTTAAAGGAGGGAAAAAAAGAAAAGACAGTTTAGCACAGAAAACACAAGAACATATTTGGTGGTAGAGGTTGCCCTTCTCACAGGAGATTTGGGGGGCAAGCTGTGTTTGTCAGATGCAAACTGATTTTCCATTAATAAATAACACCCCCATGCATACACACTTGCAAAGGCTTCGTTTTCCAGCAAATTTGCTGCTCACAGAAGACACTCTGGCTCTTCACCCACCAGCCCTTTTGCATTTCCCAGCCCTGCTGTATGGAGATTAGAGGCAGATGTGCCTCCAACCCACGATCAAGAGCTTTGTCCACCACTGCAGAAGCCTCTCCTGTGCTACTGCCCCCACTGAGATTTCTCTGACAGAAAGGTGTGTTCTGTTGTCCTCAAAGCATGGGAACAACAGACCTATGATGACAGAAGTGTGATAAATAGAGAATAATGTGTCCTGCTAGACAGAATAATGAGATTACATATGAGCTGCCATATCATATCAATTAAACCATTGGCCCTTTTAGTCCAGCAAATCCATCCTGCCACAGTGATCATTGCTTCAGGGAGAATGGAGAGAGAGAGGGAGGGCAGGACTGACATAACCTGCTTAAAATAACCCAGACGTTCCTGCTGCTGCATGCCCAGGCAGGATGGGTTCGGGTCTGGCCCAGGGCACAGGGGTGCCTGCTGGGGCAGCCTGGCAGCAAGCAAGGCTTCCAGCTGCACCAGGGTGCTCAGCACTTGCTGGCTTTGGATCTCTGCCCCAAAAGGAGAGTTGGTGGGGTAGATTGCCCCAGTCAGCTGTGGGTTGCAGATCCTGGAGCTGTACATGCCAGCAGCCTGGGCAGCATGGTCTTGTCGCTCTGCCAGGATCTCCTGGTTCCAGATGAGTAGAGTATTTGTCTCTCCTAGGTGATAGCTGACAATGTCCTGAGTGGTCATGAGGCTCCATCTCGCTGTGACAATTCAGGTGCATGCAACATGTGCTTGCCTGGCCTTCTCTCCACCATGACACAGCTGTTTCCAATGGAAAATACAAGTACCTCCCTTAACCAAACCTGAGGAAGACTCAACAGGGAGAGTGAAACACTCAGCAGGAAATGCCCCATCAGAACTCTCCTGTCACCTTCTCAGGCAGCAGCCCCAGCTGCTAGTGCAAGGAGAGGAGTACCCCACTGCATGGGATGATTGTACCCTCAGACATGTGTCCTTCTCATAGAGGAACTGTGGGTTCAATTAGATGTGTTTTGGTGATTCACTGAAGTACCTAGGAAATGTTCTGCCTTTCAGACACTGTTGTGGTCACGAGTTAGCCATGTACATGGTCTGAAACAGGATTTCAGTATAGGCTACTGAGATTAATGTTGTTTACAGGGCAGTATAACTATCCATGTAATCAGGACCTGTTGTTCTCTGACCTGTGTTGGATGAGCATGCCTGATCTGCACTCACCATCCCCAGGTGCTTACTCTAGCAATAGGATGAGATGTCAAATCTTCCTGCCCTTCCTCCAGCTGTTTTCAACACATCTCTTGTTTAGAAAGGTCTAGCAGATTGTCCCAAAAACATTAAAAAAGCAAAGCCTGCTTCCCTATTCTTTTCAGTCTTGTGGCTGAATTAATTGATATGTAACAAAACACAAGCTGCATATTATGATTTCTGTGGGGTCCAAGTGCTCTCAGCGTCTCTTTCCCACGTGAGTCCAATGGTGATTCTGGGATAAGTTGCTGCACCAAATACCTCCACAAAACTCACCTTCTTCTCCCACCTGCTGTGAAATTCTACAGATGAAGGGCCTGGGAAGAAGTGAACAAAAGGAAAAAACAGAGTTGTGTCAGGTTTCTTGGCCCGAAACCCGGTTCAGGATCGGGGTGACCAGTTCTCGAGGCCTTCTCAGGCAGTGGCGGCTCGCCCTTCGGGGCGGCGGGTAAAAGGGCTGGGGGAAGCTGCACTCCTGCAGGAGCTGTGGAGGTCTGGAGATCGAAGGCAGTCGCAAGAAATCTAGGCAATTCTGAGTGGGGTTAAAGAAGGGTTTATTGAAGGATGCGCAGGGAGGACTGGAGCAGGTCGGGAAGAGCTCAGATAAGGCACTGCTCTGCGCTGTGCAGCAGGTTTTAAAGCAACGGAAAGGGGCGGGCAGAGCACGAAGCGACCAATGGGGTACATGGAATGGTTGATTGACAACAGCTTGGTTCAATAGGGGTACAGAAAGGGAGGGTACAAATTCGAAGGAACCAATGATATATAACTCGTTGGAGGAACAAAGGAGAAACTTCTAGAATAAGACCTTATAGGGAACAGGGCAGGGGAGAGAAGCAGGGCCAATAGCTGAACGTACTGGTGCACATTAACTACCCTTGAGGCAAAGGTTCTTCGGAGTGCTCTTTCAAGTCGCTGTGACTAAAGCGCTAACTCAATTCCATGACTCATCTGGGGCTTCACCGTGGCACCCTGAACTGAGGGCGCTCAACTGCGCCAAGGCCACCGCAACAGAGCTGCCAGCAGTACTGGTCAAAACCTTCAGCAGACTTGGTGAGGTGTCTCCAGACAGGCTATGGGAGACCAACCAGTACATCACACCTGGATTTCCTGCACCATGATGTGCAATTCTCCATGCCTTGCAGGTGCCATGACTGGCTCCTCTGCTATGATCATGGGTACAGTGGCCACCAAAGTCTCCTTCCCATGAGAGATGTGGGACTCCTCCCTGTGCCCACACTTTTGGGCAGAAGTCAGAGGCAGAGGAACAGAAAGCAGAGGGGAGTGATGAGTATGCAGAAGATTAAGTAGCAGAAAAAGACTTGGAGTATAAGCTGATTGGAGGCAACCTACAGCAAAGGGCAAGAGAAGAAAGATAAAGGGAATCAAAGATAATTCCTAAAGGAAACAGAAGATGAAAAGATGAGCTCTTCCAAAGAGAAAAAAACACCATTTCTCAGGTGGGTTAGCTGGTGCCAGGGGCAAAGCTCTCACTCCCTGATGTAGGTGTAACTGAACAAAGGTTACAGCTACATGGCAAAGATGCAGAAATGACATTGATTTCTAAGCCAAGGTTTTTTGCTATCTGAAATGGCAGCATTACTTCAAAAATTCAGTATTATTTTCTGTGCTGTTTTTTAAACACAGATCATACACAGTTTGAAACACAACCACCAACTACAACAAAAACAGAGTTGCAATAATTTATCCTTTACCTGGTGAGGAACAGTGCAATGGAGGGAATTAAAAAATGCAGTAATTGCTGCCTGGAGAGTGGCAATGACTGCTGGCCTTCCCAGTTTGTGGAAAGATACCCTGTTAATATCAGAAGGTAAAAAAGACTCTTTGGGTTACAGCAAAAGTTTGCCTGGTTACTCTGCCTGTTACAGCAGCCCAGAGCAAATGCTGTGGGAAACAATGCCAGAGTGGTGCCAGCAAGTAGCCATCGCTCCCTGGCATGGCTCTTTGGCAAATACATGTACTTCTGCTGGGGCAGCTCATTATATTGTTGGGTTTGTATTGTTGCGTAATCCAACAAAAGTGGAGCTGCCGGCTATGGAGTGGTAAAGACCTTTGACTGTGCTTCAGTGGAGCCTGGGAGTGGAAATTTGAGAACTACATGGCTCTTCCCCACCTGGACCAGGGGTTCAGCTCCTACAAAGGGCACCTCAGAGCATCAATTTTACTGGCAATTTACTTCTGAGAAGTGGTATTACCATGGAGAAAGATGACTTTTCCAGCACATTTCATTTGATGGAGGAAAGGTATTTTAGGTTAGGGGATTGCTGCTGTAGAAAAGAGGCTGTAGTTTCAAAGTGGTCTTTGGAGGAGAGGCAGAGCTGGTGAGTGGCAGTAGTGGGCATTAAATGTGAGCTCCTGGGCAGGTGTAGGGGGCTTACAAGGACAGGGGGCCTCCTCAAGACTCAAATGAGCTAGTGAATTATTTTCTTCCCCTTTGGCAACCAGGGGAGCTCTGCAATATTTAAGTGCTTGGAAGAAGCAGAAATGAAGGGCTGAGTCACATTCCGGGCCCTGTGCACAGGCATCTGAGAAGATGCCTTCAGTGCTCATTGCAACAGCCTTCAAAAGGACTCTGCTCCCCTGAAGCTGATAATGTCTGTGCAGTTTCAAAACAGACCACCAGTAAGGTAGTGAAGGAAGCCAGTGGAAAAATACTGGCAAAAGATAACAGATTCATCTGAAAAGCCATGCCCCCCTCCAAAAAAAAATTGCTTAGAAGTGGGGAAGAAAAGGTCTTCCGTTAATTCAGTGTTGTGCATCAAGTCAAAAATGCCTATGACATTTTAGAAATGCCGACAGCTTGGGGAAATGGAGTGACTTGTCATGACCTCAGACCTGCTTGTCCCAGCAGGGATGAAAGGAAAAGCCCCATAACATTGCTGGAATTGTTAATACCACTGCTCTGCAAAGAACTGAACATGCTGGGCTGCAGTGTGTGCTGAGGCACTGGCTGGCTGGGGAGATTGGGCTTGGAGGCACTTAAAGGCAATCCCTCATATGGTGAGAACTCATATCCCAGCAGCATCCCATCCTGAAGGAAGAGGCACTTGAAGGACCTCTGTTGTACCACTACCAGCTGTGGGGGCTCATACCTGGCTGCTCTACATAGGAAAGAAAAGAGCTGACAACGAGCAAGAGGCTGAAAAGCATGTTTGCTTTTGCTCCAAGGCTTAGTCTTTAGAGGACAAGATATGAACTGTTATTTTATGAAATGATTGTGTGGATGAGTATGTCTGCATCAGTACTCGGCTTTGCTTCACTCTGAGTCATGCTGCAGCAGGGCTGAATAAAGATGGGCCCAGGCTGCATTGCTCACATGCAGACAAATGCTCACTGCTCTCCACAGTGAATATCTTGAGATTAGCAAGTAACACAGGTTTTTGTGGAGATACTTGCAGAAGCAGAGGCATCTCTGTGCCCAGCCTGGCAGAAGAGAAACAGGGTCCCATGCCTGGAGGGACCAGCCCAGCCCCCATTACATGAGGTTGGTAGCCCTTTAGGTGGTGAGCTGTGGTGTTTGAAGGGCCCTGCTGGCAGCATAGGAGCATCCTGTGAGCCCTGGCTGGCCTGGGCATTCACCAGAGTGGGAGTGTGATGGCAGACTCATGGCTGATACTCACCACAGTGGCAAGCATCAGCTCCCCCTATTATTGCCTGGTACACCTTTTTATACCCTTTCTTCACATGCATAACAGGTGTTTCTTATTACATGACAGTTACTTAGCAAATTGTCCACATGTGCCTTTTCTAATCAGTCATACACGTTCGTTCACTGCTCCATTCTCTAACAAAGTTGCTTATCTCGCTTGTTTAGGGGCACAGTTGTAGCTTATCAAGGTCTAGGTTACCTGCAGCCTTTTCCTATCTTAGCACAGGAGTGCTCAGCTGGGGTGGGAGAGTTGCATCTTCAAGCTCCTCACCTGCCTGGTGCAGATCTGGGACCTGGGTCTGCTATGTCCAGAGTGAGTCAATATTTCATTTATCTGAACAGGTCTACTGTGAGGACTTGTGTCAAAAGCGAGTCTTCTAATGAACAAAAAAGTACTTCAGTAGGAACCTGAAACCAGGTGTTACACTGGCTCACCCAGGAGAGAATGGGACATGCTCACCACCCCAGCTTACTCTGCAGCTCTTGACCTTTAATAAACAAGTCCCTCAGCCCAGCCTTTCCTTGGCTTTATCCCTGTGACAGCTCTGCATGCTCTGCAGGCCAAGGAGAGCTGGCAGAGACCAGGGATATTCCTGCCCCACAGACTGTGGAGGCAGCACCAGCAGCCCCAGATGCGTGCAGCCAACATCCAAAGCCAGAGCCCTCAGGGAGAGGGGAAGGTGCAGTTGGCAGTGCTGATTTATTTTGGGGGAGGTTTTCTCCTTGGAGCCAGAGACATGCAGTACCTTGAATGATGCATAATAATGGATTTGCAGCCATCGGAGCAAATTCCTTCCTCGATGTAAGAAAGGAGTTGTGAAATTCTGTTTCTAAAATTAGGGAGAAATTTCAGCGTCAGCTAGAGTCTTTCGGTGAGCACGTTACAAATGATTGCCCAAGTTGTGAGCACAATAAGCAGTGACATTACAAAAGTCAAGACTGCTGTGTGCTGTCTGTCCCTACCTGACCTCCTTAAAATCTGAGAAATACAAAATCTTGGGGAACTAATCTAGGCCTTCAGAGAAATGCTTTTCTGAGTCGTGACCAGCAGGACCTTGCTTTACTGGAGGAAAGAGAGTGGAAAAACTTGCTGGTACCTGTGTGACCCCAGCAGAGCTGCCCAGAACTGGGAAGCATCCTTTGCCAAGGCATCAGCTTCAGTGATGGCTGCTGCAAAAGGGCCAGGAATTAACCAGGAAGTTGTTTAACTATCTGTTACTTTTATTTGCTTGTGTGATTTGATGGAGCAGTCAAGACAGACTGGGTCACATCCACAAGCCACAGGCAGTTTATATTAACAGCAGGACAGAATAACAGCACATTAAGACTTCTTTTTTTTTTTTTAATTTGATAGTTCTAAAGTTCTTTTTTTCAATAATAATTTTTACAACACTGAAGTTACAACTAGCTTACTGTAAAACTGGTAACTTCTAAGACCGAGATTTACCTATCAGTCTTTTTTTATATCATGTGGATTTTATATTGGTCTGCTCTGTTTTCCTTTTGGAGCAGTTAGGATTTTAATATCATTAGGCTAATATTTAGTCAGAAGATATATTTTATGATCCTAATAAAAATTAATTACAGTGAGGCACTCACCTCATAAGTCATGATGTGTCGGTCCTTCGAGACATTACACATTATTACCAGGCTTGAGGAAACTAGACATTATAAGATGTAGCACCACATCAAATCTCAGAATAGGTAAAACCTGCACCTCACACTCAAATGAGAGATATTTTAATGACTGGCCTTTGGGTGTTGAAGCTTTTGCCTATATTGGGAAGAGGATGCTATACAGTCCACAATTTAATATTGCTTTGTGCTCAGGGACCAATTCAGACTTGCTCTAGGAGAAAATAAGATATTCCATTTTCTTCCTCTGTTCCTCACATCTCCTCCTCTCACACCCTGTCTCAGGTTCCCTCCCATCCCTTTCCTAGCCCTAAACACAGGCTGACCTCTCTCCTCTGGGAGGGAAGAATAGGAACTGGATGGCTTCCATACAAGAGTCCAGCCCTGCCCCATGCACTGCTGCTGTAGAGAAGTAACCTCATGCAGTGCTTCTCTCTAGATTTTATTGTGACTATGTTATAAGACAAGAGAAATGGTAATTGCCTTTCATCCTAGAAATAGACGGCCTCAGAAATTACCCCAAAAGGCCTTGAATCAGTAAACAGCAATTATGTGAGCTCTCTCTCTGAGGGAGAAGGTGATGTCATGGTAATTTTGAATAAATAAAAGCACTTGAAAAATTTAAGAGCCGAAGCAATTTTACACTGTCATCCTTTCAGATTTGACTATTCATATGTTGCATTTCAGCTCATTAAGGCTGTTTCAGAGGGAGCTGACTGCAAAGATGTGTGTCTTTTGCCTCATCCCCAGCCTTCCCTTGGGCTGTTAGGCTCATGCATGACCCAGACTTCCCCCCCGGCATTTTGCTTGGCCTTCACCCCCTGCTGCTTGAACCCTTCCATGACATTCCCAATTCCCAGGCTTTGCCTTTTCACACAGGCTTTCCCCTCTTCAAGGAGCAGGCAAACAGCTGCCCCACGGACAGTGGCTACCCCTTTTGGGCTGCCATATGGGCCTCTTCTGCACACCATCTTCTTCCCTCCCTGACCATGATTCTCCTCTTGCTCACAGTGCTCTCTCACCCCACAGCACAGTCTCTGGGCTTCCCCCACCTTGGTGTCTCCTGACCTCCACAGACAACTAACCCAGGTATTCACTTAGGCAATCACTCTCTACTTTCCTAAACCCCTTCTGGTCTCCATCACAGCTGCCTGTTTGCCTCCTCTGCATATCTGCCTTCTGCTGAAGGGAACACATCCATGTGGGCCTCCCCAGTAATCCATTTCTCCATATTGCTAGCCTTTGACCACAGCAGCTAAATTTCTTGATTGCTTATAGATTATGTAGTTGGATGTGATTGCTGTGACCATCTGGTCTGATCTCCAGTATAATTTAAGCCACAGGTCTTCTCTGAATTATTTCCTGCTGTCTTTTCTATAAATAGACATTCAAAAATGCCAACTCTTAGCTCGTTCTTTCCGATGATGGAACAGCCACCACAAGTGTTAGCTGTTCGTTGCTCTGCTTGCTGCTTACTATTAAAAATACATGCTTTATTTCTAGACTGAATTTGTCAGCGTCAACTTCCAGCTGTTAGATCCAGTTACATCTTTATTTGAACAGTCCTCTTTCCCATTTCTGTTCCTCAAATAGATGCTATGATTAATTCATCTCTTAAACTTGGCTTTGTTAAAATTAACCGTCTGAGCTCCTCTGTACTTCTGCTGTATTTTCCCACCTCTGGCTTCTCTGTATTGCCTTTGGTTTGTATTGTTCTTGCACTGAGTGCACCACAGAAGGGTACAATAACATAACTATCTAGTCCTAATTGATATTCTCTATATTGAAAGACAATGTTTACTATTCTTTGTGTTAGCAATGGCTGGGGATAGATGTTCCCCCCCTCTTCAGGGAGTATATGCTACAATATTTAAGTGTGATCCAGCAGCCACAGAGAAAGAAAACCTTTTATCTTTGCCCTTGCAAGATGTAAATCACCTTGAAGACTTCAGATACGTATCAGTGATGTATCCTGCTTCCCTTCTTGTTCACACACTATCACCTAAACTACAGCTGAAAAGGCTTTCAATGCTACTTTCTACATTCATTCAATACACCATGAGTCCCAGCTCATTTTGAAATAAACTATTATTCTATAAATACAACTTGTGCTCTTTTCCCCTGTATATAGGACTTTACCGCTGGTAATATTTTGGCAGGTACGTTTTCCTTGCTTGCAGCTTACAAGTTGATATGCACCAGTCTCTAGTTATCACATTTCAAGTTATCACAGTGATCACTAGTCAATTTCTAGTTATCACAGTTACCACTGTTTTGTTAACATTGTGAGGGATTATTCTACATTTTCTTCCAGATCAGTGGCAATTGTTTGGCATAGCATATGTACAAAAACTAAGTTTTGTGGAACATCTGCAAATCCAGGCCTTTTTGTAAATGTTTTCCCATCTACAACTGTATTTTCAGATCTCCAAGTTAACTAGTTTCTCATGTCTTTCATCTGTCATGAGGACTTTGTGCTTTTCTAGTTTTTTACTCGAAATGCTAGGAGGTACCACCCAAACATCTTTCAGAACACTGTTATTGCAACCTTATTCTTTATCAATTGGAATTTAACTGATTTTTAAATAATAAAATCACATTCTTTAATTTTTTTTTGAAACCTGTGTGAGTTTGTACTAACTGTACTGTCTTTCTTTCTTTCTTTCCTTCCTTCCTTCCTTCCTTCCTTCCTTCTTTCCTTCCTTCCTTCAGAAATTAAATTCACTATCACCTATTTGATTATTCTGCAAAAGATCAGTTCAGTTTCACAGGACTGATACCATGGGATCATCTCATTTGCCTTTTTTAATATCTTTGTATTTTTGGCTTCCCGCCAGTGCCCCGGATCTTCCCCAGTGTTTCAAGATGCATTGAAAATTGACTTTACTGATGCAGAGAGCTATTCATCAGCTCTTCTGAAGCTGTTGATTACAAATTTTCTGCATTTTAGAAGCCCAGGGAGAATAACTGCTGTTTAACATGTTCCTCGGTTACTTTCAGAATAAAAGGTATTCTACACAGCATTAAAAAATCACTGTGGTGTCTGTCTTTTTCTAAATACAAAGTAGATACAGCTACTCAATGCCCTTATTTGCATTCCTTCTATTGCTAGGCCAGGACAGTGGTTCAGATTCCTTAAAATCTCTGCCTTGTTTCCATTGTTACCCACTTTCTGAAAAGGCCAACTTCTGAAATTGTGGACTTTATTTGGCTAGAAATCTGGCATGTACATGCTCGCTCCCAGGGAACAGTGGTACCTACATTTAACTGTACTGAACTCACTGATCAGCTTAGCTCTAAAGTTCAGATCAGTCTGATTTGAATCAAGAAACCTCCACTGACTGATTTTTGGAAAAGGATTTGTGGTGGTAAAAAAAAAAAAAAAAAAGGAAAAAAGCAAAAATAATATTTATTTTCCCTAAGGAATTTTTCTGAAATGGTTCTTTTTGTTGAAAACTCTGTTGTTGGTCTGATGCTGAACCTTCATTCATCTATATCGCACATTCTGCATATGCCCACAGTACAATGGTGGCAAGTATTAAATATTCATCTTTGCTCCTAAGGAAAGCTGTCTGAAAAGGGTTTGCTTAAATCTTTGCTCTGCTTAAAGCTTGCACTCGCTCTAAATAAAAAGTAAAGTTAAGATAATATATGTCATGTAGCCGTGTGGCACCACTGTCATTCTCAGGGACTAAAGGCAAAAAACCACAACTCTCTCTTTTAAATGGCTTCTGAATCGTTCTGAAGTATTGCCATTCTGTGTTCCCATCAGGAGCAACATAAGTCACAGAACAGTCTTTGCTTATGGAAGGTTCATATCTGAATTGCTGGGCCGTTTGGATTAAATTGCATTTAACTGCTTAGCAGAGCCTATGAAGGTGCTAAGGGAGTTGCTAAAAATCTTTACTACAGTAGGAGTTTGCTCCTCTGTGTCTAAATTGCTAGCATCAAAATCCTCACACCACTCATGGAAACATGCCTGGTTAAAAGGAGCTATGGATAATGGATTTTATGAACAACCACTCCAATTGAGAACAGCTATTTTGTTGCCTAATAGCCATCACACATTTGTTAAACTAGACCTGCGAGCTATAAGGAGTTTCTTCTGTGTGACAAGTGATAGGAATCAGCAATATAGAGATATTGCTGGGGGGAAAAAACCCAAACAACCTACTGGAGTTTTTCGGTGTTTTGTTTCATGTGGGTTTTTTTATGGGTGAGGATTTTTTACTCAGCTTTCAAACCTAATAGTCATGGTAAGATGTGCAACAGAACTGGAAATTTTACAAGTTGAGAGGCAGTGGCAAAAGAGCAGATTGTAATGGAAAACCTGTGCAGCCTGACATGCAGCTCTAATGACAGCTTGAGCACTTGTGTGGCAGAATTGTGTGTCTGCACACCTATGCTTCATTAGCATTTTATTTTTATTCTATTTTCATGTTGAAGCCCCACACAGAAGCCCCAGCTGCAACCTGTCTGTATGCTATGTGCAGACATGTACAGTCAGAGATATTCTGCCATGATGCTGGTTAAAATAAACAGCAGAGGAGGGAGAGGGGATACCTCATTACAAAGGAGATAAGAGAAGCCACTGGTTTGGCTCTCCTCCCCAGAAAGAGCCAGGAACTATGCTGCATAGACAATGCTGGATGCTGAGTGGCAATGAATGGAACAGATCGTTACCTGCCAGGGTTTCATGAGAAAAGAGCTCTCAGGGTACAAAAAGAACAGAACAGAATTTGTACCTTTTTATTTAAGCAGTATGCAGTGCAGTGAATCTCGCCCCTGTAATTTTTGGGCCCTGTGACAATGTAAATGTTTACCACTATTGCTGATCACCATAACTCTGGCCAAGGCAGTTTGCAGCAACTGAGAGCCTACATTAGCCGCTCCATAAAGTGACCAGAGTTTTACAGTCTCTAGAGTGCATTTGCTGTTTATGGGAACATGAAATACTGCACCTTGGTGGTTTCATGGGAGGCCCAGACTGAAGGAAATTCATCATCCTGCACTGACAGGCAGTGGCCTGAGATCAAAAAAATAAATTCAAACTGAACAGAAATGTGTCTTTCAGAGAGCAAAGACTTAGCCTAGGCATCCTCCTGGATCCTCCCTTCAGACCTGGTGTTGTGGAACTGTATTTGATAAGAGCAGACCCAGACACACATGGCAACAGAGGAAATGGAGGCATCAATCTTTCAGGCTTGGCTTTGAGCAGAGCACCTGATAGAGAGACCTCATTTCTCCTGTAGCAGCAAAATTAGTGTGGGGCTCCCAGAGCCAGGCCCAGGCAGGGGCACTCTTGTGGGCACACTCTTTGGGTGTAAGAGATACAGGGGTAAGTTCACTGAGAAACCAAATGACAGAAAAACACAATATGAGCGATATAAAGACGTACAGTGAGAACTGAGACATCAGAATGAGCAGCAGCTTAGAGACGTGGTGATAGGATTTCTGAATTAACTTCTCTTTCTCTTGCAAGGATGGTGAGAAAGTTTCACAAATAAATCATTATCTTCAAAGCCAAATGGTAATTTCTTGGTATGAGAGAGTTAGAGGGCTTTCACTCAGTCTTGTGCTCCAGTCATCAGGACATCCTCCTCAGGTTGAATTTTTCTGTGGAGTGTGTGCTGCCCTCCAGACTGCAGGCACTCTTCCTGCAGTCTGGCAGTGCCTCCTTGACTTTCCACCGAGTGTTTCTGAAGACAACATTTTCTCACGTAACTAATTTTAGGAATTCAATCACCAACTTTGCACTGTATGTAGAAACTCACAGCTGAAAATGTTGGCCTTTGGGCTTTGTGTTCTCTCTAAGAATAAAATACTATTTAATCTGTCTTATATTTGTGGGGCTGAGTATCTGTAAACATCCTCAATATTTGAAAATCTGCAGTTCACAATATTGCAAATATCCCAGATGTCAAAGAGCTGAGATGGTTACATTATTATTTAAAACACTGAAGGATATAGGACTGCATGGGATCCTACAGTCTTATTCAGAAACTTCGGTGTTCTGCATCCAGATTTGTTGCAAATCAAATGTGAAGGGCTATGAATGTGAATGTGTTAAGTCATCATGAATCGCTGCTGTGGAGATAGCTGCTATTTATCATTGCCTCCCACTGTGAGGATGGAATAGGCAGTCTGAATGTCACATATACTGTATTTATAATGCTGTTTTAAGGTCATCTCTGTGTGCACATGCTCTAGACAGAGGAACTTACAGGTACAGATGTGTTTGTTACAAGGTGCTAAATAGATTTGGGATTATTATTTTGTAAAAGCCATATTTTAGCCAGAGACACTGCTGCAGTCACTCTGTCCCTGGCAACTTTCCAGTCACCAACAGCTGGCAATTAGCACTTACACAAAGATGCCTAAACATTGTCCAGCCAAAGGCTTCAGTGGCAATTTGCCTGGAGCTTAAGGGCTGCACCTATTTTACATAAAATGGAGCAGATTGTGGCTGATTTAATCTTTCCAATGGAGCTATGGCCCACAAAACCTTCTGCTTCTGGCATGCTTTGCTGTACCCTGATCAAACCATTGCCCATTGTGGAATTCAATGGGCCACATTTAGCCTCAAGGTTGCATTCTGATTTTCTGTGAATTATGTTAACTACTGACAAAGCCCACAAAGCCTTTCAATCCAAGTGTGGAAAGGCAGCAGTTAATCACATCTCTTTGTACTCGAAGAGGGGAAAAGACTTTGCCAAGATATAATAGAAGTTCCGATGATATAATTTTAACAGTAACTATGAACAGACTGCTCATCATTTGTGTTGAACATTATGCAAGAGAGAAAGTTTCTGACCTGAAAATGTACAAACTCATTATAAGGCAAGGAAAGAGTTTTATGAGTCTAATTTGACTCATAAAACTCCTGAAGAAGAAGTCTGAGGAACAAAAATGCCAGTCACTGTGAAAGACAGATGGTGATTTCAGTCCCCACCTGGAAGACTAAGGGATGATCCTTTCTTGGGCTGCACTCGACGTTGGTGATCATGGGGCTGGGTTCACCCTCTCTGGCTGGAGATGGACTGAATCCATGGCTCCTGCTGACGGCATGGGTGGTGTATTGCTCTTCCCCTGTTTGGAGTGAGGTGTGGGCGCTCTGCCCCAGCCATATTTTTGCAGAAAAGACTGGCACTCCTCCTCCATCCCTCCCCCAGCTGTCCTGTTGGAAGGGTTGCTTAGCTATCTAACGGAAACGAGAATTACAGACTCTGAATCCTGGTCTGACAGATTGACTTCCCTGCAGTCTGGAAATAGATGTCTGAACTCTTAAGAGGGGTATGATTTAAGAAGCAGCCTTTTCCTCAGCATGTCCCACTGGCTAGCCCAGACACCTCCTGGTCACAGTGCAGGCTGCTGGGATGTGCCTCAGGGACTGCTGGCTCTGCACATGGTTCTAATTCCTGGCAGTTAAGAAGTGCATGCAGGGCAGGAGCCCGAGCTTGGCAACCCCAGGCTTTGTTTGTGTTCTTACAAAATCTGTCACCATGCAGAAGGGTAAGCCCAGACACGTGGCTGTGATGTTTAAGTCAGGCTGGATGTTCAGGGACTCTCACCTGACTTTTGCTTGGTTTGGTAGATGTGCTTTTTTACACAGCCACTTCTTCCTTTACAGTGCTAAAATATATAGAGACACCATATTCGGTGCTGATAAATGTAAATTTGTGTATAAGGGAAAGTGCACAAGCCTTATTTCACATGCCTTACAAGTGACTCCAGACTATTTCTATCTCTCAGGAGTGAGATCTCGAGGGCAAGGAGAGAGCACTCCTGAAATGGCAGCTCAATATTTGGAGAGGTCACAGAAGTAAATAGAGCATAAGGAACTAGGAAGATAGGAAAGAGATAAGAAATCATGATCCATTATTATTCTCCTGAATGAATACAGGGTCTACTTGCATTTTTTAAACTGCGTGTACATCTGATGGCCCCATCAGCCATGGCCGAAAAGGGAAGATTGCAGTAAGAGAAGCAAAAATGAATTCATGTATGAAAAGGATGCATGAAGACATGTTAAGTGTAAGGGGACTCCTAGCCTAGAAAAGGGGGACTTCAGGAGAATATTACAGGAGTCTGTAAAATCATCAGGTCACTCAAATGGGTCATTTGTGGAACTCATCACTTCAGTCACTTCATTATGTCCTTGACAAAAAAAAAATCATACAAACTCACAGAAAGTGAGTCTGTTGTGGGTTATCAAATACAAGGATACTATTTGTCAATCCTGAAGTATTGAAGTTGTAGGTCACTGGGGATGAGAGTGAAAAATCAAGGCTCTAGCTCTGCACATCTGTCCTGTTCCTGCATTTTTTCTCTGAGCATTCCTTGCTAGGAGTTGTGACACTAACAGCAACAGACACAGAGCTGAACCCAGTTTATAATAAGCCTCCAATTCTCTTTTGCCTTTCTTGAAAAGGCCTCAAAGGGGAGAAAAATATTAGCTGAGACAAGCGCTTGCATCTTTTCCTACGTAACAGAAGAGGTTATTCTCCAGACATGTTCACCTTGACTCCAGTGTGTTGGCCTTCTGCATTGTTTTCTAAGGCAGATACTTTGGAAAACACTTCTACATAAAAACATGTCACATGATTTTCTTTCTTCCCTGATCGCAACAATGAAATATGTAAAAAGGATCCCACAAAAGCTTAACCAAACCAGATCCTCCTACGGCCTAAGGGACAGAGGTTTAGGATAGGAAGTTAAATAGGGTGACAGGGAGAGTCAAGTACTTACCCAAGCCTATGCACCATCTGTAACAGAACAAAGACCTCAAGAAATCCTCACAGTCTTTGCAAATGTCACCACTGCCTCTTCCCAACCACCACATGCAATCCACTTCCATCCCTCCAGTTGAAATAGACAGACATTTATTTTGTTATCAAATGTGACCACGTTAAGATTATCAGTGCCTCAAATGGGCCCTTGCTGCAGCACAGGTGATGGTAATTGCATGTCAGATCCCTCCATGCACGCCCTGCACTCCAGAGCAAGGAGCAGTCGCTGCTGCTGCTGCTGCTGCTGCTGCTGCTGCTGCTGCTGCTGCTGTCTGCTGTGCCTAGGGCACCCTCACCAGCTGGGGCAGAAAGCCCAGAGCAACTACAGCTCACCTCCCAGATGTCAGCAGGACACCCAAATCACCTCTGCAGCTGGAAGAGGTATGAGCCTTTCCTGATCAGTGCTAATTTAACTCTTGGAGATTAAGAGAAACTCACAGTCATGCAGAAGGAGATTTTTATCTCTTGTGAATCAGTGTGTTGGTGGAAGAAAAAGGAATATTTTAATGAATTATTCACAACCCCTCTCCCCCCTGGAATGGGCTAAGGAGTGGAGATAGGCTTCCTGCTGAACAGGTTGAAAAGAACGCTGTTTTTCAGAAGGACTGAGCCACCTTTCTGCTGAGCAAAAGTAATTCAATGCCGGGATGTGCATTAAAAGCATAGTAGTAAAAGGTGGGGGAGAAAAGTTAGTTGCTAGCAGGGCACATCTTAAAGAAAAATAGCAAACAGATGATGATGCAGAGTGCAAAAAATGCGTGGATAGAAATCCTCACAGCTTCAGATGCTGAGATTATTTCATCCATAGTTGGATGAAAATGCATTGCCTTGTCCTGATGGAGGGCTAAAAACCTTGCAGGGACTCCATTCTTCTAGCCAAACTGATCTTCACAGTCCTGCTTGCACCATGACTTCTCAGGGACAAGCTGAGGGCAGCAGTAGCCGTGCTGTGGTATGGGAAGGGTGTCACAGGGGACTATGGAAGCTGAATTCCTGAAGTAGAGACAGGCTGCGCAGGCTGAGCCTCTTGTACCAAACTGTCACAGTGATCTAATTACTGGAAGTGAAGTGTGTGACATCTGGAGAAGTGCCCGAGCTTCAAAGTGACTTAGGCAGCCAGTGAACCATGCCCTGCACCAGCTCACCATTGTTGCACGCACCTACCCACTTGTCAGCTGCAAACACAAGTTTGGTCACCAGCTGTCAGGCTGGGTGCTGCTTTCAGCTGAAAATGCAGTGTATCATGCTTGTAATAAAAAACAACATCTTCTGCAGGACTTTCCCGGGCACTCCAGCAGGGAGGCATTAATTAATGAAGGGCACACGCTCTGGCGTGACACCTTCCGTGCAGCCAGGAGCAAGACACTATTAGGATTTCTCAAAATTCAAGGGGATAATTTCCATGCATCTCAGGAAAGGTGTTGCAGTCACCATGAGATAACCCTCTTCTGGATCTCATTAGGATGGGTGAAGATGAATTAATCACTTGTCTGGAAGCTCTGGTTGCCTAGGGATCAGCGATCATGACCTGATTGCATTCACTGTGAGCAGACAAAAGATGGTTGCAGTTTGGTTCTTCAAAAGGGCTAATTTCCCAAAGTTAAAGAAAATTACCAGTGAAATTAATTGGGAGGAAAGGTGTAGAGAGAGAAATGGCAATCCTTTAAGAGAACTAATTAACCGGCCAGAAAGCCACGTTTTCACACCCCAGAGATAGGAGAGCTCTGGCTAACAGACCTCCTTGGCTCATCTGCAAAGAGAATGCAAATAGAAATAACAAAACAATATGTCACACACAGAAAATAGATAGTAAACAGTACAAATAAGTAGCTATTTGAAACACAAGGCAAGGGACAATGGGAAGAACTAGAAATCTAATAGAAACAAACACATATATAGACTAGAATAAGGCCACTTGCTAGATAGGGATGATAAAATTCTTAGCAATAATGTGGAAGAGGCAAAAAGGGGAACAAACAGTCTGCAGGGAATAAAGCAGAAAATGGATACATATTACATGAAGCTGAGTCATTTAACAGAGGTGTTAAATGAATTGTTAAATGACAGTTCAGAACAACCCACAGGTGTTGTGTCAACATCTTTTTTGGCAGATTTAATATTAAGACTTCACAGAATATGAGAAAAGGAGCCACAGAAGCAATTTGAAGGCTTAGCTACACGGGCTATTTTATTACAAAATATTTTCTTCTTTTGCAGGCATAAAAATGTTATTTATTTGACAATAAAACATGAACCAATGCCTGGAAACTGAGTACAAAGTGTATATTTTTAACAGTGAGTGTAATTAACAGTTGAGAGAACTGGAGAAAACCAGTGACTCTCTGGAAAACAGGTTTTGGCCCCAGACATGTTTGCTCTTCAGTACCTGGACAAGATTTGTGAAGGGCTGGTGAGCAATCCTTTGGAACCTGGTGAGGCAGGTTCCATCAAAGTATCATGGAAGAACGAGCTTTCTCCAGCAGCAGAGGGAGAGAGGGTTGTGGGTTTTGGGGGCATGAAGTGACTTAAGTGTCTTCTTATGAACACTAGCAGAGATCCTGAAACTAGAAGGTCTGTAAGAAAAAAGAGAAAAAACAGCTTTCCCTGAGAAAACCAGGAGCTCAAAGCTGGAGGTAATTTGGGAGGGCATGAATAATTGTTTACAAAGTGCATTTTTCTCTCAGTAGCACATAGTGTACCAGGGACTGAGAAAGGAAATGTTCATTTAAGGAGAAATAAAGAAAAGTCACAGCTGTGATCTGGCTAATTGCAAAATGCAGCAGGGAGGTGGCTGGGGACAGGTCAATGCCACAGCTCACCTTGCACCCTCTGAAACTTCAGCCTTCCTCATCAAAGGCTTGATGATGCCAATACATTTCTGGGTGTTCCTAGCATGTTGGAACCAGGTCTTAAAGATTTGGGCTTGGTTGCAATCCAGTCTGGTTCAGTACAAAGGGCAAATCTATCCCCAGTGCTAAACAAACGTGGCAGTAAAAGCATTTCCTCCTCCTTGATAAGGCAACAGAGCACAAATGAACTCCAGTCTTTAAATATTTCTTGTCATCTTCAACAAACATCGGTAGTGAATAGGAGCATTAAGTGCTTACCATGAACCATTACAAAATGCGGGGGTTTTATACCACAGGAATATAAGCAGGCTATGACTACTGGTCATAGTCCTGCTCATGAACTGGGTGGGGACTGCATCTCAGAGCTTCTCTCTGGGCAGTGCTGTCAGCAACTTTCACAATCCACAGACCATGATTTTACAACAGCCATATCAAAATAAGGAAAAAAAAATCCCCCATCTATTTGCAGTTTAGGAGAAGATGAGGAGACAGAGTCTGCTCTAAATGACATTGATGTTTCTAAGAGCTTTTCTAGTCAATTAAGTTGGAAAGAGATAAGGCACAAGAACAAGCAGAGAATGCAAAACAAGAAGTATTCAGCTGAATGAAAGGGGAAACCTGATAAGGAAAGGCAGAGGGTGAATCATATTAAGTAGTCTTCAGGGTGGAAAAAATAGGCTGCTAGTTAGCCAATGGGAGCACAAGGGGGTTTTTTTGTAATGGCATTTTGTCATTTTATATTGAAATGTGTTTTCTCATGACGGAACCATCATATAGAAATGTACAAATATAAAAAATAAAGTACCTACCATTTCTAAAACAGGAACCCTGCCTAGCAACGCTATCTCACAAATGACCCAGGAGCAGGACCAATAACTGCCAGTGTTTAGAATCCATCCAGTGTGAATGAGGGTCTTGGACAGAAAAATATGAAAGTATGCCATTAGAAAACATGCAGAACAGAATTATAACCTTTCCTCTCCTAATCTCTGCAATGCCTAGGAAAGGCATTTGAAAACCTGTCATTGGTTTTGCATGTTTACAAAGACAGGCTTCTTGTCAGGGTATTATTTGCTACAGCCTCTAGCCCTGATTTCTACAGAACAAAAAAATTTAGTGCCCTGACATTGAAAGCATTGCACAGGCTACAGTTCAGCAGTGGGTCAGAACCCTGCAGAGCTTCCAAAAGCAAAATGTCAACACAGTTCATAATATTTGCTAGATTGACTTCAACTGAACAGTGCTTTGAAAACCTATATGGCCCAATTATTATTAACAATTTATTAAAGCCCCTGCTTTATGGATGGGTGAGCAACACCTAGCAAAAGGAAGACTACAAGTACAGAAATTCAAATTCTGATGGTGACTTGCAGTACCCTGTTTTAATTGGTGGATCACGCTTCCTGTGATGGGTGGCTTGGTGCAATCAGTGGTCCTGTAATTACAAAGACATGCAATACTCTGGAAAATAGGCACACCTTTTCTGAAGAGATTTCTCTCAGGGATGTCACTGAGTTTAATTCACATCATCTGAAATCACCCTGAACCCAGCCTGAATTTGATCCTATGGATATCTTCATCTGCAGAGCTTCAGCAGTTACTTTTCATCAGTCATTATATAAGGAGTTACATTCATGCAAGGATGTCAGCACTTGGTTTGTGATAAGATGCAGCAAGGAAGTAAAATGAAGTGCAGTTATTGGCTGATAATAGTGCACTTGACAATATATAACTGTGGTGTGGCCAAATGAAATACGTTCTGTGAGAATGGGCTACTGTCCAGCATTTAAAGTAAATGTTTTTTAAATACTAGTAGACCTGCTCTATAAAATACCCCAAGTCTGTGCAAGGAATGTTAATCCATACTGGCCATCAGGAGGGAAAAAAAAAATTGAAGGCCATGAACATTTTAGGAGTGTGGGAAGAAAAACGGTTTTCCAACAATATTGTTTCCTGAGTTGAGAGTGGTCTGTGTCGCATACATAGTTTTCTTCAAGTTTCGGAATCAACTGCTCCTTAGCATTGAATCTGTCAGTTCAATTGCACATCCATCTTACCATGCTCAGCCAAATTTAAAAGGGCTCATCAGGGTGCAAAGATGAGTAATTTTTTTTTGCAGGGCAGTAATGCCTGCAGTAACTTCCCTCTTTTGTCAGTGTGACTTACTACAGTGTGTATATCCTGACACACATTACTAATGGTTCATATTTAAACAAGTCACACTGGACCCATAAAAAGAATGTGTAGTTGCATATTCTACATGAAGTTAAGTTCACATAAAACAAAAGGTCATGGAGGCCATGAACTGCATGAAAATAGACACATTTGCTCTGTCAGAAGAAGGCTTTTCCCTGAGGACCAGTGTTCACATCCAAGAATGAGAAGGTTCTGTTTCTTCCAGACCTTTCCAAATTAAATTAGTAAGTATGGACTCAGGCTAGAGAACAGTGCTACTACACTCAGAGAGCTGCTTTCTCTGGCATGGGAGCACTATCGGTGAAAAGACGTCAATGGAAGTTTCATTTTTAGAATATAAGATTTTGTTTCATAAAGAGAAATTTTAAAATGCAAAATTATTCCAACTATTGCAACTATGTCACAAAACCTGTATTTCTAAAAATGCACAGAGTCTGCAATACTGTCAGTAATACTAAGACAGAGAGACTTGGAGAGCCATGCTCCTCTTTATCTCTTTCACAGGCATAGCTTCATTGACTGCTGCAATTATTTCTGATTGACACCTAAGTGAATTAGAAACATGTGCTGCACATCTTAACTGCACATGAATTACCACATTATGCTAAGAAACAAACTTGGAAAACCCTATTTTTCACCTCATGGGCCTTTTTGTTGTTTCTTGAGGCCATGAACTGAATTTGTAAGATTCCATACATGATGCCACATCAGCTGCTGTAACATGTGACATCTATCTTATGTTGTAAACCAGTGTCATCTAAGTGGATTTTGGCTATTTTTTAAAGTAGTGGGGTTTTTGGTTTGAGGGGGGTGTGTGTGGTCTTTTGTTTGATTGTTTTGGGTTTTGGGGGTTGTTTGTTTATTTTGTTGTTGTTTGGGGAGGATTGTTGTTGGGGGTTTTTTTTGTTTGGGTTGGGCTGGGGTTTTTGTTGATTTCTTTTTACTTTCTGGATTTGTGCAACCTCTGAAAATATCTGAAAATGGATGCCGTGGGCAGACAGTCACAATGTCACTGTTGTGAACACCACGTATTGTGAATTTGGTGAATTCAGACACCCAGAGCTTTTTACCTGAGGAACTGAGCACCAACTCACACGTCAGCCCAAGTGCATGGCCACAAGCCATGTGTCCCTGTGTCTATACAGAGAGGCCAGTGCCTGGGACAAAGCATGACAGCCCCAGCCAAGGAAGCTATGGTGTGTCTGTAGCCTCCAGCAGCAGCAGCAGGTCTCAGCTCCGCAGCAGTCAGTCTAAGGTGTGAGGGGAGGAACCAGCTCGCCTGCACTGCAGAGTGAACTCAGCATTAGCTGGAATGGTGGCCCCTCTGGGGTCTGTCCCCATACACAGGATTGCCCTTGGGGCTGGGAGAGAGCTGCAAGTTTCAGCCAACTGGCTGGTGGAGCTCCACCTCTGGCAGTAGTCCCAGCATCCAGCCATGGGACACTAATCCCTCCCTTCATCCTCGCTGGTAATGCTTCCCATCATCCCACACTATTGGATGGGTAAACACAAGGCTAGGTGTCCAGGAGAAACCTTGTGCCATCCTGTGCACATGGAAACCCCTGCACCCAGGAGGTACTGGCAGAGTGCAAAGTCCTCACTGCTGGGCTGACACAAGAGAGCTTGAGATGGCTTCTGTCCTACCACAGGTGCAGCAGCAGGTGGTGCCAAGCTCCTCTGCCATGCCCAACACCACCCTGTCTGCCTGTGCTGCTCCTTGCAGGTGGGGAAAATGCGGTGCAGGTGTCACACTTCTCCTCTGAGCACTTTTGGGTGGCCTTGCTAGCTTCTGCTGCTATGGGTCCCTCAGGTCCAGTCTGCTGTCACCTTACATGTGGAGGTCACGCTCAGCAGGAACTCCCTGTCTCAGATCTGAGCTTTGCTCCTCTATAGGATGTATTCTGTATTTCTCTCCTTGCTGAAATAAAAGGTATTTGCTATCTTGCTATTTTCCCTCTGACCCATAATTTATGACAGACCATAGACAGTTCAGCTGGGCCCTTAGGATGTCTGAAACCTTTATGATAAAAAAAAATAAATCAAACATATCTGACTGCCCAATGAGGGCACTTAAAATTAGCCACAAAAATTTGATGAAATGTATTTAAACAACCAAACAAAATTTAGCCTATGGGATTTCTTTTTTAAACATGCATTCACCAAAACCATTTTTCAGTTATTGTGAAGGGGCAGGGGGGAAGAAGAACAACAAAAAACAACAAGCCAGTTTATTCAGTTTCATTTAAGTGAGAATTGGGGGAAAAAAGGATGCATTTCCTTCTGGTATTTTTTAATTAAAGATTTCGATGCTCATTCTGGAGTACAGTTTTAATTTAAAAACTAATTCCGTTTTAATGATTATATTTTAAAAGGATTAAATCAAACAAGATTAATATAGGCCCATAACATAGTCTTTGCCCATGAAAAAAGTAAACAAATTGCCAATGTACATAAAGTAATTTTAAAAATTTTACTTGACAAATTCCCTGAACATTTTCCATATGCAATGGTTGAATTAATTTTCTCCTCTTGTTTTTATTTTTTTTTCAATCATGAATCTGAAAAATCAGCTATTTGCTGAGCTGTGCTGAACAAGACAAAATACACTTTGTTTTTTTCCCCAAATGTGTACCTATATCTTTTTCTCCAATTTGACATAATCCACACTCATGCACAATCTGCATTGTTTTTTTAGGATGTTAGGAAAGTAGAAGGCTGCACAGCAAGAGCAATGGCTGAAGGAAACTGAAAATGTTGACAGTGTTCTGGACCATTTTCAGACCTGTGTAGTCACCATCTCACAAAGAGCTTTTTGTGTTTATACCTAGAGGTACTGTTGCTGATTGATTTTTGCCTTTTTTTTTCTTTTATATATTCTCTGTATTCTTTACATATTATATATATTTGTAGTTCTGTAGCCTATTATTGTATTAGTAGCTCGTCCCAGTAGTTTTCCCTACCCTTTTCCCTCTGCAGAAAGAAAAAACATATTCTGGGGGCCCTATCCCATCTTGGATCTCCCTGGCACATATTCATAAACAAGCTGTGGTGTCCATCTGAGGGGGGAGGATTTAGAGAGGGTTGAACTGGGGGAAAATTACCTGACCTCTTGCGTCTCTAATTGGTACTTTTTGTCAAATATGCTAATTTGCTAAACTTATAAAACTTATTCACCCCATGGGGGTTGGGCTTTGGTAGATATTTTTCCATATCTGCCCCTTGGAGACCTCCAATAAAGACCAGCTTTATATTACCTCCTATACTAATATTGTCTCAAAAGTGTTTTGTTTTATTTCTAGGGTCTTTAAGGGATCAGTGCCACTCGAATCAGTGATGTTACCCAGGGGGAAGTTGAGATGTTTTCAAAATGATGTAGATGTGTATTTTAATATGACCTACATATAAAAGAGGAACTAAATGATGGAAGTGTCATGCTGAGAGGCCTTGTTTCAATGGAGTTTTTTCTCTTTAGGGAGAAACATTTAATGTATTTATTTCTTTACTGTCATACCATAGGGAGTTCAATTTGGGGAAATGTGACAACTAACTTTGGGTTTTAAATCAAATTTTAGTCCTTGTGACTTCAGTTCTGCAGATCTGTGTCTGAATAACAGGACCCAACACTCTGTACAGCCCGAATGGAAATATATTCAAAGCTGACAGTTCCTGCTAGTTTACAGCCACAGGCTTGTCAGATTGAACTTGAAATCTGACCCGAGCATACTCAAAATTCATCCCAAGTTCTCCTAATGCTGCCTGATGAATTTTGCCTGGCAGCAGTTTTTATTACAAGGGGATTTCTTGAAGTATGAGAAGTAGCTCCAAGCCATCTCAAAACCAGTAATTATTTCAATGTTTCCTGGTTGCTAGATAGAATCCCAGATCCTTGGAACAGTGCAAAAAAATTAGCAATTTTGTGTCAAGTCAGCAAGAAAATGCTTTAGATTTGTCACAGAAAGGGGCCTTGTGTAAAATGTGTTTAAGATTCAATGAAACACTTTGTCCAGCCCAAAACAAAATGTTTTCTTTCATGCAGGGCAGTTTTTATTCTTGCAAAATGAATGTGGGTCAGTGGTATTTAGCAAATCTTGTTTCATAAGATAACAGAATAATTTCCTTTAGTTTCCCAAAGCTTTCCACGGGAGGGAAAATTGGGAGGTGTCTGTGAAACTTCAACAAGTTTGACTTCGTTTGTAAACAGTTTCCTTTCATCTGAAACAGTTTATTTTTTAGGTGAATATACATTTCTCCCAAGCTGTAGCTCTATTTGTAGTCAATATGCTGTGTAAGCATTCACCATTCTGCCGATTGCAATGAAGTCCCGTGATGGTTGCCCTGTGGGGTTACCCTGGGCTATCGATGATGTGTATGTGGTAGAACTGCCAGAGGACTGCTAATTGCCCGATTAAAGCTCTTTTCCTGGTTTTTGGGTAGAAATGAATGATCAGGTCTGAGAGGCTCCTGATGTAAGGAAAGAGCAAGTTTTCTCAGGGCTTCCTCATATCCATCTCATGGCCACATGGACTCATTCCTACAGAGGAATGAGTATCTAGGGAAAGAAGAACGACTTCAGGCTTTGCTATTTTTGTTTTGCTTGCAATGGACTAGACCTTATTTCAGGCTAAAAAGTTGGCTATAAGGAGCTCACTGTGTCAAGGTCAGAAGCACACAACCACATGAGATTTCTCTGTCAAGTTTAGAAAGTATTAGTGGCATTTCTTGGATTTTATTTAAACATCCAGTTACCTTGCTAGCAGATTAATTTAGCAAAGCACCTCCCACATGGAAGAACTGCAAAAGAAAACATAAATTTGCCCTCCTTTCAAGTAGAAGGGGCTTTTGAATACATTTCAGCTCAAGCAGCTCCACTTTGGTGGAGAATGAAGACAGGGTATTGTGGACCATACCTCTCCTTGGGGCAGCATGACTGGAGGCAGATGACTGGGAGCCAGTTCATGGCTGGTGAGCAAGTTTCCACCAAAGCCACACAACGTAAAAACGACCTCTCAGACACATCACTGAGGCTCTTCAGTTTCACCCCACTGCATTGAGATGAGCAGCTGGGGCAAAGCAATGTGTGTTTGGCTTTGTTTTCTGATTTTGCAGACAATAGTATGCCAAAAAGGTAAATAACAAATTTATTTACATACAAAAATAATACTGATGTTCAGAAGAAACAGATGAAACTCTCTCAAAGGTTTGTAGTAAACAACATTTATACCTTTTTTCACATGATTCATTAAACACAGTTTCCCTAGCTTTTTGAGCATCCTGAAAGTCTCAGAGACTGACAAGTGAAAGGGATGGAAAACAATTCTAACAGAATCTATTCTTGTCTTTCTCTAATGGCTTATAGATCCTGCTATTTCCATAAATGCTCTTTGATGGGAAACTGTGTGGGATCTTAATGGCTTTTCGAGTTCATGTGGGTGTCACTCGCTTTGATGTATGCCAGATACAAAACACCAGTATGTCTGAAAGCAACAATCAGTGGGGTTTAAGGTGAATGGCAAAGTACCATGTTTAGGAATACACTTATCTCGGGGTTATTGCACCCCAAGCACAGGAGTAGCATTGATCTACCACTATTTTGTGTGTAAGGAAAAGTCTCTTCATTGCATTTTAGAGGGAATACTAAAGATGTATTTTGCTTTTATAAACAAAATATTTTTCCCCATTGGTGACATGTTGCTTATTACCTCAAGTTTAAAAGAAGTGCTTTGGGACAATGATTGTACTCAAATCTAACTTAGAGCCAGATTTTTACAAGCCCTTTGACTGGAGCTATCTGGCTAAGGGACAGAAATGTTCTAGAAAAGTGTTTTACTGTTGCAATATTCAAAATAAACCTGAGTTGTAACACTTGTGGGAGAAGCTCTAAGGCAAAATTACATCGGGAATGATTCTTGAATAATGTTCTGTGAGGAAATAATTAGGTTAAGGTATGTCTTTCAGTCTACTTTCTGGTTGGGAGGGACTTCAGTTCTTACTTGCAGCCTGTCCCTTCACAGTATGTCACCAGTCTCCTACCCCCAGCCCAGCTGTGCCATTGTCCCACTGGGCACCACTGTACCATGTACTCATTTCTTCCAGGCTGGCTTTGTCCATGACTATTTACCACCCTGTATAAAATGTATCTCTTATTTAAACCTAGGTCCATTATTTCAATTTTTGATATCACAGCTGTGGGCCAGGACTTTGAGGACTGAAAAAAAAAAAAAAAGCAGTGGAAAACCAGATGGTGCCTGTGGTCTACAGAGAGCTGGATGTTTCAGCTACTTGACACAGAAGGTGAAACTTTGGAAAAGTACTATCTTGCTAAAGCTACTATTTTTGTTGAAACATATCCTCCCCTATTAGGTTTCCATGTATCAGGAACATCCAGACTCTGGTTGACAGCCTCAGTACTTTCAAAGTGTCCTGCAGCAGTTTTGTCTTTAAAAAGGGGTTAGATGTAACTAGATCAGGGGATATGTCTCTCTTGTAGGACAAATAGGAGCAAGAAGTTTTCAGCTGAATGTGCAGAGCCAGGCTAGACTTCAAAGGTAGGCCTAACTAGCCACAGGGAAAGCACTTGTTGTGGTCACAAACAGCAAATTTTCAAGTTCATTGTAGTGATTATCTACTAAATATAATTGCTTTACAAATGTAACAAATTGAGAAATCTATACAAACTGATAAGCAGAAGTGTAAACGCCAGCTCAGATCAAATCACTGAGCCAAAAGGAGTTTTTGCTACCTGTGTTGGAAGGGAAATGTGCCTTATTGCTCTTGGATAAGAATCAATAAACGCTTTTTTACATTAATTTTTTGGTTGTAAAGGGTATATTGAGAAGAGCAATCTCTGTATTTGGGTTGGGGCTACTGACAGAGAAATTCTTGTAATTCACCTTGACTAGCAAATTATTTGAGTACTTAATCTTCATGGACCCTTGCTAAAAAGAAAACACTGATCTTTTTGTATGGAGGAGAAAAGGTATTTTGACACATTTTGGGCAGATGGCTCGGCTGTTACTGTGTCCATTGAAGGACAGAAAAATGCTGTTAACTGGGAGAATTAACTAAATTTGGGCTGTGATTTATGACTTCTGACAACAGCCCTAAACAAAGCTGATGTGGCACATGATCAACTTGAACTGATTGATCCATTAGTAACAAAGAACTCTTGACCCAGGGAAAAATGTTGATTATGTGAAGAGGACACTAAAAGGTAGAGCAGTGATTAGATCAGTGCTGACATCCATTCCAGAAGATCCTGAGAAAAGGTGAACTTTGCCATCTTTCTTTCACAGCTTTTTATACAGATAGAGCCCGATGCATCTTCCTCTTGTTTACCTGTTATCATAGATGCTGCTGGGTTCCTGGCAGTACAAGGCTCTGTACTGCCTGTCTGAATTTCAGTAGCTGAAATAATTATTGCTCCTTGCTCTCTGCTAGAGCTGAGAATTGAATACTGACAGGAAAAATCCTCTTCATTTCCATTATTTTTAATATCTCTTCCATTCAGCCCATTCATAGTTTAATCACGCCACAGTGCTACGGGTTTGAGGGGAAGAGAGAAGAGCAGTCTAGCTGTGAACGGGTGACGGGCAGAACACCCTTACAGGAAATAAATGCCCTGCTTTTAAATGATCTGCATTTTGTAGCAGCTGTGCTGCTGCTGAGCTGAGTTTCCATGCATACAGAAGCTTGTGTCCAAAGGCTCTGCAGGCGCTGGGCTTTGGGTGAGCTGCCTCGGTAGCTTGGCTCGCTGGAGCACTGGAGGAGAGCTGTAGGGTGAGGCCAGGCACGACAAGGCCTGTTCTCATGTGGTATGACACAAATTCACTGCACAGGCCCAAACCTGTGTGGCTTTGACACCCAGCTTCAGCTGGGAGACAGCAGAAGGCCTGTGAAGAGGCTTGAGAAAAAAAGGAGTAAGGACTGCCCGCCCTGCTCAGAAGAGCATTGATGTGCCATTAAGAGAGTGTCCTCCCCCTTACTAGAGGAAAATTTCCAAGAGTCAGTGCTGGGACAGTGGTGGGCTGGGACAGAGTTTGGGAAGAAGGAGGCCAGTCATGACATCGTGGCAAGGTGCTCACAGCCAGCACCTGTCTCTGAAGGTCTCCAAAGGGTGCTCTTTACCTGGGACAGCAGAGCTCCTAAGCTGGAACTGGCAAGTCAACATTGTACCAAACAACTCCAGGTGACTTTTGTCCCTATATCCTCATGGCTGCAGGGAATAATGGAATTGAAGCCTCTATCCTTCCTCAGCATCTGCAATACCTGCTTGAGGATGACACCCAAGCTGGGAGAGGGCTGAGCAAAGCTGAGCAGCTCCTTGGGAGAACACATTACATTTCCCATTGGCATGTATACTTTAGAGAAGTACATTGGCTTGGACAACGTCATTACCGAGGGAAAGTCCTTTTTGGTCTTTACTTATACCTTGTCCACAAGCAGCAGTTTGGTCTCCTGCTTGGAAAGTTTCCACCTTCTAATTTCCATGAAGTCCCACCGACACTTGGGAACTTGCAAGGAGACTCTAGGGACAAATTATGTTAATGGCCAGAAGGACTTGTACCCAAGAAGGGAGATGCTGGTTGAGCCTTACTGCCAGTTATTGCTCCTGTCTCCAGCTGTCTCTGCAGCAGGACCTGGCTGCAGCAGCAACACCTGCACATGTGCTCTCCCACCACAAACATATCCAGTTTGTACTAGAGACAAAAAGTCCATCAGAGTATAAAAGCATGTTGCCACTGTCAGTCACTGCAGCAAAGTTTAACTGATGAGCTGAGAGGAGAAAGGCTCCATCTTCTGCACTTGCAGTGGGCTCAGTGCAGGCCATGGACAGGTCTGTGGTAGCTGCTGCAGTGATACTTCATGTTGCAATGGGTCTGAAGAAGCTCTGAAAAAGATCCTGCAGATTAACAGCTCCTGTGCAGGTGTTTGCTGCCACAGACCCATGTGCAGCATCAATCCCAGGCGCCAGCTGCCCTATGAAAGCACAGATTTGTGAGAAGCTCTGCAGCACATGGGATCAGCAGGAATTACAGACATGCTCCAGAAACTGACATGGAGATGGGGCGTATTTATTGGAAGCTCTAGAATAGAGACCAGAGTGATTCCCTAATGGAGAAGTTTCCCACAATTTAGTTTAGGCAGGCCACAGCTATTCTGCTGTCACCTTCTCTTGTTCTCTGCTTCACTTCCCACTCCTGGAGGCAGCCTGATGCCTCCCAAGCCCTGCAATGGGGTGAAGTGGATGGAAGAGATAGGGTATCACCCACAGGGTGATACTACACCTTTTCCTTCCTTACTCTTGTACTCACATTCCACACTATTTTTTGTACCCCTCAGCATTTCTTTAATGAGAGGCAGCCCCTTTGAGCCCAGGCTGGAAGAATAGGAAATGGTGACAGAGAGGAATCCTATTGTCCTTCTCCCCTCAGTGTGAGTGAGGTGTGGAGGAGACAGAAGTCCTGCAGCCTGAGGCAAGTGTTTTCCCCAGCCACATCCAGCAAAGATCCTCATCACCTCTGGGCCCCTCATCCAATGGACAAGAGCAAGTTTTCAGGGTGCTCTGACATTATAGGAAAGTAGATGATCACACAGGATGGCTCTGCAACTAGTGTCTTTATAATAGATAAATAAATTGTGTCATTGCAGGTGTTGGAAGTGATCCACACTCACATGGATCTGGAGCATGAAACTGGGGCAGGAGTATTTGTTTCAAACATTTCAGAAATTGTCCTGCTGCTTGTGCAGTGGTGCTGCTGAGGAGTGGTAGGTCCCCTGGCAAAACCTGGAGCTGGGACTGTTTGGAGGGTAAGAGAATGGGGCTTTGTTGCTGGAGACGGGGCTTTGTTGCTCCTGCCCAGGGGTGGAAACTCAGCAGTGGTTCATTCTTTCTTTCCTCTCTTGTTGCCAAAGGCAGACACCAAGCTCCTCTGGGGAGCTGTAAATGAGTATAATTCAATACAGGGCCCTAAGTGAGCAACAGCTCACTTGGCTTAAAGCTATTCCCCTTATGGCCAGAGGCAGACATCTGGGATGGGTGGACAGATGATCTGATCTTGTGTGGAAATCTCATTGTGCCCCAGCTACCGTGCTCCACTTCACTGTAATAAAAAGTAATTTGATCAAATATTTTTGCACATTATTCTTCTGTTAGAATAATTATTCCATTCATGCCAGCTGCAGGAGGGTTGCAACTGTTCCTGTGCAGTGGCCGGGACTGGCTTCTCTCACTCATCTGGATACTGGAGAGGCTCCTGCACTGGCAACTGCTGTGGTTGTGCAACAGGTAACAAAAGAAACACTCTTCTTTTTCAAGGTGCACAAGAGGTAATTTATGCCCAAAATTTTAAACAGAGGATATGCAAATACAGGAAACCCCAAAATGTTTTTTCCACCTGCTCTTGTTCACGCTGGGGAACAGAATTCCCTTTGCTCATTTTATATTTAAAGTCTGGGTTAAATTAAACATAAGCAAACTAACAAGTGAGTTGCAGTTACTGCACCAGACTCTTCCCCAATGGTTTCATGAGGAGAAGACAAACCTCTGCCTCATTTTAAGTCACCATAAACTCTTGTAATACTGCAGATGGATCAGAATTTTTTTATCATTAACAATACACTACAACACATCCATTTTGTGAAGGAGTACAGTTCGGGCTCGCTGCCTTAGCATGCTTCTTAAATTGAGGTTTAGATTTTCGCCCCCAGCCTTTCCTCCACCCACCCAAAGAAGGGTGGCCTATGGTGCAGAGTGATTGTTCCTAATTGCACGTTGATAGGCAAGGAGCACAAAATGTACTGCGTTCCTGCTCCTGCAGCTGGTCTCTATGAAACAAAAACCCTGAGTTGCTTATCTTGGAGAAGCTTGCTCTTTTTCCCAGAGAGAAAACAATTTACAGTCTAACTGGTCTGAGCACTAAATCCAAGTAACAAGGATCCAGCAAGAGATTCCTATTAAAGGGTTAGTATCCATCATAATTGGCTGATGGGTTGTTTTGAAACTCATTAATCACTGTGCTGGCAGCAAGCAAATTAGAAACTCTGTGTTCTGCCTCTGACTTCCCATTTCACTGAGTGAGTTAAATGCAAAGCATGTGTTACTGGCATCAGCGATTTCAAAAGTGGGTGTTTCTCTGGATGTAAATGGTACTTAATAATGTTCCACCTTTGACTGAAACTAGGGCACGCCCTGCCATGAGGTTCTCATCATCTAATTACATTTACTCAATCTGAATTCAGATCATGCAACTCAAACTGGGTCTACCTGACAGATTAACTCTTCAGCTTGTCTTGACAGAAAAGACATACCCCAGGAACTCAGTGTCACCCGGCAGGGGAGGGGAGAGTTGTCCATGCCACCTGCTCCATGGCTGCTGCCCTCTCTGCCAGGACTCTGTTTTCCACCCATGACAGTTCTTGTGAAGAAATGGGGGTCAGGTGTTTGCAGGAGCCCTGTGTTTCATGCAGACCTGATGGGAGCAGTGCCATGGGGTGGACACTTGAAACCAATGGCTGCAGTGACAGCCCTTGAGCATGGTATTTTGGTCTTACCCACAGAAGGCAAAGCAAAATGAGATTAAAGCCTCTTTCCAGCTCTAGCAGGACATTTTGTATAGATAAGAGACTAGTCTGTGCTCCAGGCCTGCTCTGGCCACAGTCTCTGTGCTCAGGCTCCCAGCAGCTCTCTATAAAAATAAATAACACGCCCCAGGGACCAGTTTTGAACTCTGAGGCCAACTGAGTTCAACTATTACAGTTTGTTGCTTATGCTGCTAAATTTTCTCAGTCCTTAAAACAGGGTTACATTCTCCCCA
Source organism: Entomyzon cyanotis (assembly GCA_024500445.1). Classification (NCBI taxonomy): domain Eukaryota; kingdom Metazoa; phylum Chordata; class Aves; order Passeriformes; family Meliphagidae; genus Entomyzon; species Entomyzon cyanotis. The sequence goes on from JAKEPQ010000871.1 coordinate 1,173,247, forward strand.
TGTTATGTTCTCCCCATCTGCTGTGTGGTGGGGACTAGCTGTCACGGGGCCAAAATCATGCCAGTCAGCATGCTCAAAATGTGGTGGTGTGGACACTCAGAAGTTACAGTCAGTGGTCATGCCCTACCCTGCTTTGTTTCCTGATGCAGATGCAGCCAGTGGTGCCAGATGTGGGTGGGTACTTTACCGTTCTCAGTAGTCACACAGCTGTGGGGATGCTTCCCTAGGGATGGATATGAAAAGGAGCTGGGGGCCGAGGCAGTGTGTCCTCCTGTGGTGTGGATGAGACACCAACACTCAGCTTCACTTTGTTTTGCTTTTGTAACTGTAGCCTAAAATCTTGCCCAGGTTGAAGTTATGGAGAGGTACAGACAGTTCCACCCACAAATATTCAAGAGGTGCCTTGGGCATACTGCTCTGAGCTGCATTCCCACCCTCAGACAAGGGGAAAATGCTCTTAATCTGCCTACTCCAACACACTCTGCTAACGGTCCTTTGAGCAAATCCTGCTCTTGCTGTCAAGGCCTTTTTTTACCAGCAGTTTGGGATGCCAGAGAGAAGCCTGAATGAGAACAGTGTGTCCCATAACCATGGATAACATTTTAACTGATAAGGCTCTGCTCTGGTCTTCATCTTGTATTTCAGCAGTTACTTATGAAGCTAATGAAAACCGTGGTTCACATAGCGAGCAGGCAGGCTCTCCAGAGATTTCCTTCCCTCTTAATGGTGCCTGATGAGTAAATGCCTTGTCACTGAAAGTCCTCATGTCCTGGCACACAGGAGGAGAGAGTCCTGCTTGCCATGCGCAGCAGTGCTGCTGGCCACATAAGAGATAAAGCAGCATACATCAAGACTAGCCCCCCAGCTTCTCAGTTCCTAATGCCTAAGGAGTGAAAAATCTTGACAGAAAGGTGCAAGGCTGGAGATCTGTTGCTCTTGGATCACTTCAGTTTTAGCCACACTATCACCATAATAATGCTTCGTAATTACATCTTGCATTTTCATCTCTATATTTCAGCTGAAGTTATGAACATTTAATTACAGAAGTCTCATAAATACCTTTTGGGGCAGGTCAGCATTCAGATTATATCTGTTTCCATGAGGCGGTTGCAGGGACATACAGGGAAAATCAGCCCTGCAGGGTGGTGCAGTAGCCCCAGTTAAGCCAAAGTGTTGTGGTCTGTGCACAGCCTCATTGCCCTGGGGAGCCTGAAATGGTGTAACCCCTTTGTGGAGGGTAATCTGCACCTCTTAAAGTGTCACCCTCACAGCAGGGGCCAACTCTGCCTCCCTCATGACACACCTCCTCTGCCACCCCGGTGTGTATCAAATCCTGTCTGGTGCTGGCAGGATTCCCAAGTGCATAGGGAGAGGAGTGCCAGGGACTGCAAAGCCATGCAAAGAGATCTGCCAAGCCTGCCGTGCCTCTGAAGCTCCTTGGTGAGTGTGTATTGGCCAAGTATAACATAGAAGATGCCTCTCCTGCAGGATTAAGTCCCCCATGTTAAACAGCAAACCAACCATCAGTCTTTCATTTTTCACTCATTCTTTTGTTTGCAGCAATTTTCAGGACCTTATGACAGAGGGCTGTCACTGCTGTCACTTTTGTGTCTCTTTTGTTTTTCACCTTGAATAGGCGAAAAAGAGTTCTTGCTATCCTCATTTCCACTGCTGAGGAAGATACCATATCTTTGCCCAAGAAAAATCCTTTGGTTGGCATACACTGCAGCCACACTGGAGCAGATGGGGCATTAGACAGCAGGTCTGTATTAAGATGGCTAAGGAATATAGACAGGCTGTGGGGTTTTTTGTTTATTTTTTCCTGCAAGTTCATATGTATTGGGAGAAAGGATGGTTTATGTCAAATATTTGTTGGCATTTTTGATGTGAAAGAGCTAATGAGCCCATCTTGTCATCTGCTCTTTAGTGCACAGCGAATGAAGACAGACTCAGCTTGCTCATTACACTGATCACTAGGGTGCAAAGGGCTCAAGGGAGCTGGCAGGGCTGCCTTGCCTTCCTGGGCACAAGCAGAACTCTATTATGTACACTGCAGAAGTGCCCAGGGCTTTATTTAAACCAGGACTGTCTTGCATTCATTTCAGCAGAGGCTCAGCTGCAGCAGGTAGGCACTGGGCCAAAGAAGGCGCTTTTATTACCATATGATGAAAGTTAAGCTCTGATGCCTCTTGACCCCTAGCCATGGGCTGGCAACTGTGACACTGGGAGAAACTCACTGCAAAGGAACTGGGAACTTGCAGTGGAAGAGAAGAATTTTACCTATAAAGGTAAACATGGAATGCAATGAGTGCAGAGCAATGAAATCTATTTCATGCTAATGGCATGCAGAAATCATGGGCAACAATGACACAGAAGTCAGTAATTGTGTGATTGTGTGGATAACAAGCTAGAGAGACAAAACATTCAGTTTCAAAACTGAAGATCTGTGACAAAGGATATGTGTAGGTGAGCAGCCTACTAGGAGAGAAATCCTACCCAACAAATTTCAGAGACTGTTTCAGAGAAGATCTCAGGGCATCTGCAGTTATAAGTTTCCATATGGATGGACACTCATTCCTACAACCCCAATGTGAGACAGAGCCTCCCCTATAATCTTATTTCTTCCTATCTCATCACTAATACAAAATCATTTTAGTGTCTCTGGAAAGTTCTGCTGCTTTTAATTTCAAATACTCTACAGTTGCAAAAGCAGTAAGTGCTACTGTTCATATTAAATAACTTTGAACTATACACAGTTATATTATCTTGTATGAGGTGTGGTAAGTCTGTCATGATAAACATTTCTCACAGAAAACCCAGAGTTTACTTCTTCATCTTTTCATCTCCCTTATTTCCCTTATTTCCTATATCATAACTAAATCTAAGGCAGGAAAATATTACCTATATATTTATTCCAGTTTTGCTAAACCACAGTTTACATATAGCTTCTAAAGCCACCATTAATCATCTTTAGTAAACAAGTACCTTAACAGGCAAATTTGCCTTGTGTGTTTAGTAAACTATAGCCTACTGGAACAGTTAAGATTAAATCACATTTTTATGAAGGGTCAGAAAATGTTTCCTTGCTGGAATTTAAGCCACTCGTAGGAGAGGAGTCAGAGGCAGGCTGCTGGCAGCAGCGCCACAGTAGAGACTAACTGGGAGGTCCTGGCTGTGCTCGGCACTCGGAGAAGGCAATCTCAAGCTGCCCCACTGCCAGCTGCCCCTCCAACAGGAGGCCTGGCAGGCAGCTGACTGCCGGGGGGGACATGCCTGAGGGTGCCTTGCTCTGGTAGGCAAGCACTGATGTCCAGGGTCCCTGGGGCTCCCAAGGGCCTCCTGCAGACCTTCGCCAACATTTGCACTGACAGTTTTGAAATCTGCTACCACGCCCAGCGCCTTGCGCTTTCCAAACCCACCTCTGCCTGTGTTCTTTTTCACACAAACACACTGTCACAATCAAGCCCAGGAAATGCAGCAGGAAGCATTTGTGCTGACATCCTGCTCTCTGTTTTACCAGCACATGAGAGCAGCATTTCTAACATCTCCCTTTATAGCCTGAACCGAGATTACACTGAACAATGGCTGTGATCTCTACTCATGACAGCAATGCTTGTTTCCTTCTCTTTCAATATGAACACACACATTTTAAGAAGAAGCATAAACCCCATGCAATGCTTTGTACCTAGTGTTTGCTCAGATATTCTGTGCTATGACATCTATGCCATGTCTCTATCAGATTGCAGTGCAGTGGGTCTGCTGGCCTGAACTGCTGGTGCTGAGGATCCAGTGACCATGTTAGACATCCTGATGCCTCTGCTTTATGTTGGGCATGGTCCTGTAGTCACTGACACTGGGAATGCATCCTGCTGCTCAGTTCCATCTCAGAGGGGCCTCACATGCCCTGAGATCTCTCTGCAGTGTAAACCAAAGAACAGGGAGTGGTCAGGGTCAGGAGATTTGTTTCAAAAGCACATGTCTGACCTGGTTTAAAATATTTAGGAAGCTGCATCTGTAGTTTTAGGCCAAAGCTAACCTGTAAACCAGGTCTGGAGCTAAACTCAGACTTGGGCCCATCTCCAATTTTAGTGTTGAGAAGCCAGGAGCAAGAAGAAGGCATCAAAAACTGTCTCACCAGTGTTTTAGAGTGCTCATGAAATTTACTGGGATGTACTGAAAAATTATTGTCGGGACCTTTTCGATAATTTTAGCAAAACACACTAGGTCTAACAGCATGAAGCTGTGTTAAGGAAGGCTTAGGTTAACTATCAGAACAGGTTTATTCGCCCAAAGGATGACTGAGCCCTGGAACAGGCTCCCCAGGGAAGTGGTCACAGCACTGAGCCTGGCAGAGTTGAAGAAGCATTTGGGCAATGCTCTCAGGCACATGGTGGGATTCCTGGGGTATCCTGTGCAGGGCCAGGAGTTGGACTTGATGGTCCTGATGACTTCTACCTCAGCATATTCTATGATTATATAATACTTAACTTGTGGGCCTAGTAAATAGACTTGTTACCTGTTACCTTCAGTACGAATAGCTGGGTTCTGAGCTCAATTCAACTGCTTCATGGAGTTAGCCCAGATCTGTGTTTAGTGAGCAGAGAGGCTCAGTCAGAACTCTTTGTATGACTGTCATGTGCACTTTTTGAACTTTTTGCTTTCCACCAGAATATGGTGTAATGACAGACTTTATGGATCCCCAGTAATTCTGTTACTGCCCTTTAAATGGATTCCAGTTATTAATTTGAAATTGAGTCTGCCTCATCTTAACTCTACTTCTATGCATTTTAAGTATACTTCAAAGTTCATTAATGAATAGCCTTAATAAACCCAGGCTGTGCCGTAATTACAAATGTCTAAATCACTCACTCTGAATAGTTCCGATCTTTGCATTCAAGTGCAGATGCTCAAAGGCACACTGCTGTGTATAGATGCAGCCACACATGTTCATACTCATTTCTAGGGCTGCTTTCACAGTACTTATGGATTAGAATGAACTCTGAGCTATGGAGTTGTTTTAGTGGAAACACAGATGAAATCATCTTTCACCTCTAGGTCACCAGTGTGATTCCATCAGAAAACAGCACTGCTGACTGAAAGTTTTTGGTTGAACACTGAGAGCTTAAGAAACCTCATGATCTCAGCACAGCTGCTAATAGAAAGCAAACCTAGCACTAACTCATGTCACTTTTGGCAGCCACAGCAGAAAGGCCAAACTCCCAAATCAGCATGGGGGTTGCACGGCTCTTTTAGCCCAGAGGTAGCTTCACAGTGGGCAGTACATTATCATGGAAGGGTGGAGATTGGAAAAACTTGTATGGCAACCCTTTGGACTATTCCTGTCTCTGGGTTAAGAGATGGTCACTTTTCATCTCATTCCATAGGATGCCTTTTTATAGAAAAGGAAAAATATAGGAAAGTGTCCAAAAGAGTCACTTGCTACTTCTATTGCAAGTGTTAGAACAAACCAAATTCTGAAATAAAGGTTTGGACCTCCTGGGGCTGTACCTGAAACCGTTCATTTCATTCAATCTGTGCTCAGGTAGGCATTCTCAGTGACCTGACTAAGAACTGTGCCTCTGCAGGAGCTGAGGACTTTAAAAAGTCTGAATAGTTTGGACACTTCAGAATAACAGAATTTGCCTTCACATTTCACTGACAAGGTGTCTTGTCTCATTCATTTTGCTGATGTGCAAAAAGTATTCCTGTTCTTTGAACTAATCCATACAGACTATTTTCTTGAAAATCAGGGCAAAAATTAAATGACCATTCCTGTGCTTACCAGCCTTTTGCAGAAGGAGAGGAGAGATCGACTGTTTCTGTTGCTCACAGAAGTGTAAAGATGTACCACTTGTAATGATGATGCAGGCATAAGGAGCATGAATTTGCAATTCTGGCCTCTCCAAGACTCTGCACAAGGCATAGATGCCAGCAGTTTTCTTCAGCTGGCTGAATGTAAGGGTGAAAACAAATGTGACAACCTTTCACCGTCAAGGGAGGGAAGGTAAGAGAGAGATGCATTATTCATCAGGGGGTTTATTTTCACGGCACGTTCAGATCCATCTGGGCACCCAGTTGTCACAGAGTTGACAAAACAAGTGGCATTGGAACATGGAAGGAAGTAGCAAGAAGGACTACTCAGGAAGCAAGAGCTGAATCTGGAGAGTTAGGGAGCAGGATGGTAGTTTTATTACCATATGATGAAATATTACCATACATCATATGGTAATAAAAGGATGGTAGTCAAGGTCTGTAAGAACTCAAACAAGATCTTTTTGAGCGTCAGAATGAAGGACTGATCTCTTACAGATGTTCAGCTCAAGGTTGGCCATACTCTTGGGTAGATAACATGCAAGTCACTGAATTAATGTATTTCCCCAACATCTGAAAGAAGTTTTTCAGCACTTATAAGGGGCCTTTCTAAAGCGTGGTCACTGATAACTATTAGGGTGTAATCTCACGTTGCAGCTGACTCATGTCTCTAGTCTTTTTCTCAGAAGTCAGTTTCCACAAAACCTGTGAAAACTTTAGATTTTAATCTGTTAAATGTTGCTGAAACTGGCCAATAAGTTGAAAAGTCTGTAGGGACATGCACACATACATATAAAACAAGGCACAGCCTAAGCCTTGATTCCAAAGAAAATTAGGTTAAACAACTTCAGGATATGAAAATGAAAATTCTAAGTCATGAAGCACGAAGGTATTTGGTTTCCCTGTTGGGACATAGGATTTGAGACATCTTGGCTATGCCCTGAGCCGTGCCAGCTCTTTTTTTGCTTCATTCCTTGGCCCAAAACAGCCCTCACTCAGACAGCAGTTCCCATCATGTGTCTAATAACATGTGCAGCTGAGTTTATTTAGGCTTCATACCTTAAAGGAAGGTCTTTTACATCTTAAGGGAGGAAAGGACTTTGTGTGTGAAGCTTGAGAGTGAAGAGGTTGCTTTGTGGCTAACCTGTTTGATCAATGTGAGTTGTACTATGAGCACATTGTTTGGGGAACTCTCCTGGAGGGAATGCTGCAAACAACTCCCAGAAGGCTGGGCTTTCATGTGGGCTAAGCCCTGTGGATGAGGGAGGGGTTGGTATTCATGGGTGAGCCTGTAATGAATGTGCCTCTCAGATGCTGGCCTTGTCGAAGGCCAATTCAGACGCTGAATAACTTTTGTTAAAGTGAATGGCAATGTAATTGCTTCCTGAGGAAAAGTGTCTGTGTAGGTGGTGGGAAGGGTGGAGGTGATGATCTCAAATAGGGCAAGTAAACGGTAGTTCTGCTTTGTTGTCCAATCTGACAAATTCACAGCAAAATTAAGGGAGTGATTGGGCTGATTCCCATTCTGAAGCTTCCCAACAAGTAGAGACAATATATTAAACTAAGCAGGTTATCTTCAAATGTGATGGTTAGTCTCCAGTGTTCAGGCCCCTGCAGCTGCAGAAAGGTTGGTAGGTGGCCAGGTGAGGGGAAGAAGTGTATGACATCTTAGAGTAACTGCTTTTGTAGGATTTATGTGGCTTTGCCTGTTCACCAACCCAACAGGTACCAGTGTTGGCTGACTCACCTGAGAGAAGCATTAGCAATATGTGGCAGACAAAGCAGTGACCCTGCGCTGCAGCTTGGTGCCTTTTTGTCCAAGTAGTCCCTTGGTGACTCCAGGAAAAGTGAACAAGTCACTAGGATGCTTTCATTATTGAGTTTTGGTGTTGACTCAGACTTGAGAAGTTAAAGTCATATAGTAGCAGCTGCACACTTGAATGTGCCTTCTTTTCTTATTAGTTAGTACAGAATAAATGAGACTCAAGTTCTATAGGATTATTCTTGGCTGCCTTTCTCAGCAAACTTGCTCTTCCAGCCCAGTATTACTTCCTCCTGCACCTCCTTCTCACCATTTTTTGTTCTCTCCACACCATGATTATTTTAAAGCCATATTCAAGCTCTACCAAGATGAAGGAAAGGAGCTGATGTGGCCATCCACGGGAAGGGTGCTGTACTTTAGAGAAGAGTCACCTTAGGCAATGCTGGGTATGGGGATTTTTCTTTTCTTCACCCATGGGTGATTATCAAGGACAAAGGGAAAATACTTTCCCTGCAACAAGATGTTCCCCTGCTCCAGCACCCTAAGAGGGTTTTATTAATCTCCTTTGCTGTCAGTTCTGGACTTGTGTGTTCTTTGCTGTCTGCCAGGAAATCCTTCAAATACTGTGACAAGGGCATTGGTGATGCACAAACTACCTCTTAACAATTTGGAGAGGGGGAAACTCACACAGGAAAAGAAAAATAGGTGGTGACTGAGCCTTTACTGGGGTCTTCTCTTCAGGAGAAGCTGAAGGTGAACGCAAGGACTCTCTATGTTCTCCTTGTGTCTTTCATATAAATCACTTGACCAGCCTCTGTAAAAGTGTTATGTTTCCCTCTGGCTCCTGCAGACATCGTGCCTTAGGGCTGCATTGCCAGGGGAGCATGCACCTTCTTCATGCCACCAAAGCTCTGGCCTTAACTTCCACAGACACGCAGGGATATATATTGTCCTTCCAGATAGGGAAACACTCCTGGCCTCAGGCATGCAGGAGTATGAAATTGCTGACTCAGCCCACAAGGTTCTCGACCAGAAAGCCCAGCTGGGCCCAGCTCTTATCATCAAGTGTGCAAGATTCCAACCTCTTGCGACAGTATTTCTTTCGGACTGTTTTCTTTACTACCACCTTGGAAAAAATCGTAAGTAAAAAGGCCTCAAGCAGAGTCCAGCTTATACAAGGGCTGGCAACTCTGATAACCATGTTCATTCTTGCCATTCTCATGCAGAAAACCTGTTCCTACATGTCATACAATCATTTCCACTGCAGCCATGGGAAAATAGTCTCTGTGTGTTAGCCTGCTGGTGCTTAGCAGACACCTTGCACTGTAGTATATTTTGTACAAGTGCTTGTGAGGGTGATGCTGGGTGATAAGACTAAGACAGCTGGAAGATATTTTCAGGAGATTCTGTAGGAAATAAAGGGTAATGGTGTTGCTGCAGCTCCTGGGAATGCACTAGAGTGGAAAACTCTCTGGGGCAGGAAGGGGTGTACAGCAGGCTGGGCAGGGCAGGGCAGAGAAGGTATGTCTGCACCATGTGCTGCTGCTCCAGAGCTGCAAGCAGTAGAGCCATCCATGGTGGTGCTTCACCCGAGCTGCTCAGGTCTGTGGAACAAGGAGCTGCATTGTTCTGCCATCTGCATCCAGCACTTCGCAATTTGGTATACTATGGAAAGGTAGTATCAGGAAGGCTCAGTCAGTTCTGGTGTCCTCAGAAGCTTCAACTCATCACAACAAAAACAAAAGATGGTGGAGAGTTTACCTGTTCGTCCCTTTAGTGTTCATCTCTAGTGATAAACTCTCTCAAAATATGCCTGAAGCTCCAGGCTAAATCTGTCTTTTCTCTCCTTCACTCTTTAGGTTTTAACTATGCCCATTTGTGAGATTATTCTAGATGTGACAATGGCTCCCTGGCAGCTCATTAACCACTGAAAGTCTGCAGTAATCCACAATATAGTGCTGTTTGGAGAGGGGTGGAAACATGGCTGGCAAAAAGTCTCTAAGTAGCCTCCCCTAACAAGATGTTTTGAGAGCCTCAGAAGAAGCAAGAGGAGGGACTGCTTCATGTGATGTCTTGGTAAATTGCATACCACTACCACATGTTGTAAACCTCTAGCATCTAGTATATGAGTCCAGAAAAACCAACTGGAGAAACACAGGAAGAAGTGATGATGTGGGCAACCCAAATACAAAGAATTTACTTTAGGCTCTGGAAATACAGCTGAGTCTGAGAGAATATGCACAGAAAGTATCTTTGCTTGTCTTCTCCCTATCCAGGTATCTGCAATTGCTGTATAAGATACTGGCTGGATGAGCATTTGGCTATTCTTGTGTTAACATTTTCATGCAAAAAGCTGCCTTTCAATGACAAAATCCACAAAATGAAGGTGACAGCCTCTATACAGTGGGTTGTTTCTATTTTCCCAAAGTATTGAGAATTTGAGCCAGAGGAGAGAGAAAAGCTGAGCTTTCCATTGCCCTGCATATGTAATTGCTGGGTATAGTATACTAATGAAAAGAACCAGTGCAGGAGTTTAAAAGGATTAGCAACCTTAAATGCCACTTACAGTGAACCACGAAATGCAGAAAATTCTGCACACAATATCACCAGAACAGCAGTCTCTGGGTCTCGTGGAGGAAACCTCCTGGCCTATCTGAGAGCAAATCCTGAAAATTCCTGTGTGCTTAGTAAACAGGTCTGCTCACAACGTGCCATCCTGCTTGTTCATGGGGTGTTGGAGATAGGGAGTGGTAGATACTGAAGTCATTGGGATGCAATAACACACCTGACATTTGAGGGGGTGGCTGGGGTGGGGTGGGGGATGATGCTGCAGGAGCTCCCCTTTCCCCAAGCATCCAGGTGAGGGCTGAGCCATGGTCCAGTCCAAATACACCGTGTTGCTGGACAGTTTTGGCCCCTTCTCTCATAAATACCAAAGTAGCATGTGTAGAGACAGCAGGACATGGATAGTCTGTCTGACATGCTAAGCTTCAAATTTGCCTTAGTTTGGACACGAGAGGAAGGGCCAAATCCAGAAAAGTAGGTTTAGAAACGGAACTGCACAATTTTTCAAAGTTGGAATGTACTGATTTCAGAGTGGAGTGGATTTCCAACTTTCTGAACAGAGGGTTAGTGTTAGACTGAACTCATAGTGTCAGGCTGACACATTCCCCCGCTCTGTTGAGTCCTCTGCTACCTTTGAGGGGTGGATAGGGAAACTGGCAAAAGTCTTCCAGACTGAAAGGAAGAGGAGTTTAAAATGAAGGCGTGGAGCAAGAAGCTGCTTTATTTGTATTGTGTTTGCAGTCTCGAGTTAATCCCATCTCTGCTTGCACAAAAGCAGCAGGCTGATGTGCCATTTTACCACCGTAGAAGTGAGTGCAGCATCAGCTGTCACAGCAGAATTATTTTGTGGTGTCTTTCAGTTCACACACTCTTCAGTTCTCCCTCTGGTTGGCTGTGGGACCAGAATCAGTAGTCCAATACATCCTCAGGTGAAGTGAGGCGATGGAGGACAGCAGGCAATGTGATGGGAAGAGCAAATATCAAGGACAGCTCTGAAACCTGCGCCCTGCCTCAAAGGGACTTATCCAAGCTGAGTGGGGCACATCCTCAGCACCTACAAGGAGAGGTCACAGTAGCCTGGAGCTGGACAGCTGGAGCCTGAGTCATCTCAGAAGCAATTCCTTCATCTGTTAGTTGCACTATCTGTAAATGAAGTAGCTCGTACAAGGCTTGTAAAACACGCCAGGGTTTGTGGTATTCAGCTATGGGGCACTTGCTGCATTTTAAGACTAATTTTAACAATAATGCATCTCACTGAATGCAGTTGGCATACTCTGTGTTTTGTAGGACATGTTTGGTGCCATACAGCTATAATATATTCATCACAAGCAAGCATATTGTTTGTGTAGTTTTCTTCTACACTGCAGCAGTGTTCCTGACAGTTAGTGCCTAAATCCATTTTGTATGCATGAGAATTTCCAGTACTTAATTTCTCTGCAGCCCGAGAGGAGTCAGGACATAAAACTGTGGAGGCTGCTAAGACAGACCTCTGTAAGAAGAGCTCCTGCAGTGGGGTTCCTTCAGGGCTTTTACTTGTTCATCATAACCAGAGGAAGAGGGGTTGAACACTTTGGTTGTGCTCTGCAGAATAGATGTTCTGAAGTCTATTCCCATCTCATGGGGCAGCTTGAAGACCAGCTTCTTAATCTTTGAAAGGAGCTTTATAAAATTATTAAGGCCTTTTGACTAAACACCCTGGAGGTATAAGGCATTATTGTGATGCTATGTAGTCATAGAGATTTAATTGAAGGGTATTTAAATGCAGTGGCTGCAAAACAATTGAAATTATACTTGACCTCCTCTTTGGAGCAATGCTTTTAGACAGATTAATAAGGTAAGTAATGCTTAAATTCCTTGTGACTTTCCTGAGGTTTTCTCCAATACGCTTAATGGGGTTTTCACAATGCAGCCAGATTGGCAGGTATGAGGAATTCTAGTAATTATGCCCCCTAAATTCCTTGTATTTCTTTCCAACTGAGTACCTCTAGGATCAAAGTAAACATGATAACAAGAGTCTGTAAATGACATTCTCTGGAATGATGTACAGAAAATCTGACCTGAAAAAGAAATCAAAGAATAAATGGTTTTCCTATTAAATCAGGGCCAAGACAGAGTCGCGATAGGCTCTTACTAACAAACCTGTTTACAGGTTACTTGTTCAGTTGCAGGTGTAGGAATTCATGTGGTCTCCCAGCTTAAGAAGTAATAATGGGCCAACCAAAAAGGCTTGTTAATTTAGTCTAGATGCTAATCTGAACTTCAACTGAACCTATTTGCTCAAGTAATCTACCCAGCAATCTCCAGGAGAAGAGGCTTTTTCTCATGTAGAGCCAGCCTAACAAAAATGTAAGCTAACCTCTAACTGAGATGGTTACAGAGAAGATTTGTTCCCTGTGGGCAATTTGTGTGGGCATGTGTGGAGGAGCAAGCAGGCACCTAAACAGCATCTTTTTATTAGGGGAGTTCCTTGCCCAGTGTTGTGAATGAGTGTTTTAAGATCGCTGAAAGAATCCCTGGCAAAGGTATCAGTAAAAACAGGTTTGATAGAAAAACGACAGCACAAAAAACTTCATTGGCAGGGTTCACTCTGTTCCTTACTAGATGGTTAAGGCACACCGAGGAAGAGCAAACAAATATCCAGAGTCAATCAAACCTCACCAAAATAAAACCAAAACTTGGCAGGAGGCAGGGGACTGGAAACCAAAAGGATAGAAAGGGTAAGGATAAAAGGGAGTAGACCTGAAGGCCCAACAGTGGTTAACAACACTTAAACTTAACAGCATCTTAACTTAACAGCATTTAACTTTAGTTAAACAATTTAGCAAGGATTCACATAGGATTTACTATACCACAACAGTAACTTACAGGCCCAACTTACAAATCTAGAATACTTAAGAATCGAGGAGACCAGCATTTCTCTCTCGTTTGTTATACCATATGTACACTTGTATGCACACAGACCTAAAGAGTCTGTACAAGATACCTGTGAAAATTTCCCCCCAAAGGTACTGAAATACTCACTACAGATGCTTTTGCATCTTCTCGGTGGAGGAAGGGTCGAGCCTCCAGGTGTGGGGGTATCAGCTCAGGATCTGCCGTAATTCAGCAATCCTCCAAGTACAGCAAGCCTGAGAGTTCGCTGGCTCTGAGAGGTGTCCCACTCAGAGGGAGGCTGCTGGTCACAGCCTACTGCAGTCTAGGATTGCACAAAGGGTCTCATTTTGGATCACGGTTTATAGGGCTGAAAAGGAGTGGGCTTTAGTCATAACAATGTTTCATCCTGGCCATGCTTCAGGTGAGAAACTTCCTTTGAAAGTTTGAGAACAGAAATATTATCCCACTTGGGTCATTATTCAGGCAAAAAAAAAAGTTTATGATGCTGTTCATTAGAAAAATGGGGCTTGCCAGGTGTCATGCAGGAGATATGACCAAAGCCTGTGTCAGACCAGACTTATAGTCCCATGGGTCTTCCACATGAACATTATTCCCTTGCTGTACAGATAGTAAACTGAGCTCTTGCAGTGCCATGGATGGCAGTAAGGCAGGGCAGGACCAGAACCACCTACTGAACTTTGAGAAGTGGTCACATACAACATGACAGGTGTCACCTCTCCCTGGTGTTAAGGGTGGTGGAGTAATTTGTTGATGCATTCTTGGAATAGACTTGATGAATTTTGCAAAGACCTGTTTAAATAAAACATTAGATATACTTTTTCTTAAAGTTTGCAGAGGGGTTATGATTGTTTTTACTCTCAGTCACACGTCTAAGAATAATCCCTTACTCAGTCATCCTTGGCAGGAAGGGAAGCAATATACTGCCTTTAGAGGCTAGAGAATTACCTGTTTATTTTGAAATAAATGTTTCTCTGTGCTATTCCTGACAGAGCATCAGCTTTCCTGTTCCACCCTTACCATTTAATGTAGGAGGGTCATGCACTTTTGTCCTAGTTAACTCAAGTCCTGCAACTGTGTAAGTTTGTGACATTTTATTTCATATTTTTTTAGGTCAGACGGGCCTTATGTGACTTTTTATGTAAATAAGCACTCATCTTCATGTACAGCAGGAATGTGAGGCAATGGGAGTTGTTCAGCTGTTTGCCCAGTATTTCTTGTGAAGTCATTATTGCTTTTCTCCTGCCATCCACACTTGGGGCCAAACATTGCCTTGATCCTGACTTGCAAAATGAAGGGAAACAGAGGACACTAGGGGCAGGGAAATGAGTCTTTCCTCATTCCTCTGGCACAGATCCACAGGACAGACTTTCTGCTGTATCACGGTTATGCACAAGGAAGATGGGAATTAGGTCTGTTCCTGGCCCTGTCACAGGCTCTGGGGACCTTTTTCCTGGCAGCCTGGAAACTTACAGGTTCACCTTTCTCTAGAGGCAGTAGCAAAGGTGCCATTCACTGCACTGTGAGCCATATTCCCAGGAAATGAAGGCACCCAGCTCCCCATTCTGGCACCACGTGCTACCAGAGAGAGGATTGCAGGCTGCACTGCTCTGTTTACAGCCTCTCGCATTGTGCAGCTTCCAAGTTTGCTGGTATCTTCCTGTATTCTCTCCTGAAGGGAACTTTTATTATCTCATAAAACTGTGGACAGAGCTTGTAAAAAGGCTTATAGTTTAAAAGTACATGCTTGAGCAGGTGACAAACCGTCAGGGAAGGAGAAAGTACTTTGTTAGATTCAATTTGATGATTTGTAAATTTTGCTTCCTTTACGATGGGTAACAGGAATGGTCTAAACATTTCTTCCTTCCTCTTTCTTCCTCTACCTTTTCCTTCCTGAGGCTTTCTCTCCTCTGCTCTAGCAACCCACTGCTAAACTCAGTGCTGCTTTCTAGGCACAAAGCAGTGAGCATTTCTCCAGCACGGCAGTGTTTCTGCCTCACTCCTACCCTGCTGCTGTGTCTGCTTGCTGGCACCTCAGCATGTGAGCAACACTCACACTCTCCTGTCTGCTGAGAGAGCAGTGCTAAGCTGTTCTGTGGGATTCTGTGCAAGCACGAGGCTGTGCCCAATGTCATTTCACACCACACCAGAGTCAGAAGAGGAACACATCCTTCTTCTGTCAAAAAAAAAGCAAGAGTTCAGAAGTGTTCCCTGCTTCTGCTTGGGATGAATGAAAAGCCTTCCAGGTATCTTCCCTTCCTGGAGTGAAGCAGAAGCCTGCTGGCTGGAGCACTAGCTGGGATGCAGGAGACACATGCACTAATCATCTGTGTAAATGATTCAGTCACAGGCTGAAGCTTGGCTTTCCCACATCTAAGGTGAATGCTCTAAAGAGTGAGTCTCTTCTGCAGTGGCTAAACTTACTTTTGACCTTCTTGGATCCTTAGTGAATATTGGCACAACCAGAGATCTCGTTTTGATGACTCGTATTAAATAAACTATTTTCCTGATTGGTGCTTCGTGCCATCTCTCAGTTCTGCACCAATATGATTGCTCAACTGGACAGTTTCTTCCCATTACCAGCATGTACGTGGTTACTTGGAGCATAAGTATTTGTCAGACTCCACCCAAAGCATAAGACATGCAGGTAAAGGTCAGGTATTTGAGTTTTCCACCACTAGTTTTTGCAATAAGCTTTCATGCTAGTGCCTGCACAGCATCCAGTTCCTGACTGTGGCTTAGCACAAAGGAGTTTGCTCTCATCTGGCCCACAAGGAACACAGGGATTCACAAGGAACAGGGATCATGGTCCCACAATATGTGCTGTCATCTACCAAACCTTTTATCCTCTTTGCTCTTCAGCTCTCTTGACTAAAAGGCAGGAAGAAATAGCCTCTTTCTCAAAAGCTGTGTATATAAAGCAGTAAGAAGTGTCAAACATGCTGATGTTTAGCTAATTGGGGGCCACAGTTTTCTTAGGTTTTTTTAATAAAAAGAGCTTTAACCAATCCCCGATCCAGCTGAATTTCAAGTGCATGCAGTAGATCCATGGCTTTTCTAGAAACAATTACCCATATCAGTTGGTGTCTGTACTAGCTTTAACTGGATTGTCTGAAATAGCCCTCCCACCATCTAAATTTAGACTTTAAAATACAACTAGAGCATGCATCGTGGCCTAATGAATAGCTAGCCAGTCTTTCACAGAATTTGGCCACTGAAAATTAAATTGCATGTGACCATTAATGCTATATCTCAAAAACTCATTCAGCTGCAGCCCTGGTCAGCATACATTCATTTTGATTATTTTGTTTCCCTGGACTAATTGTCTCTGAGACTTTTTTATTCTGTAAAATATTACAAGATATTTTATTGTGAAGTGATTTTTAGTTTTGGCCTAGGTAATGACAGCTATATATCTGAGAGATGACAGTACTATGTAAAAATGAACATATAAATTATTTGGAAAGGGAAAAAAAGTGACCACCTTTCTATCTCTTCCTTCACAACTTAAATTCTAATAGATGTCATCCATTTAAATTCATTTAAAGCAATAAAGAATGAATTACAGAAAACAGAGGTATATGTTATATATGGTAAGATTTCTTTGTTTCCCTTATGACTGGAAATACACATGAAATACAAAGCAGAGGGTTATATTGGGAGCAACATGACACTTGCCTCTGCAGAAATTCAACAGCTAAAACAAAAATGAAAGGGAATAGACCTACCAGCTGCTTAGAGTCAGCAGTTCCACTATTTACATGCTGTTCCTTAAATTTCCAAAGAAACGTGGGCTTGGATTTCTGTGAAACTTATCTTGCTAAGATTATGAGGGAGGTTGGAAAGGAAGGATGGAAATCAGAATCGCCTGCAAAATAATTACTTCTCCTCTTCCCCGCCCCATCCCAGCAACATGAGATATCAGTGGCAGAAGGTCATGCAGATAATTGCAACATTATCTCCTGTGCCTCAAGAACTTGGGTCCTCTCAGAGGGAGGGTGATAAATAGGAACTTGTCAAAATTCCATTCATGGAAAACTCCAACATTGCTAAATCTAGAACCGGGGCAGTAAACTTCAGAACTTCCCAGGGAAAATAGCTTTTTGAATTTTAAGGTTTTTCCAAAGCAAAATGCTTCTTCCATTTTTGAATTTTAAGTTTTTCCAAAGCAAAATGCTTCTTCCATTTTTGAATTTTAAGTTTTTCCAAAGCAAAATGCTGAATTCTGCATGTTTTTTGTTTGGGGGTTTTTCCCCTTAAAAAAAATCAGCCTGAACAACAGCTTGTGTCCACTTCCTACAAGCTTGGGAACCTGAAACTCTGAAATTCCTGGCCTGAGCTGGCTCTGCAAGTTTCAAGGTTCCCTGAAGTGCAGCTGTGAGTCTGCAATTCCTGAGTGAGACTTTTCTGTGGTGGGGTCTCCATGAAACCAGGTACTCTGGAAGCCTGGCTTCGCCATCAGCCTGCCCCAGGGACTTGCAAGAAACCTAACAAAATGGCATTTTGTCAACAGAACATTCTCAAAACTGAACAACTACTACAAAAACTTTTTAGTTTTGAGTATTCAGATTGGGAATTTCTGAGCGGAGGTAGTTTAGATCTTTCTGTGACTTCTCTTCAGTCTGTTGAGTGCAGTTCAGCTGGCCAGGACTTAGATCTGTCTTTGCTTCTTGATGTTCTCCTTAGTGTGTTTTGCCCCTTTCCTGTATTAAATCCTATTTCATACATTCCATAAACTGTGTACCTATTCCCCAATTAAATGAATGCTGGTTTTCAATGCTAAAAAGACAGATAAACATATTTATCATCAAAGCACAAGACTGGAATTGTACAGAAGTTCCTTACAGGGGTATAGATGGTCCTGTTTGGTATTACCTGAGAAACTGAGGCTCACAATGTGTATGAGAGAGGGATAACATGGTTATTTCAGTGGATAGTTGGGAGAGCTTAAAACCCATTAGTGTTTTTGATTTGGTGAAGGGTAAATGTTGGTAGCACTGGCAATTCCTGCTTTTACCAAACACATATCTATTCCTTCTCCATTCATCTCAGGATACATACCAAATGCTGCCCAAAATTGTAGTCCTCCAGAGCACCATGTCTTAATGTGTCCTTCTGTAAATGCCAGTAAATACAATAGTATTTCTGTTAATTACTTTTTTCCCCGTAAATCAACGAGCAAGGTATCACCATAATAGAAAAATGATACAGCACTTGAGCTAGGGCCAGATGCTTTCTGTGATGGTAAATCAATTGAAATGCATCAATGCTGAAATTACAATGGGAAACATCTCTATAATCTTTGTGTGTTACTGAAGCACATTCCTGTCAATTAGCCCCATTGGCAGTCACTTTACCAATTCAGTTTTAAATGTCAGAATCAAAATGTTGCCCTAGACGGTGGTGGCGGTATTTGGAAGGCAGGATCCTCAAAAGCAGGCTTTTTAGACATATTCAGCAAATTGGTAGGCAATGGTTTCTAGATCCATATTAAAACAGAGGTGACTTTTCCTGTAAATAAATGTTCCTGTTTCAATGATGACATGAAACGTAATGACTTAAATTAGTTGTCCCAGCCAGCTTTCATTAATAGTCTAAATATAACTTCTCACCATATGAAATATGACTTTATGCTTGTGTCATCGCCATAAACCACTTTAAAGTTTTCTTAAAATCCCATGATCTTCAGAAGGATATTGGCCAGGTCCTGGAATGGCAGAAGGAGAAAACAAAAGGGTGTTTCAACTCTGCCAGCCGAAAAACAGTAACTTGAGTACAACTGGTATCCAATCCTATCCAATGGGCAAGCCCCAAGGGTGCAAAGAGTAGTGCTAGGCCATGTGGCACCATCTTGGAGAGCATTGTATGGAGATCTGGGGACACCACAGTGCCCACATTCCCTGGCAGATGATGGGGTGCTCATGTGCTGGCTCTCTGCAGAAGGTGTGAGCTCTCCAGATCAGGGCAGGTCTCCCCAAGGCTGCTCTGCCTGTGGCTGCTCTGCCAAGACAAAATCCCTGCAAGCATTCACATTCTCCTCCTGGTGACTGCAGCTTTGCATGCTCAGCCCTCTCCCTCTTCCTTCAACAAAAGGCTGTATTTACCCATACCCACTCCCATCTGGCCTTCAGCAATTAATCTCTGTGCCTCTAACTGCAACACATTGTGTGATAATTCGTTATGTTAATCCTGTGTGTCAGAGAGCCACTCGGAGACTGCCCTGCTTATCTTTTGGAATAAACCTGGGTTTTCCAGCCATGCACATAAAGAAACAACCACATTCTCTGTCCTTCACATACACAAGGCTAAAGTTTGATTGCTTCTGTGCCTACAGTACTGTGCTCTTACCTGCTGTCAAAATTTTGGAAAAATATAATTAAGGGGACCTAGCTACACATTTCAATCTGCAAGCCTCCTTCTTCTTTTAAATGCAAATTTCTAGGACAGAAGCAGTAAGGTATTAAACATATTTACACTGTTATAAGCCACTCTGTGAACAGCAGAGCTAATGAAGCTTGGTTTTGTCCTTTCTGGACCCAGCTGCTGATGGTATTGAATGTTTCAGAAACACCTTTGAGACCACTGCTGCCTTGGGTGGTGTTTAAGATCACCCAGCTAACTAAAATGTTGCTGAGGGGGCATGTGGATGACAGACAGACAGGAGGGGAGATAGTGAAATTAATGACACATCTTTTCTCATGCAAGCAAGTTGGAGCCCCTCTCACTAGATGCAGCAAATTCAGTCCTAATCCACCTTGCTTTATAAAACCTGGATTCAGCTTCTCTTCCCATTCCTTTCCCATTTAATGGGGTTGTACTGAGTGTGGGGGCAGTTTTTGAGATGGTCTGTTCTGGCTGTGGGCGTCAAAGAGATTTAGGACAGATAAAGCAGTACAGTCTGAACTAGGGCTGTGTTTTCCTGGCACTGATGGGAAGAGCTTGTTGCGGCTCTTGGCAGGCTTCCCAAAGACAACACCTTGGTTTCCTCCAGGTAAAAAGAGCACCATGGTGCTGACCCACCTCATAAGCACACATTTAAAGGAGGGGAACAGGGAGGGGGATCCTGAATATGTACAGAGAACAGTTTATACTTGGTCCCTCCAGCCAGAGCCTCAAGATACAGAGCTGCAGATACAAAGCCTGAGAGGGAAGCAGCTTGAGCTTGAGTGTCCTATGGCCACTGAGGACTGATAGAGATCCTGGGGCAATTTTTCCAAGCACTTGGTCCCTCAAAAGCTGTTACATTTGGCTTCAACAGCCTGAAATTGCCTGAGGACCTTTGAGAATCTGGAGTGAAATGCTCACAGTGTCTCTCCTAGAACTAATACCAGCAGCAAGCCATGGATGTCCTTCAGCTGGGTCACGTCAGCTTTAGATCACAACTAACAATTGTTTTCTTTTGGCTCTCCATGTAGCTGAACACAACTGCTCTCGGGTCTATGACCAAATAAAAAAAATAAAAAAAAGAGGAAAATTATGAAGATGATCCAGGTTATTTTATTTCCTTTTTAAAATTTTTCCTCTCTCTGCTTTCAAATTTCAGTTTAGCTACAATTCATTCTAAAGTAAATTGTGAGTGTTTGAATGCTGAAATGATGGTGCAATTTCTCTCCTTTTCTTTTCAACTAGATTAGTTGGGCCACGTTCTGCCTGAACTGAAAAATATTTTCAAGTGTCCCAAACCTGCTCTTTTTCTGCTTTTTAACTGAATGAAATATTTATCTGGCATAGTGTTACCCAAATACAGCTAAGCAATACAACAGCGTGTTTCATTTATTTCAGGTAGCCATTGGCATAAAGACACAGTTAAGGATTTCTGTGCAACCACCTCTGTGGTTTTGTTTTTAAATTAAGGTTTTCTCCTTAGGGCTATTGCAGCACTGGTGTTCCTCAGACTGGAAAGAATTGAATGGAGGACTATGAAAACCTGAGAAATTGCAGAAGGAGCCATGGGCTGAATAATATGTTCCAAATATGCTCTGTAATATCATAAAAGTGGCAGGTTTTCGACTCAGAATGAGGAATGGATTTGCCAAAAGCACCAAGCTTGGGCCCAAAAGCTGAACTCCAGACACAATTAAAATAACAAGGCTCCAAGCTTTCCTGCAATCAGCCAGCAACCTCAACTCTTGCTGCTTTTAGCTGAATGTCAGGCTTCCCTACCAAATGTTTACATGTCACTCTGCTAATCAGGCAACAAACACAGAGGCTGCAAATCAAAGAGCAGCATCCCTGCTATCAGTATCTAGCACTAAAAATCTGGTCTGTCCACTTCAAATGGCTCTAGGTCTGCTTTCCCAGCCTCCTCCTTGTCTCTTCCTCAGGGCTTCTCAATCTCAATGCAAAAGCAATAACAGCCTATTCTTTAAGGCATCTTTCCTTAGCATATCCTCACTCCCAAATGAAGCACTGCTTCCCTGCTTCGTTTTTAACCCAGCAATAACCTAGCAAACAGAAGGGCTCATTAATCCAGGGAGAGGCTGTATGCCCAGCAGGGACACAGAGAAGGCTGGGTGGCTCCCTGGCCAGCCTCATGGAGGCCTCAAAGACCAAGGGTCCACTGACATAAGCAGGGATCCCTTTGCAGCCAGGGATCAGCTGGAAACCTCTCTGGCTGAGAGGGCTCAGCTGTCTACAACAGCAGATGGGGAAAGAAGGCCTTGAGATAGAAGCTTGCTCAGGGCCATTGAAGCATGAGGTGCACGCAGATTTTGTGAAAAAACATTCTGCCTTGGAATTCTTTAGCCTTCAACTAAGGCAGCTGATGAAGCTGAAGAGGAAGGCAGAGGGGACTGAGAGTACTCACCTGTGCTTCTCTGAGCATGCCTAAATGCCCAGGTAAGCATGGCTTTGAGTCCAGTCCTGGCTAGAGCTCTTTGACCTTCTGGGGTGGCACTAAGGCTGGCACTGGTGCCAGTGTGGGACTGGGAACTCCTCAGGCTGTTTCAGAGGGACACAGGGATGAGGCTCAACCTGCTGCCACCTAGACCCAGAGCACCCACCCTTCCTAAGCCAGGTTTTGTACCTCTGCTCTCAGTGACTGTGGTGGTGTGCACCTTGCTGGGAGAATGGTGCTGACTTCTGCCAAAGGACAGCAATGCCCAGAGGGTGAATGCAAAACATCAGCACTACACTCACATCTCACATCTGTGCCCGACCCACCGGACAGGGGATGGGCAAAAAGATTGGTTAGCTAGGTTTAATAGTCATTAATGAAGACCTGCACTTTTTAATGAGCTGAAAAGAGAGTTTTCTCCCATTTTTAGCAAGAAACAAAGCTAGCAAGACATTTCAATATGGATCGCAAGAAGACTGGTACATGCCTGTTGTGGGTTTCTTGGTGTCCAGCCTTTGTAAACAGTGCTGACAGTGTATCATCTGATTTATGAAGAAAGCCAACATCAGATGTTTTTTTGGCATTCTGAATGCTATCTAGACTTTTCTGGCTTTCATGCATGAGAAATTGAAGGTTTGGATCGCAACTTCAAGAAGCTGGAAGAAAGCCATAAGCCTACACACACCAATAGACAGGAATGAAGTCATAACTTGTAATGATGCTGAGTATTGCAAGATCTTCCAATCAACAGACAAAAGAGCATGCTGGAAGGAAGAGATGGTTCAGGAATGAATCCTGAGATGGGAACACAAACAAAAATCTGATTTCTAGGAGCATAAAAATGTTTGTCTGCTGCAGACTCATTCCTGACTGACCTTTCTTGTTTGCTTTTTCATTACTTTATTGCTTTTATGGAGCAGATTTCAGGGAAGTCTGACACTGCTTCACTGGGAAAGCAGGAAGATTTATGCTGAGCTTATTGAAAGCAGCAGTTATGATTTCATTATACAATACTAAGATTGTAATTTTGTGTGCTTACACAGAATGTTTAATGAACACATTAAACTGGATGCATTTTATTTCAGTTTGTATAGCAGCCTAAATGGCAAAGCAGTATGATAGGCTTGTTTATTTGGCATTAAAGCTCAGATTCAGTGCTTAAGCATCTTGCTGAATTGGGGGACCATGCTGTGATTTAATGGTTCAAATAAGAGTTTTGTTAGTGATCAAAAGTCAGGGATCTGTAAACTCAGAAGATTTTCTGACTGGTGGGAAATAATTCTGTACCAGCATGGTAACCTTGCAGACCTTTCCAACACAAAAGAAGGTAATTTTATTGAGCTCTGTAGATACTACCCTATTTTTTACAATGGGCCACTGTACATACTGATTATGTAAAGGTTATAGGGTGAATTGTACAATTTTTAGGGTGGACTTTACTGTCACAAACATAAAAAGCTTCGGAAAATTTAGATTTCTCCTACTTGTTGAATGATTTTTATTTCCCTTCATATTATTTGAAGATAAATTCCTCCCCATTTACAACTGACTTGCTGCAAAACATACATGATGAAACTAGATTATTTGATTCCAAACCTTACTAAGACATCTGAGGGTTTGCAGATAGTAGGACTGTATTGCTCTAGTTACTTATAACACATCTACTGTTTGGGCTCAGTAAAAAACAATTGTTTAAGAACACAGAAAAGACTAACCTTTTAATAGCGAGGTATTTTCATAACTCATTAGTGTAAAATGTGATGTGTTGTACTTTATAATATTGAGTTTGTATCTAAAATAGGTCCTTGGATTAGGAAGACCAATTTTGAGAAAATGAATTAATTTTGTTTTACGGAGAAAGGCACATGACAGGAAAAACCTATTCTTGCTGTGCACTGGCTGTGTGTTTGAACACCAAGGTTACTGCAATCCCCCAGCTGAAGGCTCAACTCTCTTCCCTTCCCCCAGCTATGCAGTGGTAAAGGACAGTACTGACTGCAATAAATTAAAATTAAAAAGGCTGGACAAGGGTTCCCTCTACCCTTTCTCCTTCAGACTGGCTGCCCTGAAGGATTGGTAGAAAATTCAGCATCTGAGGATTACAGAAATTTAACTATGTAATGGAAAGAGCTATTTGAATTTTATGACTTCAGCAGGATCAAAATTACTTAGCAGAAAAGAAAAATATGAATTCTAACAAAAGACAAAGTTTCTTTTTTCCCCTGTGTCAGTTGTATTATGAACAATTGTAGATAACTGGTTCTCCCTGGACTGCTTCCCCTCAGGACTCAGTGGAGGTGCCTCTTTTAGCTCCAAGGCCCTCAGTTTTGCTAAGACTTAACTGCTCTTTCAGCTGCCTCAGAAAGACGTGTTTCCTTATTTAAATAACAATGTTGCTGTTATTTAAATAGCTCGCCTGTGTATTTTTCCCTGAATTACCTTTAGGCAGATTTTGCCATTGGTGAAAACCTTGCCCAGGACTACTGCTCAAGAGCCACCTGGAAGATGCAGTTACCCACTTGCCAGGGACTTTCTGGTTTGATATAAAACGTAGGTACCAGTTATTTAGATTGTGAGACACTTCCAGATCCGTAAAACCATACCTGATATCTCTCCTGAGGCTACTCATTGTTCACATCCAGCCTAAGCTGATGTCCTCACAGCACATCTTTGTGTCTGCAAAGGGCTGCTGTCAGCAGAGCTGCTCCTGCCTTGCTGTGAGCTATGATAGCCCCATCCAGACCTATTTATTTGGTGACATGAAACTTGAAGGAATGGTTGTGTATAGCCCTCAACAGCAGTAGGGGTGCTGGAGCCCTAAAGCATTCTCAGGAGCCCTAAAGCATTCTTCCCTATTGAACCCTGCTCTGCATGGGGAGGAAGGAGAGGTGCAACCCGTTCTGCAGGACATTCTTACTCTGCTGTCAGGAGATGCCTGCCAGCTTTTCCCCTCTGGACAAGATCAGGATGGAATTATTTAGATGACATTACTGATATGATAATGACTTTCCTTACTTCTCTGACACCCCTTTTCCATTTTGTGTTTAGCCCTTCTGACTCTACCTAGCAACCTAATTCCCAGAGAAAATACCTCACATGGGGGCTTTTCAATTTAGAGTACAGGCTGATTGAACTAAAAAGGACTTCCAGCCTACCTGTCCTCACTGCTTCCCTTGCCCCTGGCCCCTCAGCTGGGCAGCTCAGGAGATGGAGGCTGCATATATGCAGATGGTAGACAGTACCCAAGGGAATGTATGTAATTCAATTCAGGAGGCTGTCAGGATGTCATCCATGCCATCAGCTTCCCAGGCTGCTCCTAAGCCTGGACCATGACAGCAACGTGGGGCTTCTCCTGTGATTCCAGCTATGACTTACGGCTTCTCAGTGGTTTCAGCTCCCTAAGCTCCTATGATATTATGCAGCATAATACAGTGGTTAACAGTGTAATGAAGTTACTGGGTAGCTATTTATTTTTGTGATTGGCTTTTACACCTCCTCACAAGCTTTTAATTACTGAATTCCCCACATAGTTCTTTAATTCAATTTGTTTTGATCTTTCAGCTAGTGGAAAAATAAAAGAAAGGTGAAATCTGTGTTATGCCACTGTATTCTGGCATTCAGAGCTAGAGAAGAGGCCTTGGCAGCAGTGAGCAGGGATACATGGGCTGAGCTGGGAGGATATGGCAGGACAAGAGCATTGGTTCCCATGAAGAAAATGCAGTATTTTATCTTCTCAGATGGAAAGGTTTTGATACTCCTCCTACACATCTCTTAGCCCTAGATACATTTTGTTCGCATTTTTTCCTCAGGAAGTAGAGGGTTGACACTGAACTTTTTGCCATTCCTGCCACCACAGGCAGCTCTAGCTGTGCTCCAGCTGTGAACACATGCCACATAAGCAGGGCCCTATGCAAACCTGCCCTACCAGTCAGAGCTGTGGGGCAAGGGACCACAGGAGAAATAAGCCCCTGAGACACAGAGAACAGGGAGAGGGTGCTGATGTTATATAACAACCATCCCCAGCTGTTTGGGGAACTACTAGTTGGCTTACCCTTGAGGACAGCCAATGTGCCAGGTCCAGCAATCTTTGTGCCAAGCAGATGTTTGGAATTCCACAAGGAATATTTGATCCATGTCCAGCTAACCCAGAGGGCTATGAATCCACTTGGAGTATTTGCACTGCAAGGTGCCAGATTAATGATTAGAGAGATTAAAATCTACAGGTGCAGTCTGGGTTGTGCCAATGAAATCTCCACTTGGCTCTGCCAGCAGACCTGAACATGAGTCCAAAGGGCCTTAAGAGTGAGGCAAATCCAGAGGACCATGTTTAAAGGTCAGGCTGCTGGCTGCTCTGTAGGTTGTTCGGCTCTTGGCTTTTCTGCTGAGAATACCAACGAGGTAACAGTCAGTGCAGGCTGGATGACTGACCTTGGGGTCTGTCCTAAACCAGGCTGGTTATGCTGGTTTAACTTTCATAGACTCTTGGTGCAGGGGGGCAGAAAAGCCCAGGGGATGACATCAGCAGCAACAAGAGTTTGGACTTTTGTGCAGGTCCTTCAGCTGGATGTATAGTTAGTCCGACTACTAAGGGAGGTAAGAATCCTTTACTTGCTGGTTCTGCTTCGATCTTCTATGGTTTGCACTGGTGATTCACCAGAAAGCAATTGCAATGAGTCTGATAATGAGGCCAACAGGCACTGATAGCAGCAGAGGAGCTATTACAATTTCTAAGATTTTCTGGAATTAGTTGTTTAAAGAGGCATGGGCAGCATTCACACGGGTATGTACACTCCACATCACATCAGCAGAGACCAACATGAATTCCTTCTTTGTCATACAAGGACCTCCTATTATTAACAGGCTTATGTATGTCATTTCTTTCCCAAGA